>JAZKJV010006031.1:0-614653 GCA_037367405.1 Ottelia alismoides
TGCATAATTAGCATTCATGCACGTTTTTATAAGAATGACATTTTAGCACAAATTTCTGCATAAAAGAAGCCAAAAATCCACGCCAAAAGTGACATGTAAATTGCCTAACTTCCTAGATTTTTAACTCATTCATGCTAATTCCGAATGACCCAAAACTTACAAGAATAAATGAAAAACAAAAAAATACCTAACCTGAATAAGTGGACCAAAAACCCAAACCCTAGTTTCAAGATTTCCGGACTAAAAACCCATATCTTCCGCATCTAGTGTTTGATTTAATCCTACTCACTGTTGAACTAATGTACATTCAATTACCTTCAAAACAAGACCAGTTCAAGTGATTCAGAGCTCGTATGTGAAAGTTGGATTTTGGGCCTTTTGTATATTTTATTTTAACGGTTTTTGACCTATTATTTTATGTACATATTAATAAAAATCCCAAAAAATAGATTAATATGTAATTATTTATATTTGAATTGACCATATTTTTCCCAGATTTTTATCTTCTTTAAAAATGAAATAAAAATTATAAAACCTAAAAATCAAGGTATTCTATGTACATGGGATACCCCAAAAATATCACTTTTTGCAATTGATCGATTTTGGTTTTGATATCTTCATTAAAGATGTAGATCTCATCGAGACGAGAAATGTTTGTGACGAAACTTTTTTGATCCGAGGTCGTTTACTATTTATTTTCGATTTTACAAAGTATTTAGATTAAAGAATTTTCTGGTGCTGATACGTGTCCGCACCAAGTGCCGCCACGTGTCAGCAATTTTCCGCCTTTTTAAAACTCGTATTTATAAAAAATAATAATAAATAAATAAATAAAATAATAAAAAAATAAAAAAATAAAAAAATAGAAGCACGCGCCTCACAGGCACGTGCTCCGCACGCGCCTCACAAGCACGTGCTCTGCACGTGCCACGCCCCTGCGCCCCCAATCCGACACGCCTCACATTCCTGGCCGCTCGATCTCAGCCGATCGGACGGCTAGGGCCCATCGTCTTTCTCCAGGCCCCCCTTTCCCAAATCTGCCCGGGGATTTCGCCGCGCCGCCCCCACTTTTCTCGCCGTGAATCCCTCCTCTGCCGCCTTCCATATTCCAATTACGGCCATCCCCGATCTCGCCAATCCATCCCGCCGATCTCCTACCATCTCTGGGCCTCTCCCTCTCTCGTATTTAAGGACCACCGCCACCACTCCTCAAAGCATCCTCTGATTGGACCTTGGTAGATCTCAAGCGGTGACAGCACCGGTGAGCCTCCATTAGAGGTGAGATCCGAGGAACCCCCTTCCTCGTTGTAGTTTGGTTTCCTCCGCCTTCGCTGCTTTAGCTCCGATCTTCGTCGAGCAAATGACGACTCCTCCACGACTTCGCCTCCGCATCCGCTACTCCATCTGCAACAACGCCACCTACAGCTTCAACCTCGACAACCCACGATTCGCCTCCGACTTCGTCTTCATCGACTCCATCTCCAACTCTCAGAACTCGTCATCGTCGTTCAACTACGACAGCACCACCGCCTCTAGCTATGGGTTATGCGCCCATCGACATCAACGACTCGTCCTCCCCTTCTGCCTTTGGCCAAGCACTCGACAACCACCACCAACGTACCTGCCCCCCACCGCCCTCGACCGGGACTCCTCCGCCTCACCAAGGTCGTCAATCCTCCGCTGCGACATCCTCCGCCTCACCAAGGTCGCCGATCTTCCATCGCGACATCCTCCGCCTATACACCGCTGCCAGCCACCCGGTGAAGGGCCCGACACAACCGCACATGCTTCGTACGTGGGCGGGGGAACGTCATCGGCCAACGTCATCCCCCCAGGTCACGTGCATCGCAAGTAATCTAGTGGGAAAATTGTGCACAGACCCTCGGAGATCTCCATTTTGAAAGTCAGCCCCGCCAATTCAAAGGTCACGTGCTGGAAATTTTGCACAAATACCCCCGAAACTCCTGGTAATTGCCCTTAGGCCCCCACTGCACATTTCTTTATTTAGTTTATTTATTATATTTGCAGTTACACCCTTGTATTCCCCTTAGTTTTTTAACATCTTCACTACATTAATCTTTTTATCCAAAAATAACATGATGTTCCTCAATTAATTCTCTACATTTTGACATCTTGTCCTTATTTTTGTGATCAGTGGTTAATTAATAATTAATTATTTTGTGGAAAATTGCATATTTTGCCCAATTTGTACTCTTAAATGTGCCATTGATTAACCGTTGCTCTAAAAATTCCCGAAAAATCGTACATTGTAGAGTTAATTGTGCTTAACATTGTGCCCAAAATGATTTGCATTTGTATGCATAGTTTGTCCTGTAAAATTATTTTGCATATTTCAGTATTTGAATTTTAATAGGTATTAGATCTCACATTTTCGAGGTTTAGGATTTTTCTAAGATCAATCACCTAGTGATAGATCTTAGATAAATTTTTCCTTGAAAAAAAAGTAGGTTTAATATCTATTATAACTAAATATTGAAATTCATTTTGTTTGTATTTAAAAATTCATAAAAATTCGTATTGCATCCAAAAATTCCAAAATATTATAGTGCATTCATATCATCATAATTTATATTGGTGCCAAGTTTCGTATTTTTCGGACATCGTTTGAACGAAATTTTCATTTTAGCCCGCTAAAATAGGCCAAAATTGCATATTGCACCCTTTATTGCATTGAAAATCCCAAAAAAGACCGCCTCGAAAACCACACACGAATTTCGATAGACATAACTCTAGGTTGTTCCTTTGCCTCCTTGTGACCGACCTTGGGACTTGCCCAAGTAAAATAAACATAAAACAACGAGATTGAAAATTGAATAAATTATTTGTGGTTATTTTCTTGACCGATTCTGAATTACCACCTACAACACACGACATATATTGTTACTATCAACAAATAAAAACAACTTCTTAACTCGGCGTTTTCGGATCCGTTACAACCCTAGCCTCTTCAAGATACATCATTGTGCACGTCACTTTCTCTCTCTCTCTCTCTCATTTTCTCATTCTCGCCATCTCCCTCTCTCTCCAAAGGGGCCGTCCACCTTGTGTTCTCGTGGGAAAAGCAATCGCTTCTACGTCGTATTGTTGTCGCTTTCGATTGCTCGCGGATCTCCATCTTCTTTGAGGCTTCTTGCTCTAGAAGGAGATGTCGGATTTTGTTGGACGAAATCATGAGATTCAAGGCTCGGATATTCATCGAGGATTGCGGGAAGCACGCGTCTCATCATCGCACCCGCATGTGCCATCTTCGTGGATTAGACTTGAGTTAGGAGGATCTCTTGCTTTAGAGATCTAGTGATCGCACCACGCTTCAAGAGGTATTTCTAATGCTTTGTGGTTAGATGAAACTATCCAAGAAATGTTCTTGTGATCATGTGGTTTCATCTCATGATTTTAAAAATTTAAATTCCGCTGCATCTAGCGACTAGTGCGACTAGTCTCCCGAATCACATAAGATGCTATCACCACGCTTTCGTGATGCGCTTGAGGATTCCTCATGTCCTTCAATAGCAAGGCGTTCTAGTAATTTTACCTCGAATGCAATGTTCGCATGTACGAAAAGATTGAACATGTAGAGAATATAAGGATCAATCATGTATCACTCTATTGATTCTATCAACATATAAATTATCAAGCCTTTGATGTTAAATGATATTCGAATGATTTCCATCCTACCTGGATATTTTAGGGTTTTTATTGGTGGCAGTAACATTCATGACCCTTTCATCAATGCAGAATTTCTAGAGTCTACCAAAAGTCAAAACACCATCTGCAATATGCTTATCATAATGATTTATGACTAGTTTATCACTAGAAAAGGAAAGAATATCCACTTCTAACAAGTTTAGATACATATATTAAATTCCTTCTATCTTTAGCTATGTAAAGACACTCTCTAAGTATAAGTACTCTTCCACAATATAACAATAGTTGACAGGTCCTAACGGTGACTAATGCAACACTTGCATCATATCCCATCTGGATGATTATATCCCCTTCATCGAGGTTCTTAATTTCCTGAAATATATGCAACAAATTGCATACATGAACAAAATAACTAGAATAAACAACCCAACTTCCCTTCTCATCAAGCGAGAAAGTTAGTTTCAATGATAAAGTAGATTTCATAAATGCGGGAGCTTTACCTTTGTCGACAAACTTCAAGTATTCTAGGAAGTTACACCTCCAGTGCCCCGACTTCTTGTATGGTGACAGACGTCGGTTTTCTTCAACGCTATCAATGTCTTGGCATTGGAAGATGCGATAATGCCTTTACTCTTCTTCTCTCTCTTTAGGGCTGGGCCTTTTTGAGAACCATGCGTCCGACCACGCTTTCCTTTGACATGTGCAACCATTGCACTGGCAGAGGGGCCATCCTGCCTGATTATGTCTTCTACAAACTTTAATGCATAGAATATCCAAGTGTTAGTAAAACCAACTCTGCTCATATGGAACATGAATACCAAGTTGTTGAAAGACTTAGAGAGCAACAATAGTATGAAGTCAACATGCATGTTTGAATCCATGAAGGCTCACAAAGTTTCCAGTTCAAAGAGGTATCCAAACATTTTGAGAACATATTCTCAGAAAGAGGTCCCCTCCTGCATCTTACAGTGAATAAGTTCTTTCATTACATTATAACATTATGTGTGGTTTATGTCACTGAACATTTCTTTCAGATTCAGCGTGATCTCTTAGCAAGTGGTTATCACCACATGCTCCTTCCGAAGCACATCGAGCAATGAACCAAGACTGTAACATATTACCAAATTTTGATCTTCATCATATTTTTCATTGTATGAAATTCCTTCTAGAGTCTGTGGTTCTGTGTACTTGTCCTGTGTTAGCACATAAGAGAGCGCTCAACGGATAGGACACGATCCAAATTTAGGATCCACTCCGAATTATTTGGCCCGGTCAACTAGTTGACCTCAAGGAGACTACTAAGAGGGATCATGGACATCATTTTCTGAAATTAATAATGCAATATATTAGAATATATAATAATATATTCAATTATATTTCTTTGATTAAGAAATCTTTAATAAAATTACTTTTACCTTTTCAACTTTAAAAGTTAATTCCCTTAACCACTTTCAATGAAAGACATATACTTACCGCTATATCTCTAGCAAAAACAGTGATCTCCTCTTTACCTTTGTCACATCACAATAATATAAGAGTATATGACTCGGATAAAGAGAAGTGGGACCACATTCCTCCTTGCAAGTACAACTTGAAATTTCCATTTTGGTCTCTAATAGTTGGGCCCACTACCTATATGGTTATGTTGACCAGTCGTTAATTGAACCAACCGTCAACTAGATTAGTACTCACTATGCGCAATCTTATACCACCCCAAATATAAGAGGACCCGGTATTGGGGTTACTACGCTTACAGCGTTACTCTTTTGAAAAGCAAAGATCTCGATCTAGATGTGCTTGTATGCAAGAGCTGTCACTTTGGACAGACATCTCCTACATACAATCCTTGGCGATGGAACCCTTCACCTTGATGAGAGACCATGGATGTCACTTATGTGATCATCCCCCTATTAGAATTTTAATTAATTATCATGAGTCACATTCATGTAATTAATTCTTACAAGGGAAATATACATTTATTCATAATAGAGTGTTTTAACTGGATACAGTTAATTTAATCACATTAAATCAATTATCAATTCAATTTAATCAACAAACTTGACTATTATTTGAATGGATGGTATAATCTCAAAGTACATATTATTTTGAATTTTAATAATAGAAAATTACATCTTGATTTCTCTAGTACTATCCCTTCCCTAACTGTTTTCATGGTCTATACCAAAGGAAGTGGGATAGACCGCATATGGTGCAACATGCTACACCAACGCTCCTCAACTAGACACCATATATGCCTCGGGAAAAGATAATGCCATATTGATCATTATGTACTTGAGATGATAATAGGTTTTTCAACAAAAGTTTTATCATATATTAATAATCAAGAAAATTTTGATTATAAAGAAACATGCTAGACAAATTCTCAATCCTATTAAAGCAAGTTTGTTTGTTAGAGGATGATCATGTAACCAATTTGTGATGTAGATCATATCTAATCAATTATTTGTTAACATAATGTCATTTAAGGAAACAATTATCATCAAATATTTCTCAGATATTTATCAATGATTATTCCAGGATACTGACCATTAATTTCACTAATTTCTTAAATGACAATTAAAAGGTTATTGATTAGGAATGTACTTTCCAACAATGAACCTTACTCCCTAAAATCATAATATATCAATAAATTTAATTCCAAATTATGCAAAGTAAGTTTACACAGTTTTCTAATTTGATTTATAACAGAAATCATTGGAGCATGCATATCTAAGCATTTCTAAATTATAACTTACATTTTAATTATGTCAAGATTTGTCATTCACAAAACAGAGGATATATGTTCATTAAAAAGAACATAACTTGAGTTATCAGATTCCAAATCACGCAAACTCATATCCCACGGTTTACTTGGGGAACATTGTCCAATGACAAATTTCTTGTTTAAACATTTTAAAAAAGGCCGAAAATATTCACAAAATAGGGTTGCGAGAATGAAATGCAATAAAATTTTCACAAGCCCTAATGAACCCAAGTCTTCTTAGGTTTTTGAATCGTATCCAAAACCCATGATCTAAGGCTATAATACCATTTATAGAATATGTAAGAATCCTAAAGTGCATTATGGAAGAGTGTGTATCGTATCATATATGATCGGGAGCAATTAGTCGCACTAATTGCTCGATGCTGCGAAATTTAAACATTTTTAATTGATGAAACCACTTGATTGAAGAACACTTCTTGGATCGTTTCATCTAACCACATAATATATAAAGGGATACTTCTTGTAGAGTTGTTGTGATCAAGACTCTTAGGGAAGAGACCTCCTGTCTCAAGTCTGATCCCTTAGAGGAGATGCTTGCGAGCGTATGGATGAATCGTTTGCTTCTCGCAAACCAAGTCGATGATCTAACCAATGTATCTTCTGATCGCATCTCAAGAGATCAAATGTGTTCTTCATCCACAAGATGCATCAAAGAAGACAGAGATCCGAGAGTCGTCGAAGCATCAACACAAAAGTGATTCTAAGACAAAGAGATCCTTCTCTCTATGTGAAGAGTGGATGACCACTCAAGGAGAGGGAGAAGAGCTGGTATTATAAAGAAGAGAGAGAGATACATTGTTCAGATTGTGTGTTCAAAGAGCAAGGGGTACCGCTTCATTTATAGGGATTTGGGTGTTCATGCATCCCAATCCATGGTCAACACTAAATCAACAGATGAGGTTGATTTGTATTGAATCCAATGACCATGATTTATGTTATTAAAAAGCACAACAACAATTGATTTAATTTAAATTAGTATATATTGATAAATCAATATAATTAATTTCAAAATCTAATCATTTATTCTAGGAGATAGTGGTGGAAGATATTGGCTCATCTCCAAAGGGGGGGTGGGGGATTGTTGGACATGCGATCCCATGACGAGCCATTATGCAATAAATATTATTGCAAATATCATTCCCTAATTTGAAATGAATAATAACTAATTTGCATAATTGGTCCCTTAGTACAATTAGTGTTATGTACCATGCCCATCTTAATGATCATACATCTGTTGATTCATTTATTGAATAAGAGAAAGGTACTTGATTAATATCTAAAGAATTAGATTGAGGACTCATGAAGCACCATCAAATGATTATTAAGAGATGATCTCCAGCCTAAGGAGGAGATGGAAATCCTCTATCTAAAGGTTGATATCTAACTGGCCTCTTTATGCAGTTCCTCTGCATAGGAATAGAGATTCGGAGGTGTTAGATAAGTATGGTCAAAGAGTTAACTTAATGGGATCGAGATAACCGAGTCCTATGTCGTATGATGTCACGATATAGGAACACATCCCCTGACCGGAGACAAATGTGTTACTATATGTCTAAGTATGTACATTTGGCAGACCAATAGGTTGATGACCTAATCAAGGCCTATACACCGGTGCACTAGTGTGCATGTAAGGGTATATGAGTAATACACTCTCTCAAAGGGATCACACATGTTCATTACTGAACCGGAAGACATTATCTCGCTCATGAGATATTGGGAAAAACTAAATTTCGTACATGGTCGTCTTGCTTTGGAAGCTTGACTGAATTAGTAGGTTTGATATATACTTTTGGAAAGTATATAATCGAGACCTTGGTGTGATATACTCTTTTGGAAAGTATTTTAACGATACTGACTCCCAATGACCAAATAAGAAACTTACTGATAAAACCTTGAAGTAGACAGTGTAAAGTAGATCTTATACCTCGGGTTAGGTCTTCCAGTGTGCAGGATGTATAGGTATTGGGAATACCTAAGGGTGATGTGATCATAAACAATTGTATAACCATGACGCTTCCATTCTTAGGGAGTGATGAAACAGGTCGGTATTTTAGTGACTCCTCTCAGTAGAGAAGCAATTTGATATTAGTCCAAATGTTGGACAATGATCGGAATATGATTCAGATGTGATAAGAATATTATATCTGCGGTCTTTATTTAATCAAGGATATATGAGAGGTCTGCAAGATGTGGATTTGAGATTTGATCTCAATTTCTAAGTCACTATACAAGGAACAATACAATCACCCCATATTTATCTCCAAATATGTACGAAGAAAGCGCATTATCCTTGAAATAGGTAAGGATAATTTCATTGTTGTTATTATATATCTAAGCATAGAAAAAATTGATAATTAAATGTGACTTAATTGATAATTAAATGTGATTTAATTATAATGCGATTTATATGCGATTTATTAAATGTGATTGATAATAACCATGACGCTTCCATTCTTAGGGAGTGATGAAACAGGTCGGTATTTTAGTGACTCCTCTCAGTAGAGAAGCAATTTGATATTAGTCCAAATGTTGGACAATGATCGGAATATGATTCAGATGCGATAAGAATATTATATCTGCGGTCTTTATTTAATCAAGGATATATGAGAGGTCTGCAAGATGTGGATTTGAGATTTGATCTCAATTTCTAAGTCACTATACAAGGAACAATACAATCACCCCATATTTATCTCCAAATATGTACGAAGAAAGCGCATTATCCTTGAAATAGGTAAGGATAATTTCATTGTTGTTATTATATATCTAAACATAGAAAAAATTGATAATTAAATATGACTTAATTGATAATTAAATGTGATTTAATTATAATGAGATCCAAGATTATCAATTAAGTCACATTTAATTAAGTCACATTTAATTATCTAACAACAAATAGGTAAATGTGATTTATTATTTGGGCACACAGAGATCCAAGATGAGTAAATGCGATTTATTTATAATGGAAATGAATAGTGTGGATAACACTCTCCATATTATTCATATATATTATAAATGTGATTTATAATATATAAAAGAGAGCTAATTGTAATTTACATTTGTTATGATGTGAATTAGATTCACATTGAACAATCAATACAAAAAGTAATTCACATCTTATTCTCGGTTGTGATTGCGACTCACAATTTTTCAATGGCAAGATTGCAATATTGACAAAACAAATTATGAATTATTTTTGTAGAATAATTTGCAACAACTATTGTTGAAAATCTAGGAGATTTCCATGGAATGTTGTAATCTTATGAGATTGCCACCAACTCCCATATTATGGAAGGAGGCAATCTTCATTCCAAAATCTCCATGTTTGATTGATTTAATTTTAGGATTGAATTATATTTATTTATCAATATATATATTTAATCTTATTAAATTAATTGTTGTTGTGTTTTTTGAAGAAAATCTTGGCCATTAAAAGAAACACAAATCAGTGAGCCGTTTGATTTGTGTTGTCCATAGATTGAGATCCATGGATCCCAAATTATTATAAATAGAAGGGCACCCCTTGTTCTTCAAGATACAGTTTTACAAACTTCATATGCTCTCTCTCTCTCTCATTATCTACATGCATTCTCTCCTTCTCATTGTGGTTGTCCATCATGGAGACCTAGAGAGAGTTAGAACACAACAACGTTGCCGTTAGGCTACCGGATTATTTGCTCGTGGATCTATGTCTCCTTCAGTACATCTTGCTCCAGAAGAAGACATCGGATCTCATAAGGAGAGATCAGGAGATTCACCACTTGGATCATCTACATGGATTGCGAGAAGCATGTGTTTCATCAACACGCTCGCAAGCGTCTCCTCCATCGGATCGGACTTGAGACAAGAGGTCTCTTCATTTAAAGACTCGATCGTAAACACGCTTCAAGAGGTAATCCTAATACTTGTTTATGATTTAGATGAAATGATCCAAGAAGTGTTCTTAGATCATGTGATTTTATTGCATCATTTTTTTTAATTTCCGTTGCCCGGAGCAATTAGTGCGACTAGTCGCTCCCGATCATGTTTGATGTGATCCTCATGCTTCCGTGGTGCGTTTCCCATATCCTTAGAGCCAACAAATCCAGTTGGGATATTGTGGTCGTCCATCATCTTGACATGGTATGAGTCAATCTCATTCCAAGTCATGAGAATACATTATATCATGTAATTTCCAAAACTATCTTGCAAGGATACTTCACAATTATCTTGTGAAGATTATAATCATGTCATTGGAACTACGAGAATAACATTCACAACCCAAAACAATGTTATCATATTTTACATCAATAACTAGTCAACAAATATAAATCACATTTAGTCTCTCTTTTGTAGATCGTAAATCACATTTATAATATTTATGAATAATTGGACAATGCTATCCACATTATTCATATCCATAATAATTAAATCACATTTTGTTATATTGGATTATAATTCTCATGCATCGAAATAAGATGAATCAAATTCACATTATTCATGATAATTAAATCACAATTGATTATCCATTTCTAAATTCTTTGACATAATTTCAACGTTGGAATTATTCTTGAACTCATTCAAGAATAATGCAATTTCTCCGCAGATACTTGGAGATAAGGACATGGCGATTATACGTTCCATGTATAGTGACTTGGTTACTGAGATTACATCTCAAATCATGATCCCATGGACCACTCCTAGATACTTGAATAAATCAAGGCCGCAAATCTAATCTTCTTATTGCATCTGAATCTCATTTAGATCATTGTCCAACACTTGGACCCAGATGAAATTACTCCTCTACTGAGAGGAGTCACTAAAATGCAGACATGGTTCAGGACTCCCTCAGAATGGAAGCGGCATGGTTATATAGTCGTTGATGATCACATCACCCTCATGTATTCCTCATACCTATACATCTTGCATACTGGAAGAGCTATGATAAATCCGAAGATGTAGATCAATTTTACACTTTCATCTTTAGGGTCTCATCATCAAGTTTCTCAATCTTGGTCATTGGGAGTTGGTATTCATATTCTTTTCCCAAAGCATATATCATACCTATAAATTATTGTCATGCTTCCATATAGACCTTGGTCACTTTGAGAGATCATATTACTCATATGCCCTCATATGCACACCATCTCGCTGGTATATAGACCTTGGTTAGGTCATAAACCTATTGGTCTACAATATGTACTCACTCAGATATATAGCAACACTCCAGTCAGAACATGTTTGCCTATATCGTGGCAATATATGACATATGGCTTTGTTTATCTCGATCTCGTTCAGTCATTCCTTTGACCTAACTAATCTAACACCTCCGAATCTCTATACCCATGAAGAGGACCTGCATCAGGAGGTCGGTCATATATTAGCCTAATGAGAAGGGTTGCCATCTCCTATTTAAGATGGAGATCATCTCTTAGTAATCATTTGACGATACTTGATGAATACTCAATTTAACTCCAATGATATTCATCCAAGCACCAACCTCTATGATTCAATTATTGAATCAACAACTGTATGATTACTAAGATGGCCATTATACATAACCCGAATTGTATAGAGAGATTTTATTGTGCATTCATTCATTTAATCTCATAAGGGAGTGAATAGATGGATAACTTCTATTGATAAATGACATATTACAATAACATTTATTGTAGGAATGGTTCGCCTCGAGTTCACATGGCTAACAGAATTCACACTATACAGTATTCAAAAACTAATGAGGAATGATATGTGTGAATTGGAATGGAGTACTATGGCTATGATACCAAATTGTCATGCCTGTCCGCCTCTAGGATATGTGTACTCGGAAAATAAATCCACGCACATACATTCCTCATTGGAATATTTGACATTCTCAAAAGCAGGAGAAAATAACACATGCATTGGAATTTGAAAATTTTCCTTTATTTGCATTAAACATGTTCACAACAACGTGTATTTCCATTCATTCATTCCATACACCAATTCCATTTCATTCCATTGTCCATTTTTATGTCCACAAATATATTCATGAAAGCATAAATATAGTCCACAATGACACATTAGAAGCCATATTTCTAAGAAAACATAGCGCAGGAAACAATAAAAGAACTAATAACCAATGTATCACTAAAGAGATGAAGCTGCACAAAAGATAGTGACTCCAAAGCTGCTCACTATTGCAAACATGTGGATTCACACATAGGTACGGTATGAGCGATGTTGCCCAGCATCATATAAAAATATACAACAACAAGCAAGATATACTTTCTGTTTGTGAAAGAAAACAATTGGATAACTAATTTTACAAGAATAACATTTTAATTATTGTTATAAGGGATGTAGATGAGTAACCGAGATTCGTGGATAGTCTATGGTTTTGGTTTGCATGATACCTCACAATATGACTGTCAGGGAAAAAGAACACCTTAGGGTTGGAGTGCCTCCATAGTAATGTGGTGGGGTACAAATGTATCCTAAATAAGTTCCCAACACGTCCACTTATCCCGCTTCCCAATGATACTTTTGATTCACAATTTAGATTCCAACCAGCAAATCATCATGACAAAACAATCCTCTTTATAACCAGGATAATTATATCTCATTCCCAACTACATTAATCACATTTCTCAGATTCCCCTCTTAACGATCCCACTCATAATACTAACCAATGTGCCCTACACCATCTAGTACATGGGCGTTAACTCTAAGTAAATAACCGAAACAATAGACCACCAACCATGAATACTTGACCCACGCTCGAGCAATGGGCTAAAGCACACAAGTGTAGAGACCAACACCGTCATATTAGCACCATGGTGTTCCAAGCAACATGCCCCCCAACCATCACAGCTACAATAACAGTTGGGATCACAGTCATCTAGGCTTCTCCTAGGGGCCCCAGGGGTGCAAGCCCCTCCCTTAGCAGCAACTACTTCGTTATCCATATTCCACAATGTTTATGTATGCTCCTATTTTTTATCAGACTTTCAATATCAACCATGATGATCTAGATCCCCACTTTTAGGTTATGCAAGCAACTCTTGTTAGGACTATTATAGGAGAATGCCCTTGAGAGATGCACGAGACACTTATGACTTATATAGGTATCCCTGATAATCTTAGTCCACATACATCAATCGACTCTCTCGATGGTTAAACGAGGTGATTGCACCCCAATTCGTGATTCCGTCTCAAGTACAGGCTAATCTAAATAGTCAAATAGCAATAAGGTACCTATTGAAATGATCCGTGTACCTTAACTTGAAGAATCAGTGTCTGACGAGGGCAAGCAAATGTGAAAAGAACGTGAATATAGTGATTTTCTTACACATATCAGTGATATATCATTATCCTAGAATGATATTGAAACATGTTAGTTCCTTTCCGAGGACGAACCCTTGGAAATCACAATAAAATCCCTACCGTCCTAGAATAACTGGTATTTGTTGATTTCCTAGAAGAGTTTGATGAACTGAATGAAAGAAATGCATCCTTATACGAGCAAGATGAATCCCTTAAAGATTTCTCAAATATCTAGCACTCAGATCTAGAACTATTTGAGGTGGACTTCAAACTATAAAGAGAGCCAACACCAGCCACATTTGTTGATGTATCCACATAACTGACTCCAACCCTCCCAGAGTTGTAGTTGTTACTTGCATTAATGAAATACACCCTTTTTACGAGTAAAGAAAACATGTTCCCATTCATTATAAACTCCATGTTAACTATGGAACAAGAATCACGCTCGCTCGAGGTTCTAGAAAGAAACATCAAGGCGATACGCTGGAAATTTCGGATCACCATGGGATAAGCCTTTCATTATGCTCACCCGACATCTACTTGGAATATTAATGCTGGCCTTCCCTATGAGTTTAAGTTTCAGCTAAACTCAATCTTCTTGGATGTAGTGTTGAAATAAATCATGAAATGGTGTGATGTAAGATTCGTCTATCCATCTCTGATTCTAATTGGTTATGTTCGTTGCATATTTTTCCCAAGAAATCAATGAACACAATTGTAACAAATGACAAGGGAGAGGAGATTCTGACTTGGATACCTACTTCTTGACGTGTGTGCATGGATTACAAATTCTTGAACTTGGCAACACAGAGAGACCATTTCCATTTGCTTTTCATTGCTCATATTGTTGAAAGACTTGCAACAAAGGAATACTTTTGTTTGTTGGATGGGTACTCTGGATACAATCAGGATGCAATCACCCCAGAATATCATGAGAAGACCACCTTCATGGGACTTCTCGGTCTACAGAGATAATTCTGATCAATTCCTGAACTATTTAGAATGAGAACTCCAACGACACTATGAAATCAATCTGGTGCTCACATGGGAGAAGAGTCACTTTATGTTGACTGATGGAATTGTGCTAGGTCATGTCATCTCCAAGCTAGGAATGGAGGTCGATCTAGCCAAGGTGGAAGTTATCTCTAAACTTGAGCCATATACCAATCTTATACAAGTATGGGTCATTCCTGGGGAGTGTTAGGTTTTATCGACGATTCATCAAATAATTCAATAGGATTGCTCGACCGTTGATATAGTTGCTCGCTAAGGACACATAATTCATTGTAGATGACAGAGTGCTCCAGGCCATCCACTTGATGTTGGATCAGAAATTCATAGGAGTTTAATTAATGGAATTATTTGCAGTATCATTACAACATTAAAAATCCCTCAACTAAAATTATTAGTATTTTATACACATCTCAAGCCAACAAAAACTTAAAATAACGTAAGAACAAGAACTACGAGTGATATTTATTTACCTATATAGAGTACATGATCAAACACAGGGAGGCTACAAAATTCCGAAGGCAATTAAATCAATAAAATAGAAAAAGAATTCTATGAACACTATTGGTTTATATTTTTTTTTGAATTTTAATTTAATTTTTTATATATTTTCTGATTTTTTCTTTATTTTTTATTTTGCAAATGATTTTGTTCTACAACAAAAGAAAAGCGAAATCGAGAAAATAAATAAGAAAAAGAGAAAGAATGAAAATTTTTGGATTTTTACAAAATGCCAATTTACATAGACTATTCAAATAATATTATTTTTATATACTGATAAAATTTAATATTTTTTATTATTTTTCCATATTTTTTAGAAAATTTTATGTCTTTTGAATAAATCAGAAATAGAGAAAATGATATATAGAAATAAATGCGAATGATTTTGGATTGTTAAATTAGCAAATGAATTAAAAAAATACAAAAAATGGACAAACAGAAAAATAAATTTTTGTATATTATAGAAAGATATTTTATTATGGGAGCTGGGAGCCTAAGCCCACGGTGTAGGTAACTACCTACACCCGGCCTTTTTTTGCATGATTTTTGAGTTTTTTGAATGAAACCTTAGGGGTATTTTCTTAATATATTGAGAGGAATATGTGTTTCAAGTTTCATGCAAAACAAACATTCTTAACACATTCATCTAGAAGGGTCAATTTCAATAATTCTGAGACCGTTAAAATTTGATAGTCTTGGTGAAGGTGATAGGAGTCTCGAATTAAGTTGAATTTTGAATGACACCATGGTGGTACATAGTGATCCAATTCCCTCAAGATTTCATTTCAAAAAAAATCAAAAATCTATGAAAAAATGAGTCGGGTGTAGGTAGTTACCGACACCCCTGGGTGTAGGCTCCCTTTTCTCTTTTATTATTATTTTGGAATTTTCTATTAATATTTATGCTTTCTTATGTTTCATAATGTTTTACGTTTTTTGGGTTTTATGAGGAATAGAGTTGCAAAAATTATATTGGAGTTAAAACTCAACAAAATAAATATTAAGAATTTTTTGGAAATTTTCAAATGGTTTTAATATATTTGATTGAAAAGAGAACATGGAATTTTTATGATGTTTTCATTTTTATAAATAATAAAATTATGAAAATGCAAAATAAAAATTGAAGATGAAAGATATAATTATCAAGAAGGTAACATGATTTTTGTAGGATTTTTAATGATATTTTGTTAATTTTTATTTAATTTTAATCATGCAAAATAAATGCAGATTCATAATGGAATGGATGCATTTCTTTGTAGATTTTGGACTAAATGATAACACATTAAAAACTACGGGACAAAACATGCAAAATGACTAAACAATGCATGCATATACATGTCAGCCTCTTTGGATTAGATTTATTTGTAAATGAAATTGTTATAAGGACTAAATAATAACGCAAAAATGCAAGTACTTTATTGCAATCTTGAAAAGGACCAATCTAAAAAAATAAATGATGGTAAACAATGCAAATTTTTGGTACATAGAATTCTGACACATGTCCATGCAAGACTTATTTGCAAATCAAATAAAGGCAAGGGCTTGGGTAGAATGTTGCCATTAATCCACGTGGACCAATCTACAACTTCCATACGCCTAGATGTTGATCAAATGACTGGAGAAGACGCGTGCTCGAGAGACTCTTCTTTGATTTGAGACTTTGATAGACAGTTCAGCTTCATGGAAAATCAAATGGTTGAGAATGAATATGGGTGCATTTTTCTTGATCGTGCTGACAGAGAGGCCTCTGGAAGAACATGATTGAAGGTCTATTATGTTGAAATTCTATCGGCCTATTCTTGCACACTACTTGCCTTTTGAATGGACGAACACGCTCCTGTACATCCCATCTTTCTATCCACTTGCTCCATGGTGGTCAACGAATGATCGAGCAAGATTTGGAGGTATGGATGTGTTTAGCTTCTAATGGAGCTCAAACTTGCACCTCTTTCTCCCTTGTGCGCTCTAATGACCTGCAAACAATCTACACTCGGAGGCAATGCTCCATTGGTTTTATTGATGCATAAAAGAGGGAAAATGATGAATGGATGTAGGCTCCATCAAGGGTGGTATAGTAAGGAGAAAATCCTAGGATATGGGGGATCAGACTGGGGAATAGATGGAGAAGGGTTGGGCGAAGGTGTAGTCGTGGTTGGAGTAAAGAAAGGTTGATAAGATGAAGAAGAAGTTATTATTTATAATAAATCGAAAAAATAAAACTATAAATCAAGGAAGTAAACAATCAGGAACTACCTCAGCTTCCTAGGAAATTGAGGAATTGAGATGACCAGCCTTGATATACGGTTAAAAGCATAGAGGCAAAACACACGACGAAGTTCTCCAACAATCTAATTGAATCTTGTCCTTCTACCCTCAGATTTCTCTCTTGATCAGAGGTCAACTCCTCTTTCACAAAATCAATTACTCTCTCACTCTATCTCGGGAATTTTTGGGCTAAAAGACGATCAAATGTGATGAGGGATTTATGGGGGATATAATTAGAGATTTGAAGCCCGACAAACATGGAATATGAATCACGTTTATGGTTGATCTGGAGAGCTGGCAAGGATGTTAGATATTAGGGTTAAAGTTTTGGAGAAGGAATCGGGAATCGTTAATGCTTGAAGCGCGTGGGAAAAATCCATGAAGGAAGGTGAACAAGGGAGGGATATAGACTTACATGCATTTAATAACCAGTCCACAAAACATAAGGGCATAACCTGCAAAAAAATCAGAATGAAATTCATATGGGGGATCACGTGAGTTGACTTAGCAGAGGACTAAAGTTCATATCAAAGAAGGTTTAGGGTCTTAGACGAAAATATACTAGAGTTATTACATACTAAATGAAAGTTTCAGACCTAAAAAAATAAACTAAAAAAGGTGAGGGGTTAGGGTACAAAATATCCCTCAATGCGTGCTAATAAATGGTTGGATGCATGCCACATAAATGATGAACTGCTACGATTAGATACATCTTTGTGTGGATCTAATAGTGATGATTAACTTGGACCTCTGTCAACGATTGAGGCTCTGCAAGATCTAACGGTGATGATTAAACCTAGGATGTCGGCAACATTAAATAGTTGTGGCTTTTCTCCAAGAAAGGGGAAGAACATCTGTCTGGAGTTTCTACTTCCGAACAAATCTGAGTGCTCGGGCTACCTCTCTAGTTATGGGGGAGCTCGAGAGATAGCTGGAAGCCTTTTGCTTCTACGGGTGGGGCTAGAAATGTATGATGCTCACTAGCGAGGCCTGGAACTCAATGAATCTTATGTTTCCTATAACTTGAATGACTAGATAAAAGATGCCCAAATGGGATTTGTGAAGCATGGCTCCTATATAAAAAGAGCTAGGGCTCGAGGGCGATGCTCTCGACCCAGTTGATGAGTGGAATCGATAAGGGATGAGATGGGAGGGTCGTCTCTAGTGAACGATGAAGAAGGGAGACCTGGAAGCTTATTATGTGCATGAACCGTACGATCTAGGCATCTTCAAAAATGGAGAAATGGATGGTGAAGATGATGAGGTGTTTGGGTGAGTCAGGATTGGAATGATTCACCGTGAATAAAGGCTGGAGCCTAGGACTCTAGCATTCTTAAATTTTTTGGGATTTTGGAAAAAATAATTAGATTTAGCTGAAATGAAGTGCAGATCTATAGTAAGAACTAAAATGTGAAGCTAAATGCCTAAGGATAAACATCCCACTTGGTCTGGAGGACATGGGAGTATAGAACCTAATGGATCTTAGTCGTTGGTGGTTGAATCACTTCGATGCCTTCTCCTCACATCAACTCCTCGGGGGTGCTCCTCCAATCATCATGGCACACACTTCAACTAGAGATTCAAGGTGTTATAACTCTCAAAAAAGGATTAGGGCTTGTTGGTGGTCGACGAGAAGATTATGTAGCAGAGGTTAACATTTTCCAATGACATAGAGTTTTTCACCCCCCCCCCCCATGAAGATAGATCTGATTGGTTGGTTCAACATGAATCATGGTCCTCTAGCTAACAACTTTTATGAAGAAACCGGTTTAAAATGAGGCGTGAATGGGCAAGAAGAAATTGACGCCCATTCAAATAGAAGGGACTTGAGGGGAAAGACAATTTTGAATGGAGGTCAAACATTCCATGGCTCTTATTGGTCCACTTCACTCAATACGGAAAAAAAGATTAAAAATAGAAATAATTCCTAAATAAATTTGAAAATACTTTATTAATAAAAACTCAAAACAAAAGAAATTCTTATTTATTGAAGTATTTTTTTGATATTTTTCTACCAATATATTTAATAGGGGGAATTATTTATGTACTTTTCTATAAGTATTTAAACGTATAAATTTGATTATTTACCATTTTATTTTGTTATTTTAAACATTATACACCATTTTAAAATATTTATTTATTCATAGTAAATTTTAATCTCTAAGTAAACATTTATTTGGGATTTTTATTTATTGAGTTGCCATGTACAAATAAATAGATGTATGCACAATATAGGTTAATTATACTTGTGTTTTGGGTTTCTTATTTTATTTTGATATTTTTTTGTGGTTAAAATTAATATTTTGTATTTGTGTTACATAATATATTCAATAAAGAAAATTGAAAAGATACCTAATGAGTCCATGATTCATTAAAATTTATGTCACATTTTATCTTAAAATCCTTGAGAAATACATGTAAATATGAATTAATACACATCTTTTATAAAAAATGTCATTCATGAATAAAAATGGATTTTTATTCATAAGAACATGTAAATGAATGAAAGAAAAAAATAGAAAGGAAAAGAATGATAGATTGTAAGTGTGTATATATTGCACAGGATGACTAATTAAATACAAACATAAGTATAAGATATATTTATATAACATAAACCATGAGAAAAAGTCAGCATGGCTTGGTCGACAAACAATAAAGTAGGTAGAGATAAGGAAGAAAACAACAAAAACAACTAACAATGTACATCATACATTCAATATTATTTAATAATTACAAAAGCTTCAACTAATTTTAATTAATTCATTTATACATATTTCTCACAAAATTTTTTTCATTGTGTTACAAACAAATATAGAAATCATAAAATTATTACAAATAGCTGGGTACTCCAAATAGAGCAACTCAAAATCTTGAACACCTAAAAGAGAGTAAATCAACTTATTGTATATAGAAACTAGTATTACAATACCCCAAATAGTTGTGTTCTATATCTTAGCTCCATTTTATATAAAATAACTTTATTTGAAAGATCAGTAGATTTAAAATACAAGGGAGATGAGATTGATTCATTCTAAATTCATACGGGGAGGATATTCATCAATGATGTTTTCTTTGCATTTTTTCATATGAGTATACCAGATGTCTGGAGTATGATTTATTTTTCCCAATAATTTAATTATTTTATATGCATCTTATATATAGGTTTGGAGTTGAACACATTTTAATAAAGGTAAGTATATTGGTGAATAAAATACTAGAAGTTTGATATACTTGCGCAATATTTTGTACTTGGAATAATTAGATCTTTCTTAGTATTTATGTACATTATTTCAATGTATCCCCCCCTGCTTTATTCCTGGTTGACCTAGTAAATATTTGACTTGGTCTCGAGGTCCAGGGTCAGTTAGTATCATAGATACCTACTTTATTTTTTTCCTTTTCTTTATTTTTTATTTTAGATCTGAATACAGATATTTACACAGTATGTCAGGACATTAATTCATTCTAGTTAGTAATATTTACATGTATTTTGTTATAGCTTTAAAGACAATATGAAAGAATGAAGCTGAATGATTGGGTATTCGTCACTCGCCTATACTTAGCATTGCTACTACATAGCAAAGATTTATTAGGAGAATTAGAGAAAATAAAGAAAAGAAAAAGAATGAACTTGTAATGATTATGATTTTTAATCTTATCATCGAAATTTCAAACATGGAAGCTTAGTCAGATCTTTGGATTGTCAGTTTGGTGGAACCGTGTTGGTGAAATGCTTTAAACCTTAACATCCCTCAAGTTTCATCATTCTTTATATAGTTCACAATAACAGTCATGTTAGAACAAGTCTGTTCATAAGCAAACCACCTTGTGACTATGAACCTCACTTGTACAGTATATGTGAAATTATAGCTCCCCACATTTGAAGTGGCAAACAAACAATCTTCCTTATCAAGTTAACACTCATTCCCCTATCTAGCTACTCTTTCCTCGAGGAGAGATGTATTCCCTTATAAGTTCAAGTGCAACTGGCTCCAAGAAGGGGGGGGGGGGGGGGGGTAGAGAAGAGAATTGATTATGATCAGTGTATCCACATATCATTTGGAGCTTGTCCAGTGTAGCCAAGTCTCCAATTGTAGGAAACCTTTTAATCTTTGACTTTGAAGCATAAGACTTGCTTATTGATTAATTTCTCATTGCATGTCTGATAATTTTATCTCTCTTTTTTTTCTTTTTATGAATGTGCAAAATAACGTCATTTACATAGGGATGTTTTCTTATTGAGCAAGTAGACTTTCCTTCTTTTGAAGCTTTATTGCAACCCACAACATCATGTGTTTATACATCAGTGCGACTAGATTAGGTTGTGGTGCATCAGACTCCTATTGGGGCAGCACATGTTTCCGTCCATGTGCTTCTCAGTCTGAAGAATCTGCCCTTACCATCTCATCTGAGTTGAGCAATGTGCAGAGTTATTTTCCAAGTTAGGCCTTTATCGATAAGAATCATGTGTGTGTCTTGAAATATTCTACTCAGGCTAATCAAGAAGACATGTGAACATAATCTTGTCGACTCAAAGAATTAAGTCACAATAATATGGAAATACTTATTTCTAGTTGCTATAAGTTTCCAATGAAATTATTCTAGAGTAGTTGAATTATCAAAATCATTCCGGAAAATGCGAATGCAAATGTAAAGATATTTTTATAAAGTAGATTTTATAGTTTTAAACATCTATTTTCTAGTTTTTAAACTTTTATGCAATTTTTGAAGAGTTTTGCAAAATTTTGTGAACTTTAGAAGATTTTTTATTTTGTCTTTTTAAAGGGCTAGTGAGTTGCTTATATTTATAAGGGGTTTTATATAAAAGGCGTATTCTTCAAAGATTAACAAATATTTAACAAAGAGTTTTTAAAATATTTGACAACTATTTTTCAAAATGGTTTGCAAAAATATATTGAAGAGAATTTTTCAAACATTTACAAAACATTTTACACATATTTAAACGTGTTTTTTGAGTATTTTTATTGACTAACCTTACCCATTATATTAAATTCATATTATTGAAAATACAAGAAAGTATGGGTTATAGCTAAAATATGCATACCATATTTTCGATCCCCCTATACTTAGTTCAAGCTATGTCCTTATAGTGACCAAGAAGCGACAAAGGCGGACATGAGTTGTGCTAAGTAGAGAAGAATACTATATTATAATGACTCAATGAAATAATGGCAAATCGATCATCTCCCTTATGTTAGGATCAACTAATCCTAAGTATAGAAAGGATGTACACTAGGAGGGGATGATCGATGGTTAGAATATAGGAAATTAATGAATTGACTTGTTTACCCCTATACTTAGGGTAAAGAGTTTGTATGTATATAACAATATATGAAACAAGTTGAGAGACAAGCGATGGAACAAAAAAAAGGAAAAACTCGAGTCACTCATCACCACTATACTTACACTGATGAAAGGGATGAACGAATAAAACAACAAAAGGAAAAAAAGGAAAATAAATAAAAAAAAACAATGAAAAATGATCTTTTTGTAGCTCAATTATCTGAATCTTCTGATGGTGGGACTTCTGCTTGAAATGCCACTTTAATTGAATTAACAACGGATGTGAATGTGTCATGGTCTATATACAGCTTCAACAACTTTCTATTGACTACAAAAAGGTTGTACGTCAGATGACAACTCAAATATGATGACGTTACTATTGTCAGGCACAATCTTCACTAAGAATAGACCTCTCCATTTATTCCTTTATTTGCATAAGAATATCCTCAATTTTACGTCAAATAACCACACCTTACAATCATGCTCAAAAGTATTTCGTCTAATATGCTTGTCTTGCCAATGTTTGACTTTATCATTATACATCAGGATCTTATCATATGCATAATCTCATAATTACAAGAGTCTATTCAGATTAATCTTCTAGTTCTGACCACTTCTTTGTGAGTCCAAATTGCATATGTTGACTGCTCAAAGTGATTTGTGAACTAACTTACGGGTAGATGGCATGCGGCTTGGCTCCTCAAAGACAAGATGATATGGAGACATACCTAATGGGGTCTAGTATGCAGTACGATAATCCCATTGAATGGAATCAAGGAGTTGAGACCATTTCTTCCTATTTTTCCATATAAGTTTCTACAAAATCATCTTGATCTCCCTATTTGAAAGTTCAAGCAAGCTACTGGACTACGAGTGGTAAGGATATGCAACAAGGTGATAAATGACGTACTCTTTCACAAGTTTCTTAACTTATCTTTTGTTGAAATGGCTGCCACCATACGAGATTAGAATTTTGGGAATTCTGAACTATGAGATAATGTTGTCCACTAGAAAGCGAAATACTATTATCTATGGATCAGGAGGGAATAACCTCCTCCCATTGACTCCCTTCAAGTGTTATCCAAAAATCTATTTAATGGATGTAGATTTTCATCCATGTTCAATGAATAATTGTCTATATTTTCTCGATAATCAGGTACATTATTTTGTGATCATTTTAATATTTTAAATGATTCTGTAATGCATGATGTTGCCACCATTTTTAGTTTATATTACTAATTTTGACACAAAAATGAAATCTATATGTTCTGGACTCATACCAAAAAATTTGCCAAAATCTGGCATCATTCAAGAGATGATGTAGATGTTAAAAGTGCATGCAAACTCCAATTTCAATAAAAGATCAAAGTTATAAAATATTGAATTTATTGCCACTATTTTTTGAGTTATATAGCATTATAAAACACTGATTAGTAACTCAATAATCAAGTATTTGACGAAAAATTTCAATGTGTTTCATGTATCTTCAAGAAATTAGATTTTTCCATTAGCAGATGTCGAATGAGACCAATCAGGTGTTCTATAAAGGGTTTAGGATTCATGGTCATTGTGGTGACCGATCTCAAATCCAACAACAATCAACCCATGATTTATAGATAAAACAATCGAAGTGTATGAGTCAAAATTTATTTTAACTCTTAAAAAAAGTATATATCTATAGGTAATGAACAGTATTAAACACAT
The DNA here is from genome assembly GCA_037367405.1 of Ottelia alismoides. Taxonomy (NCBI): domain Eukaryota; kingdom Viridiplantae; phylum Streptophyta; class Magnoliopsida; order Alismatales; family Hydrocharitaceae; genus Ottelia; species Ottelia alismoides. Next base: position 24,518 of record JAZKJV010006031.1, read on the forward strand.
GGGGCAAGAATGGGGTAGTTTTTATTTATTTATTAATGTTAATTAGTAAGGAAGTTTAGGACTTTATATTTCTTATTTCTACGTCTTTTCATTTTTAAATATTCTGTTGATTTTTATTTTTTTAAAATTTTTAGGGTTTATTTATATACTTTTATGTGTTTTGTTATTTTTAATTTTGTATTTTATTTTTTGTTTTGCAACTATTTAAATTTTTTCAAAACTAAACAATATATAATATTAATAAGGAAAAGGAAAATATCTTTTTGCATTTTTCAAATAAGCCAAATACAGTCAACATACATGAAATAGAATATTTTGTGTTTTAAAATATTAATCTAATGTTTTTACTATTTTTATGGGTTTTATATATTTTTCTTATGGATTTTTGAAGTTAGAAAAATATGAAATTGTAAATATGATAATTTCAAAAACTTTTAGGGGTTTTAAAACAAACAAGACCAAAATAAAACCATAAAATAGTTTCAATATGAACTATATATAATAAATAAAATTAAAAAAATAGAAAGCATGATTTTTTGTTTTATATATTCTCTGTTAATTTTTATAAGATTTTCAGGGTTTTGAATTTTTTAAGGTTTTTATTTTATATGTTTTAGTTATTTTCGGATCTGTGATATGATAAATTAAAAACTAACTACAGTATTTTTTTGAGAATTTTTGGATTTATAATTTCATTTTAAGGATTTCAAAACTAAGAACATGGAATATATGCATGTTTATGCTTGATTATATAATGGAGAATTAATTAAAATGCTAATGAAAAATATATGTTAGATCTATGTTCCAAGCACTCCATATAATTTTCCTATAATTTTTGGAATAAGGGAAGCAATTACTAAGAATGAAAAAAAAAAAAAATACATATGCAGCACAAGTACTATCTTGTAATTTCCATGAAGTCTTCCTGCATTTCGTAAGAAACTACACAAGTCCATGGGTCACACAAGAAACATTTCTAATAAAATAAAATATTTAAATTCGGTTGACAATGACTAAATTGTATTTACACAAAAACTTCCACGCATTTAGTAATGACCACAAATTCGAAGGGAATGTCCTAAAAAACCAAAATGTGCCTCATGTGGTGAACCACGTGAGGTGACCTATTGATTATTTGACATTCTTCAACATTTATTCTTCCATTTTGTCTTTAAATCCCTATCAAAGAACATGTAAATAATGCTAACCTATTTAAATTAACATTCAATATTTATGTATAAATAATACATACTTTTCTGTATTTAAATCCAAAATAAAGAATAAAGAAAAGGAAAGGAAAATAAATGAAGTATCAAATATATTTAATGATCATGAACCCCAAGACCATGTCAATATTGACTTCATTAAAAGGAATAAAATAGGGGGAGATAAGGGCTAATTCATTGTGCAAAAACCCTAAGTCTCTACACTCTTACATATACATTTTACCCCATTATACACACCTCAGACAATGAAGTTTTCAACATGAAACTTTTACAAGATAATGTCTAGAAAATTAGAAAATAATAGACAAAAAAATAAAGCACAATGCAATTGGTACACACAAATGAAAAAGCCACAAACCGAACTTCACAGATAAACATCTCCTCCATAGACTCAAATTGAACCAAACTTACCTCCATTGTGTTACAAATTAAATTATATATATATATAATGAAGTGGTTTCACTTAAAACGGAGATAGGATGCAAAACTCGTTTCTGGGGTACTATTGTATTGTGTATCTTCATATAATGTTCACATTTTCTATTCATTAGATTTGTACTCTACTTATATTTCAATATAACTAGATATATAATAAAAAATCTGAAAAAAAAACTCAAATAAAAATATGTAAATAGACATTAAAATAAATAATACCTTTAAATATAATGGTATAATATCCCTAGAATATATGCACATGTATTTATTTACACATGTAAATAAAATCATACAAATAAAACAAAAATATGTAAATAAGTATTAAATAATGTCATAAATATATACAATATGTAAATATGATAAAATATATGAAAATTATAGAATAAAAATAAAATACCGAAAGTGTAGGTACTTATACCTATAAATATACATGTAAATATTGACATAAAAAAATAAGGTTGTAAAACTAAATAAAAATTATAGTAAAATAATTTTTAAAATAATAAACAAGTTTTACTTTTATGTTTTTATACATAAAATACCTAGCTATTTTATTTTTATTTATCTTTCGTTTTTGGTCTCTGTTTTGTCTTTTAGTGCATATGTAGACGAATAAGAATCTAGGGAGTGTTAACCCCTAGTCAACACCCCCCTCTCACTTGCTCTCGACACCAAACACACTCTGACATGTCAAAGTCTCATTTCTGCCCTTTTTTGCACTTGCAGCGATCATCTTCTTGCTTGGATCACTAAACAAAATTTGTTGATGGGAGTCCTGAAGGATACTGAGAACCCTCAAGCGCATCACGGAAGTGTGTCGATCACATCATATGCGATCGGGGCGACTAGTCACACTAGCCGCTATATGCGGCGGAAATTAACAATTTTTTAATCAAGTGATGAAACCACATGATCACGAGAACATTTCTCGGATCGTTTCATCAAACCACAAAGTATAAGAAATTTCTCTTGAAGCGTGGTTGTAATCACAAGATCTCTAAAACAAGAGATTCTCCTGTCATAAATCCAATCCACGAAGAATGTACTTGCGAGCGTGATGATGAGATGCATTCCTCCCACAATCCTCGATGAAGATCCAAGCAAGGAATCCCTCGATTTCGTCCAACGAAATACGTCGTCTTCCTTTAGAGCAAGCAATCCCATAAAAGAAGGAGATCCTCGAGTCGTCGAAGGTGAAGACGAGAGACTCTCTTTCTCAATAAAAGATGGTCGGCCACCTTGAAGAAGAGAGAGAGAGAGAGAGTAGGCGAGAATGAGAGAAAGAGTAGTAACATTGTACAATACTTAATTATGTACCTTTCAAAGGCTAGGTTAGCCCTCCTTATATATTAGTTTGGGAACCAATGGATCTCAATCCATGTGACACATAGATCCAACGGCCAAGTTGATCTATGGATTAATCAATGGCCATGACTATTGTTGGTTAAAAACCAACAACGTTAATTTATATTAAATCAGCATTATGTTATATTATTATCAACATAATTTAATTTAACATAAATCAATTATTAAGAGATAACAATATAACAAAGGGTAGATAACAAATCATTCCCTAAAAATGAGGGGGCGTCACCATTGACTATGTCATTGGTGACGCCACCTCATTTGGTGGTTTTTATCTCCCTTTTATTTTATACTATTATTTCTTAATGAATTTGTAATAATCATTATCACAAAATTAATTCCAAATTTATTTGTGAATATTTCAATCATGCCATTGAAAAATATGTGAATCATATTCACAACCCAAACTAATTTGTAAATTACATTTCCAATTAATTTACTAATGTGAATCCCATCAACATTAATAATTAACAAATGTTATTTATAAAGTTTCTCTCACTATGATATATATTATAAATCACATTTATGATATTCATATATTATGGATAGTACTATCCAAATTATGTAATCCTTGATAATTAAATCCTATTTAATTATCTTGGATAATCATTCTCACAATATGAATCTCACTTGACAATTAAATCCCATTTAGTCATCAAGACCTTCTTGCTTGGATACAATTTTCATCATAGGAATTATTCTTGAATTCCTTCAAGAATAATGCGCTTTCTCCGTAGATACTTGGATATAAGACAACGCGATTGTAATGTTCCACGCATAGTGACTTGGATATTGAGATCTCATATAAAATCCAGATCATACGAACCTCCCACAGATTCTTCATTAAATCAAGACTGCAAATCTAATCTTCTCATTGCATCTGAATCTCATTCAGACCAATGTCCAGCATTTGGACCAAGATCAGATTGCTTCTCCACTGAGAGGAGTCACTAAAATCCATACCTGTTTCATTACTCCCTCGGAATGGAAGCGTCATGGCTATACAATCGTTTATGATCACATAATCCTCAGGTATTCCTAATACTTGTACATCTTACATACTGGAAGACCCATGATCAACCTGAAGATTAAGATCATATTTACATTGTCTTCTTTAGGGTTTGATCACCAAGTTTCTCAATCTTGGTCATTGGGAGTTGGTATCAATCGTATGCTTTCCCAAAGCATGTATCATACCTTCAAATTCATGTCGTGCTTCCAAAGCACGACGACCATGCATGGAATTTGATCGGTCTCAATACCTCATGAGTGAGCTCATGTCTTTAGGTTCATAAGTGAACATATATGATCCCTTTGAGAGATCGTATTACTCATATGCCCTAAGATGCACACCAGCTCGTCGGTGTATAGAGCTTGGTTAGGCAATCAACCTATTGGTCTACCAAATGTACACGCTCAGACATATAGTAACACATCTGTCTCCAGTCAGAAGATGTGTGCCTATGCCGTGACAGCATTCACCATAGGACTTACGTTATCTCGATCTCGTTAAGTCAACCCATTACCTAACTAATCTGACACCTCCGAATCACTATTCCCATGCAGAGGAACTGCATCAAGAGGTCGGTCAGATATTAGCCTATGTGCGAAAGGATTGACATCTACTACTCAGATTGGAGATCATCTCTTAATAATCATTTGACGGTGCTTGATGAGTCCTCTATCTAACTCCTTAGATATTCATCCAAACACTAGCCGCTATGATTCATTTAATGAATCAACAGCTATATGGTCATCAAGATGGCCATGGTACATAACCCTAATTGTACAGAGTGACATTATAGTGCATTCATTCATTTAATTTCAGAAAGGAGTGAAACATTAATAACTTTTATTGATAAACATATATATTACAATAGCATTTATTGTAAGAATGGTTCGCTCAGGGCTCACATGTCTAACAAGTCCTCTGAATCACACCCTAGCAATGAATCCTATAGATCTTCCTTGAGTTGGGTGGAGTACTAATCAGAAGAGGACCACTCTACCTTTGTTATAACCTAAAACCTATCATCTCCAGGTCGAGTTTAACTACTCTTCTTATATTGTATTCTCTTAGGATCGAGGATGGCGTTGCTCATTAGTGACATGATGCCAGCCTCGAGATCTGACGCAAAGATAAAAGGGAAGGTGGAGGTGATTCAACCCTCGTTGGAGTTTCTCCAACGAACATCCCACTCCCAGGCCACTATGGTCTAGTGAGATACTATCTCTTACGTATTTACTTTCATATTTCATTTCTTTTGTAATCTTGTAGTTTATTTCAGCAGATTTCATTATCCTTAGTTAAAATCCGAAAAATTTAAGGCCGACTACGTACTAGGCTTAGGCCTCTATTTCTAGTGATTTCGACTCCCATTCCAACTCATAGTCACCTCATATTATTCCCATTTCACTTTCTATATCTATCAAACCCATCTTCCCAACTAGATTTGTGAATCACCTCCCATCCGACACCCATCATCGAAGGTGTTATCTGCCCCCCTGCCCCGCCATTTCAGCGCAACCTGATCCATTTTTGTGGGTCGATAGAGAGCCTGTCAAGCCTAGGAAATTTTTTGCATATGTACATGAGCTTCAAGGCTCCATATGAAGAGATTGAAGGTACTTGCAAGTTCACCGGTCTCTAGAGCTGTGGCGAACCTCCGAATCTCCATCTATGAGGCCTAAACCATTTGATCTCTCCATTATCTACGAAATGCACCTAGGAGTCATTTGAACCTTACCCGAGCCTTCAAGGTCTAGTAACGACGAAGATATAATCGATCAAAGCTTGCCTAGGAAGATCTTCATTTTGGGTTCTAGACCATCTCTCTACCATTAGATCAAAAAAATTCTCCAAGCATAGCAGTAGTAGCTGGATCACACCATCTCACAACCATTAGATTGAAAGAGAACTAAATCTCAACCCTTCATCCGTGAACTTGTATCAAGCATTCGAGACCATCAACCAACTTAAGAGAACCAATAACATTTGTTAATGAGCATACAATTAGGGGTAAATTACATCACACCCCTCTACGTTTTTGTATTTTTGTTTTAATATTGTAAATATCAATTGTAGTGTAATTTATACTGTAATCTTTGCATCAGGACCCCCGAACTTTGATTGATTTGCATTTAATACATGGCAGGTCACCTTACGTGTCCATACACGTGAGATGCCTCGCATGTTGTAAGAAATCTCCTCCTGGTTTCTTTATTTGGTCTTGGTCCCTTATTTTGTGAACTAAGAGTAATATTTTGGATTATTGTATTATGTACTCTAGAAGTTAATTTGTTTGCGAAAAAACCACTACTAGCGCATATTAAATTAAATATATTTAAGTATTTTGATTCTATGGCCCATAGACTTATTCCGTTATTTTGGATTGCATGTAGAGTTCCTAGAAATTGTAGTTAGATCATTAATTTCTTGATTTATTTTATTTATTCTAATTTATTCATTTTAAATATCTTTCCAATTGCAAAAATTCTATGAAAATTAGCTTAAGTGCTTGGAACACATTCTTGATACATATATTTTCCTATCTCATTGAAATTATTTCTTTATTTATAAAAAATACAAAAAACATGTCATATTTCCTTTTTTGACTTTGAAAAATTACAAAAAATTCAAACACCACCAAAATATCCCTAAAAAATATATTTTCTATATCTTACACTATTTTAATACTTAACCAAAATCACTAAAATAAAAAAAGTCCAAAACCATAAAAATTGAAAAAGTTTAGAAATCTTATAAAAGTCATAAAAATTAATCCAAAAAATCCAAAATTTATGTTTTTAAATTCATAAATCTACCATGTTTTTCCATGTTCATAGGAAATAGATTTTGGACCCTACATGATCTGTTACGTTTTTATTAGCTGCATTGCAATATCTTACTTTTTTAGTTTCAAACTTTTTTGTGTGTATTTATTATTTCTAGAATCCATAAAAATTTCTAAAAAATATAAAAAAATAGAAAAATGAAGAAAACATAAAAATCACAAAAACATTCATTTCAGAGTTCGTGACTTTATTTGATATTTAAATTTTCAAAAAGACAAGTTCCTTTGATTTATCTATTTATTATTGATGAATCTTTATTTCACCATCTTTATTCATTTATTTTAGCCTTATATCCCTTATAAAACACATGTAAATATCAATAGATCTCTTCTTTTACTAACCTTGACTCTTGTGTAAATGTTGTAAATTTATAACTATTTAAACTATAATAAATAAATAAATAATGAATGGAATTAAAAATAAATAAAACAAAAGGCAATGTCTATTAATAGTTACACACTGATTTTGATGTCGAGAAAAAGTAAAAACTTGACCTGATCAACAAGGAATAAAGGGGAGATAAGACCGAAATACCAGAAATTGAAGAAAACTAACCCTCACTTGTATATATTCATCATTTGTATATTATTGTATATCTTACATATTCTATACACTATTTTACTCATAATAAAAATAATAATGATTTTGTTTTGAAACTTGTACATAAAAATATGTTGTTAATAAAAAAATAATTGCAAGAAGATTCAAGGTAAACTATGTAAAAAAGTCGTAAAGCTCAACTTGTCATAACAATATCTTCTCCACCAAAACCCAAAATAAACCAAGCTTAGTTTAGTTTTAGTCCAAATTAAATAATCTTTAAAATGGAAGTGGTTTCATAAAAATCAGAGTTAAGGTATGAAATGTGTCTTTTCAGGGAACTATTGTACATTATACCTATGTATATTGTATGCATATTTATTTTCTTTATATTTTTGTATATATTGTATTTTGTAACTAATTATATATATTGTATTTGTCTTACATAAAATACAAATAAAATTACAAAATAAAAATTATACAAAAATAGAATCATGTACTTATTATACATACATACATACATATATATATATTACTATGTATATTGTAAATATCCCTATTTATTTACCCTAATAAATTATTTCATAAAAAGAAAATACTAATATCATTGAAATCCTTGTAAAATAATGTAAATTAATAAATTACATGCATAGTTATAATATATTAAAAATAAAGGTGTTGTAAATCCAGGAATATATCCCTATAAATTACATGTTTTTTATTTATACCATTGTACTTATTTATTAAATTTGTATCCACCATAAAAATATAATTTTATTAATTTTACTTTATTTTTTTATTTCTCATTTTCTATGTTGATTTTTCATTTTCCATTTTGTCTTATTGTACTCTCTCCCTGATTCATCGGATTTGGGCTGTTGACCCTAGTCAACTTCCCATTCTTACAGTTGCTTGCGCATTTCTCACACACCTCCCTTATAAGATATTCTCCGCACGCCTCATTAATTAAGTTCCCTTGCTCTATTCTCCAAAATGTTAGCCCTAACAGGTAAGTCCAATGCTAGCACATCATCTCTATTGATCATTCCTTGATTCGCTCATAATTCAAATTTCAGTAGTGGACTGACCTCTCACTTATTTATACTTCGAGATCATCCCCTACTAATGGTTGATATGTTTCTCGACCGTAATAGTACCCTAGGTTGATCTATGGAGTGAGGTGTAGTGACATGGCAATTTCTCCACTGCTAGGAGAGCTCGATTTGTTAAGAGATTTGTGATCCAGCTACTCACCGGATCTTCACTGACGCAGTCTCACTTTTTCACTATGCACATGATGAATCTCGGATTCATCACTCTAAATCTCATTTATTAAGATCAAATCCCTCAAAATCATCAGCATTTCTGTATTTATTCTGCATAATTAGCATATATGCATATTTTCATAAGAAATGCATTTTAACCATTATGATTGCACAAAATAAGAAGCCAAAAATCTCAACCAAAATCAAGTTGTAAATAGCCTAACTTCCCTGAATTTTAATTCCTTCTTGCTAACTCCAACTGATCAAAAACCACCTCCACAGTGTACATATCACTAATAAGAATGAAAAAAACAAAAAAATTACTAACCAAAATAAGTGGACCAAAAACCCAAACCCTAGTTTCAGGATTTTAGGACTAAAAGCCACATACCATCCCCATCCAGAGTCCTATTTGATTCTACTCAATTTTGAAGTAATGCACATCCAATTACCTTCAAAACAAAAGTTCAAGTGAATAGGAGCTCATATGTGAATGTTGGGTTTTGGGCCTCTTCTTGTACATTGTGTATTTTAGCGGTTTTTGACCTTATATTTTAGGTACATATTTAACCTATTAATAAAAATCCAAAAAAATATATTAAGGTGTATTTATTTATCATTGATTTTTCCATATTTTTTATGTATTTTTATTTGGTTTAAAAAAGACAAAAAAATACAAAACCCAAAAAATCAAGGTATTTTATGTACCTGGGATACCCCAAAAACATCACTTTGTGCATTTGATCGATTTTTGTTGTAATGTCTTCATGAAAGTTGTAGATCTCATCGAGATGAGCATTTCTTATGAAGGAACTTTTTCGGTCTGAAGACATTTGCCATTTATTTAGCATTTTACAAAATCTTTATTGGCAAATATTTCTGGTGCTGATACGTGGCTGCCCCTGGGGCCGCCACGTGTCAGCCATTTTTGGTCTTTTTATATATTTTTTTAATAAAAAAATTTAAAACCAAAGCACGTGCGTTGCACGTGCTCCGCACGTGCCCTGTGCCCTGTTTCTTGCGGCCACGTGGTGCCACAGCAACCGTCCCATCGCGCTCGATCGGACGGCGCATGTGCGTCGTCTTCTCCCCTTTGGTTCATAACCATCCCCCCCCTCGTGATCTCCGCCAACAGCCAACCTCCCCCACTTATCTCTCGCGGACAACCTCTCCGATCATCTCGCAACCCCCCCCCCCCCCCATTGCCTGCCCCTACTCCTCACAACCCTATTTAAAGGGCATCGCCACCCCTGTCTCCCCTATCCGCAGATCCATCAGCAGGACCTCCTCTGGTAGTGACAACCGTGATCTCCTCCCAGGCGTGATCCGGGGTCGACGACCTCGTTGCAGCGAAACCTCAAGCCATTGCTCCGTTCCGGTGTGCACCACCGTCGAGCCCATCTTCCCCAGGTACCACCTCCTTCGTTTCATCATCTCCGACCCCCTCTCTCTCTCTCGATCATCACCCTCACCCATGACCGCCTTCACCTCCGCCTTCGATCTTCTCGCGATTCTTTGCTCCGTCATCTTCATCGCCGCCACCTACGACCGCAACTTCGTCTTCTCCGACGACGCAACGACTACCGGTGATCCTCTGCGAGACTCCACCACCACGCTATGCCATCACCACCTCGCCGCACATCACCTTAAGAGCCAGCTACACAGCCATCACCATTGACGCCCTCGACTCCGAGTTTCATCATGTCTTCGACTTCATCTTCTTCGACGATAAAAGCTCCAGCTCCTCCGTGTTGGAAATGCGAGCCCACGGCGAGCCATTATGCAATAAATGTTATTGCAAAATATCATTCCCTGATCTGAAATGAAGAATGAATAATTTGTATAATAGGTCCCTTAGTACAATTAGGGTTATGTACCATGGCCATCTTAATAATCATACAGCTGTTGATTCAACTATTGAATCATAGAGGCTGGTGCTTGGATGAATATCAAAAGAGTTAGATTGAGGACTCATCAAGCACCGTCAAATGATTATTAAGAGATGATCTCCAGCCTGAGTAGGAGATGTCAATCCTATCTCTGAAGGCTGATATCTGACCGACCTCTTGATGCGGGTCCTCTGCATAGGAATAGAGATTCGGAGGTGTCAGATTAGTTAGGTCAAAGAGTTGACTTAACGAGATCGAGATAACCAAAGTCCTATATCGTATGCTGTCATGATATAGGCACGCATCCTCTGACCGGAGACAGATGTGTTGCTATATGTCCAAGTATGTACATTTGGCAGACCAATAGGTTGATGACCTAATCAAGGTCTATACACCGACGCGCTGGTGTGCATATAAGGGCATATGAGTAATACGATCTCTCAAAGTATCATACAGGTTCAGTTACTGAACCGGAAGACATGAGCTCACTCATGAGATATTGGGAAGAATCAAATTCCATGCGCATGGTCGTCTCGCTTTGGAAGCTTGACTGAATTTGTAGGTTTGATATATACTTTTAGTATATGATCAAGACCTAGGTATGATATACGCTTTTGGAAAGTGTATGATCGATACCAACTCCCAATGATCGAATGAGAAACTTATTGATAAAATCATGAAGTAGACAGTATAAAGTTGATCCGATACTTCGGGTTTAGATTGAGTCTTCCAGTATGCAGGATGTACAGGTATTGGGAATACCTGAGGGTGATTTGATCATAAATGATTGTATAACCATGACGCTTCCATTCCTAGGGAGTGATGAAACGGGTCTGGATTTTAGTGACTCCTCTCAGTAGAGAAGTGATCTGATCTTGGTCCAAGTGTTGGACATTGATCTGAATGTGATTCAGATACAATGAGAAAATTAGATTTACGGTCTTGATTTAATCAAGCATCTATGGGAGGCCCGCTATCTGGTTTTGAGATATGATCTCAATATCCATGTCACTATACGTGGAACAATACAATCTCCCTGTCCTTATCTCCAAGTATCTGCGGAGAGATTGCATTATTCTTGAAGGGTTCAAGAATAATTCCATAAGATCTAACCAATGAAGAAATAATGATTAAATGTGATTTAATCATCTTGATGTGTAAAGAAATTATCCAATTTAATTAAATGTGATTTAATTAATGTGTATAAGAATAATGTGGATAGAAATATCCAATTATTCATAATATATTATAAATGTGATTTATAATGTATTAGAGAGAGCTAATTATAATTTATATGTGTTGATTAATTATTATGTGTATTGGATACACATTGTGTAATTAAATAACAATATGAATTATATGTTGTTTTGGGTTGTGAATATGATTCACAATTTTTCCATGGCAAGAATGCAATATTCTTAAAGATAATTGAGAATTATTTTTGAAGAATAAAACCCAACAAATTTTGTTGCAAATTAATAGGAGAGAAATCCAAGGAGATATGCAATCTCATGGAAATCCATGAGATTGCTCTCCATTGGGAAACAAGTGGGCGGCACCCAATTCCTATATGGAATGGGTGGTCGTCCCCTCGTGATTGCACATGGAGATTTGATCTCCATGTGTATTCTCTTCTTATTTGTTGGGATGATTTAGGAATAAATTATATTTGATTTTGTCAAATAAATTTTGACCTAAATTTGTTGCTTTTGACAACAACAATCTTGGCCATTGGATTGACACAAATCAATCTCACCCATTGATTTTATGTGTCCCATGGATTGAGATCCACGGATCCCAAAACCCTATAAATAGAGAGGCATACTATTCTCTCTAAGAACTTGCAATATTGGAGCTCTCTCTCCCTCATTTCTTCATACACGCCAGCCCTCTCTCCCTCTCTTGTTGGTGGCCGTCCACCATACCCTAGAGAAGGGAATCGTTGTCGCCATCGCCAACACGCTGCCGCTTCGACGTTCTTCGGTTCTCCATCTTCTTGGAGAGTTCCTCTCACGAAGGAGACGTTTGATCTCGTGCGACGAGATCAGGAGCAACCATGCTTGGATCATCTTCTTGGATTGCGAGGACAACGCGGTTCATCCCCGCGCTCGCAAGCGGTCTCGCCGACGATCGGACTTGAGACAGGAGGTCTCTTTCTTTAGAGACTTGATCAACCACGCTTCAAGAGGTATTGCATTATACTTGTTGTGGTTATAGATGAAAAGATCTGAGAATGGTTCTCGGATCATGTGGTTTCATCGAATAAAAAATTTTAAATTCCGCTGCACCGAACAACTAGTGCGACTAGTCGTTCCTCGTCGTATCCGATACGACCATCACGCTTCCGTGATGCGCTTGAGGATAATTTCCATATCCTTCAAGTGGTATCAGAGCCTTAGGTCGACGGTTTCGAATATGATTCGAAAAACCGAGGAGGACTTGGGTTCGTTATGGTCGCGAAAGTTTTTATCGCATTTGATTTCGCAGATTTGTTTAGTAAAAAACTTCGGCACTGCTTAAATTGTTTAAACACGAATTTAATACTTGGATTTTGTTCCCCATTAAATAAGGAAACCATAGGATCTGAGTTTACGTAAATCGGATTTCGTATGCTCTAGATATGGTTGTTTTAATGAACATGTATGCACTGTTGCGGGAACTGTAGATCTGAACGTGATTAAAATGTTAATAACTGTTTAGACTTGCCTCGAAATACGTGTAACATCACTTGGATTCTGTCCTAAATCAAATTAGCAATCTATGAAAATTGATTTTGTCTAATTTGGATTTAATATGATTGAGATATGCTAATTTTAGTAAGAAGGGGTCATTGCTGAAATTACAGTCCTAATCTAGAGCCATGTGATTGTCAATTAGCGAAATTAATTGTTAATTTCGTGAAATAATCATGAAAAATATTTATGAAATATTTGAAGATGATTATTTACATAATTGACTTGGCCTCAACCAATTAATTGATTAGATTTGATCTAAATCTTAATTGGAAACAAATTCATCACACTTAATGTTTGATTGGTGATTGTCATTTAATCATTTAGTGAAATTAAATTGTTTAATTTCCTAGAATAATTGTGCATAAATATTTGTGAAATATTTGATGATAATTATTCCCTTAAATGACATTGCCTTAACCAATAATTGATTAAGATGTGATCTAAATCATAATTGGAAACCACAATCTTTCAAACTTGATGCTTGAATAGGATTTGGGAATTTGTCTAGCAAATTTCCTTATAATCAAAAATGTTTTGATTATTACTATATGGTACAATTTCGGTTGAAGAACCGATGATCATCTCATGTACAAATTAATCAATTTGGCATTATCCTTTCCCGAGGCGGATATGGTGCCTAGTCGGAGAGCATTGGGGTTGCGGGTTGCAACGTATGTGGTCCATCCCACTCTCGTCGGTACTGGCCATGACAGCGGGTAGGGCCGGGATAATGTCCGAAGGATTAAGATGTATTTTTTTTAATTATTAAAATTCAAAATAATACGTATTTTGAGATATTACCATATATGTATTCAAGTAAAATAATCAAGTTTGATTGATTGAATTGGATTGATAATTAATTTAATATGATTAAATTGATTATGTCCAATTGAAATACTCTAATATGATTAGAGCTAATAATTCCCTTGGAAGAATTAATTATGTGAATGTGATTCACGATAATTAATTAAAATTTGAATATGAGGTGGAGGATCACATAAGTGACATCCATGGTCTCCCGTCAAGGCGGAGGGTTCCGTCGCCAGGGATTGCATGTGGGAGACGCCTGTCCGAAGTGACAGCTCCTGTATGCAAGTGCATCTAGATCGGGCTCTTCGCTTCTCGAAAGAGTAAGGACGTATGCGTAGTGACCCCAATATCGGGTCCTCATATTATTGGCGCGATATTGGATTGCGCATAGCGAGTTGTATTCCTGTTGACGGTTGGTTCAATTAATGACGGGTCAACATCGCCTTAGGGGTGGTGGGCTCGGGTGTTAAAGACCGAATTGGGAAATGCAAGTTGGACTTGCAAAGCGGAATGTGTTCCCGCTTCTTTTTATCCGAGTTGCAGATTCTCATATTATTGGGATGTAACAAAGATAAGGAAGGAGATCCCAGATCTTGTTGAGATATAATGGTAAGTATATCTCTTACATTGATAGTGATTAAGGGAATGAACTTTCAGTGTTGACAAGGCAAGACAACTTTGATATAAAAATCCTAAATCAAAGTAAAATATATATATATATATATATATTTATATATTTATGCAAATTTCTTATTTCAGATAATCCTTCATTAAAACCCACTCAATGATATAGTCAATAATAACCAGTAAAATATCATGGATTGGACACATAATCCAGATATTGTACTTGCAAATGAACACATAATGTATGTGGTTGCAATATGCAAGTTTCCTCATAATAATGAGGAATGACAATTAAATAGATGATAGGACTACAACCCTAGGGTTTGTGTGTCTCTATAGTCTTGGTATCATCAAATGTACTTTGGAAGTGACATGTTGATGATGATCATGATTGTCATATAATCCTTAATAAATCAATGAAGATTTTCTGGTATACATATGTGCTCTTGACATTTAATCATGAGTGACATGGTTCTCTGCATCATGTAGAATGGTAGCTCTATAAAGAGATGATGTATTCAAATTGTTTGAGTACCTACCTGAACATTTGTTTTATGAGTTTAGATGGATGTAGATGATGAGTGTCATTATTCTACTGTCTATACTCTAGTCATTCATGAAGCTTCATAGTATTCATATTGTGTGAATCTAATGAAGCATAAATAGATGTTGAAATACTCTTATTTTGAATTCTTTTGAATTTATTATAAGAGATCCTTAGTCTTAAGCAATGGATGCTTATAGATAAAGGGAGCGCAATGGAAGCATGAGTTGGACCCAAGAAAGAAGGAAAGTCAAAGAGTTGACTGGACTTCTGTAACTTCCATATGACATCCAAAGAGTTGGATGAATGCCAATACTGCAATAAGTTGATGTGTTGATAGTATGACTATCAAGTCCGTCTAGAATCCTTATAAAAGGACTCGGATGGAGCATCAGAGTAATCTACATAAATCATTGATATTGACTTACTTATTGAATAAGATAAAGTCAAATAATTGTATCTCAATATTCTGATGACATTCGCAATGGGTTGCATATGTTTTAGAAGACTGGAAAATTTGATCTTAAAGGTTTATAGTTGTCCACATGAATATTGATGCAATTGTTGCAACAATCTCTGTTGGATTAATAGACTTGTTAATTTCAGTGGGAGAGCCCTTAGTCTTAGAGAATGTCTCTGTGACCTAGATATTAGAATACACTCATTGTTTATTTCTAAATGTTGGAAATAAAGATGAATTCTGAGGTAGAACTATCATAAAGAATTATGATGGAGATATTTCAGATAGTAATCTAAAATCTGGTGGACTCCACTAAATGAGAAAATTAATGAATGGTTCATTAATATTTCTAAATACTGAAATTAAAACCTTTATAAGATCAATAGGAGGATGAAGATCATTTGACAATGATCTAGCATCGAGCCTTGGACATTTGTCTATCGATTTGATCAATAGACTAGTAAGAGATGAAACTTTAGAATGTCTAAAATTTCAAAACATACATACTTATGAATATTGTATTCAAAGTAAAATGTCCAATACACCCTTCTTTGGGAATGGTGTAAGATGCCAAGGTATTCAGGATCTCATGCATATTGATGTATGTGGATCATCTATATCATAATTATCATTATGGATATGTGATATCTATTAATGATTATGTATGATATGAGATTTCTTCTCTTCACTTAGAAACCTTTGAAAAGTTCAAAGATTTCACAAGTTTGGTTTAGAACCAAAGTTTGAAGGGAGATAAAATGAATTTGGTCTAATCTAGGTAATCAGTACCTATTAGATGAATTCATAATATACCTTATAGAGAAAGGAATATCATTCCTGTCTCAATCCTCCTAATAC
This sequence comes from Ottelia alismoides, assembly GCA_037367405.1. Taxonomy (NCBI): domain Eukaryota; kingdom Viridiplantae; phylum Streptophyta; class Magnoliopsida; order Alismatales; family Hydrocharitaceae; genus Ottelia; species Ottelia alismoides. Next base: position 41,124 of record JAZKJV010006031.1, read on the forward strand.
ACCTTAACTCAATAGAGTTATAGGGTGATACAATTGGATCATGTGTGACATGATTCAATCAATGATGAAATTTTAGCATAAATTCCTCTTAGTATCCAGGTATATATGTAGTAGAGACTGCATATAATTCCATGCAAGTAAGCTGGAATTGAGCACTTGAGAGTGCTGCTTCATTAGGAAAATAAAGGATGGTATTGGATACCTACTTTATGACCTTGAGATTCTTAAAATATCTCATCTCCGAGAATGTGATTATTAGAGGTTGAGACTCTTGAGAATCAAGATGAAAATGAACTATTGGAACTCATTTTTTCTTGAGAAGATAATGAGACTCATGAAATTGGAAACTAAAAGGACAATTAAAGATGAAACACTAATACCTCTTCAAATGAGTTTGAGGATGGATTCCATGTGTTAGAGAAATCTGACAATGATCGAACTTCATGTGATGAAGCTTCTGAAGATCATAGCATGGATAGATGGATAGCAATAAAAGTCTAATGTAGACTTCATATACAAGTGTTGTATATGGACCCTCGAGGATCTACCTATATGGGTAAGACCTGTAAAGGTGTAAATGGATCTTCAAGAGACAGGGAACCTGATGAGAAGGTAGAGACCTTCAAAGCACGGTTTATAGCCATAAGCTACACACTGGAAGAAAAGACATTGCTTGCAATGAGACTTGCTCTTCGGTGACCATGCTTAAAACCGTCAGAATATTGCTAACTTTAGATACACAACTTGACTATTGCATCTTCAAGATGTAAGTCAATATTGCATTCCTCTATGAATACCTCTTTGAGGATATTCACATGAAGTAGCCCCAGGGCTTCATGGTTGAGGAAAGCAAGGTGTGCAAGCTAAGGAATCCATCTATGGACTCAAATAAGCTTCTTGAAGTTGGATCATAAGATTTCTTGAAATTATAAATGTTATGATTTCAGATAGAATCTTGATGAACCATATGAAGCTTAGTGGGAGTGCTTTTGTGTTCATCGTGCTAAATGTAGATGATATCCTAATCATTTAAAAATAATATAAGGATAATAATTAGTGTTTTATAATCTGGTTGTTCCATAACTTGAAATAAGATTTCAAAGATGCCTCTCAGATCTTAGTTCTGAAGTTGTTCAGAAGCAAAGAGAAGAGGATAATGGGACTGTCACATTTGTAGTACACCTTGGACATATTCTATTAATAGAAATTCCAAGAAAGGCTTCTGACCCTTAAGATATGGTACTGACCTATCTAAAGGAATAACACCTCAAAGAGTTGAGGAAGTGAATGCTGGAACTACTTGCCCTTGGGAATCAGTTCTGAGAAGCCAAGTGTGTGCTAGATGTGTACAAAAGCCAGGTGGTTGCCATGCAGTGGGAGTAGTAAACTGTTACTAGTCTTACTATGGAAATAAAACATTTGGTTGCAGTAATAACAAAATCTTCATAGATGACAAGATTTTTGAGATAGTGATCTCAAAGTCTTATCTTCAAAAGTTTAAGACTTTATAGATAGTGATCTAAAAGGTCTTAGGAGATAGAGATCTCCAGGAATAAGGATATTCTGATAAGGATTATGGAAATACTGGTTGTGATAATTGTTAAGCTGTAGTGTCGAGGACACTATAACTAACAAGATTGAGTATTAGTTGCATAAGATGCAACATTCGCATGAGATGCGAACACTGTTACTTGGGATATGCAAGTGCCGTAAAAGGACTTGGCATAGTCTTGCGGGGACAGAGTGACTGATCAGCTTACCTAGCTATTTTCTTAATAGCCTATGATTGTCACATGAGTGCGGGTTTAAATGATTAGCCCATTAATGGCTCTTTGGGCTAGTCGGAGATTGTTGGAAATGCGAGCCCATGGCGAGCCATTATGCAATAAATGTTATTGCAAAATATCATTCCCTGATCTGAAATGAAGAATGAATAATTTGTATAATAGGTCCCTTAGTACAATTAGGGTTATGTACCATGGCCATCTTAATAATCATACAGTTGTTGATTCAACTATTGAATCATAGAGGCTGGTGCTTGGATGAATATCTAAAGAGTTAGATTGAGGACTCATCAAGCACCGTCAAATGATTATTAAGAGATGATCTCCAGCCTGAGTAGGAGATGGCAATCCTATCTCTGAAGGATGATATCTGACCGACCTCTTGATGCAAGTCCTCTGCATAGGAATAGAGATTCGGAGGTGTCAGATTAGTTAGGTCAAAGAGTTGACTTAACGAGATCGAGATAACCAAAGTCCTATATCGTATGCTGTCATGATATAGGCACGCATCCTCTGACCGGAGACAGATGTGTTGCTATATGTCCAAGTATGTACATTTGGCAGACCAATAGGTTGATGACCTAATGAAGGTCTATACACCGGCGCGCTGGTGTGCATATAAGGGCATATGAGTAATACGATCTCTCAAAGTATCATACAGGTTCAGTTACTGAACCGGAAGACATGAGCTCACTCATGAGATATTGGGAAGAATCAAATTCCATGCGCATGGTCGTCTCGCTTTGGAAGCTTGACTGAATTTGTAGGTTTGATATATACTTTTAGTATATGATCAAGACCTAGGTATGATATACGCTTTTGGAAAGTGTATGATCGATACCAACTCCCAATGATCGAATGAGAAACTTACTGATAAAACCATGAAGTAGACAGTATAAAGTTGATCCGATACTTCGGGTTTAGACTGAGTCTTCCAGTATGCAGGATGTACAGGTATTGGCAATACCTGAGGGTGATTTGATCATAAACGATTGTATAACCATGACGCTTCCATTCCTAGGGAGTGATGAAACGGGTCTGGATTTTAGTGACTCCTCTCAGTAGAGAAGTGATCTGATCTTGGTCCAAGTGTTGGACATTGATCTGAATGTGATTCAGATACAATGAGAAAATTAGATTTACGGTCTTGATTTAATCAAGCATCTATGGGAGGCCCGCGATCTGGATTTGAGATATGATCTCAATATCCATGTCACTATACGTGGAACAATACAATCGCCCTGTCCTTATCTCCAAGTATCTGCGGAGAGATTGCATTATTCTTGAAGGGTTCAAGAATAATTCCATAAGATCTAAGCAATGAAGAAATAATGATTAAATGTGATTTAATCATCTTGATGTGTGAAGAAATTATCCAATTTAATTAAATGTGATTTAATTAATGTGGATAAGAATAATGTGGATAGAAATATCCAATTATTCATAATATATTATGAATGTGATTTATAATGTATTAGAGAGAGCTAATTATAATTTATATGTGTTGATTAATTATTATGTGTATTGGATACACATTGTGTAATTAATTAACAATATGAATTATATGTTGTTTTGGGTTGTGAATATGATTCACAATTTTTCCATGGCAAGAATGCAATATTCTTAAAGATAATTGAGAATTATTTTTGAAGAATAAAACCCAACAAAATTTGTTGCAAATTAATAGGAGAGAAATCCAAGGAGATATGCAATCTCATGGAAATCCATGAGATTGCGCTCCATTGGGAAACAAGTGGGCGGCACCCAATTCCTATATGGAATGGGCGGCCGTCCCCTCTTGATTGCACATGGAGATTTGATCTCCATGTGTATTCTCTTCTTATTTGTTGGGATGATTTAGGAATAAATTATATTTGATTTTGTCAAATATATTTTGACCTAAATTTGTTGCTTTTGACAACAACAATCTTGGCCATTGGATTGACACAAATCAATCTCACCCATTGATTTTATGTGTCCCATGGATTGAGATCCATGGATCCCAAAACCCTATAAATAGAGAGGCATACTATGCTCTCTAAGAACTTGCAATATTGGAGCTCTCTCTCTCCCTCATTTCTTCATACACGCCAGCCCTCTCTCCCTCTCTTGTTGGTGGCCGTCCACCATACCCTAGAGAAGGGAATCGTCGTCGCCATTGCCACCGCGCTGCCGCTTCGACGTTCTTCGGTTCTCCATCTTCTTGGAGAGTTCCTCTCACGAAGGAGACGTTTGATCTCGTGCGATGATATCAGGAGCAACCACGCTTGGATCATCTTCTTGGACTGCGAGGACAACGCGGTTCATCCCCGCGCTCGTAAGCGGTCTCGCCGACGATCGGACTTGAGACAGGAGGTCTCTTTCTTTAGAGACTTGATCAACCACGCTTCAAGAGGTATTGCATTATACTTGTTGTGGTTATAGATGAAATGATCTGAGAATGGTTCTCGAATCATGTGGTTTCATCGAATAAAAAACTTTAAATTCCGCTACACCGAACAAGTAGTGCGACTAGTCGTTCCTCGTCGTATCCGATACGACGATCACGCTTCCGTGATGCGCTTGAGGATAATTTCCATATCCTTCACACCGCCCATGCTTCTTCACCATCGACCCCTGGCCGTGTGTCGGCCACGGCGATTACGCCTTGACCTGGAGCTCCTCTTCTGCAGCCAAGGCTACAGGAGCCTCCACCGCCATAAGCTCTCTGCCGTGCAGCCTCTACTCCGACGACCCCAGGCTTTTTTTTGACCGACGCCAGCCGTTCGATCGAGAAGAAGCTCATATCCTGATCGTCAACATCTGTAGTGATCCCAAGCGTAGGATCTGATCGACCTAGGTGGCCCCGATTCAATCCAAGCCTATTCCCAAGTTGATCGCCAAGCCACTAGACTCGGGCCGTGCCGGGGTACAGAACTCACGACACATGGCAATCCGAGCCAAGACTCCTCCTGAGCCTGACTCCACACGTGAGGCGTCACGTGAACAACATCACATTTGCAGAAGGGCCCCCAAGACATCCTACTATTTGCGCCTCAGCCCCGCCGATCCGAGAATTTGCAGACTTGGATAGAGCCCTGGTAATCTTGGTAATTGCATAATAGCTTCCCCCTTTGCATTTTATTTTGTTTATTTATTGCAGTTCTACCCCTGTGTTCTCCTTCATTTTTGGACATCTCCAGTGCATCATTTTATTATAAAAAAATAGCATGATGTTTCTCATTTAATTCTCTACGCGTTGACATGTTGTCGTTATTTTTTTGATTAATGGTTCTGTAATATTTTATTTTTCTATGGAAAATTTCGGATTTTTCCCAATTAGTGCTCTTAAATTTTCCATTAATTAACCATTTCTCTAAAAATTCTCGAAAAATAGCATATTGTAGAGATTATTGTGCTTGAAACTGCGCTAAAAAAGAATTGCATTTGCATGCATCAATTTCTCTGTAAAAATCATTTTGCATATTTCAGTGTTTGATTTTTAATAGATATTAGATCTCACATTTTCAAGCTTTACGATTTTTCTGAGGTCCATCACCTAGTGATAGATCTTAGATACTTTTTTTTCCTTGAAAATAAGTAGGTTAATATTATTATATTTAAATATTGAAAATAACTTTCTTTGTATTTAAAAATTCATATAAAATTCATATTGCATCCAAAAATTCCAAAAAACATTCAGTGCATTCATTTCATAATACTTTACATTATGTCCATGTTTCGTATTTTTCGGACATTGATTGATCGACTCTTAAATTTTAGTCCCTGAAATATGCCATAATTGCATCTTGCACCCCTTATTGCATTTAAAATTTCCAAAAAACGACCGCCTCGAAACCTGTCTACGAATCTTGATAGACATAACTCTAGGTTGTTCCTTTTCCTCCTTGTGTTCGACCTTGGGACTTGCTCGAGTAAAATAAAACATAAAACCACTTAATTAAAAATAAAAAAGAAAGAAAAATATTTGTGGTTATTTCTTGACCGATTACGATTGCCGCCTACAATGAACGACAAATCATTTTAAGATGAACGAAAAAATCAACATCTTTTAACAAGCGCATTTTCGAACTCGTTAGATGGCGTTGTTGCCAGGGTGGCAAATGACTTAGTTTTGTGTTTTGAAATTTACTGTTCGGTTTTCCGCATTCGGGTAGTCTGACCTTCGAGTTTTTCATGGTAAATACCATTTTATTTCCTGTATTTATTTTCAGCATTTATTCGCTCATTTTTTATTATTATCTGAGTCATTCTCTTACACAAATATCTCTTATTTTTCTTGCGAGGTACCCGCCATACGTGGAGCGATTTTTCAAGAAGCCGAAGCATCTTCACCGACTTCCGAAAAAGCCGCAATTAATTTAAGATCGAGCCGAGTCGAGAGAGAGCATAGTGTCTAGGTTGTTAATTTCTGCAATTTTATTTAATTGCTTATTTACAACGGTGTCTATTTGGACTCTCGCGCATGTAAAAAGACCTTGAACTTTTCTGTGGTGTGTTGTGGCCTGTTTTACTTTCCGGTGTGGGTGGGGCCCGACTTGAGTGGCGATTAGGATAGACCAACACATACGGCTCTAAGAGCATTTATATTTTTGATTGTGCTCGTAGGATCTGAGGCCACACTGCACTTTAATTGGGATGCACATTATATCGTTCAATTTACAAAAAAATTAACTCAATTCTTTCCCGCTAATAGAACTTTCTGCTTAGGTGTGGTTTTTCATCGGCTTGCATTCATTTAGAATAATTTTTCAATTTTGTATTGCATCCTACATGGAGATTGACAGGAAGCACTGTAAGTCTTCTAACTAAGCATACATCATTGTTTTCACGTGCATCGGCTTTTCCTGAACCCCTCCCTCTTGTTTTATCACATAATTTTAAAGGGAATTAGTACATGACGGTAGACGTGTATTTGTGCTCATTTAAATTCTTCAATGATCACCTAATTAAAATTGGGACTGCTAAATATAGTCGATCTTAAGAACCCATAAAATCAAGAATTCTTATGGGAGAGCAACCCCGACATTGTTTGATTTTATCTTGCAGCGACAAGAGAGACGCACACTTGGATAGAGCCAAGCCAAGATTTTCATATGGACTACTGATTTAAAAACGATTAGCTACTTATCAGTAAAGAATACAGGTAGCCGGTAAATGGTTCGAACTTCCTTAGCAGAGTGGGTGGTTTAATGGACATTGCGTAAGGCTCCATCCTTAAGTAACACGGGAAGCCGTTTTACGGTCCGTACTTACACCTATACTGGCTGAAAGTGGATGCAAGTAGTCGTACGAACTCGGGAAAGTCTTTAAGGAAATTTTGGTACCTAACAGCTCGTTAAACGATTTGCAATATTTGAATTCTCACCAATTTAAAACTGACAAGATAATTGTCCGAACTCTTACAGCCTTCATTGAGTGAGTTGGTGAATGAAATCCTTGTATTGTGTTTAGTTTATGTGTACAAAGTAAGTAATAAACGAATACCACACACTTGTGCCTACATCATAAACCGCGAACCTCTTGTTGACCTCGAGAATGGAAGATTGTGGTAATTCTTGTTCAGACTCCGTGAACCCTTCTCTCACTACCACAGACTCTCAAATCTCAAAAGCCCAGAGAGACTCTTTCTCTAGACCTCCTTGGCCTCAGGGAAACTCTTCCAAGAACCCTATTCCTACGATTCCTTCTTCTTTCTGGAGGGAGGATAGACCCACATTGTCTCTCTCACCGAAATAGATCAAAGAAAACTCTTACCTCAATTCTTTTCACTCTATTAACTCAAAAACCTTATATTCTGAAGGTGGAGAATAAGATATGCCTACCAAGATGTCTTCCAAGAAAGATCCTGAAGATGGACCCAATGACGATCCTATTCAGATGATTTTGGAAAGATTAGCCGCTTCTGAGCAGCAGCAACTTTTACTGAGGGAGCAGCTAGAACAGTTGAATGTTGGGGAAGAACTGCCAATGGAAGCCACATACAACCCTGGATAGTATAGAGTGAGGAATTATTTGCAGCCACCTCAGCCAGAGATTAACTATGAACTGAAGTCACATTTTATAAGTCAATTACCACAATTCCATTGTAATACGACTGAAGAGCCATATGAATTTTTGCGAGACATGGACCGGATATGTTCTAATATGAGGCACCCACAAGTCAACCAGGACTACATTCGTCTCACCGCACTACCTTTCGCCTTGAATGGGAAGGCAGACTATTGGGTGAAGAACTTAGGAGTGACTGTGACCACATAGGAGAGGTTGAAGAACCTATTTTTGATGAAATTCTACCCTTAGATTCGTACTAACCAAATGAGGACCCGCATCACCAGTTTCTCTCAGAAGCCCAATGAACCACTCTGTGAGGCTTGGGACAGGTTTAAAGACATGCTACAGTGTGTTATTTCGTCGTGGCACTAGGTGACAAAAAACCATAGCTCGTACTAAGCATTAGTGGGTGAAAAGAGTACAAGAAAAGAAGAGTATGAGAGTGACGGAGAATACACAACGGGATTGGTCCCCCTATACTTAGGCTTTGGTCAGCCTAAGTATTGGAGAGAATACAAGATTAGGGGACCGATGAGGGTAGCAAAGAATATACTGGAATAGATGGAGCAACTCAGATCACTCACCCCCATATACTTAGGATCTAGTCATCCTAAGTATAGGCAGAAAATGGAAATGATACGGAACTGGGGCGAGGGATGTAAATGACATGGGAGGGAGGGAAATAAAGGATGAAAAATCTATACAAGGAGGGGTGAGCATATACAAGGATCAAGAAGGTTTGTGACAGACCTTCTTGCTGAAGCGAGGGGTGGGTAGTATATACATGTGTCGCTGTCAAAGTTCTCCTTGGAGGAATAATAGTGAGGGTGTTGGGAATGTCCAATGGGGGTTGACACATGGTTGCTTGCTCAATGACTTCAAAACAACCGAACTGAGCTCACTCATATAGATTACTTCATCCCAACCTAATGAGGACTCCTCAAAAAATTCCTTCTCTAGTATGTAGAAGAAAACTTTCTTAGCTGGTTTTCTAGAACCTGAAGCATAAAGAGGATGACGAGAGTGATATGTATTAAGGAGACCAAGGAAATGTCTCGAGGAATCAATACTATTTTTCTTCTCACCAGATGATTGAATAGAGGATGGAGCAATCAATTTATCGAGATTGGTCAATTTGGTCCTTGTAGTCTCTTTTGGTGTAGGTCCTGGATATAGTGAAGTTTCGACCAGAGGTTCATTATCAGATGACTCACCATATGCATTATAATACTCTTGTAGGGTCATCACACGTCTCTTGTATGGTATATTGTTCTCAGATGGCTTAGCATTGGTCGTCTCATGCGTCGGATCATCTAAATAGTCAAGGAAATAAAAAATGATCGTGTACGACTCAAGGAAAGCTTCTAGTTGTGAGTACACTCTAGAAGATGTCACGTTGGTGACGATGCAAGTAGTGGGTGATGTAGGGGTATAGGGAGTCTCTGAACCAATGGTCGTATGGACAGTTGGAATCTTAGGTGTAATAGAGAGACATGACTCAACTGTTTCTTGGAGGTCACTGTTGTCTGCGACTTTATGGGTTACCTTGGAATACCGTGTGTCCTCAAAGATTGGGTGAGGTCGAAGTGCTTCCAATGTAGTGAAATCGATCTCCCGAGTATCGTAATCTATAGTTGCCTTAGCTATGGCTAAGAACAGCTTCTCGAGAATAATCGGAGACTGAGTGAACTCTCCTCGAAACTCAATGTCATTGATCGTGAAGTCTACCTGCAATAGAGCACCTTAGAAAGTAATGATGATTGAAATGATTCCTCTCGACCGTTTAATGGACCGATCAACCAACTAAACGATCTCTCTTGTCTTCTTGACAGATCCAAGTTTGAGCTTGGTAAACACAGAGGTCGGGAGGATATTTATAGGTGAGTCATCATCGAATCTTGTATGGGTGAAGCTAGTATCTTTGATTTCATAATCAAATCTAGGAAACCTCTTCACTCTATAGCTCTTTATTTTTATCCCTATCACCAAAGAGGCGGCCATAGACTATGTGTTTCTCAGTCCTTGTCCTCTTATTGCCTGAACTTTTAGGCGCTAATTTACCTCTGACAAATCTTTTGAGGTCAGGAAAGTGTTCAATGGCCATTATTAAGGGAAGCTCAAAAATCAACTCTCTATCAATTGCTTCCATAACTACATGGTCCAATATTTTTAAGTCTTTTCCCATTTTAACTTTTATGGTGTTTTCTAGTTTTTCAATTTTTTGGGTCTTTTTGATAGGTGGAGGAATAGGAGGACGTACACACTCTAGTTTGGGGGAAGTAGTTAGTAGAAGAGGGAGGTAGAAGGGACTCCAGCTCTACAGGACGTGTGGTCAATCTGGTTTCTTCCAAGTTTTCAAAATTCAATCCACGAAATCCATGATCATTTTCATTCCTAGACTCTTGATCAGTCTAGAAATGTCATCCTCCAATAAATTCTCATGACACATCATGAGAGGAGTCTGCTCAATCAGAGGATAATTCCGAGAACTCAGGCTCTTGTACTCAACACACCATGACTCAGGCTTGTAATGTTGGGTTGAGTGTGGTCCTTCTATATAGCAGATGTTGGTTGGAGCCTCATACGGTTGAGTCAGTAGATAGAGGGTCTGTAAATCGATCACATGAATCCAAACACCTGTATATTTCTGCTCTTCGAAAGGTTGATATGATGGCTGGTCAATGCACTCTTGATCACTCAGGTCAATCAGGTGAGGAAGATTGTATGGTGCAAGCCTCTCCATTCAATCTACTTGGTCGACCATCTTGTACCCTAAGGATAAGTCGAGATGCGTATAGGTCAATGGTTGCCCGGTCCCAACTATAGGTGAGAATGAGGTCTCTGGGGGCAAATGATTTTGCCAATCATTTATCTCAACAGTGGCTTGCTCTTCGATTTGTTCCATAATTTCAGCAAACATACGAGAGTCAATCCATGGTGGATGTGAGTTAGGGGAGTAAGAATGTGGGGTAGGTGAGAAGGATGGAGAATTGTAGAAGTCAGTCGGAATTCTGACTTCGCAGTCGGGTGGGTATGATGAGGAATAAGGAGATGGTCGAAATATGATCGAAGAAGAGTGACTTGGACATGATGACTGATATTTTGACATCTTTGAAGGGAGATGGGAGATTGAAGTAGATTGAGTAAGAAAGTGTGCAAGTGCACCAAATAACACACAAAACCAATCAACACAAGAGCAAAACCTAGGTTCACCTATTCAACACTGTGATGGTCGTAAGAGTCCGACCATTTATCTTTTCAATTTCAATTAGGTGATTAATCAAGATATACATCCAATTACGCAAGGCTTAAAAGTAGGTTTTGGGCACTATCCTAGGGATGCGTCCGCACCTCTCAATGATCACAATAACACAAACATAATGAGGGTTTTTCTCTACCTCAAAGAAGGGTTATTTTTAGTCAGTTTTTTGGATCAACTCCAATTATCACTCTTGATTTTAATTTCGATTATAACTTGATTAATCCACTAAACAAGACATGGCTAATGACCAGTCCTGATTTCTTTCTAATCAAAGTTTCAAAAATCAAAGGGAAGGGAGTCGAGAAAAACCGATGCAAATAATGAAATCAATGATGCATGCCCAGTTCAGAAGACTTACAGTGATCCTTGCACTCTACATGCGGGATGCAAGGCAGAATTGATTTTTTATACTATATGAATACAAACGACAAAACTGTTCCTAGACTGGTAGTTCTATTTACGAGTAATGAACAATTTGATTTAGACTAATAGCTTTGCGTTCTAAGTGTGTCTCGTTAAATGTGATGTGTGGTCCTAACGATTCTGAGCACAAGCAATAAAAATATTCTAAAAAATGCTCTAAGAGCAACGAGTACAAGTCCTATTCTACGCCAATCAACCACACAACCACAAAGGGGTCAAATGTCCAGTCCTTATACAAGTGTGAGCTCTCAAGCATGAGCCTTTATAAAGAGCTAACTACCTAAATTATTACAACACAATAGTTACAAAAAATGACTCTTGAAACGAATTAATTGTTCTTGCTCTTCAGCAGCCAACGCATATCTCATCCGTCGACCTCTGATGCACTCCAAGTCCGTCGGTCCCTCGCAAGTAAAAAGAAGTTTATATTAGAGAGATCAACAAATATATATATTTATATATATGAAGAGAAAAATAATTGAGAGAAAAAATAGATTAATTAAAAGGTGGATTGTCGGTCAGACTACCCGAGTAAGAAGAAACCTAAATCTAATCTTCAAAACTAATCCTTAGGCTGTTTGCCTCCCCAGCAACAACACCATCTGATGGGTCTGCTAAATATGTGATATAATTTGTACTCGTTGCAATATGGGTACTTAGAGAATCGTTTAGAACCGAATCAAATATCTCTGTGAGGTGGAGTCGGCTAAAATTTACAGCCCGGGTAAGTCCGGGGTCAAACACGGGGAGGAAAAGGAACAACTTTAGGATAATTCAAAAGCATATGTATAGATCTCCAATGCATTTCTTTTGTATTTTTAAAATAAATGCGAATGCGATATGTAGATGAATTAAGTTAATAACAAAACACACAAGTTAGCCAAGTTAATTTTAATAAGAAATTAGTCCAATTTAGCCAAATTATATTTTTCCGAGAACCTACAGTGATCAATGCAAACACATTTTTTTGTAATTTTAGGAGTTAAATGGAATATGAAAAATGCACACATTCTTTGAGTTTTTACACAATTTTTCACACAAATAAAATGCAAAAATTACAAAAAAATTATTGGAAGTTAAACATGGCGAAACGAGACTGCAATATTTTTTTTGAATTTTCTAACAAAATATTATTTTTATGGATTTTTCAATGAAAATAGAGTGCTAGTGAGTAATTATATCCTAATAAATCCACATCAACAATTCATCTAGAAACCAATTTATCTCAAGAAGGTATTTATATAAACAATCTAAGAGAGTTGAAATTTTGCAAAAATAATGTGTGTGGATTTAATGAAAAATCTAATACGAAAATCACTCTATAATTTATTTAAGGCATAAGACAAATCCAATTAAGATGAAATTTAGAAAGCAATTAAATCCATGTTTCAAGACATAATTTTCAATTTTTACACAATTTTCGAAGCAACTGTGAGTGAATTGTGAATTTAAAACCAGGGGTTGGTAAAATATGCAGAATTTCACTTGAATAATTTTAATTAATTCATAAGATCTTAAAAAATCCAAATAAATATGTAGGTCTTAGAAAATTAGTTGCTCAACAACATACTAATATTTATTAAATAAAATAGTGCCAAATAGATGTTCAAATTAATATGCAAACATAAGAGTGTCCTTGCAAATTCAAAAATTACTTTAACAAACAAACTATATACATGGACTACTTTGCAATAACATAAAACTAGTTAACTAAATATGTAATTTTTACAAAATAAAAAGTACCCTTCTTCCTCTCTTCTTCGTTGCAGGTTGCAGATAGGGCACAAAGGGAACGCGAGCTGTCGTGGTGAGGTAGCACCGCTCACGCAGGAGGGGGCATGGTGGCACGTGGCGATGATAAGGGGAGGCACAACTGCCTGGAGCGGAGGACCACGGCGTAATGTTGCACCGCAGGCGAAGGAGCGTTGGGCTACGCATGTACGCATTGAGGCGGAGAAGCTATTGCTTGTGGAGTGCATGGGTTGGTGGCCACGTGAGGGGATGGCGGGGCGACCCACTGTGCAGCTAGGACGGTGAGGAGTGGATTTTCGACTAGAACTAATGAAGAAAGGTCGTGGCCTGGAGGAGGACGTGCACCAGTGAGCGTGGAGGACTCACGGGGGAGGAATGGGTGGTTGGGTACCACTGTCAGAGGCTGCAGGTGGGGCGATGATTTGGAGAACGAAGGAGAGCCGCTGCCAGCGGCTGTGATGGTGGAGGGCGGCTGCGGTGCGGCAGAGGGCGGCGACACCGCCGAGGGTGGAGGAAAGATTGGGGGGCGGTGCTACAACCTCTTTTTTATTTTTTTTTATTTTTATTTCTTTAATTTCTTTTATTGTTGTGATTCTAATTTTTTTTAATTTTTAGTTTTCTTAAAACATGGAATGAATTGAAGATAGAAAAGAAGATGTCGTGATAGTGATATGATAAAGCAAATGAACAAATGAAAGTGACAATGGTGTGACACGATGATGGTAAAAAATGAGAAAATAAAACTGATGACAAATGATAGAAAGGGAAACTACCTAAAATGGAAGCGGTCACCTATGGTGTGCTAATGAGAAGCATGGTTCTCTCTCGAATTATTGGCGAGCGATGAGCTCGACCAACTCACAGAGTTGGTTGCGATGTTGGCCAGAATGCCAACGAATCTCACAAGAGAGGAGGTCGATCGTCGCTCTAATTCGTCATTTGCTGTCACCGAGATGAGTGGCTCGAGCTCTCAATTCTCTCTCGCATAAAGGTGGATCAACGACAAATATGACGAGAATGAGATGTGTAAAAAGAGATGAAAAATGGAGGTTAGAAGGGCGGTGGAATTGAATGGGAGGTTAGATTAATGGTGGAGTTGAATGGGAAGTTAAATGGATGGTGGAGTTGAATGGGGGTTAATGGACTAAAAGAAGTTATTGTAGAGAATTGGAATTAAATAAAAGAAAAGAAAGGAAAGAAAGTAGGGTACTAAAATACAATAAAATAAAGAGAAGAAAAAGAGAGGAGAATTTACAAAACAAGGCAAATAATATGTACATTTAATTTACTTTTCTAATTTTTATTTTTTGTATTTTTAATAAAAGGTATTACAACATAAAAATAAAATAAAGAACTAGAAATAAAATACAACCCAACAATGATTTTTTCTTCTTTTCTAATATAACAAGTATATAAAAAATAAAGAAAAAATAAATACTTACGTTATATACAACATACACCTAGGTCCCAAAACCCATATTTTTAAAAACAAGCTCCGATTTTATTGAAACCACTTTTATTGGATAGATAATTTTCTAACTTGAACTTTAAAAGCGAGTTGGTGAATTTGGAGTATATGTGAAGTGAGAAGTTGGACTTTACGACTTTTTTCTCTTTAGGATCTAGGAGTATTTATTTGAGGTAATTTTTTATATATATTCATATTTTTATATACATTTCATAAACAAGTTGGAAAAAGAATTAGAAAACAAGGAGTTGATTGAAATTATTAAAAATACATGAGGTTTTAGACTATTTAAAGGTGAAAAACTCCTTTATTTTGCGATTATTATTATTAATTTATTTTGTACAATATAATATGTAATAATTATTGTATTTTATTTACAAGAGTCATCTTATTAATTTATTGCTTTTTTGGACATTTATTTGAGATTTTACTTGGGATTTTACTAAGATCAGTAGATTGAGATGACGAATCGTGGATTCATCACATCTCTATTCTTAATCTTTACTAGTCCTCGAGAAAATAAATAATGAATAAGTTGTATTAACCCTTGACCATGCTTGTGAATACAAGACTTGAACCGTTAAAGAACTCTCGGTTTTATATATCCTAAAATTCTAAGCTAAACCAAGCTCTAGTCAAAAGGTGTCCAATTTCCTAATCATTAGACTCTCTCGGTATGCATATATAATAGGGATATGACTTTAAGTGTGGACTGCAGTTACTAGAGTAGGGTCATAATATGACTTTGTTTGGTGAGAGCTTTTCTTTCAACATTTCTTTCTTTTCTTTGCTTTTGGCTTGCTCTATCGCTTTTACCAAGAGTTGTCGTGCATTGATCAACATGATTTTTCGATTTCATCACACACAGGCTCATAGGTAAATATCAAAAGATAGTCCAAAGCCATGTTCTCATACTGGCTAAAGGTGTTGACACTCAGGTTTCATGAAGCCTTCATTGGTTTGATCACATCCTCGAGCATCATTAAATCAGGTCCAAAATCAAATCCCTCATCCCAGTTTCTCAAGTGAAATTTCAACTCATCTCATCATAACATCATTCATGCATATGAGGTGTTGATCATATTCCTAAGGTAGAGAATAAGCATGCAATATATCACACAAATCTTTCAAATTAGGGAAATGTGAATAATTAAGTCAGAGACCCTAATGAATAAGGCTAGTTAACTCAAAATCTCAAGATCTCATAAACCAAGTGTTCTTGAACTTCACTAGTCTTGTGTGAATGTTAATGTGTTAGGGATTAAACCAACTTATGTAGTTAGTTTTGTTTGTGATTTTGATTTTTGTGGTTTTTTTAAAAAAGAAAGAAAAAGAAGAAAAATGTGTTTTTGAAAAGGTTTTTACTATTTTTGTTAATTTCATAAAAGTTTATATTAAAAGACATTTTTTATTTTTTAAAAGAATATAAAGAAAGAAAAGAGATTTTTCTGAAATGTTTTTTGAAAAAGAAAGGTAAATAAGAAAGGACACACAATTGTTTTTGAAAAAGTTTTTTTGTTCTTTCGTTTTTAGAACAAATAAGGGAAGAAACGAGAAAAGTGTGTTTTTTATTTTTTATTTTCAAAATAAAGAAGAAGAAAAAAAATTTTTTTTAAGTTTTTTCTCAAAATAATTTTTCAAAAATAGTAATTTTTTAAAAAAAGTGGAGTTTTTAAGTTTTATTTAATTTTTTTATGAAAAATGATTTTTTGCTATACTTCTTATTTAAAATAATTTGCCCATAACCCCTTATTTTAATTACAAACAGGTCAATGTACGAGCAATAGGTAAAGTATATTTGTAATATATACAAACCCCCCCTATATTTAGCATGTGTTATTTCCCCATGGCATTAGGTGACAAAAAGCCATAGCTCGTACTAAGAATAAGTGGGTGAAAAGAATAGAAGAGAAGAAGAATATAAGAGTGGTGAAGAATACACAATGGGCATTGGTCCCCCTATACTTAAGCTTTGGTCAGCCTAAGTATTTGAGAGAATACAAGATTGGGGGACCGATGAAGGTGGCGAAGAATATACTAGAATAGAAGAAGCAACTTGGGTCACTCACCCCCCATACTTAGGATCTAGTCATCCTAAGTACAGTCACAAAACAAAAATGATACAAAACTGGGGCGTGTGATGCGAATGATGGTGGAGGGAGGGAATTAAAGGAAGAAAAATCTGTATAAGGAGGGGTGAGAATATACAAGGATCAAGAAGGTTTGTGATAGACCTTTTTGCTAGAGCAAGGGATGGGTAGTATACACATGTGTCATTGTCAGAGTCATCCTCAAAGGAATAATAGTGAGGTGGTAGGGAATGTCCAACGGGGGACGACACATATATGCTTTCTCAAATATGACTTCAGAATAACCGAACTTAGCTCACTCATATAGATCACCTCATCTGATCCTGATGAGGACTCCTCAGAAAATTCCTTCTCTGGTACGTCGAAGGCAACTTTCGTAGTCGATTTTCTAGAACCTGAAGCATAAAGAGGAAGAGGAGAGTGATATGCCTTGAGGAGATCGGGGAAATACCTTGAGGAATCAATATCTTTTTCTTCTTACTAGATGATCGATTAGAGGATGGAGCAATCGATTTATCAAGATTGATCAATTTGTTCCTAGTTGTCTCTTTTGAAATAGGTCCTAGAAATAGTGAAGTTCCGACTAGAGGTTCATTATCAAATGAGTCACCATATGCATTATAATACTCCTACAGGGTCATCACATGTCTCTTGTATGGTATATTGTGCTAAGTTGTCTTAGCATTGGTCGACTCATGCGTCAGATCATCTAAATAGTCAAGGAAATAAAAAATGATCGTGTCCGACTCAGGGGCAACTTCTAGTTGTGAGTCCACTCTAGAAGCTGTCACGGTGGTGGCGATGCAAGCAGTGGGTGATGTGGGGTTGTAGGGAGTCTCTGAACCAATGGTCGACTGGACAATCGGTATCTTAGGTTTAATAGAGATACGGGACTCAACTATCTCTCGGAGGTCACTACTATCTGCGACTTCATGGGTTACCTTAGAATACCGTGTGTCCATAAAGATTGGGTGAGGTCGATGTGCTCCCAATGTAGTGAAATCGATCTCCCGAGTCTCGTAATCTATAGTTGCCTTGGCTAAGGCTAGGAACAGCTTCCCGGGAATGATCAGAGACTGGGTGAACTCTCCTCGATGCTCAATGTCATTGACCGTGAAGTCTACCTGCAATAGAGCACCGTGGAAAGTAATGATGACTGAAATGATTCCTCTCAATCGTTTAATGGACCGATCATCCAACTAAACGATCTCTCCTGACTTCTTTACAGATATGAGTTTGAGCTTGGAAAACACGGAGGTCGGGAGGATATTTATAGGTGAGTCATCATCGAATATTGCATCGGTGAAGGTAGTATTTTTTATTTCACAATCAAATCTAGGCAACCTCTTCACTCTGCAACTCTTGGTTTTTCTCCCTATCACCAAAGAGGTGGCCATAGACACTATGTGTTTCTCAATCATCATCCTCTTATTACCCGACCTTTTAGGAATTAATTTACTTCTGACAAATATTTTGAGCTCAAGAAGTGTTCAACGGATATTAGTAAGGAAGCTCAAAAATTAACTCTCCATCAATTGCTTCCCTAAATGCAGGGTCCAATATTTTAAGTATTTTCCTATTTTAATCTTTATTGGTGTTTTCTGATTTTTCATATTTTTTGGTCTTTTTGATAGGTGAAGGAGGAATAGGAGAATGTACACACTCTAGTTTGGTAGGAAAGTGGTTAGTAGAAGAGGGAGGTAGAAGGGACTCCCGCTGTACAGGATGTGTGGTCAATCTAGTTTCTTCCAAGTTTTCAAAATTCAATCCACAAAATCCATGATCCAATTTCATACCTGGACTCTTGATTAGTCTAGAAATGTCATCTTCCAATAAATTCTCATGACACGTCATGAGAGGAGTCTGCTCAATCAGAGAATACTTCTGAGAACTTGGTCTCTTATACTCAACACACCATCACTTAGGCGTGTAATGCTGGGTTGAGTATGGTCCTTCTATATGGCAGATGTTGGTCGAAGCCTCATATGGTGGAGCATTAGACAGGGGGTCTGTAAATTGGTCTCATGAATCCAATCCCCTATATATGTCAGCTCTCCGAATGGGTGATATGAAGGTTTGTTAATGTACGCTTGATCACTCAGGTCAATCAAGTGAGGAAGATTGTATGGTGCAGGCCTCTCCATTCGGTCTATTTTGTCGACCATGTTGTACCCAGAGGTTAAGTCAGGATGTGTATAGGTCAATGGTTGCCTGGTCCCAACTTGAGGTGAGAATGAGGTTTGTAGGGGTAACTGATTCTGCCAATCATTTATCATAGTAGCAGCTTGCTCTTTGATTTGTTCCATAATTCCATCAAGAGGATGAGAATAGGTGAGTCAATCCAGGGTGGATGTGAGTCAGGGAAGTAAGAATGTGGGTAGGTGAGAAGGACAAATAAGTGTAGAAGTCAGTCGTGGTTCTGACTTTGCAATCGGGGTATGAGTATGAGGAGGAATAAGGAGATGGAGATAGTCAGAATATGATCGAAGAAGAGTGGCCTAGAAATGACGACCAATATTTTGACATCTTTGAAGGGAGATGGGACAATGAAGTGCATTGAGGAAGAAAGCGTAGAAGTGTACCGAATAACCTGCAAAACTTATAAACGCAAGGGCAAACCCTGGTTCACCTACTCAACACTATGATGGTCGTAAGAGTCCGACCATTTATATTTTCATTTAATTATGTGATAAATCAATATACATAAAATTACGCAAGGCTTAAAAGTAGGTTTTGGGCACTATCCTAGGAATGCGTCCGCACCTCTCAACGATCACAATAGCACAAAGATAATGAGGGTTTTGCTCTACCTCTAATAAAGGTTATTTTTAATCAATTTTTTTATCAACTACGATTAGCAATCCCAATTTTTAGTTCGGTTATCACTTGATTAATCCACTAAACAAGGCATGCCTAACAGTCAGCCCTGATTTTCTTTTAACCAGAGTTTCAAAAACCAAGGGGGAGGGAGTCGAGAAAAATCGATGCAAATAGTGAAATCAATGATGCATGCCCAATTCAGAAGACTTACAGTGATACTCATGCTCTACAAGCGGGATGCAAGGCAAAATTGAATTTTCATACTTTATTAATGCAAATGAGAATAGCGTTCCTAGACAGGCAAATGTCTCGTTAAAGTGATGTGTGGTCCTAAAGATTACAAGCACAAGCAATAAAAATACCCTAAAAAATGCTTTAAGAGCCGCGACTGCAAGTCCTATTCTACGTCAATCAACCACACGCCCACGAAGGGGTCAAACGTCCAGTCCTTATGAAAGTGCAAGCTCTTAAACAGGATCCACTATCAAGAGCGAACTACCTAAATTATTAGAATACAATAATTACGAAAAATGATAATGCTCTCAAAACAAATTAATTTTCCTCGCTCTTCAGTAGTCAACGCTTGTCTCGTCCGTCGACCTCCGATGCACTCCAAGTTCACTAGGCCCTGGCAAGGAAAAAGAGATTTATATTAGAGAGATCAACAACACAATATATACAAAAATGAACAGAAAAATAATTGAGAGAAAAAATGGATTAATTACAAGGTGCATCAGGGGTCAGACTTCCGAGTGAGAGGAAACCTAAATCCAATCTTCAAAATTAATCCCTAAACCATTTGCCTCCCCGACAACAACACCATCTGACAGGTCTGCTAAATACGTGATATTAATTTGTACTCATAGCAATATGGGTACTTAGAGAAATCGTTCATAACCGAATGAAATATCTCTGAGAAGAGGACTTGGCTTAAATTTACATCCTGGGCAAGTCCGGGGGTCGAACATAGGGAGGCAAAATAAATAACTTCGGGTTATTTCAAAAACTTATGTCTAGATTTTCAATGCGATTTTTTGGTATTTAAAATTAAAATAAATGCGAATGGAATGTGCAGATGAAATTAAGTTAATGAGAAAACTCACAAGTTAGCCAAATTAATTTAATGAGAAATTAGTCCAATTTAGCCTAATTATATTTTCCTAGAATCTAATCTAATGAATGCAAAACCCATTTTTCTGGAATTTTAGGATTTAAAATGGAATATGAAAAAATCCACTTTCTTTGAGTTTTTATGTATTTTTTCACACAAACAGAATGCAAAATTAAGAAAATTTTATTAGAACTTAAACATGATGAAATGAGAGTACAGTAGTTTTTTAGGAAATTTCTGATAAAGTATTATTTTTATGGATTTTTAATGAAAACTGAGTGATAGTGAGTAATTATAACCTAAAATTCACATCATAAATTCATCTAGAAACAAATTTATCTCACGAAGGTATTTATATAAGAAATCCAAGAGAGTTGAAATCTTATGAAAATAATGTGTGTGTACTTAACGAAAAATCTATTACAAAAATCACTCCATAATTTATTTAAGGCAAAAGTTAACTTCAATT
Source organism: Ottelia alismoides (assembly GCA_037367405.1). Taxonomy (NCBI): domain Eukaryota; kingdom Viridiplantae; phylum Streptophyta; class Magnoliopsida; order Alismatales; family Hydrocharitaceae; genus Ottelia; species Ottelia alismoides. Next base: position 62,357 of record JAZKJV010006031.1, read on the forward strand.
AAGATAATATTTGGATAGTAATTAAAATCATGTTTCAAGACATCATTTTCGATTTTTTCACAATTTTTGGAGCAAATGTGGATGAATTGTGAATTTAAGACCAAAGGATTTGGTAAAATATGCAAAATTTCACTTGAACAATTTTAAATAATTCATAATATCTCAAAAAATCCAATTAAATATATAGATGATAGAAAATTAGTTGCTCAGCAACATTAATTTTTATTAAATAAAATAATGCCAACGAGATGTCCTAAATATAATATGCAAGACATAAGAGTGTCCTCTCAAATTCAAAAATCAACTTTGACGTACAAACTATGGACTACTTTGCAATGACAGAAAACTAATTAAATAGAATACAATCTTTACAAAATAAAAAATACCCTTCTTCCATTCTTCTTCATTGCATGTTGCAGATAGGGCACAAAGGGAATGTGAGCTGCCACGACGAGGCAGCACCACCCACGAGGGGGTGCGGTGGCATGTTGGTGACGGTAGGGGAGGCGCGGGCTACCTAGAGCGGAGGATCGCCACACAATACCTCACCGCAGATGGAGGAGTGTTGGGCCACGCATGTGCGTGAGGAGTTATTGCTGGTGGAGTGTGCGGGCTGGCAGCCATGTGAGGGGGATGGCAGATTGCCCGCTGCGCGGCTAGGGCGGGGAGGAATGGATTGCCAACTGGATCAAATGAAGGAAGATGGTGGCCTGGAGGTGGCCGTGCGCCGGAGGGCGTAGAGGACTCACAAGGGAGGTATGGGTGGTTGGGCGCCACAACCAGCGACTGCGTGTGGGGTGGTGACTTGGAGAATGGAGGAGGAGCTGCTGCCAACGACTGCGATGATAGAGGGCGGCTGTGGTGCGGCAGAGGATGGCGGCACTACCGACGATGGAGGAAAGGGGGGGTGTTGCAGCCTCTTTTTTATTTTTTTTTATTTTTAAAATTTCTTATGTTGTTGTGATTATAATTTTTTTAATTTATTTTTTTAATTCTTTCCTTTCTTAAAACATGGAATGAATAGAAGATAAAAAAGAATATGTCGTTGTGGTGATATGATAAAGCAAATGAACAAATGAAAGTGACAGTGGTGTGACGTGTTGGTGATTAAAAATGAGAAAATAAAAACGATGACAAATGATAGAAAGGGAAATTACCTAAAATGGAAGCGGTCACGTATAGTGTGCTCACGAGAAGCACGGTCCCCGCTCGTATCACTGGTGAGTGATGAGCTAGAGCAGCACACGGAGTCGGCCGCAATGTTGGCTGGAATGCCAATGAATCTCACCAGAGAGGAGGTCGATCGTCGCTATAATCGTCATTCACTGTCACTGAGATGAGTGGTCCGAGCTCTCAATTCTCTCTCAAATGAAGATGGATCAATGACAAATATGTGGAGAATGAGATGTATAAAAAGAGATGAAAAAAGGAGGTTAGAAAGGCGATGGAGTTGAATGGGAGGTTAGATTAATGGTGGAGTTGAATGGGAAGTTACATGGATGATGGAGTTCAATGGAGGTTAATAGAATAGGAGAAGTTATTGTAGACAGTGGGAAATAAATAAAAGCAAATAAAATTATTAAAGTAGGCTAATAAAATACGATTAAATAAAGAGAAGAAAAAGAGTGGAGAATTTACAAAACAAGACAAACAATTAGTACCTTTGTTTTACTTTTCTATTATTTGTATTTTTAATAAAAGATGTTACAATATAAAAATTAAATAAAATAATAGGAATAAAATACGACACAACAATGAATTTTTTGCTTTTTTTTCAATTTAACAAGAAAATAAAAAAAAGAATGAATATTTACATTATATACAATGTACACCTAGGTCCCAAAACCCTTATTTTTAAAAACGATCTCCGATTTTAATGAAACCACTTTCATCGGATAGATAATTCTCTAACTTGAACATTAAAAGTGAGTTGGTGAATTTGGAGTTCTTGTGGAGCGGGAAGTTGGACTTTATGACTTTTTCTCTTTAAGATCTAGGAGTATTTATTTGAGGTGAAATTTGTTTTATATTTTCTTATTTTTATATGCATTTTCTTTCAACATTTCTTTCTTTCTTTTCTTTGATTTTGGCCAGCTCTATTGCTTTTACCAACAGGTGGCGTGCACTGATCAACATGATTTTTTTTAGATTTCATCACATACTTGAACAAAGGTAAATGCCAAAATATAGTACAAGAACCATGTTCTCATACTGGCTAAAGGTGTTGACACTCAGGTTTCATGAAGCCTTCATTCGTTATATCCCATCCCCGAGTATCATTAAATCAGGTCCAAACTCAAATCCCTCATCCCAGTTCCTCAAGTGAAATTTCAACTCATCTCATCATAACTATAGTTGTGTATATGAGGTGTTGATCATATTCTTAAGGTAGAGAATACGCAGGCAATATAGCACACAAATCCTTCAAATTAGGGAAATGTGAATAATTAAATCAAAGATCCTAACGACTAAGGCTAGTTATCTCAAAATCTCAGGATCTCATAAACCAAGTGTTCTTGAACTTCACTAGTCTTGTGTGAATGTTAATATGTCAGGATTAAACCAACTTATTTAGTTAGTTTTTTTATTTTTATTTTTTGTGATTTTTTTTGAAAAAAGAAAGAAAAAGAAGAAAAATGTGTTTTCTAAAAGGTTTTTCCTTTTTTATTATTTTTTTCAAAAGTTTTTTTGGAATAGACACAATTTTTTATTTTTGTTCATTTTTTTAAAAGCCTGAAAAAGTTTTTTTTGAAAAAGAAAGGTAAATAAGAAAGGACACACATTTCTTTTGAAACGTTTTTTTGTTTTCTTAAACAAATAAGGCAAGAAAAGAGAAATTTGTTTTTTAATTTTGTTTTTTTCTTTGAAAATAAAGAGAAAGAAAATATTTTTTTATTTTTTTTGAAAAAATATTAATTTTTATAAAAACTGTTTTTTTTTTTAAAATAGGATTTTTTTAGTTTTTTGCTTTTTTTGAAAAGGGTTTTTTATGAAAAAGGTTTTTTGTTATACTTATTTATAACAATCTGCCACTATCCCCTTATTTTAATTGCAAACAAGTCGAAGTACGAGCTATAGGTAAAGTATATACGTAATATGTAACCCTATACTTAGCATGTGTTATTTCCTCATGGCACTTGGTGACAAAAAGCCATAGCTCGTAGTAAGCATAAGTGGGTGAAATGAATAGAAGAGAAGAAGAATATAAGAGTGGTGGAGAATACACAACGGGCATCAGTCCCCCTATACTTAGGCTTTGGTCAACCAAATATTGGAGAGAATACAAGATTGGGGGACCGATAAGGTTGTGAAAGGATATACAAGATTGCGGGACCGATAGGGGACCAATGAGGGTGGGAAAGAATATACAAGAGCAACTCAGGTCAGTCACACCCCTATACATAGGTTCTAGTTATCCTAAGTATAGCCACGAAAGGAAAATGATACAGAATTGGGCGAGTGATGCAAATGATGGGGGAGGGAGGGAAATAATGGAAGGAATCTGTACACGGAGGGGTGACAATATACAAGGATCAAGAAGGTTTGTGACGGACCTTCTTGCAGGAGTAAGGGGGTGGGTAGTACACACGTGTCGCTATCAGAGTCGTCCCCAGAGGAATAATAGTGAGGGGGTAGGGAACATCCAACGGGAGTTGACACAAGGCTGCTTGCTCAAATATGGCTTCAGAACAACTGGACTGAGCTCTCTCACATAAATCACCTCATCCGAACCTGATGAGGACTCCTTAGAAAATTCCTTCTCTAGTACGTCGAAGGCAACTTTCTTAGTCGGTTTTCTTGAACCTGAAGCATAAAGAGGAAGAGGAGAGTGATATTTCATGAGAAGTTTAGGGGAACACCTCGAGGAATCAATTTCCTACCAGTTGACCAACTAGAGGATGGAGCAACCGATTTATCGAGATTGGTCAATTTGGTCACATTTATCTCTTTTGGTGTAGGTCCTAGATGTAGTGAGGTTCCAACCTGAGTATAATTATCAGATGAGTCACCATATGCATTGTAATACTCCTGTATCGTCATCACACGTCTCTGGTATGGCATAGTGTTCTCAGTTGGCTTAGCATTGGTCAGCTTATGCGTCAGATCAGATCATCAAAATAGTTAAGGAAATCAGAAATGATCATGTCTGACTTAGGGGTAGCTTCTGGTTGTGAGTCCTCTCTAGAAGCTGTCACGGTGGTGGCGATGCATGCAGTGGGTGATGTGGGGGTATAGGGATTCTCTGAACCAATAGTCATCTGGATAGTCAGTATCTTTGGTGTAATAGAGAGACGAGACTCAACTGTCTCTCAGAGGTCAAGGCTATCTACAACTTTATGGGTTACCTTAGAATACCGTGCATCCTCAAAGATTCGGTGAGGTCGAAGTGCTCCCAATGCAGTGAAATCGATCTCTCGAGTCTCGCAATCTATAGTTTCCTTAGCTAAGGCTAAGAACGGCTTCCCAAGATGATCGGAGACTGGGTGAACTCTCCTCGATGCTCAATGTCAACGATCTTGAAGTGTACTTGCAGTAGAGAACCTTGGAAAGTAATGATGACTGAAATGATTCCTCTCGAACATTGAATGGACCGATCAGCCAATTGAACGATCTCTCTTGACTTTTTGGCAGATCGGAGTTGGAGCTTGGCAAACTTGGAGATAGGGAGGATATTTATCAGTGAGTCATCATTGATTCTTGCATGGGTGAAGGTAGAATGTTTGATTTCACAATGAAATTTAGGCAATCGGTTCACTTCGCGGCTCTTGTTCTTTCTCCCTATCACTAAAGAGGTGGCCATAGACACTATGTGTTTCTCAATCCTTGTCCTCTTATTTCCCAACCTTTAGGCATCAATTTACTTCTGAAAACCTTTTGAGATCCGGAAAGTGTTCAATGGCCATTATTAAGGGATGCTCAAAAATCAAACTCTCTATCAATCGCTTCCCTAACTGCATGGTTCAATATTTTTTAGTCTCATCCTTTTTTAACTTTTATGGTGTTTTCCGATTTTCAAGTTTTTTGGTCTTTTTGATAGGTGAAGGAGGAATAGGAGAATGTATAGACTCTAGTTTGGAGGAAAAGTGGTTTAGAAGATGGAGGTAGAAGGGACTCCAGATGTACAGGACGTGTGGTCAATTCGATGTCTTCCAGGTTTTTAAAATTCAATCTGCAAAATCCATGATCCACTTTCATACTTGGACTCTTGATCAATCTAGAAATGTCATAATCTAATAAATTCCCCATGACACATCATGAGAGGAGTCTGCTCAATCAGAGGATATTGCTGAGAACTCGAGCTCTTATACTCAACACACCTTGACCCATGCGTGTAATGCTTGGTTGAGTATGGCCCGTCTGTATGGCAGATGTTGGTCGGAGCCTTATATGGTAGAGTCAGTAGTCAGGGGGTCTAGAATTGTTCCCACGAATCAAATCCCCTGTATATGTTAGCTCTCCGAATGGGTCATATAAAGGTTGATCAATGTACGCTTGATCACTTACGTCAATCAAGTCATGAAAATCGTATGGTGTAGACCTCTCCATTCGGTCTGTTTGGTTGACCATGTTGTACCCTAATGATAAGTTGAGATGTTTAAAGGTCAATGGTTTCCCGATCCCAACTCGAGGTGAGAATGAGGTTTGTGGGGGCAACTGATTCTACCAATCATTTATCTCAACAGTGGCTTGCTCTTTTATTTGTTCCTTAATTCCATCATGAGGATGAGAATATGGTGAGTCAATCTAGGGTGTATGTAAGTCAGAGGAATAAGAATATGGGGTAGGTGAGAAGGATGAAGAAGTGTACAAGTCAGTCGGAATTCTGACTTTGCGGCCGGTGTATGGGTATGAGGTGGAATAAGGAGATGGAGATGGTCAGAATATGGTCTAAGAAGAGTGACCTAGAAATGATGATCGATATCTTGACATCTTTGAAGGGAGATGGGAGAATGAAGTTGATTGAGGAAGAAAGCGTGCAAGTGCACCGAATAACACATAAAACAGACGAACACAAGAGCAAACCCTGGGTTCCCTACTTAACATTGTGATGGATGCAAGAATCTGACTGTTTATCTTCTTAATTTTAATTAGGTGATAAATCAAGATATACACCCAATTACGTAGGGCTCAAAATTAGATTTTGGGCACTATCCTAGGGATGCGTCCTTGCCTCTCAACGATTACAATAGCACGAGCATAATGAGGATTTTTCTCTCCGCAAACAAGTGTTATTTTTAATCAAATTTTTTGATCAACTCTAATTAGCATTCCCATTTTTAATCTAGGTAGTCACTTTATTAATCCACATAACTAGGCACGCCTAATGATCAATCCCGATTTCCTTTTAACCTAAGTTTCAAAAACCAAGGGGAAGGGAGTCGAGAAAAACCGATAGAAATAGTAAAATCGATGATGCATGCATAGTTTAGAAGACTTACAGTGATCCTCATGCTCTACATGCGTGATGCAAGGAAGAATTGAATTTTAATATTGTATGAATGCAAACGAGAAAAATGTTCCTACACAAGTAGTTATATTAGAGAGTGATGAACAATTTTATTTGGATTAATTGCATTGCGGTCTAAGTGCATCTCATTCAATGTGATGTGTGGTCCTAAAGATTACGAGCAGAAGCAATAAAAATATTCTGAAAAATGCTCTAAGAGATACGAGTGCAAGTCCTATTCTACGTAAATCACCTACATGACCACAAAGGGGTCAAATGTTCAGTCCTTATACAAGAACAAGCTCTCAGATAAGAGATGCTATAAAGAGCGAACTACCTAAATTATTACAACATAATATTTATAACAAAAGATAATGCCCTCGAAACAAATTAATTTTCCTTGCTCTTCAATAGTCGATGTGCGTCTCGTCCATTGACCGCCAATGCACTCCAAGTCTATCGGGCCCTTGCAAGGAAAAAGAAACTTATATTAGAGAGATCAAAAAACAAAATATATACAAAGATGAATAGAAAAAATAATTGAGAGAAATTTGGATTAATTACAAGGTAGATCGGGGGTCAAACTACCCAAGTGAGAGAAAACCTGATTCCATTCTTCAAATTAATCCCTAAGTCGTTTTCCTCCGTGGTAATTGCACCATATGACGGGTCCGCTAAATATGTGATATAATTTGTACTCGTTGCAATACGTGTACTTAGAGGAACATTCATAACCAAATCAAATATCTCTGTGAAGAGGGCTCATCTTAAATTTATATCTCGGGAAAGTCCGAGATGAACACATGGAGGCAAAGGAACAACTTTGGCTTAATTAAAAAACTTAGGTCTAGGTTTCCAATGCAGATTTTTGGTATTTTTTAAACAAAAATAAATGCGAATGCAATATACATATGAATTAAGTTAATAAGAAAATACACAACTTAGAAAAAATAATTTCAATTAGAAATTAGACCTATTTAGTCATATTATATTTTTCCTAAAAACCTAATCTAATAATGAATGCAAAACACATTTTTCTGGAATTTTAGGAGTTAAAATGCAATAATGAAAAATGCAAACTTTTTTATTTTTTTTACACAATTTTTTACATAAACAGAATGCAAAAATTATGAAAATTTTATTGGAAGTCAAACATGATGAAACGAGACTATAATATTTTATTTTGCTATTTTCTGACAAATGTATGGAAATTTTTGGATTTTTAATGAAAACAGAGTGATAGTGGTTAACTACATCCTAATAAATCCACATCATCAATTCATCTAGAAAACAATTTATCTCAAGAAGGAATTTATATAAGCAATCTAAGAGAGTTGAAATTTTACGAAAAATATGTGAGGGTTTAATTAAAAATCTATTATGAAAATCATTCTATAATTTATCTGAGGCACAGGACAACTCCAATTAAGATGAAATGTGGATTGTAATTCAAACATGTTTCAAGACATCATTTTTAATTTTTTTCATAAGATTTGGAGCAACCATGAGTGAATTATGATTTTGAAGACCACCGATTGGGTAAAATTTGTACATTTTCACTTCAATAATTTTAGTTAATTCATAAGATCTCACCAAAATCCAAATAAATATCAGATGATAGAAAATTAGTTGCTTAACATCATATTATTTTTTATTAAATAAAATAATGCCAAAGAGAAGACCAAATTAATATGCAAACAATAGAGTGTCCATGCAAATTCAGAAATTAATCTTTACAAACAAACTATATAAATGGACTACTTTGTATTAACAAAATACTAATAAAACAAAGATTCACTTTTTACAAAATAAAAAGTATCCTTCTTCCTCTCTTCTTTGTTGCAGGTTGCAGATAGGGCATAGAGGGAATGTGAGCCACCGCGACGAGGCGACGACATCCATGCAGTAGCGAGCATTGTGGCACATTGGCGATGGCAAGGGGAGGCACGGCTGCCTGGAGAGAAGGACCATGGCTCAAGCCCACGTCACAGTCGGAGGAGCCTTGGCTCTCTCATATGCATGGGGAGGCGGAGAAGTTGTTGCTAGCGGAATGTGTGAGCTAGCAGCCACACGAGGGGATAACAGGGAGGCCTTTTGTTTGGCCGAGGTAGGGAGGAATGGACGTCCGAGTGGAATTTCTGAAGGAAGATGGTGTCCTGGAGGTGGTTGTACGTGGGCGGGTGTGGAGGATCGTGGGGGAGGCGTGGGTTGTTGGGCACCGCAAATGGAGGTTGCGGGCGGGGCGGTGGCCTGGAGAATGGAGGAGAAGCCATTACCAATGTCTGCGATGGTGGAGGGCAGCTGCGTGCGACAGAGGGTGGATTCTAATTTTTTAAATTTAGTTTTTTTGATTTTTTTCTTTTCTTATAACATGGAATGAATCGAAGATAAAAGAAAGATGGCTTGATGGTTATATGACAAAGCCAATGAATAAATGAAAGTGACAATGACGTGTCATAATGGTGTAAAAAATTAAAAAATAAAGACAATGATAAATGATAAAAAAGGAAATTACCTAAAATGGAAGCGGTCATCTATGGTGTGCTCCCGAGATGCATGGTCCTCGCTCGAATTGCCGACGAGCAATGAGCTCGAGCAATGTACGGATTCAGTTGCAATGTTGGGCGGAATGCCAACGGATCTCCCTGGATAGGAGGTTGGTCGTCACTCTAATTTGTCGTTCACTGTCACCAAGATGAGTGGTCGGAGCTCTCAATTATCTCTCGCATAAAGGTGGATCAAGAACAAATGTGAGGAGAATGAGATGTATAAAAAGAGATGGAAAACGAAGGTTAGAAGTTGGTGGAGTTGAATGGGAGGTTAGATTATTGGTGGAGTTGAATGGGAAGTAAGATTGATGATGGAGTTGAATGGAGGTTACTGAATTAAGAGAATTTATTGTGGAGAATGGGAATTAAATAAAAGAAAAGAAAATAAATAAAGTAGGACAATAATAAAATAAAATATAGAGAAGAAAAACTGTAGAGAATTTATGAAACAAGACAAACAATATGTGCTTGTTTTTCTACATTTCTTATTTTATTCTTTTTTTATTTTTAATAAAAGATATTTACAACATAAAAATAAAATAAAATATCAGGTAAAAATTACAACACAACAATGTTTTTTTTGGATTTTTTAGTAATAAAAAAGTAAATTAAAAATAAAGAACACATATTTACATTATATACAATGTAACACGTAGGTCCCAAAACCCATGTTTTACAATTGAGCTCTGATTTTAATGAAACCATTTCATTGGATACATTTTTTAACTTGAATTCTAAAAGTGAGTTTGGTGAATTTGGAGTTCATATGAAGTGGTAATTTGGTCGGGAAGTTGGACTTCACGATTTTTTTTGGGATCTAGGAGTATTTTTTTGAAGGTGATATTTGTTTATATTTTTATATTTTTATATTTTTATATATATTTTTATAAACAAGTTGGAAATAATTAGCCAAAAAAGAGTTGAAATGAAATTATTAAAAATACATGAAGTTTTGGGCTATTTATAGGTGAAAAATTCTTTATTTTGCGAATTTTATTATTATTTTATTTTTTACAATATAATATGTAGTAATTAGTGTATTTTATTTACAAGAGTCATTTTATTAATATATTGATTTTATGGATATTTATTTGAAATTTTACTCGGGGATTTTTCTAAGATCAGTAGATTGAGATGATGAATCGCGGATTCATCACCCCTCATCACCATCTCCACAGATCCCATCATCCATACTTGTTGGAAATGGATGCAATTATTCATAAGAGCTCTGGCCAGCCATTATTTCTATTGATATTGAAAAAGTCTTAGAAAAATTGCAAAATTAAAAATCACAAATATTCACTAACTTTGGAGTTGGTGTATTCCTAACACTTTAACTATCATTCAGAGATTATGGATTTGAGGACACTTGGTTTTTGAGATTTTGATAGTTTGAAAGATTTGAGCACTATAGTGCACTCTTCATATCTACCTTCTAAAGAATAGGATCAACACATCACTTTCGCAACTTCATCATCGATGAGATGAATTAAGTTATTGCTTGAGGAATAGGGACAGGGATTTTAGTTTAGACTTGATTTAATGATTCCTGAGGATGGGATAAAGTCAAAGAAGGTTTTAAGAAACCTAAGTATCGACAAACCCTAACAAGTATGCGAACAAGTTCACATGCTATCTTTTGATATTGACCTACCTGTTAGGGTGTGATGAAACATAATAAAATTGTTGATTAATGTGCATCAACTCTTGGTAGAAGCAGTGGAGCTAGCCAACAAAAAGAATAAAATATGATGAAATGTGTGAAGCTCTCTCATTACAAAGTCAAATTCAAAGATCTTCAATCAAAGGATATCACCCCCAACATTTTCAAAGTGACCACATGGACCAAATCTACTAGGACCAAGGAGTTGGGCTAGCACCCAAAAAGGATTCTTCATCATATGGTGATACAAGTCTGATGTCGAAGGTATCTTAAGTACTCAAAATAGACAAACCTAGGTGTACTCCCAGGAAAACAAGTGTAGACGACTCCGAGCTCTCTTGACGGACGCCTTGATCAACAAACCAAAAACATACATGTGTTTAGTAATAAGGAACTCGAGAGGATCCTTGTTCCAATGAGAGGGAGAGACGAAAAATACACAATGCTAGACCCAAAATTATCTCGCCTTCCATCTATACTTTCAAGTATGACAAACCAATGAGACGTTCGAATGAACGTAAGAAAAGACTTATTCCCTAGTGTTAAGGATTAGGTCTAGAGGATAGTCTTCTGGACTGAGGCCTTAGGTGACATCTTGACTCAACTCTCATGATTGCAGTACACTAAATGTGATATCCATATATTATATGTACAAAGAAGAGAGTCTGATAATCAGAGAAGTTGGATTCCTTTTGACTGGATTGTAGTTGAACCTAGAACTTTAGGATCGCTCAAACTAAGGGTCCTTGATGAATTGAGCCTTGAAAATTCCCAAGCACTACAGGAATTAATCTGGCTCCTTCATTCTTTACATGTTCAAGGACTAGCATAGTATAAGTATAGGGGGATTATGAATATCTGATTTATCAATTCTATACTCCCATATTATCCTTGAAGCATAATAAATTCATTGCAAATCTTCTTTAACTCTGCATCTTTATCAATAAATCCTGCACATAATTAACCCTAATTTTTGTATTTAAATTAACTTTTCTTTTTTTACCTATTAAAAATTACAAATAATTAGAGTAATTAATGTATATATTTATTTTGTCTTAAAAATATATTAAAAATACAAAAAAATCAATAAGAAATTAAAATGAAGTTCTTTTATCTATTGAAAATTCTTCCAAATAATATTTCCTTATACTATTGACCTCCTATGACTTTTTGTCCAACATGAAACTAGTAAATCTCTTTAGGATCTACAACTCTCATATTTTGACATTTTGTAATTCTTCTTCCTCTTATTTCTTTCGTATTTTCTATTATTTTTCCAAATTTTGAATAATTTAATTGAGCCATATGATGCCCTCTAGGCCGCCCATGTAGCCCATTATCTTCCCGCCACACGACCTCCACCAGGGTTGTCTCATCTTCAATTTCCCACCTCCAACGTTGTTGTCCATCGGTTCTTCCATATCTTCCCTTGGATCTTCTTCACTCACCTTCATCTCCACCATTCCTTCCTTCTCACTCCATAGTTGTCAGATTCCCTCCCCCTGATGCAATTTGGATCTCCCTCTTCTGCTTTTAGCTCAGTTGCCAGATGATGTCGTTCCCCAACACACTCTCTCCACGTAACAACTGAGAACCTTCCATGTAACCATTTATTCCTCTGCACTTGGATTAAACCCCTTCTCTCATATATGTCGTTCCCAACACACTCTCTCCACCGCTCGATCAGATTAGATGATATGATCCTATCCACTTCTCAGCCCCCAAATCTCAATTGTTGGATTGCAAGATCCAATGCCCACATACGCATCTTCCTTCAAATGTTATCCTTCTCAACTGTTACACCTCGCTAACAGCACATCCCCTTCCAATTTTTTCTCCACCTCTTATTACCTCCCCCCGATCTAACACCTCTAAGTCGAAGCCCTAATCTCCCTCCATCATGTACAACCATTAAAGACTCACGCCTAACCTTCTAGGGTTTCACTCCAGCCATTACATCCATGCCCTCCATTACTCGTAATGTTGGAGCTCCATTACCACAAATATCCCACCCCCGCGCCACTTCCATCTCATCCATAAATCCACGGGAATCGGCCCAACATCCCTCGCCCCTCTGGTGATAGTGGATGGGCTTGGTGAGACAATGATGACCTCTAAGCCTAGGTGCGACCCTTGGCCGTATAACAATGCCACGACCACCTAGCGATCAATTGAGCTCGCTGGCATAGCTAACCATCTCTAGCGAAACTTGGAAGGCCAAATCGGCCCTCAACTAAAGCCCCTCCTCCGTTAATTACCTTCTCCGATCAGGTATGTCTTCTCCCTTGTTTTTATACCTTTTTCTTTTCTTTTTACTGTCGCACATGGGACATCTCACCATCACCAGACCAGTCTCCCAGCCCTGCCTCACCACCTTCATATTCGCTAACCCCTTCGATCACTATTTCTCTTGTCTATAACCCCAATCACATCCACCTACATTGCATCTCCAGTTCGCCATAGGTGAACCATAGATCCTCCACTCCTTCACTTCGAATGGGACCTCCACTTCACTCACATTATTCTACAAAAATAATTCATAATTATTTGCGAATATTGCAATCATGCCGTTGGAAATTGTGAATTACATTCACAATCCAAAATTAAATGTGATTTCCATTTTCAATTAACTATCCAATGTGAATCCAATTCACATCAATAATTAATCAATAAATACAAACAATAATTTGCTCTCTCTCTCTAATATATTATAAATCACATTTATAATATATAAGAATAAGTTGGATAGATTTATCCACATTATTCATATCTATGATAATTAAAACACATTTAATCATCTTGGATCTCTATTCTCATGTGCCCAAATAATATGAAAAACATTCTCACTATTCACATCTTTCATAATTAAATCACATTTAATATCTAAGATAACTCTCTTTATATTATGAATCAAGTTCATATTTATCATGACAAATAAATCATATTTAGTTATCAATTTTCTCAATGCTCAGATACATATTTCAACAATGAAATTATCCTTAACTCATTCAAGGATAATGTGCTTTCTCCGTGGACACTTGTAGATAAGGACATGACGATTGTATTGTTCCACATATAGTGACTTGGATGTTGAGATTACATCTCAAATCTAGATCTTGTGGACCTCTCATAGATTCTTGATTAAATCAAGACTGCAAATCTAATTTTCTCGTTGCATCTAAATCACATTCAGATCAATGTCCAACATTTAGACTAACATCAGATGACTTCTCTACTGAGAGGAGTCACTAAAATCCAGACCCGTTTCATCACTCCCTAAGAATGGAAGCGTCATGGTTATACAATCATTTATGATCACATCACCCTAGGTAGTCCTAATACCAATACATCCTATATATTGGAAGACCAAAAATAAACCCGAAGTTTTAGATCTATTTAGATTGTCTTCTTCAGAATTTTATCATTAAGTTTCTCATTCTATAATTGGGAGTCAGTATCGATCGTATACTTTTCAAAACCATATATCAAACCTAGGTGTTGATCATATACTTTTCAAAAGCATATATCAAACCTATAAATTTAGTCGAGCTTCCAAAGCGAGACAACCGTGCACAGAATTTGATCGTTCCCAATATCTCATGAGTAAGCTCATGTCTTCCACTTCAAAAATGAGCCTATATGATCGATTTGAGAGATCGTATTACTCATATGCCCTTGCATGCACCCTAACGCAACGGTGTATAAACCTTGGTTAGGTCATCAACCTATTGGTCTCCCAAATGTACATACTCAGATATATAGTAACACATCTGTCTCCGTCAGAGGATGCGTGCCTATATCGTGACAGAATACGACATAGTTCTTGGGTTAGCTTGATCTCATTAAGTGAACTCTTTGACATAACAAATCTGACACCTCTGAAGCTCTATTCCTCTGTAGAGGACCTAGATCAAGAGGTCGATCATATATCATCCATTATAGAAAGGATTGCCGTGTCCTTCTTTGGATGGAGATCCTCTCTTAATAATCATTTAATAGTTCTTGATGAGTCATCAATCTAATTCCTTAGATATTCATCCAAGCACAAGAATTTATGATTCAATAATTGAATCAATAGTTGTATGATTATTGAGATGGCCATGGTACATAACGTACTACGGGACCTATTATACAAATTAGTTATTCATCATTTCAGATTAGTGAATGATATTCACAATAACATTTATTGCATAATCGCTCCCATGGGCTCGCATGTCCAACAAATACCCCTAAAAGCATGATCTGACTAATGATATGATTTCATTTAATACATTCTAGCTGTTATTCTCCTGATACCACTTCGCAAATGAGCGGCTGGATTAGACCCCATCCGACAGTCAAAACTTGGCACGATACAATGTCAATTTGATGGTATGGATGAAATGCTTCATTCAATGGTGTTGAGGACTTCAGTATAAACAAGAAAGAAGCATTTCCTATGGGTACAACAACTGTAAATGGTGCAAAAGGTAGCGGGGAGGCTTTTAGGGTGGCTAGATGGCTCAGAAAGTGACTAGAGCTCAGTAAAGGGGACCTGAAGGTCAAGAATCAATAGCTCTAGAAAGACCTTCGTCCGTGCAATAATCAACCCCAAATGGGTCCTTTGAGTTTAGAACCTGCAATGTTAGGTATGACAAAAAGAATAGGAGGTTATGGGCTTGGTATCGGGGAGAAATGAACGGGTGTGGTGTGTGGCAGAGGTTCTCAGATGAAATATAGAGGAGGAGATCCAACTCACTGATCGAGGCTCGATCAAAGAGAGTGAGGGTTCATGGGGCATAAAGAAAATAATGGGGAAGATAATTGAGGTGATAGATGGGTTGAAGAATGGGTGAGGTATGATGAAAATGGTGGGAGAAGGGGCTCTAGCGAACTAAATTCAAGAATTTACCAATAAAAATGGAAATAAAATGAAACAAAATTTTACACTAGCCTATTGCTACAACTAAGAGCATAAAGAATGAATAAACTAGGTCTCAACCAATTGGAAGATGGAGCCATGGAGGAGCTCAAGAGAAAATGGCCAGTGAGCTCGTATATTTAGATTCTAGACTTCTTCATCTACACCAAGATGATCGGGAAGCGTGTTGATGTCACCAACAAACAAAAGCATGAGAATCAGGGAATTTCATGGGGAAAATGGGATCAATATGAAAAGGAGGATGGAGGAGGGTATATGTACACAATGATCTTTGACCGAGGCCATGACTCGATGTGAAGCTCCATTGACCAAGGAGAGATGTTAGCATGAATGAGCGATGATCGAGGCACTAATTCTCTGAAGGAATCGGGCTTAAAAAATGAAATATGCAATGAGGAAAATTCGACGAACATGAGGAGTCAGCGAGCTCTGACAGGGCTAAAGTCATAGGGCGTAGTTGATAGGCAGGTCAATCAAAGTTGGCCCCCTATTGGGCCACATGGGATATACACGATAAACTAGAAAGAAATTGCAAATATAAATAAAAATATATTAGTAAATTGTTTTATGTTTTTCCATAAAATATGGAAAATATTTATTATGTGTTATTTTATGGTGATTTTAATTTTCGATTTAATTTATTATATCTTACTTTTTATATACAACAACGTAGGTAAAATTTCTTATATAATGGGTATTTTATATAATTTTTCTATTTTAGATTTTAAAATTTTTATACATAATTTATATATTTATAACTTATTTAAATAAACAAATATATATATATATATATTTATTTATTTATGCAGCTATTTGTAAACTAGAAAAGTATATTTACTATATATGTATATTAAAATATATTCATCTATGTTATTATAATACATTATTTATTTTAATGTGATTTAATTTTTTTTCTAGATTTATTATTCACATGTATTTTAAAATAATATGTACAAAGGTATAAAAATATAAATGAATAAAAACATGAAGAATGAATAAATTGATTATTTTTATGTGGTACATTGCACAATGAGGGCCCAAAACCTAACTTTGGCATCTTAACTCAAATTCAGTGAAACCACCTTCATTAAATAGATAATTTAATTTTTGAAAAATAAAGGTGAGTTTTGTTAATTTTGAGTTCATATGGAGAAGATACATGTTTAGAAATCATTCTTTGCGTATTTTAATTCTAAGTGTCCAGGACACTATGCATTATTTTTAAATGTAATGAATTTAGTATTTTTATCTAAATGTTCATAGTTTATTAATTTGAGGTATAAAAATAAAGAAATAAAATGGGACACAAATCTATTTATTGGGTAATAAATTTGACATTTTTGTAATTTTTGGACCTTTTCTCCCCCTACTTTATTTCCTGTCGACTTAGTCATCATGATGCATATGTCTCGAGGTTGAGGGTCTTTCAATATCTATGAGATTTCATTCTTTTTATTTTCTTTACTCTTTTCTTTTGGAATTAAAAAAAGGTAGTTCGTACAATATTTATAATGCAAATGATGAATGCTATTTTGTACAAATAGGACTCTTTACATGCATTTTACTATGGTTTAAAAGCCGAAATGATGAAAGAAAGTGATGAAATCGTGATTCGTCACCCCCTATACTTGAATTTGCTAGTCCCTACAAACATTTATGCCTATAAGTGTAGAAAAAAATAAAGAAAAGAAAAGAACTTGGAATGATTTTCGACTCTTGAACCTGTCTTAATAAAACAAAGTTTGGTGCTCAGTTAAGACCTTTGGATTATTGATTTGTTTCAAACAACATGAAGGTTAAGAAATGTGACACAAAAACTCTTGGGTTCCATAATCCTATTATTTAGCAGTAGGAGCATTGGACAAGTGCCTGGTAGGCCATCGGGTGGGGATATTGGGTGATGGTAGGGTCACAGAGTAATAATATCTTCTTCTCGTGTTCTAGAATCGTGTAATTATGAATGAGTGGATCAAGGGTCTCAAGGTACTTCACTTTAAATCTCGCTCGACAAATAGATTATTAATTTGAGCTTATAAAGCAACTCTAAATTTGTTAATTTATTTTAGAGACCATGATAATATATTAGAGTCCTTGCCAGCTCACTTTGTCTTCTACTTTCCCTAGGACTTCTATCTAAGACTGACCTTATTCATAGTCAGGTCAGAGCCATCCTCTCAGTCATGTACTCTTGTTACCTTGAAACAATAGATCCATGTTATTGAATTTTTCAATACTTCCCAGGAAAACCTTTGAACTATAAAAGAGTCTGGTCTCATTGTATCTCATCCTCGTGAAGGCAGATATTTCCTTCTACGATCGTGTACTGCTAGTTTCACCACCCAAAATGGGGAGAAGAAAGAAGAATGGGAAAAGAACCGTGAATGGATAAATTTAGTTTTCATTCCCTTGTGAAGCACGGTTGGTGTAATCTAAAATTCACCAAGAAACATGATTTTTCCGGAAGTTCATATTTTTGTGGAATTTTTGGTTTAGGCTTATTCTTTGGATTTTTCTTTGACTTTGCATTGCTCTGGATTATTGCTTGTGCCCTTATGGATATAGAGTCTTCTAGTCTGCCCATGTTTTGGGAGCTTGGAAAAAGTTGTGCCAACAAACCATTCCTCATCCGAAGTATTGTCTCAATGCAGTCTACAATCTTATATATCATGGCTACTAGAAGAAGTGGGTTCGAGTACTGGTTTGGACAATCGCCAAGAATGGTTCTTGAGTCACCCTTGATGAAGTAGCATAGCATCCTCCCAAATTAGACCCCAAGATCTTTCAGCAATCTATATGAGTTGAGCTAAGTGTTAAGTGTGAGGTTTCTAGTCAAGCCACTATCTCAAGAGTCTTACAAATGATATGAATGGTTCTTGTTTGACGCAATGAATCGACTCATGAACATAGTCTCAAGGAACCGAAACAATTAAGTCAAGGTGACTTGAAGTATCCCAATTCCCATCCTGAATGGTTCCTCTGAAATTAAGTGTATAAAAGTCTATACCAATCTCCAATCATTCGACTTTAATTCAAAATTATTCAATTGTCTTGATCATTTCAAAAATTGCAAATTCTATGAACAAAGAAAGGAAAATATTTTTGTGAAGCCAATTTATATTATGAACTTTTTATGGATTTTTGGAAAAAAAATCCCAAAATATTATGGATTTTCAAATAAATGTTAGTGAAGGAAATTTGTGCAAATATATTACATGGGAGTGCTTCTATTTTTACAACAGTTAAGTAAACGTTTTCATTGGGAATTTACAAGATGGATGTTGATGACTATTTATAGGGTTTGTATATAAGTTTCGTATAATTATTTTGAGGATTTTTATGTGAGAAATTATTCACACGAAGTTCTCAAAATATTTGAAATTATTTTGCAAATATTTTGAAAACATATTTTTGCAAATAATTTGACAAACATTTACACACTTTGAAAATCACTTGTAAAGATTTTAAAGTGTTTTCGCAACCATTTTTCAAATCATTTGCAAATAGATTTTCACCAATATTTATTTACACAAATAATGTAATTTTTATACAACTAAAAGAATTTTAACAAAGGTTTGAAAGCATTTTGCAAAATTATACCAAATAATTTTCAAAAGATTTTGCATGATATTTTTGAACCTTTTTTCAAGTCATTTTCCAAACATTTCTAACCCAAATTATTGCTTGTATTTATAAATAATTCTTTTGTATTTTATTTATTATCCATATTATTGAAAATATGCAAGTGGAAGTTATCGTTAAAGTATATATACTGTATATACGACCCCCATACTTACCTTGAGCTTTGTCCTCATTGATTAGAGAGAAAAGAGGAAGACAAAACTCGTGGTAAGTATGGAAAAGCCTATACTACAATGACTAAAGAACTAAATAATGAGAAGTTGACTGTACCCCTTATATTTATGATGAAATGACCCTAAGTATAGCAAACTGTATACAAGGTTGGGAGTGCCATGGGTGGGAATATATGAAATCATTTGCTCGACCTGCCTCCTACTATACTTAGGGTAAAATATCCCTAAGTATAGACAGAATATCAAGAGTTGAGGGGACGGATGAGGGATCAAAAAATGAATAACTCATGGTACTCTCCTCCCCTATACTAAGGACAATGTACATCCTAAGTATAACAATGATGAAAGGGATGAACACCTTTACGTGAGAATTAGAAAAAATAAATGGAAATGAAGAAAATCATTTCTATGAGCTTTTTGGCTAAAGTGACTGATCCACATGAATATGGGAGCTCTTCTTGAAATACCACTTGTATTGAATTAACAACGGACAAGAATGTATCGTGCTTTAGATATGGCTTTAGCAATTGTCCATTGGCTACAAAAGATTGTGCAGCTATAAAATTTAGGTATTAGAAGGGTTTCATTGTCACGCATATTTTTCACTGTGAAAGGCCTGATCCATTTGCTCTTTAGTTTTCATGGAGAGATTTCATCTCGTACTAAGTAGAGGAAAAGTCTATACTACAATGACTAAATAAAAGAATATGAAGTCGATCGCCCCCCCTATATTTAAGATTAAATTATCCTTATTATAGTAGACTGTATACAACGCATGGATAAATGAGGATTAGAATTTACAAAATAAAATGTCTTGGTGTTTCCTCCCTATACTTCGGTTAAATATTCCTAAGTATAAAAGACTATCAGCAAGTTGAGAGACAAGTGAGAGAATGAATAAAGAATAATCCGAATACACTCATCCTCCCTATACATAGTACGAAGTATATCTGAAGTATAGCACAAGTGAAGTGGATGAATGAAATACAAAAGAATAAAATAATGAAAATAGATATGAAAAAATGAAGAATAAAATCAATCAAAGATACTTTTTGGTGCACTGTCTGATTTTATAGATGATGGGAGATCTTCTTGAAACACCACTTTTATTGAATCAACATTGGATAGCAATGTATTTTGCTCTAAGTATAGCATCAACAACTATCCATTGACAATGAATGTTTGTGCATCAGATGACAAACCAGAATCAAGATGCAACCAGTGTCACACACATGGGTGACTAAAAATGGCCTTGACCCCTTGCTCTTCGATTTGTCTAAAAAAAGTTTCAACTTTGAATCAAATAACTAGAACTTATGCCTAGGTCCAAAATACTTTCTTTGGATATGCTTGTCATGCCATTTCTTGACTTCTCTTTGTACATGAGGTTGTTGTCATATGTAAAGTCTCTAAATTCAAGAAAATGGTTTAGATCAATATTTTTGTTCTTTTCCAGCCATCTTGAAATCCAAGTTACACATGTTGATTGCCCATAAGGATTTGTGAATATGTTCCATGGGAAGGTGACATGGCTTGCCATATACTGAGGGTAGGGAGACATGCCTAAAGGTGACTTGTATGTGGTACGATAAGGCTAGAAAATAGTCGAGCCATTCTTACTAGTTCTTCATATCGAGTCATACAAGCTTATGGAAAATAGTTTTGTTATCCCTATTTAAGCATTCAACCAAACCATTAATTTATGGATTGTAAGGAGATGCTATGCGGTGTTCAAGGTTGTACTCCAATGCCATCTTCCCGGTTTCCTTGTTAATGAAACAGATCCCTTGCATGATGTTTATCTTTGGAATCCTGGACCATGAAACAATGTTCTTTTTGAGGAACTGACAGACATTGTGATTGTCAGTGACTTGACTGGGAATAGCCACCACCCATCTACTGACATAGTCGATAAAAAGTAAGATGTACGAAACCAAGTCGGTTCGGAAATGGACGCTAAAATTTGATAACCCATGCATAAAAAACATATGTTATCTAAATATATTTAAGAGGCATGGTATCCTTAGAGATGATGGTGTTGCCCAAGCCAGTATCAAATGAGGCACGCTAGGGTAATAGATAGTTGATCTCGTGATTACAGGGAGTTGGAGCTTGATGAATCTGTGATTTGTCATCTTTATTCAATCATTTTAGCTTAAAATCCCTTATAAAACACATGTATATAATGCTCAGTCCATGTTCTTAGTAATGTGCATCTGTGTCTACATATTGCATATTTGTATATTATTTCAACCTAAAACAAATAAAGAAAGAAAGAAAGGAAAAATAAAGAAAAGAAAAGAAGACTATATATATATATATATATGTAATAGATACAGGACGACCCGAAACCTAAGAGAAGGTCAAGACTTTACATGATTGACCATGAATAAAGTAGGGGGGAGATAGGGTCCTTAATAAAAAAATTTTAAAAAATGTGTGTTGTAAATACTTCTCACTTAATTTGTATATTTGTACAAAAATAACACTATTTTATTTGTATATAAATTGACTTTATATAAAATAATTTTCAAAACAAAAGATATAAACAAAATGTTGACTAAATAATAAAAATAATTTCACAACTAAATCATGGATATAATAAAAGTAACCACGTCCGGAAAAATGCCATAAAGCGATAATTGAAAGGTTTGTTTTCTCGGGTGGTTTGTGCAATTTTGCCATTTATTTGTACATATTGTAAATATTTGTAAATATATAAAATAATTATTAAAAATAATAAAATGTAAATTAATAAAAATTTTAAAATAAAAAAATTAATTTTCTTATTTACCCATGTAGATAATGTCATACATGTATATAGCATACATATATATTTAATTTTCTTAACTAACTACCACAAAAAATTTAATATTTATTTTTCAAATAAATAAATTTAAGAAAATAAAAGAAAATAGTTAATTTTTGTAAATATTTATCTTGCTAATTTATCTCATTTCAATTTTTCTTCCCTCTTATCTCTTATCTGCATCCAAAAATTCAAAAATTCGAACTTCAATCATATTCTATCTCTTAATAAGGCTCCTTCTCCATCTTTTCAACTTGATCAATCTTTGGTGAGAGGATCCCGACCACCGAGAGTCTTCTTGTCACAGAAGGGTGCCTAGCCTCCGAGCCGTCCGGTGACAGCGAGTCGGCCTTCATCGAGGTGATCAAGGTTTTTCTCTGCTGCTAAGATGTGATCTGTTTTCTCATCCTTTATCCTAGATTAATTGTAGTCTTATTTTCTCGTATTTGTTCTTCGTTTTCATTTTGTTTTTCTATATCTTAAAAATCCATCACGATTTGTTCCACTACCAACTTAATTTTTCATCTCACTTTGTCGATCTCTACGCATTATTTTCCACCTCACACAATCTCCCACCTCCGATCATGCACGATAGTCAGAGATCCGATTATATCCACTATTCCTTTCAGAATCTCATACATTCACATCTCCCATGTGATTTTAGGATCGAGTCATCATGCTTGCATCCTAAGTTGTTAATAAATAAAAAAATCAATAAAAATTTTTTTTTCTTTCTAACATTTGTTTTTCACGATCTCCTGAAAAAATTATCTACAGTTCTGTTTCAAAAAATAAAAAAAAGAAAGTTTTTTTGTTTACATTCAAAAAATAAAAAAAATAAAAAATAAAAAATTGCTGCAGTAGCGGTCCTCCACGTCATCGCCCTGGAACTGCCAGCGCCTTCGTCGTTCCGCCTGCAACCATTGCACCGCCGCTGCCGCCGACAACACCCAATCTGACTCAATCGTCACATCCGTTGCACATCACCGAGCCCTACCGCACGGTCTCCGCGCGACCCCTCCGGCCCGTGCACGCTATCTCCTTCCCTCCGTCGACCGCTAAAACTGCCATCCATAGTAGTGCATCAACGACGACGCCCCTTCTACCTAGGAAGAAAACGAGCGCCATCGCCAACCGACGCTTCCAGTGTCATCCTCCTGACCGAGCAAAGAACCTCCAGATCTCAGCTGGTGGCGCGTCACCGCCTCTGCCGCAAACCATATGCCATAGCATCTCACTGCCAAGGATGCACCACTACTCGTGCTCACAACTGCTACACGCGAGTGCACCACGAACCACCGCCCCCCGCGCGCCTCCTCTACCATGACCGGCGACTGCCGTCAATCGCCGCCAACACCGCCACGACCTAGCCTCTTTTCTCCTCCGCACGACAGCCGCTCTCCAGTGCCCTTGTGTGCCTCCATCTTGAACGGCGACGGCGTACATCCTCCTTGCCCATCTTTTGAAGAACGAAGAGAGAGAACATGGAGAACCCAAGGGATTAATAATATATTTTGAAAAATTATCAAGTAGTCCTTGGAGATTCCAACAATTGCAAAGAAGACCCCTAGAGCCTCTAGCACGTGCTTGGCACACATTCACTGGTTATTTTACAAAAACATACCGTATTTATTCTGTTATTATATTCTGATGCAAAAACTTTGAATATTTTCACTTTAGTCCTTGCTTTCCAGACATTATCTTTGCATGTGTTTTTAGTGAAATTAATGTTTTCGTTAGTCAATAAATCTTCCAAAAATCATGCTATGCTCATGATTTACTTGTTTTTCTAGCATAAATTTTTCATTGCATTTTAAATTCTTTTATTATTATTAAAAATAAAAGTCTCTTTTTCTCTTCTTGAAATTCTAAAATTCATAAAAATTAAATATTGCTCTAAAAATTTCGAAAAAACTATAGTTTTATTTCATTGTATTTTAATTTCTAGCCAAATTTCACGCATTAATTATTTTTAAATCCAAAAAAATTAAAAAAACATCAAAAATTTTATAAAAATCACAAAAAATTCTACAAAAATTCAAAAACCGTGATTTCAATTTCTGTTTGTAGATATATATATCTCTATTTTAGATTAAAAATAGTTGTCAGGATTTTTAGGCACTTAAAATATTTTTAAGTTGCAAATTAATCCAGGTTATGCACCGTTTATCATTTAGCACTGTTTGATTTATAGAAAAAATACAAAAACATCTGAAAATTCTATGTCCTCTTGTATTCCAGGCAAGGATAGGATAAGCAGGTAAATAGCCGTATTGGATTAAGCTGCAGTTATTTTCATAGTCTTGATTTGAGTTTGATTTTCGTCCCTACCCTTGGGCTTCTTTCTCACAGAATCAGACAGAAAAGCACACAGACATGTGTGAGAGACTTTCGACGATGGTACATGCCAATCCTCAAGAAGCAGCCCAATGTACGGACCCTTCTCACTTCTCCTCTTCTTCCTCGCCAACTTTTAGATTTGCAAATGCTAAGATCGTTTTTTTGCCAGAATGGTTCCCGATCTCTCCTGAACTGGGATTTGGCCTAGGTGCCGAGAGTGTCCTAGGGGCGGAAAGCATTCTTTCGCCTATATGTATTTCAAAGCCTAAAAAGAGCTAAGAAAGGAAAGGAGCATACATCAAGAGAGAGCTGAATTAGGTCTGGAAGCGGCGAAGAAGATTCAGCCCGCAACTAGCAACTAATAGTAGCGGGGATCCCGAGTGGGTATTAGCAACCACTGTCTCCTCCGCAACTATATATTCCGAGGGATAGAGGAAGAAAAGATTACAGAAGCATTCCGTCGCCGCTCACACCCGCACAAGCCTACTTATAGAAGCGCAGGATAGACCCTCCTATTATATATTAGGGCTTGACTATTTGCGGAATTGGAAAAGAGCCATTCGTCGAGCTGCTTAATATATAGTAGCGGGGGAAAGACCTGAAAGGAGAGGAAAGGAATTGTTGAACTTAGTAGTACTGAGGAAGGGAATTCTTCACTCCTGAATCCGCGGCTCGCCCCACACAGCTTAACTCAACTCGCCGAACTCTCTCTCTCTCTCTACTATATATCAGGTGAAACAAAAAATCAGTCTACCACAACCGGCTATAAGCCCCCTCACTTAGCAAAGACATCAATTGCCTAGTTCCCACTCCTCCGCTCCGGGGCCAGCTAACTCTGTATAACTCTGCTATTGAAATTTAGCTGATCGTTTTGTCTTTACAACTTCAATTTCAATAAAGTCAAGGTCCACATTGAGACAACTCTTCAAGTTTGGCTACCACATTGATACCATTAAAATGTATTTAATAGAACAACAATGTACGTTTTTGATTTGATATGAACTCATGATCTGGCCTGACCTGGTCGACCCAATCATGATATTGAAGGATGGGGCCTTTTCTCGAAAAAGTCCTACTCCCGAATGGAATCCACCTCACTGGAATGAGCATAAGCGAAGTCAACCCGGCCTCCCCTTCGGCCCCTTATTCTAACCGAAGGGGCCTCAGTACTATATTCGAAATCGCAAGATTTGGACGGTCTCCACTAGTTCTTAAGGGGGACCCAAGGCCTTTGCCTGTTTAGGATTTGCGGAAGACCTGTGGCTGATTGCTTTCCTGTGGTGCATGATTTCGAGACCAAGGTCACTATAAGGCTCGGGTCTTATTGCTATTGATTCGATGATCCGCCCACGAGAATGAATTATTGGGGACATACTGACTGGTAAAACAGCAGGCTCAATAAAAAAGGGAAAAATGAAAAAAAGCGGTACCACCCATCCTACCCTACCATCTATAGGCGGTCGTCCGTCCAAAAGCCGCCCGAAAAGGAACTGCAGTGATCTTGAATAGGAATCCTACAACAATAAAGAGAATCCCCATCAAAATACCACTAGATTGAGCACCAGTAATTTCGTATCCGATCAAAATCTTGGCTAATTGATCAAAGTGGGTAGCTCCTGTAGACCCATAGATCATGGAACAAATAGGGTGGGTAGGCCCACAAAATACGTATAGACGCGAACCCCCCTCGTTACCGTACGTGCGACTCTCACCGCATACGGCTCGCACAAAGACTCCTGAATCCCTTTTTCTTCCACCTCTCCAATTCGAGACCTCGCCTTCCCACCCAAAAACATGTAAAAATATTTAAAACACTAAATTATTTTCTCTGGATTTTTTAAGAATTTTTGATATAATTAAAAAAAATAAAAAAAGAGTTATGTGTGTACTCCATGTCTTCTGCATATTATTCTTTATTTGAAAAAAATGCTGAAATTAAAATCACTGGAAATTTGAAAATGAGAATAAAAAATGAAAAAATGAAAAGATAAAAAAATCTAAAAAAACCAATGATAGATTGCCTTAAAGATTCCTACTTTTTATCTTAATTGATTTTTCATCGATTATTTGAATAACCATCGGGAATTGTAGCCTCCCTGAGTTTGATCATTTCCGATATAAAGGTAAATAAGTAGCAAGCATTTCTCTTGCTTCAGTATTCTCTTTTAGTTAATTTTACAGCTTGGGAAGAAAAAGAATTGCTTGTTAATCGCGTGATTATTTGGGAACAACGACACCTCCACATATCATCCATTAAACCGAACCCGAAGATTCTCACACAATAGAGCCTGAAGTCGATGAGAGGCTACGAAAAGTTTGACATCGTGTGTAGGCTTTCTTCCTATCTTGAAAATGTATGAACATTTCCTCCAAAGACTTTGAGCAATTCCTTCATTCCGTGGAAGAAGTGTCAAAAGGCACACTCGTCAAGAACAAGGGAGACTGAGAGTAGCATTTTCCAAGCCATTGACTGAGAAAATGATTCCCTATTCCTAGTGGTCTTAGTCGTATGATGGATATGGTGTTTAGTATAGAAAGCTCGGAGCAGTGCAAATAGAAATATCTATAACATCTCATGTAAGAATATATATATATATATATATATATGTATGTATTATTTTATCAGTCGAGAAGATTGTTACTACACAGACATGACTCTGTAGTGTTAAAAAACCCACTACCTCATGGCAGTCAGTACAACCTCTCACTAACTCAAGAACATCTTTAAAGAGGGTCGGACACTAGAGACCACATTGAAACAATTTTTGTCATCGTTCTCTTTCCAGAATGGTGTCCTCATTCATCAAATTTGTAAAAATGTTCAAGGACGACATTATATTCCTCCCGAGGAATGATAGTCCTCCATATACAATATGCACATTCACAAAATAGATAAGTATCCTCCCACTAGTAAAATTGTATACCTGATAATACCTTTTCAACTTTCAGCTTTGTCCAATCTTGTGGAGTTCTTTTGCAGAAAAGGTAATTGATAATATCGACGTGTCAGGGAATCCAGGTGATAGACAGAATTACCTCATCTAAGAATGTTTCTATAATTGGTATCATGTTTTGATCATGAGCTTCTATTTTTGTGATCCTAGAAAGATGGTTGCCACCACATTTTTTATTCCAAGCATGTCGTGGATTTCTAAGTCAATTTATTGGAGTAGAAGGATCCATATGATCAGACGAACTTTGTCATGCTTCTTGCTTTGTAAATACTTTGATGGTAGAATGATCTATATACATTGTGTATAACCTTTGATCCAAGCATATATGATTTGAACTTTTCCATCATGAAAACAACCACTGGCAGATCTTTTTATATGATGGAATAATTATTCTGGGCATCATCTAATGTCCTGCTAGCGAAATGAATAGCAAGTGGTACTCCATCCCATCTCTGCCCTAGAATTTTACTAATGGCATAATCAAAAGCATCTGTCATGATCTCGAATGGAAGAGACCGATCAAGTGGTTGTAGGACGACAACATGTGTGATCAACACTCAACGATAAACAATAAATCGATCTCCTTTCCGAGAAGCTCAATTAGTAGTCAGGCAATTATGTTGAAGTCTTTAATAAATCTTCTATAGAATCCCATGTGCCCTAGAAAGGACCTGACTTGCTTATCGTTGAGTGTACACCTTTGTAAGGTCGACCTCCATGCCATGCTTCGAGATGACATGACCCATAGAATTCCTTCAGTCACCATGACGTGACTCTTCTCTAATAAGAGAATTAAGTTAACTTCATAAAATCTTTGTAGTACTCGATCGAAATATGTACGTCACTGATCAAAGTTGTCCCCATAGATCGAGAAATCATCAATGATCACCTCTTGAAAAATAACAACCATATTTGTTAATACTAACACCATAGGCCTTTGGAATGTGGCAAGTGCATTGCACAATAAAAAAGGCATTCTTTTGAAGGCATGTGTTCTAAACATACATGTGAAGGTGGTCTTCTCTTAGTCATCAGGAGCAATGATGGCATGATTATATCCAGAGTACCCATCTAAAAAGCATAAGTACTCCTTCGTGACTAGTCTCTTGACTATCTGGTCGATGAAGGGAAGTAGGAAATGGTCCTCCTTGGCATCTAAGTTTAGGTGTGTAATCAACACAGTCATGCTAGGGAGTTGATACTCTAGTCGCAATATCCTCTACCTTGTTATAATCACAATAGTGATCCCAGATTTATTGGTAAGTACATGTAATGGATTTACCCATTTAGAATCAGAGATGGGGTATATGAATTATGCATCACAACATTTTGTATTTCCTTCATCACAATCACTCGGAAGTTAAGGTTCAGTCTCTATTGGAATTCTCAAGCAAGTTTGTTGTATTCTTCAATGTAGATGTGATGCGATAAAAGTGATGGATTAATCCCATCGAGATCCATTATTTTCCATCCTATCGCCTTTTCATTTCTTTCAAGAACCTCAACCAAATGAGATTCTTAGTCTTTGGTCAAATATGCATTAATAATGATTGAGCACATGCTTGGTTCACCCGTAAGGAGGGCGTAATTGATGTTCGATGGCAATTATTTGAGCTTTGGTGGTGTCTGAATTGTCTCGGGTGTAACCTTTGCAACTATTATCGATGGAAAATCATTCGACAGTAGGTTGTACACCATTGTTACTTCTGTCTCTGAATCTAGTGTCTTACAAAATAATTCAATGATTTCCTCTTGATTAGACAAGGGTGGTTGATCATCAGATATTCAGTTGGCACATTTGCAAAAATCTCATCATCAAAGATATGATCAAATCTAAATGCATTTATATGCTTAGTATTTTTGAGAAAAATTATCTTTATGCACTATTTCATGCAAGGAAACATGTGGCTGCAATTCATTGAAATTCATGGAGTTTTCAATGTTGAATAATATAATATTTGAAATCCTTGTATGAAATATATAAGGTTCTTTTTGCTATATTTTCCCATGAATAAAAATAACCTTTGATACATATTGATGTGGTATGGATTTGTATTCATTGAAAATCCCTCATTTGTATGTATGAACCCTAAAGATCCAAAAAATTGATTGGAGTTCATGTTCTGAGTTTATAGCATATACATGATTTGCATTGTGATGATTAATGTATAAATTTTCATGGTATTGCACACCTTGTAATTTTAATAAAATCAAATAGAATTTTTACACCTATGTTGTGAAACTTGTTGAGAACACCTTAATTACAAAACATAGACATTGGAATCTCATCAAACATTAGTTAAGGACAACCAATCATGTAAAATTTTAGATGCATCACTCTAAGATGTTGACATAATATTGGTGTACTCAATTTTGTATGCTAATGACATCATACACATAAAAAATATAAATTTTAATTGATTGATTGCATTTATACAACATTAACTTTCACACATCTATTAAACATTATCTTGGTCTTTTCTATGATCATAATATCAAAGTTTAGAAGAATTTGAACCCAAATAATCAAATGATAAAATACATTAAAATCTATAGTTCAACCTCGATTGGGGAAAAATCTTTGTTTTTTCCTGGGCCATTACTGTGGTCATTTAATTGGCACCTTACATGTTAATGAAGAGCTCCCACATAACACTATGCATGACCTGGCCGAAATTGTTTTTATTATGACTATTGGGATAATAAATCATATAATAAACACATCTTTGTTTAGAGGAAATCAATTTATACCTCTACAGATTAATAGATCCCTTTATCGAAATTAATAACCCCTCATTTTTAGGTTATGTCCAACATGGTTACATTGTATGTATTCCGGAACGTGAGAATCTTCTTCAAAAATGAGAGTGTGGCCTATGAGGGGGAAGACAAAGATAGGTCTCCCATATCAAGCACATTTGAAGATCTTTTGTCGATAGTTCACAACCTAACCGTTAATAGTTGAGCATATTATAACATACCGGTGACATTGATGAATCTCGTATTCATCACTCTAAATCACATTTATTAAGCTCAAATCCCTTAAAATCAACAGCACTTCAACATCTATTCTGCATAATTAGCAATCATGCATGATTTCATAGTAAGTGCATTTTAGAACAAAAATCTACACAAAATAAGAAGCCAAAAATCCAAAACAAAATGACCTGTAAATAGCCTAACTTCCCGGATTTTTAACTCATTCATGCTAACTCCGAGTGACACAAAACCACCTCCACTGTGTACATATCACTAACAATAATAAATGAAAAATACAAAAAAATGACTAACCCAAATAAGTGGACCAAAAACCCAAAGTCTAATTTCAGGATTTTCGGACTAAAACCCACATATCTCCCTCATCCAGTGTCCGATTTAATCCTATTTCCTTTTGAACTAATGTACATTCAATTACCTTCAAAACAAGACCAAGTTCAAGTGAATCAGATCTCATATGTGAAAGTTGGGTTTTGGGCCTCTTTTGTATATTGTATATTTTAGCAGTTTTTGACCTATTATTTTATATACTTATTTAACCTATTAATAAAAATCCAAAAAAAAATTAGATTAAGGTGTCTTTATTTATCTTTGATTTTAACATAATTTTTCGGATTTTTATCTGATCTTCAAAATGACATAAAAATTACAAAACCCCAAAATCAAGGTGTTCTATGTACATGTGATATCCCAAAAATTCACTTTGTGCATTTGATCGATTTTGCTTTTATTGTCTTCATGAAAGTTATAGCTCTCGTTAAGACGAGCAATTTTTGTGAAGAAACATTTTTGATCCGAGGTCATATACTATTTTTTATCGATATTACAAAAGAATTATTCTCCGAATTTTCTGGTTCTGACACGTGACAGCATCAGATGTCGCCACGTGGCATCATTTTTTCGCATATTTATATAATCGTTTTTATAAAAAAATAATAAAATAATAAAAATAATAATTAAATAATAATACCCAAGGTACGCACCACATACGTGCCTGCCATTTCCCCTTATCACGCCTCCACGTGGAACGATCTGGGCCGTCCGATCTCGATCGGTCGGACGGCCCTCCCTCAACGTCTTCCTCAGCCTCATATGGAAGGAAATCTCCGCCCCCCTCAGATTTTGCCGCAAATCGCGGCCGATCGCACCTCCGCGCCGCCTTCTCCTGCGAATCTCGCGGCCACCATCTCGAATCTGTCTCCGATCTCCTCATATCATCCCACCTTCTATCTCTGGTCGAGCACCGCACTTATTTAAAAGAGCCACCACCTCCCTCACATTCCATCCGCCGATTGCACGTCGGTGGCCCTCGCGGTGCTGACAACACCATGAAGTGCCTCCTCCGGCGCGATCCGACCTCTCTCGTCGTCGCCGCGCCTCCGCGCGCGCTCCAGCTCCGCCTTTGCGTCGAGCCAACGTCTTCTTCTCCGACAATCAACAACGCCTACGTCTCTGACCTTCGTCTTCACGCGCCTACAGCAGCTCCAGCAGCTTCTTCAACTCCGCCGAAGACGACAGCCCGTCTTCATCTGCCGTGCCTCCACTGCACCTTCGACGGCCGACCATTCCAACTCCGCCGCGCATCGCCGCCATCGTCATCATCTCTGACCGCAGCGCACGAGGCCCGCCTGAGCTCCCCCACGGGGCAACGCTTCACCGACATCGCCTCCAGCAGCTTCGCCTCCACCTCTCCTGGGCGCCCGCTCGACACCGGAGCCCCACAAGGCCAACCGACCGCCAATGCCTTCGCCATCGGGCACGAAGCCCGAGGACCTCCCACATGAGGTGCACGTGCGGGAGGGACCGCGGATGACAGCACAACGCCAGCACGACGTCAGCATCAACCTAGGGTCACGTGTCGTGCACGTGCCTCGGGGAAAATTGCAGAAACACCCCATAAGACCCCTAATTTACGCTCTAGTCCACCGACCAGAGGGCACTTGCTACGCACGTGCCCCTTTGGAATTTTTGCAAGTATACCCCCACGGGTATAGGTAATTACATAAAAGTCTCCTTTCCTTTACTTGTTTATTTTATTTAAATATTGCAATCAGACCCCTGTGTTCCCCCTAAGTTTTGAACATTTTCTCTACATTATTTTATCAATCAAAAATAGCATTTTGTTTGTCAATTAATTCTCTACATTCTGACATATTGTGGGCATTTTTGCGATTGATGATAATTAATAAATAATTATTTTGCGGAAATTTGCATATTTTGCCCATTTCTTGCTCTGAAATTGGTAGTTGATTAACCATTGTTCTTAAAATCCCCAAAAAATCAAACATTGTAGAGTTAATTGTGCTCAGCATTGCGCCCAAAAAGATTTGCATTTGCATGCATACTTTGCCCTATAAAAATCATTTTGCACATTTCAGTGTTTGATTTTTAATAGGTATTAGATCTCACATTTTTTAGGTTTAGGATTTTTCTGAGATCAATCACCTAGTAATAGACCTTAGATAATTTTGTCCCTCGTAAATAAATAGGTTTAGTATTTATCATAATTAAATATTGAAATATATTTTGTTTGCATTTAAAAAATCTATAAAAAAGTCATATCACATCCAAAAATTCCAAAAAAAATGCAGTGCACTTATTTCATCATATTTTACATTGTGGCCAAGTTTCATATTTTTAGGACATCGTTTGAATGTAATTCACATTTTAGTCCTTAAAATAGGCCGAATTTGCATCGTGCATCCCTTTATTGCATTGAAAATTCTAAAAAAAAGACCGCCTTGAAAACCGAACACGAAATTGGATAGACATATCTTTAGGTTGTTCCTTTGCCTCCTTGTGATCGACCTTGGGACTTGCCCAAGTAAAATAAACATAAAAACCACTTGATTAAAATTACTAAAAAATTTGTGGTTATTTTCTTGACCGTTTCCGATTGCCGCCTACAACGAACGACACATAATTTTTACGACATAATTTTACACACTTCACGATAAAAACAACTTTTTAAACCCGGCATACCCGGATTTGTCAGATGGCCCCGTTGCCGGGGAGGCAAACGACTTAGTTTTTGTCTGAAAATTTTTGTTCGGTTTTCCGCATTCGGGTAGTCTGAACCCCGAATTTCGCATTGTAAATTCCATTTTTTTCTCCTGCAAATTATTTTCAGCACTTATTTTTCATATATTTTTGAGTCATTCTCTTACTTTTTCTCTCTTATTTTTCTTGCAAGGTACTTTGTACGTGGAGCGGTTTTTCAAAAACCGACGCAACTTCACCGACTTTTCCAAAAACTGCAATTAAATTAAGATCGAGTCGAGTCGTGAGAGAGCGTAGAGTCTAGGTTTTTAATTCCTGCATTTTCTAAATTTTTTTAATTAATTTCTTATTTACAGCGGTGTCCATTTGGACTCTCACGTGTGTAGAAAGACCTCTGACTCTATTCTTTGGTGCGTCGTGGCCTGTTTCACTCTCCGGTGAGGGTGGGGCCCGACTTGAGTGGCAATTAGGATAGACCTGTATATACGGCTCTCAGAGCATTTATATTTTTGCTTTTACTCGTAGGATCTTAGGCCACATTGCACTTTAATTGAGACGCACGTAGATCGTTCAATTTAGCGAAAATTTAAATCAATTCTTCCCGCTAATAGAACTTTCTGCTTAGATACGGTTTTTCATTGGCTTGCGTTTCATTTAGAATAATTTTTTAATTCTGTCTAGCATCCCACATCGAGATTGCGAGGATTCACTGTAAGTCTTCTAACTAAGCATTCATCATAGTTTTCCGCGTGCATCGGCTTTTCCCGAATTTTCCCTCCAGTTTTACCACATAATTCTAAAGGAAATTGGGACTGGACGGTAGACGTGTATTTGTGCTCAATTAAATTCTTCAGTGACCACCTAATAAATATTGGGACTGCTAAATATAGTCGATTTCAAAATAACCCATAAAATAAAGAATTTCTGCGTGAGTGCAACCCCAACCTTGGATGTTTTTATTTTTCTGAGTGAGCGAGAGATGACACTTAAGGTTAGAGCCCAAATCCGAAATTTCAGCTCGCTAATTTTCTGTCAAGATTGATTTATCACCAACTAAAATTGAAAAGATAATAGCCGAACTCTTACGGCTTCACTGTGTGAGTTGGTGAGCCCGGGGTTTGATTTGTGTTTGTATTGGTGTGCGTGAATCGATATCAAAGATCAATAGCCGCACATTTGATAAAATTTCTATCCCATACAATCATCTCTCTCATCTCTTGATTTTAATTTCATCATGGAAATCTTTCCAAATTTCAGATCCAACCCATCATTTCTCTCAACTCTTTCAAAAATGACCGAACTTCACTATGAAAACAAATCTGTCTCGGTTTGGCCCAAATCAACTTCATCCTCTTCTTTCAATAATCCTCCAACAATTGCGGGAAACTTTCACCCGTAGATGACTTCGGCCCCCTCATTGAATCCTTACTCAAGTCATCCGACCAGACATGACCACCTACCATCTTCGACGGAACCGTCTTATTCTCAGTTTCTCGCCAATGAAACATTTCAGGATCAAAACCCTTTTAAGTCCCATGACTGGCAAAGAAACCAAACCCAGATGGAAGGACATGCATTTAATGTTCATCAGTGATGGATTGACCACAACAGACCCCTCGTCAGACATAATGCTCATACAGAGGACTGGACTGACCTCCTAGACACATATAAACCCTGTATGCTGACTCCACAATATCAAGGTCTGACTAATCATGATCAAAGGATTGAACTCTACTCAGATCAAATACACATGCCTGGATCATATGAGCAGCCTCCTTCCATAATTATTGAGGAGATATTTTCTAAAAATAATGATCATATGTTGGATATTCCAAGAAACTCTCCTCTCCCCCATGTACAGAAAAATCGAAGACGAAATCATGAAACAATAACCGAGTGCTCCCATGATTGATCATGAACAGAATTGTGAGGATGATGTTTCAAGGATAAAAACAAGATTTGAATTAATGGAGGATAGATTTCAAAAATTTGCCGACCGAGTAGTATCATTCTATGGTGGCTCGGATATCAAAATGAATGAGGAAAGGATTGGATCCCATGATGAAAATTCTGAGGATATTCGAAGTCCTAGGGATGATTCAAACATCCATACTTTTGCTCATTATTCCCCTAGAAATGATTATGCCCCTAACCTTTACTCTGAACATCAAAGCCCCTGCTCATCTGAGGAACACACCACATCACCACACCACACAGAAAATACCAAAAAAATGGGAATATTCAAAAAAACCAAAAAAATCGAAAATCCAGAAAATCTTATAAAAATTGAATTTGAAGTAGACCTGAGGAATTTGGATCCTGCTTTACGGGAAGCATTGGAAAAACATTTGATTTTTGAACTTCCCATTATAAAGGCCATTGAACACTTCCCTGACCTTAAGAAATTTTTAACAGACAGAGTAATTGTCAAAAAGTCGGGACGGATTAGAACAAAAACCGAAAGACATATCTTATCAATGGCCTCCTCC
This sequence comes from Ottelia alismoides, assembly GCA_037367405.1. Lineage (NCBI taxonomy): Eukaryota > Viridiplantae > Streptophyta > Magnoliopsida > Alismatales > Hydrocharitaceae > Ottelia > Ottelia alismoides. The sequence goes on from JAZKJV010006031.1 coordinate 98,339, forward strand.
TTGGTGTTGAGGAGAAAAACCAAGAGCCGCATAGTGAAGCGGTTGCTCAGATTTGACTGCAAAATCAAAGACACAATTTTCACCCATGCCCGAATTGATGATGATTCACCAATCAATATCCCCCCGACCTCTGTATTCCACGAACCCAAACTCGGACCAATCAGGAAAATACGAAATATTGTTCAATTGGCGGACCGATCAATAGAGCGACCGAGAGGAATCATTTCTGTCATCATAATATTCTAAGGTGCTCCGCTCAAAATAGAATTCACGATCATTGATATTAAGCATCAAGGAGAGTTCACCTAGTTTCCAATTATTCTTGGAAAACCATTCTTAGCATTGTCTAAGGCAATTATAGATTGTGAGACTCGACGAATAAATTTTACGGCATTGGAAGCACTTCGAGTTGACACAGTCTTTGAGGAAACAAGATTTTCTGAGGCAACTCATAAAGTTCCCAACAACCGCAAACCTAAATAGGTAGAAGAGCCCTACCCCGCTACGACACCTGAGAATTCATTTGTTAATGAGACTATTGGTTTAGAAACTCTCCCCGGTATTTTAATTCCCACGGATCTCAAAATAGACAAATCCTTCTACTACGATCCTGAGACATATGCATGGTCGCACCCTGGAGCAACATACTCTGATTAGCTTGACCAAATCCTCCCAAATCGAGAATGCACCAACATACTGGAGACTAAGAACAAATTTGCAGCCCAAACACCGACCAAGGAGAAGAATTCCAATGGCTATTCATCTGGATACTCAAGTGAACCGACATCTTCACGAAACAAGAAAAAGAAAGTCACCTTTGTTCTTTACGAAAAGGAATCGGTTGATGATCCCACATAAGGTCAGGAAAAGGTAGTCTACATGAGTGAAGTCTGTTTTGCAGCTCTAAAACCATATCTTCGCAAGGATCCAAAATTCGATTCTCGTTGGACAACTCCCGTTCCTAATTATTACTCATCAAAAGCTGATGCTCCAACCTTCCACAAGTACACTGGAATTATTTCTTATGAATTGACTGAGACCGGAGCATCTGAATATTCATCTGCGGACAATCCGATTGATCTTAAAAAGGATCGAATCTTGAGGAAACAATTGAAGAAACAAAAAGACATGAATATCTGGAGTATGTCCACTTTCAAATAATATTCCTCTGAGGATAACTCTGATGATGGCTACCTTTCATCTGACTCAAATATTTCATCTACTATCCATCATGATTTTTCTGAGGATGACACTGATAATGGTGGGGAATCATATGCTTCATCTCTGTCTCATCATTACGATCTCCCACCACAGGCTCACAAAAAGATCAGCGGTAAACCGCCTTAATAATCGGCTACCCACCCTCCCTCCCAACCACATCGGTCTTCTTGTACAATTTCTTCCACTACTTAGGCCAAGTCCTAAGTATAGGGGGGGACCGATGCCATTTGTATATACCATTTCCCTCATCACATTCCGATCTCTCGATCACTCCATATCTATCCTTCTTCTATACTTAGGCTGACCAGAGCCTAAGTATAGGGGGACCCGACAACCACCTATATATACTCTCCTCATTTACATATCCTGACCACCTCTTCTTGCATTCTTCTTCTATAGACTATTCACAGTCTAAGTATAGGGGGGCAAATCATTGTATAATTTTACTCTCTTGTGCTTAGCCCGAGCTATGTCTTCTTTACGGTTCTTGTGCTCTGAGGACACAGCACTCGCTATGTATAGGGGGGTATGTATATATACTCTGTATATATTTTAGCCATACCTCGTACTTGCGCGTAAGTCTATATGTATTTACGGTGTGGGTATTAATTAAATAAAAAAAATCTTGCTACTAACACTAACTATGCCCAAAATTTTTGAAAAAAATGGATTCTTATATTTGCATAAAAGAAATCCCTTGCATATATAAAAAATGTGTCTACATTCCACACACCTGTACTTCATCCAACATTGCATTCATTTGCATCTGTGAAAAGTCATCGGGTTCTGAACCGAGTTATGAGCCGAAACCGAGAGTGGTCTGGACTTGACCTTAATCCACCTAATTTTCAAAGGAACGTCACCGTGAAATAGTATTTTAGAAGCTTCAGGTCTGTGACTTAATTCTTTGTGTTCCACATAACAATGCACAGAGTTTGACTCTTAATGTTTAACCTGGTCTCTTCATTCTGGGTACAACTCTGGAATAAGGAATTAATTTGTACTCTCGCACTATGCACTTAGCTCAACTCAAACGGGATGTTGGAAGACTGTGTGAGTTTCTTTTCTGAAAGCGTGGAAATATAAAGACCGGAGTACGGGTTGAAATAAAGATTCGGAAAAGGGATGGACGGCTGGGCACATTTTTTCTAAGACCCCAAAAAATGTACGGAAACAAAAGATTCTATATTCGTAGGGGCAAAACAAGATCCAAGCAGAACCACCAAAATTTCCAAATACAAAGAAGCAACTACCAAATAAATATCTGACCAAAAGGTCCAAGCTTCAAGAAACCTGCAGATCTTGGTGGAGACTCAGCTACACTGTCCATCTTCACAAGGAGAGGTGACTACACTGGCCACCCTCCGGTTCTTTTCTCATTCTTTTAACTTCTCCCCCCAATTCGATTGTGAACACAGCACGACAGACCTTAGAAGGAAATACCCGACTCCCCGAGGACGAGTTATTGGAGAGGAGTTTTGCGCGGTTGTCCGGCATTCTGGGTGGGAAGAGCTAAAAACCTTTCACACACAAGAGTCGGTTATTCAATGTTCATAGGGTATGCTTTGGGAAGAAGATTGATCGAAGATGACTTCTGAGCCGAAACTATAGCAATGACGTGTAGAACTTGAGGGCTGTTGATTTTAAAATTCTAAGTCTCACAGAAGTTCCGACACACAAATAATCCAAAGGTTGAGTCTAGGTTCACTTTCACCTTCAGCTCATGATCTTGGTATGGAACCCAATCTCATTTCACTCCATGGCATTTCTTTTTAATGCTCAGGGACGAGCATGCTTTAAGTATAGGGGGATGATGAATCTCGTATTCATCACTCTAAATCTCATTTATTAAGCTCAAATCCCTTAAAATCAACAGCATTTTAGCATCTATTCTGCATAATTAGCATTCATGCATGATTTCATAAGAATTGCATTTTAGCACAAAAATCTGCACAAAATAAGAAGCCAAAAATCCAAACCAAAATGACCTGTAAATAGCATAACTTCCTGGATTTTTAACTCGTTCATGCTAACTCCGAGTGACACAAAACCACCTCCACTGTGTACATATCACTAACAAGAATGCATGAAAAATACAAAAAATGACTAACCCAAATAAGTGGACCAAAAACCCAAACCCTAATTTCAGGATTTTCGGACTAAAATCGTCATATCTCCCTCATCCAGTGTTCGATTTAATCCTACTCACTTTTGAACTAATGTACATTCAATTACCTTCAAAACAAGACTAAGTTCAAGTGAATCGGGGCTCATATGTGAAAGTTGGGCTTTGGGCCTCTTTTGTATATTGTATATTTTAGCAGTTTTTGACCTATTATTTTATATACTTATTTAACCTATTAATAAAAATCCAAAAAAAATTAGATTAAGGTGCCTTTATTTATCTTTGATTTTAACGTAATTTTTCTGATTTTTATGTGATCTTAAAAATGACATAAAAATTACAAAACCCCAAAATCAAGGTGTTCTATGTACATGGGATACCCCAAAGATTCACTTTGTGCATTTGATCGATTTTGGTTTTGATGCCTTCATAAAAATTGTAGATCTCGTCGATACGAGCAACTTTTGAGGAGAAACGTTTTTTATCCGAGGTCATTTACTTATTTTTATCGATTTTACAAAAGAATTATTCTCCGAATTTTCTGGTGTTGACACGTGGCAGCATCAGATGCCGCCATGTGGCAGCCTTTTTTCACATATTTATATAATCGTTTTTATAAAAAAAATAAAAAAAATAATTAAAAAAATAACAATAAAAAATAATAATAAAATTGGCACGTGCGACGAGGCACGCGCCACGCACGTGCCTGCCATTTCCCCTTATCACGCCTCCACGTGGCACGATCTTGGCCGTCCGATCTCGGCCGATCGGACGACCCTCCCTCATCGTCTTCCTCAGTCTCCTTTGGAAGGAAATCTTTGCCGCCCCCTCAGATTTCGCCATTCTCGATCCTCTTCTCCGTTTGATTTGTTTCCATCTGCTCGTCATCGCTGTGTATTGAGTTTGATTCATTTTGCTTCGTGTTGATGTATCCGCAGTTGCTAGTTTCTTTGACTTTTCCCCAAAATTTGCACCCAATGTTTCAAAATCCTAAAGTTGCATTTTTCTTGGTTTGAACATTGTTTGTACCGAACGGTTTATAACATCACGTTATCTCGCTGTGATAAGTGATCTGTAATTCAATATCTTCACTTAACGATGATATCGAGTACAAGAATCATGATTCACTGCATAATTAGCATTCATGCATGATTTCATAAGAATTGCATTTTAGCACAAAAATCTGCACAAAATAAGAAGCCAAAAATCCAAACCAAAATGACCTGTAAATAGCCTAACTTCCCGGATTTTTAGCTCATTCATGCTAACTTCGAGTGACACAAAACCACCTCCACTGTGTACATATCACTAACAAGAATAAATGAAAAATATAAAAAAATGACTAACCGAAATAAGTGGACCAAAAACCCAAACCCTAATTTCAGGATTTTCAGACTAAAACCCTCATATCTCCCTCATCCAGTGTCCGATTTAATCCTACTCACTTTTGAACTAATGTACATTCAATTACCTTCAAAAGAAGACCAAGTTCAAGTGAATCGGAGCTCATATGTGAAAGTTGGGTTTTGGGCCTCTTTTGTATATTGTATATTTTAACAGTTTTTAACCTATTATTTTATATACATATTTAACCTATTAATAAAAATCCAAAAAAATATATTAAGGTGTCTTTATTTATCTTTGATTTTATCGTAATTTCTCGGATTTTTATCTGATCTTAAAAATGACATAAAAATTACAAAATCCCAAAATCAAGATGTTTTATGTACATGGGATACCCCAAAAATTCACTTTGTACATTTGATCGATTTTGGTTTTGATGACTTCATTAAATTCTAGATCTCGTCGATACGAGCAATTCTTCTGGAGAATTGTTTTTGATCCGAGGTCATTTACTATTTTTTATCGATTTTACAAAAGAATTATTCTCCGAATTTTCTGGTGCTGACACGTGGTAGCATCAGATGCCGCCACGTGGCAGCCTTTTTTTGCATATTTATATAATCGTTTTTATAAAAAAATAAAAATAATAATAAAAAATAATAAAATTAATAATAAAATTGGCACGTGCGTCGCACGTGCCTCTCCAAGGCACGTGCCACGTACGTGCCTGCCATTTCCCCTTATCACGCCTCCACGTGGCATGATCTTGGCCGATCGGACGACCCTCCCTCATCGTCTTCCTCAGCCTCCTTTGGAAGGCAATATCCGTCGCCCCCTCAGATTTCGCTGCAAATCGCAGCCGATCGCACCTCCGCGCCGCCATCTCCCGCGAATCTCGCGGCCTTCATCTCGAATCTGTCTCTGATCTCCTCATATCAGCCCACCTTCTATCTCCGGCCGAGCACTGCACTTATTTAAGAGAGCCACCGCCTCCCTCACATTCCATCCGCTGATTGCACGCAGGTGGCCCTCGCGGTGGTGACAGCACCACGAAGCGCCTCCTCCGGCGCGATCCGACCTCTCCGGTAGTCGCCGCGCCTCCGCGCGCGCGCCAGCTCCGCCTTGGCGTTGAGCCAACGACTTCTTCTCCGACAATCGACATCGCCTACGTCTCCGAACTTCGTCTTCACGTGCCTACAATAGCTTCAGCAGCTTCTTCAACTCCACCAAAGACGACCGCCCCACTTCATCTACCGCGCCTTCACTGCACCTTTGCCGGCCGACCATTCCAACTCCGCCGCGCATCGCCGCCATCGTCATCATCTCCGGCCGCAGCGCACGAGGCTCGCCTGAGCTCCCCCACGGGGCAACGCTTCACCGACTTCGCCTCCAGCAGCTTCGCCTCCACCTCGCCTGGGCGCCCGCTCGACACCGGAGCCCTACCAGGCCAACCGACCGCCAACGCCTTCGCCGCCGGGCACGAAGCCCGAGACCCTCCCATGTGAGGAGCACGTGCGGGAGGGACCGCGGACGTCAGCACAACGCCAGCACGACGTCAGCAGCAACCTGGGGTCACGTGTCGTGCTCGTGCCTCGGGGCAAATTGCAGAAACACCCCAGAAGACCCCCAATTTACGCTCCAGTCCACCGACTAGAGGGCACATGCTACGCACATGCCCCTCTGGATTTTTTGCAAGTATACCCCAACAGGTATAGGTAATTACATAAAAGTCTCCTTTGCTTTACTTATTTATTTTATTTAAATATTGCAATCAGACCCTTGTGTTCCCCCTCAATTTTGAACATCTTCTTTACATTATTTTATCAATCAAAAATAGCATTTTGTTTGTCAATTAATTCTCTACATTCTGACATATTATGGGCATTTTTGTGATTGATGGATAATTAATAAATAATTATTTTGCGGAAATTTGCATATTTTGCCCATTTCTTGCTCTGAAATTGATAGTTGATTAACCATTGTTCTTAAAATGCCCAAAAAATCAAACATTGTAGAGTTAATTGTGCTCAGCATTGTGCCCAAAAAGATTTGCATTTGCATGCATACTTTGCCCTGTAAAAATCATTTAGCACATTTCAGTGTTTGATTTTTAATAGGTATTAGATCTCACATTTTTTAGGTTTAGGACTTTTCTGAGATCAATCACCTAGTGATAGACCTTAAATAATTTTGTTCCTCGAAAATAAGTAGGTTTAGTATTTATCATAATTAAATATTGAAATTCATTATGTTTGCATTTAAAAAATCCATAAAAAATTCATATCACATCCAAAAATACCAAAAAAAAATACGGTGCACTTATTTCATCATATTTTACATTGTGGCCAAGTTTCATAGTTTTCAGACATCGTTTGAACGTAATTCATATTTTAGTCCCTAAAATAGGGTGAATTTGCATTGTGCATCCCTTTATAGCATTGAAAATTCTAAAAAAAGACCGCCTTGAAAATCGAACACGAAATTGGATAGACATATCTTTAGGTTGTTCCTTTGCCTCCTTGTGATCGACCTTGCTACTTGCCCAAGTAAAATAAACATAAAAACCACTTGATTAAAATTACTTAAAAATTTGTGGTTATTTTCTTGACCGTTTCCGGTTGCCGCCTACAACGAACGACACATAATTTTTACGACATAATTTTATGCACTTCACGATAAAAACAACTTTTTAAAAGCGACATTTTCGGATTCGTCAAACATGCAAATGGCCAATGAATGTTAACACATTTTATCCAATTGTAGTTTCTAACCATCAAAAAACTTGGTTAATATCAAACATTGCCCGATCTTTTCGTAGAAGTAATTGATGGTGGAAGTTGAACTACCAACTCCTTGAAGGTGCGCAAGTGAAATCGTCGAATCCTCTTGGAGAGGATGAGAGGAGGAAGGTGTGTTTATAGATGATGGTGTAAATGATGATGAAGTTATTGATGAGAAAGATGTTGCAAATGCGGATGGTGATGTTATCATGATCTAAATACTGATGGTGAGGACATCCATTGGCAAGGATCACTATTGGTTCAATCATCAATGAACCACTTTTCGATCCTTCTGTTGATCATGCTGTTACTTTGGATAGAATGTCGTAGCTTCCATATATCCTTGATTAATCTCCAATTCATAACTTTTATTCTTTCATTTTCTCCTTTATCTAAATTCATGAAAATATCATTATTTTGCCTAAATTAACATTTATTAATTATTGTGTAAATATTGCATAAAATATTATATTTAAATCCAAAATAAAAGAAAAAGCAAAAATAAAGGAAAAATAAAATACCATAGGTATTTTATGACCTTAAACACCGACACCTGGGCATCATGATGATTGGGTCGATACGAAATAAAGTAGCGGAAGATAAGGATCAAAACATAATAAAAATCCTATTCATTTATTCTTCCATAATCCATTTTTGGGACCCATTTATTTTTTATTATTTATATCTTAAATAACATACTTTGTACATGAAAATTGTAGATAAAAATGCATAGAAATATAAATAATTAATTTCATACAAAAATAATATAAACTCTTTATTCTACACTCAGAATAAAATCCCCAAACCCAAACTTCATAGACAAATATCTTCTGCATATGAACTCAATATAGCTTTTTATTAGCTAGTTAATGAAGGTTGTTTCATATAATCTAGAGTTAAGATGAAAAAGTCAGGTTTTGGACCTTTACTATATAATATATTTGAATAAAATATTCATTTTATTTATTCTTTTTATTTTTCACAATTTTATATTTTTAAAATTTTATAAAATATTCTTTATATTATATGTAAATATTTAGAATAAAATAAACCATTAAAAATACAATAAAATAAAAAGTAGACTGAAATACATAGATGAATTACCTATACTTATAACTATATAATAAATGCGTCCATTTATTTAGGTGTGCAAATAAATCATAAAAATACAATAAAAATCCATTTATTTATTTAACAATAAGTTGTAAATATATAGCTTAATTATAGAAATTAATAAAATAGAAAATACAAAATAAAAATAAAACACATAATATAGATACATATACCTATGATAATACATGTAAATAATAACTTGTAATAAATAACTCTATAAAAATAAATAAAAATGAGAATAAAATACTATATAAAATAATAAACATTTCTTATTTCAAAACCTAAAATTAATACTGTCATTTACTATTTTTTATCGATATTACAATAATTTTCTCATTTCCTTTTTTTAATTGGCCAACTTGGACCAACCAAAACGCTACAAAAGTTGACTCGAGTCAACTACCTCTCGATCTTCTCTGCTCTGACACCCACCTCAAGAATTCCACTTTTCACATTATCCCCAAATATCCTAATGATCAATTCACCTTAAGCATTGAAAAGAAAAGTCAATATGATCTCTATGATTCACACAGGATCTTTAAATCCCGTAAAATCAACTCCAAATCGACCTCCATTAGATCTACAAGTTGGCCCTAACCCTTTTTATAAACAAAAACATGTTTTCATTCTTTAATTCTTTGATCCCTCTTCGAGCCTTGAAGACTTTTACCCTTCGTGTGTATTCCCGGTGACAATGAGGACATCCTCAAGGTGTTAGCATGTCAGCTAGTGGAAGAGCGGTGGTCCAAGGTGGAACACTAACGACACCTCAACTCCTTGGTTTCCTTGTATGAGATGCTCCCATTTTATTTACTTTTATGTAGATTTAGCTTTAGTTATTAAGATATTTCCCTTAGTAGTTAGATATGTATCTTAGTTGTAATTCCAAAATATTCGATCGTCGAACCTCACAGCTCCGTCCATGTTTCACGTGAATCTGACATGTTCCAACCCATTGACCACCCAATATCCTTCCATCTTGTATGTTGCACCCATTCCACCTTTCGATCCATATTGATTCTTTGTGGATCAGTGAATAAGAGCTCCTCTGCTGCTTCTCATCAGAGCTCTTCCATCTCACTCACTTTCCACGTGCATCACTTCTAGATGGGTCAAAGAGCATCGCCTTGAGCCCCCAAACTTTTCTCTACAGGTTGTAGTTCCAAGGGACCCATATTGAGTCGATTTTGATCCTGCAAGGAAACCCCTGGTACTTGAGACTTCGATGAGCTCCATGGCCCCTCCAAGTGGGTCCTGGTCCTTCTTGCTAGTGCCACTCGACGTGGAAGACTCCGAATAGGGCTATGGGAAAAACACCATGATGAGTGGTGGTCACAGTGAGGAGGAATGACCGATCGAAGTAAGGGCAAGGAGATGTTCTTCCACGTTCTTGCTCTGAACCTCAACGGTGTCCGATGCCAAGAATGACCCAGATCAAATCTGAGTCGTTGATTCCATACGAAACGATGCCTCACCTCAACCATCGATCAAATTCACAGGCACCTACGTGGCGCCACCACAGTCGCTTCATTTTACCGATTAATGGGGTAATATGACTGATACCCCTCTGCCTTTTTTATTTTACTTTTAATCTTGTAAATGTAATTTGTAATGTAAATAAAAGTGGCATGCATGCCCTCGCAGGTTTTTGTAATTGTAATTTAATATTGAAATTTTCAATTTCGTTTATAAATTTTTGGGTAATTTACATTGTAACCCATATCTTATATTTTAATTACAAATATGACCTTCTAGTTTAAACATTTTTATACATGTTTGTCTAATTTTTTTAAATATCATATGTACTCCAAAAATTATGTAAAAATAGCAAAATGTTTTTAGAAGCTTGATCTTTCATGATATACATTTCGTTTTTCATATTATGCCCATTTCCTATTTATTAAAATTCAAAAAGTGCATATTTGACCCTATTTGACTTAGAAAATGTCTAAAAATTATAAAACCTATTTGAAAAAGTGTAAAAAATTATATGTTGTCTATTACACTATTTCATAACTCGAGACCAAAAATCCCTAAAATAGAAATAGAAAATCAATAAATATTAAAGAGATCCAAAATATTTATAAAAAATACAAAAACTCTTCAGAAATATTAATAATATTTTTTCTATTTCTAAATTTTATTTGTATAATATACTATATATTAAGTTAGTTTCGAGAATTTTTGCACTTATTAAGTACTATACAGTATTTTTTTCAACAGCCAACGTAAAAAATAGTCGAATCTTTCCATATGGATTTGAGCAAGAATCCATGTAGTTGACCCTACTTTATAGTGTGAGTGTGCTTAGTATATTACATACTTTTAAATCTCAAGGAAATTCAATCTATTTATTAACTTTTTCATTTTGTATATTTTGTACTTTAAAGCAACCTAAAAATTAGCAAAAAATACTTGATAAAACACAAAAACAGTAGAAAAATGCCAAAAACATCTTATTTTGCAATATTTTGATTATTTTTTGCTATATTAATAATTATAATATCATATGTTGTATAATATTACCTATACACACCTATATATAGTTTATAGTTTTATTAGATATTATAAATACCTTGTTAAAAGATTTTAGGACAAAAAATCATAAAAAAGTATTGTACCTTTGAGTATTTTTCTGATTTTGTATATTTATTTTATTATTATAAACCTCATATCAAATATACATTATCTTATATATAATCATATACTCTTATAAATATATATCTATAATATTATATAATATTAAAAAAACAAATAAAAAATTTACAAAAAATAGAAATTAGAAAAGAAATATATATATATAAGTAAAAAATAAATCAAAACTTGCAAAATTAAATAATTACACAAAAAAGACTAAGTGGACACTTGTGTACATAATTTACTTTAGTTAGAAATAATCATATCGCTTCCATATTTTCTCTTAGCTGCTTGACCTCTACATGCTTAGATATTATACACCATTGTTTATAGAGTAAAATAAATTGTACTTCATATTTTTGTTATTCATTTATTATTCATGTGTTATGGGTAGTTGTTGATTGAATCAGGATTTCTTGTGGGTCGCCACAACGACTTTGTCTTCACTTTTCAGTGAGGATAATTTCTAGACCCTCACAATATTCATGTTCAAAAAATGGCACCATTGTCAAGGACCAAGATGTTGTAGCCTAATTTGTATATAGTTATCTTTTCCTTTTAATTTATTTTCTTGTACATATTCTTCTACATTTTTCTGACTTGTATATAATTGAGCTTGTATTACTCTGAACACATTATTTGATTATCCGCGCTAATATATCTCTTTGTTGTGTTTTATGCGAGGGCACGCCATGCGAGGATGACTTTTTAGGAGGTCGATGCAACCAAGATTTATGGAGACTGACCTTCTTGCCTTGTCTAGTAGGAGAGGTAGCAAGCATATCAAGGATAATACTTACAATAGTTCTTAGCTTAGGATTATATTTTATCAGTGAGAGATTGATTTATTAAACATTATTATTTGTAATAATACATGGACTTGGACGTTAGATTCTAGGACCTATTTTACCAAGTGTATGTTCCCTTATGGTCCTCATGGTTTTCTTCACCTTCTCTCTATATTTCTCCCTATTTATCTCTTGAATATTATTTATTTTCTGATGTTTTGAGTTTTCTGCCTTTGTTTTTACTAGTTTTCTGTGCATGAAGCCCCTAGATTTGATGATTGCTTGTATTGGTACTTAGGTCTAAACCATAATGAGAATCTTGTTCTTATAGTCTTTTGCATTTGGTTCTAGTCAAATTAATAATTGTCAACCATTTAAAATTGAATAACCGCATCGAGAGAGGCACCATACAGTGTTGGCAGGACCCGTTATTGTAGGTACTGAATTGTCTCCAAGGCCCGACTCTGAGGTCCATTTCTTAATAATTGGCATTTGATTACTCACGACTAATAATAGTTTATACTTAGGGTGATATTGTTAATCACACACCACAATGTATATAGATTTAAAAATTCAATTTTGCATACCACACGGATAGAGCTGGGAAGCATTTTAAGTCCTCTAACTCTGCATGCATCATTATATTCTATGGTAAGATTTCCATCATTGAATTAACTTGCATGACTTTTTCATTACCTCCCTCCAATTTTGAGCACATTGGACTTAAATGAAAATTTACAAAATCATTTTGTGCTTGCAAGAAAAATATCCAAAAAGTGAAAACCTAAAATCTAAAACAAGGGGATGTTAAATAAACTTTGATTGTAATTAAAATCTGTAATGGATTGCATCTTTTGGGGTCCGTAAGGCCCTCATTGTCTTCAGGTACATTAGGAGGGGATCAAAACCCCACCCATGAGCGAGGTGCGACCAGCTAAGGATTAGAGCCCGAAACCCAGTCTGTATCTATCTTGTGTACCACCTGGATTTCCAGTGTATTGGCGCTTAGTTTGTGCATGAGTAGGACCTGATCAACAATGATGTTCTCACTTTGTGTAGAATGTTGACCTTATCTGAAATATTGAGCATAGGCCACATCCTTACAGGTGTGTCTATCTCATCGTCTAGCAACTGAGTAGGGCCTTGTATGCTCATGGGGGATTCTTTTGCGAGCATGGTCCGAAGTAGTGGTTTCGCATATCGGCTTCCTCGCTCTCATTCTTTGGCTGAGTTGGGATCCATGAAGGGTTACAAGGACCTCAAAATGTGCATACTACATGTTACAAAGGTGGAGGACAAGTACAGAATTTCCGGCAGTGCTCTCTCTCCTATAGGGATAGCGTATAAGGGCATGCTAAAATAAATGCCTGGAAACAACAACTCTAACAATGAAAAGATAAAAATAGATGATCCCTTATGGCTTCACATGTGTATAGTTAATGCACCCAAACTTGTATTTTGTATTGTATGGGTATAAATTAATGTTCAAAGATCGAGTCCCATGCACATGCACAAATTTTGCCTTATGTGTTTCCGCTTTGACCCAAGCTCTTTTCGATCCTTTCTACTACATTCCTTTTATTCCTTCTTGACCATCATATCCTTCCTCCTCCATCGATCCTTATTTTCCACCATAGTGTCTATCCATGGGTGGTGTAGTCGAGACTTCACCGACACCTGCATCCATTCCATGGACTCGGCATCGTCAATGTTTCAAGGAGATTCCCAAGAACCTGGTTTGTACCTTGTGAACCGTTCTCCAGACTCGTCATCTTCTGTCCACTTTCTTTCTATTTATTATTAAATCGGGACCCCTCTTGTCCCATTTCCCCCTGTTGTAACTGGATTTATTTTAGTATATCTTTTATTCCATTCACAATTGTATAGGATTGAACTTAATCTCAAATTCGCCACTTCAGCTGGTATTTAGTTTCATAGTTGGTCTGATTGTGATACCTCTTGCATTGCAGAAAGAAGTTATACCTCTTGCATTGCAGAAAGAAGTCAGACTTGGATCCTAGTTTGAAGTTCATTTCATTAGACACAAACCTAGAGATGGCTCCTCAGGGCAAAGGCAAAGGACCTCAGGCACCACCCCAAACTCAGCCGGTCCAGTCACCGGATCAAAACTAAGTGAATGCTTAATTTCTCACATCCATCAACACCACATAATAGCATCTAAATGAGCAAGCATTAGTTCAAACGACATTTCAAGATATGTTGAATGATTTGAGGAACAGACCAAGAGGAGGAGGAGAGGATGAAATACCATGTGATGATCAAGAAGAGGAGCAGAGAATTGAGAACCCTAAACCTACTCTAAAAGAGGCTTATATAGAAAACCATATGTTTGAGTGGATTGACATCTTATCAGTGTTTGCTTACTTTGATCTCAAACCTCAATTCCTTTCTCTTTTGCCCACCTTCCACGGGAACAACAACGAGGAACCCTACATTTACCTGTAGCAGTTTTCTCGTATCTATATAACCATGTACTACCCTAACATCTCGTTAGGTGTAGTCAAGATGACCACATTTCCCACCAATCTCCAAGGAAATCCCTATACTTGGTTAATCATTTGGGGAAGGTCATGACAACTTGGGAGGAACATAAGTTTGCATTCATTGAGAATTTTTATCCTCTCAGTCTGCTTAACCATATGCGATCCCGGATTAGAAACTTCTCCCAAGCTACGTATGAGTCTATTCATGAAGCATGGGAGCAACTTAAGGATCTATGGGAGATATATCCCTACCATGACATATCTAGGACCATCTCGGGGGCTTGAATACAAATAGTCAGAGGCTAGTAGGCATGGCCTATTGTGGATCCCATTTTAATAAGGATGAAGATGTACTCTATAAACATTCAAGGAGATGGTCGAAGGAGAGGCCACGATCTCTTCAACCCATGCTTATCAGAGACATCCCTAGGTCCTTCACAAGATAGTCCACATGGCAGCATTTCACGAGGTAAATAGAGACGAGAGCTCCAACCTTAGATTCATTGGGGCTATCTCTCCAAGGTTGATATCATAGAAAATTGATCAAAAATTTGGGTAAAATAGCAGTGATAGAATAAAGAACTAAATACCTGTATAAATTGGATTAGATCACCAAGCAAGTAGAGTTGTTGGTGAGTACCGTCAATGCTTGCCAATCGATGACTCCAACTTTCGAGACTCCAGCTGAGAAGAAAGAAGAGAAACCCATGCAACATCAACCTCAATCAAGTCCATAGCAGTCGGTGGTCCAACGTGTATATTACGCGTAGAGTCCTGACCAGGCATCACAAAAACAACAATTAGTGGTATACCAACTAAAACTCCAGTCATCTTATGATCCATTCTCCCCTCCGCCAGCTCTCAATGAAGAGGTTAATAGAGTTTGGTCTAATGATATGCAACTAGCCCATCCAAGCGGACCTCAATAGGGACCACATGCAAATTCTCGTCCATTCCTTCAACATAAAGGGGGAGATTGGTCCAGTCATCTTAGCCTTAGTACCACCAATCTCCACAGTACCACCAATTCTCATCCAATCCCTCTCCTCACTACTAAAGGTATCAATTTCCCATAACTCAGTGACAATATCAACAACAACCATCTCAGTCTTCAGACCATCAGCCACGGCGTGGTCCGTACACTGAACCTTCTGAAGCAGTTCCTATGAACCCAAGCCTCTATCTAGTTTTTTTGGAAGTCACTAAAAACTTTATTTTTGAATTACCTTTGATGAAAGCCATAAAATATATGCACGTTGTGAAGAAGGGATCGAAGAAAGCATGTTTAAACAAGCTTCAGTCGAACTGTAATAACATACGCTAGCTAGTTGAAAAGCTTGTGCTCATCATGGCTAGAGTCGCACTAATCAACAATATCCTAGAAAAGAAGTCAGATAGAGGAGCGCCTTTAATCAGATGCGAGATTTTTGACCACCTCATTGCTTACAAAATCTAGGTTGGGTCAGCTCAAGCCCGACATGCTTGATACTTCACTACATTGATCGATTGATCAAGCCACCTCGAGGTCTGTTGGAGGATGTTATCGTAATGGTGAAAGACATGTAGTTTCATGTTGATCTTGTATTCCTTGTTATGGACTCTCCTGCACAATTACTACAAACCTCAATTATTCTTAGTCGGCCATTCCTGCGAATTGCAGAGGTCGTGGTTAACTATGGGTCTAGAAAGATACCATTTTGCTTGAACAACAACAAAGTAACAATGGATATGCTTAGTGAACCAAAAGTCATGTTTGATGAAGGTCAATCATCACCATCTGATACATATTGTAACTTTATTGCAGAAATTGGGGATGCATAATTATATTTAAATGGCACATGGATCTGAGAAATCCTCTCTTTAGATGAGGAGCTAGAAAGTACTGTCAATACATGCTCTGATGTCAACTGGGACAGAGATTCTTATTTGTTGATGCACCTATTATATACAGAAGATTCATGTAAGTATGAAACGTGGCACATTATCAATTGAGACACAAGTCGTCGAGGTGAATAGCACCTCCAAAATCATGGCATATAATCCACCTACTAGTTTAGATTTTGAAGTGACTTATAAGCATGCTAGGTCAGCACCAGAGTTAAAGCCACTTCTGGTTGGCCTCAAGTACTCTTTCCTTGTAGGTGCAAAGAAGATGTATATGGTCATCATTTGTAGCGGGCTGATCCTAAATCAGGAATCTTGATTGTTTGAGTTTCTTGAGAAAAATCGCAAGGCAATAGGTTGTCATGTATCAGACCTATGCGGGATAAATCATGCTCTGTGTTCATGCAACATTTGTTTGGAAGATGATGCCAAGCTATCTCGAGGATTTCAGAGAAGACTGAACCCTAACTTGCAGGAAGTTGTCAAGAAGGAAATCATGAAATGATGTGATGCATGCTTCATTTATCCAATCTTCGACTTCAAATGGGTGAGAATCCTACATGTAGTTCCAAAGAAATCGGGGCTCATCATGGTTACAAATGAAAGAATAAAGGAGGTTTCTTTTCGGTACCAACATCCTGGCATGTGTGTGTTGATTATTGCCGACTCAATGTTGAAATGAAGAAGGACCACTTCCCTTTCCATTTATTTATCAAGTTCTGTAAAGATTGACTGACAAGGAGTTCTTCTACTTTTTGGTTAGGTATTATGGGTACAACCAGGTGGCAATCACCCTAGAGGACCAAGATAATACCACATTCACATGCCCGCTCGACACATGCATTGAAGAGAATGCCCATTGCTCAGTGCAATGCACCGGCCACATTCCAGAGATGCATTCTTGTAGTTTTAGCCAATATGGTTGGAAGTTTTCTCGAGGTGTTCATAGACGACTTCTCTGTCTATGCTGGCAGCTTCGATTCTTGTCTTGAGCATCTAGACCGAGTGCTTCATAAATGACATGAAGTCAATCTGTACCGTCTTGGGAAAAGAGCCACTTCATAGTCACGGAAGGGATGGTACTAGACCATGTTTTTCCAAGCATGGCATGGAAGTCAACCTCGCGAAGGTAGATGTGATCGCAAATCTCGATCCACCTTAGAATGTTAAGAATGTGAGGTCATTCATGGGGCATGTTTGTTTCTACAAGTGATTCATCAAATATTTCAACCACATCACATGATCTCGAACTGAATTATTGTGGAAGGAGATCAAGTTTAATGTTGATCAGAAGGTTCTTCTACCTTTCAATCAACTAAAGGAGCTAATGACTCAAGCTCCCATCCTGCAGCCACCGGATTTGGTCTCTACTCTTTGGAATCATGATGGATGCATCATAATTGTTGTTGGAGTTGTGTTATGATAGAGGAAAGACAAAGTTCCCTATGCCATTCATTACACCAATAAGACATTAGATGAAGCACAGAGAAACTATACTGTCGTGGAGAAAGAATTTCTAGTTGTGGTTTTCACCCTTGAGAAGTTCATATCCTATCTACTTGGAACTAAAGTCACAATTTATATTAACCACTCTTCTATCTGGTATCTACAACAGAAGAAGGATACGAAGCTAGGATTGATTAGATGGATTCTTCTCCTCTAGGAATTCAAGTTGGAAATCAAGGACAAGCTTGGAGTTCATAACATGATAGCAGATCACCTCTCCAAAATTGAACATCGAGAACCTCCAACGAGCAGATCAACCATCACAAACACCTTTTCTGACGAGTTCTTGACATTGATTCCATCTCTTGCTATTTTGTTGTTATTGTGAACTACTTTTTATCTGTTGTAGTTCCACAAAATTGGGCAAAGATCGGAAAGGACACGTTCTTGTCCCAAATCTGTTTCTACAATGAGAAGACTCGCTCTTATTCGGTAAAGGAGCAGAGTGCATTTGGCGTTGGTGTATCATCAAGAGGACAATCAAAGTGTGCTCAAGCATTTTCATTCGCTTGACTCTGGATGACACTACTTAAGACACAAAACTATAGCAAAAGTACTACAATGTGGCCTCTAGTGGCCTACACTTTTTAAGGATGATACAACACATGTCAAAGGCTGTGTTGATTGTCAAAGAAAGGGAGGAAGCTTTATGGTGATGAATCCCTAATTCTCACTCTTTATTCTTTCATTTTAGCTATTTATCTATGCAAAACATCATGTATATACTAGTGAAAACAACAACTTAGCAAATTGCATGCCTATGTTAGCATGTTTTGTGTAAAGATAAAAGAATAAAGGAAAAGAAAAAAGGAGGTATTTAGAATAAATACAGAGTGACCCAAACCCTGAGAGAAGGTCAAGCCTTGACCTGATCGCAAAATAAAATAAGTAGAGAGAGATAGGGACCGCTTTGTGTTATGCATATCACTTGTACTTGTACATAACTATTTTTTACAAAGTAAAATTAAATTGTTATTTCTAATCCATTGTATATATTTCTAAAAATAATACAAAAAATTTTGAAAATAAAATAAAGTAAAGATAAAATCATCACTTACTTGTACAAATACACTAATATATATTACTTCCTCTATTTAATATCTATGATTAAATAATTTGGAAAAATAAAATAAAAATTATTTTATACTCATAAAAATATGTTGTAATTAAATAAAATATAAAATAAGGGTATTTATGTAAAAAACCAAAATAAAAATGCTAGTACATAAAACATAGGTATATTATAAATGTATAAGATACTATATATTGTATATACACTAATTTATTTTTTATAAAAATAGTTAAAAATCATAAAAAAATAGTTTGAAAAACAATAAAACATTTTTAACTTCATACATTTTTTATTTTCAATTCATTTGCTTATTTTATTGAATTTGAAAGTATTTTGGAAATTCTAATTTTCTGATTTGTCCGAGCATTGCGTAGACCTCTAGTCAACGACTCCTCCTAGTCGGGTCAGACCCGGATCCCTCTTGATGGAACTCCTTCTCCACATTTTCTAGCCTGACTCTAGCTGCCTCTCTCCCTGATTTCTTGGCCGTCGCTCCTCCTAGGATCCGTGATCCTTGCAGATGCATAGGAAGGTGCGGATATTCCTAGGGTTTTGTGCTACCGCTCGATCTTTCGAGGCTCCTAGAGTTGGCTATCTCTCCTCCCCTTCCTAGCACCATAGCTCATGCATCACCCCTTCTTTCACCCCTTGATACCTTCAGCTGAGTGATAGATGCCCTGAGGTGCCTTTAGATTAAAAGGTTGGTGGCATGAATCCGCAACTCAACCACGTGGTCGGAAAGCTCCGCCGCGTTCAGCCTCCCCACTCACTACGGAGAGTTGAGGCCACGGCCCTGACTTCCACCTCTGCCTGTCCTTGTTGAGTTCGTCAGTACCCTCAAGTATCATATCCATCCACTCCACCTCTCGTTTCGATTCAGTCTTCCATTTCACCACCGTTGTTGTCCTCCTGCTCTGACCAACTAGTCAGAGCACCATTTCGCACCCCTACTCATAATGATCGAACGACCAACACTTGTCGCATCTTCTCATGCAACCTATCCCCTTAAATCATGCTCAACGAAGTAGTATCAAGTCGGGTATCTTTCCCCCACCTACGTCGGAGACCCAAGCTTCGCCTCCTATCACTTCTTCCCTTTTTTATATGGAATAAACCAGATTGGAGCCATGCCCTAAGTCCTTTCTACCATTTGCAGGTCCCAAAGCATGTGAGAAATCCAATTTGAGCCTTCGGTTGCTCCGGTGGAGCAGCTCCTGGACCCCCTCCACTGTTACGCTAATTCGGACGATAGTTCCTCCCTGCTCGTTCAATGCAGATCGCCTCTACAATACTGTCGGAGCCCTTAGTGAAGGATATTGAGAATCCTTAAGCGCATCACAGAAGCGTGTCGATCGCATCGTATGCAATCGGAGCAACTAGTTGCACTAGTTGCTAGATGCGGCGGAAATTAAAATTTTTAAAACTAAAGATGAAACCACATGATCACGAGAACACTTCTCGGATCGTTTCATCAAACCACCAAGTATAAGGAATACCTCTTGAAGCGTGGTTGCGATCGTGAGATCCCAAAGTAGAGATCCTCCTGTCTCAAGTCCGATCCACGAAGAATGCACTCGTAGGCACGACGATGAGTCGCGTCCATCCCGCAATCCTCGATGAAGATCCAAGCAATGGATCCCCTGATGTCGTCAAACGAAATCTGTCGTCTTCCTTTAGAGTAAGAAATCCAAAGAAGAAGGAGATCATCGAGTCGTTGAAGAAGAAGCCGAGAGTCTCTCCTTTCTCAACACAAGATGGACAACCATCTTTTGGAGGAGAGAAAGAGAGAGGGCGACAATATGAGAGAGAGAGTTGTAACCTTGTACAACTCTTGATGATGTACATAGAAAGGCTACCCTAGCCCTCCTTTTATATTAGTTTAGGATCAAATGGATCTCAATCCATGGGACACATGGATCCAACGGCCAGGCTTGGTCCATGTGAAATCAATGGCTATAATTGTTGTGGGTTAAAACCAACAACATTTATTTATAATTAAATTAAATATGTGTTGCAACATTATCAACACATTTTTAATCTAACATAAATAAATTAGTTAAGAGATTAATCAATATAATAAAATGGAGATAATGTAGCCTCCTAAAATGGTGGCTTATTATCTCCTTTTTATTATATCGTATTATCTCTTAATAATTTGTGATAACTATTATCACATAATTATCCACAAAATCAATTCCAAATTAATTTGTGAATATTTCAATCATGCCATTGAAAAATATGTGAATCAAATTCACAACACGAACTAATTTGTAAATTACATTTCCAATTACTCAATGTGAATCCAATTCACATTAATAACTAACAAATGCTATTTACATAGTTTCTCACTCTCACTCTTAAATATATGTATATTATAAATCATATTTGTAATACACAAATATTATGTGTAGTATTATCCACATTCTCTAATCCTTGATAATTAAATCCCATTTAATTATCTTAGATAATAATTCTCACAATGTGAATCTCATTCATATTATGCTTGATAATTAAATCTCATTTAATCATCATGTCCTTCTTGCTTGGATATGCATTTCATCAAATGAATTATTCTTGAACCCTTTCAAGAATAATGTGCTTTCTTCGCAGATACTTGGAGATAAGGACAGGGCGATTGTATTATTCCACATATAGTGACTTGGATGTTGAGATCTCATCTCAAATCCAGATCTTACGGACCTTCCACAGATGCTTGATTAAATCAAGACCGCTAATCTAATCTTCTCATTGACTCTGAATCTCATTCAGACCAATGTCCAACACTTGGACTAAGATCAGATTGTTTCTCTACTGGAAGGAGTCACTAAAATCCAGACCTGTTTCATCACTCCCTCAGAATGGAAGCGTCATGGATATACAATCGTTTATGATCACATCACCCTCAGGTATTCCCAATACATGTACATCCTGCATACTGGAAGATCCATGGTAAACCCTAAGATCAAGATCAATTTTACACCGTCTTCTTCAGGGTTTGATCATTAAGTTTCTCATTTGATCATTGGGATTTGGTATCGATCATATGCTTTCCAAAAGCATATATCATACCTAGGTCTTGATCATATACTTTCCAAAAGTATATATCAAACCTACAAATTCAGTCAAGCTTCCAAAGCGAGACGACCGTGCACGGAATTTGATTCTTCCCAATATCTCATGAGTGAGTTCATGTCTTCCGGTTCAGTAGTGAACCTGTATGATCCCTTTCAGAGATCGTATTACTCATATGCCCTTACATGCACACCAGCGCACCGGTGTATATACCTTGGTTAGGTCATCAACCTATTGGTCTGTCAAATGTACACACTCAGACATATAGTAACACATCTGTCTCCGGTGAAAGGATGTGTGCCAATGCTGTGACAGCATTCAACATAGGACTTAGGTTATCTCGATCTCGTTAAGTAAACCCATTGACCTAACTAATCTGACACCTCCAAATCTCTATTCCTATGTAGAGGACCTGCATCAAGAGGTCAGTCAGATGTCAGCCTATTTGAGAAAGGATTGCCATCTCCTACTCAAGCTAGAGATCACATCTTAACAATCATTTAACAGTGCTTGATGAGTCCTCAATCTAACCCTTTAGATATTTATCCAAGCACCAGCCTCTGTGATTCAATAATTGAATCAACAGCTGTATGATCATTAAGATAGCCATGGTACATAACCCTAATTGTACAGAGGGACCTATTATGCAAATTATTTATTCTTCATTTCAGATCAGGGAATGATATTCGCAATAATATTTATTGCATAATGGCTCGTCGTGGGCTCACATGTCCAACCTCAATGAAGGATATGGGATTATCCTTAAGCGCATCACGGATGCGTGATCGTCGTATCGGATACGACGAAGAATGACTAGTCGTACTAGTTGTTCGGTGCAGCGGAATTTAAAATTTTTAATCGATGAAACCACATGATCCAAGAACCATTCTCAGATCGTTTCATCTATAACCACAACAAGTACAATGCAATACCTCTTGAAGTGTGGTTGATCAAGTCTCTAAAGAAAGAGACCTCCTGTCTCAAGTCCGATCGTCGGCGAGACCGCTTGCGAGCGTGGGGATGAACCGCGTTGTCCTCGCAATCCAAGAAGATGATCCAAGCGTGGTTGCTCCTGATCTCGTCACACCCAACCCATGCTTCCATTGCGCTCCCTTTATCTATAAGCAACCATTGCTCAAGACAGAGGATCTCTTATTTTAAATTCAAAAGAATTCAATGTAAGAGTTTTTCAACATTTATACATGATTCATTAAATTCATACAATATGAATATTATGAAGCTTCTTGAATGACTAGAGTATAGATAGTAGAATAATGACACTCATCATCTACATCCATCTAAACTCTTAAAACATAGGTTCAGGTAGGTACTCAAACAATTTGAATACATCATCTCTTTATAGAGCTACCATTCTACATGATGCAGAGAACCATGTCACTCATGATTAAATGTCAAGAGCACATATGTATGCCAGAAAATCTTCATTGATTTTATAAGGATTATATGTAAATTATGATCATCATCAACATGTCACTTCCAAAGTACATTTGATGATACCAAGACTATAGAGACATACAAACCCTAGGGTTGTAGTCCTATCATCTATTTAATTGTCATTCCTCATTATTATGAGGAAGCTTGCATATTGCAACCACATACATTATGTGTTCAATTGCAAGTACAATATCTGGATCATGAGTCTAATCCAAGATATTTCACTGGTTTCTATTGAGTATATCATTGAGTGGGTTTTAATGAAGGATTATCTGAAATAAGAAATTTGCATAGATGTATGTATTTATATATACATATTTTACTTTGATTTAGGAATTTTTATATCAAAGTTGTCTTGCCATGTCAACATTGAAAGTTCATTCCCTTAATCACTTTCAGTGTAAGAGATATACTTACCATTATATCTCAAGCAAGATCTGGGATCTCCTTCCTTATCTTTGTTGCATCCCAATAATATGAGAACCTACAACTCGGATAAAAAGAAATGGGAACACATTTCGCCTTGCAAGTCTAACTTGCATCTCCCAATTCAGTCTTTAACACCCGGGCCCACCACCCCTAAGGCAATGTTGACCCGTCATTAATTGAACCAACCGTCAATAGGAATACAACTCGCTATGCGCAATCCAATATCGCCCCAATAATATGAGGATCCGATACTGGGGTCACTACGCATACGTCCTTACTCTTTCGAGAAGCGACGAGCCCGATCCAGATGCGCTTGCATACATGAGCTGTCACTTCGGACAGGCGTCTCCCACATGCAATCCCTGGCGATGGAACCCTCCGCCTTGACGGGAGACCATGGATGTCACTTATGTGATCTTCCATATCATATTCAAATTCTAATTAATCACTATGAATCGTATTCATTATGATTAATTCTTCCAAGGGAAATAACATCTCTATTCATAATAGAGTGCTTTAATTTTAATTGGATTCCAATTAATCTAATCATATTAAATTAATGATCCAATTAATATCCAACAAACAATTTTAATAGTTGTTTGAATTATGGTATTATCTCAAATACGTATTATTTTGAATTTAAATAATTAGAAATACATCATGATTTCTTAAGCATTATACTATCCCTACCCGATGTCATGGCCAGTACCGTCGAGAGTGGGACGGACCACATACGTTGCAACCCGCAACCCCAATGCTCTCCGACTAGACACCATATCAACCTCGGGAAAGGACAATGCAAAATAAATCACTTTGTATTTGAGATGATCATCGGTTCTTCAACCGAAATTATACCATATAATAATAATCAAAACAATTTTTGATTAACATTATAATGAGATTTTCTAAACAAATCCCGATTCCTATTCAAGCAACATGTTTGTTGGAATGTTGATCATGTAGATCATGCAACCAATTAGTGATCTAGATCACATCTAATCAATTATTGGTTAAGGCAATGTCATTTAAGGGAATAATTATCATCGAATATTTCACAAATATGTATGCACACTTATTCGAGGAAATTAAACAATTTAATTTCACTAATTTATTAAATGACAATCACTACACAAGCATCAAGTTTGATGAATGTGTTTCCAATTAAGATTTAAATCAAATCTAATCAATTAATTGGTTGAGGCCATGTCAATTATGTAAATAATCAACTTCCAATATTTCACAAATATTTTTCATGATTATTTCACGCAATTAACAATTAATTTCACTAATTGACAATCACTTGGTTCTAGATTATGACTGTAATTTCAGCAGTGTAAATCAAAATTAGACAAAATCAATTTTCATAGATTGCTAATTTCATTTAGGACAGAACCCAAGTGATGTTACACGCATTTCGAGGCAAGTCTAAACAGTAATTAACATTTTAATCACGTTCAGATCTACAGTTCCCGCAACAGTGCATACATGTTCATTAAAACAACCATATCTAGAGCATACGAAATCCGATTTACGTAAAATCAGATCCTATGCTTTCCTTATTTAATGGGGAACAAAATCCAAGTATTAAATTCGTGTTTAAACAATTTAAACAGTGCCGAATTTATTTACTAAACAGATCTACGAAATTAAATGCGATAAAAACTTCCGTGACCTTAACGAACCCAAGTCGTCCTCGGTTTTTCGAATCATATTCGAAACCGTTGATCTAAGGCTCTGATACCACTTGAAGGATTGGGATTATCCTTAAGCGCATCACGGACGCGTGATCGTCGTATCGGATACGACGAAGAACGACTAGTCGTACTAGTTGTTCGGTGCTGCGGAATTTAAAATTTTTAATCGATGAAACCACATGATCCGAGAACCATTCTCAGATCGTTTCGTCTATAACCACAACAAGTATAATGCAATACCTCTTGAAGTGTGGTTGATCAAGTCTCTAAAGAAAGAGACCTCCTATCTCAAGTCCGATCGTCGGCGAGACCGCGTGCGAGCGCGGGGATGAACGGTGTTGTCCTCGCAATCCAAGAAGATGATCCAAGCGTGGTTATTCCTGATCACATCACACGAGATGATTCGTCTAATTTGTGAGAGGAACTCTCCAAGAAGACGGAGAACCTAAAAACGTCGAAGCGGCGGCGCGGTGGCGAAGGCGACGACGATTCTCTCCTCTAGGGTTCGATGGTCGGCCACCAATTAGAGGGAGAGAGGGTAGACGTGTACCAAGAAAGTGAGAGAGAGAGAGAGCTCCAATATTCATAGTGTAAAGAGAGCATGGTATGCCTCCTTATTTATAGGGTTTTGGGATCCATGGAATCCAATCCATGTGACATTCAATCAATGGATGAGATTGATTTATGTCAATCCAATGGCCAAGATTGTTGTTGGTAAAACCAACAAATTTAGGTTAAAATATATTTGACAAAATCAAATATAAATTAATCCTAAATCAAACCCAATAAATAAGGAGAGAATGTGCATGGAGATTTCATCTCCATGCACCTTCCATGTGGACGGCCACACATTCCTATTAGGAATGGTGTGCCGCCCACTATTTTCCATAGAGGGACCAATCTCCTGGAAATCCATGAGATTGCATATCTCCTTGAAAATATCCTTTATTTATTTCCAACAACTTTTGTTGGCTTTTATTCTTCAAAAATAATTCATAATTATATTTGAGAATATTGCAATCTTGCCATGGAAAAAATTGTGAATCATATTCACAACCTAAAACAACATATAATTTACATTGTCAATTAATTACACAATGTGTATCCAATACACATAATAATTAATCAACACATATAAATTATAATTAGTTCTCTCTAATACATTATAAATCACTTTTATAATATATTGTGAATAATTGAATATTTCTATCCACATTATTCTTATCCATAATAATTAAATCACATTTAATTACATTGGATAATTTCATCACACATCAATATGATTAAATCACATTTAATCATCATTTCTTCATTGCTTAGATCTTATGGAATTATTCTCGAACCATTCAAGAATAATACAATCTCTCCGCAGATACTTGGAGATAAGGACAAGGCGATTGTATTGTTCCACGTATAGTGACATGGATATTGAGATCATATCTCAAATCCAGATGGCGGGCCTCCCATAGATGCTTGATTAAATCAAGACCGTAAATCTAATCTTCTCATTGTATCTGAATCACATTCAGATCAATGTCCAACACTTGGACAAAGATCAGATCAATTCTTTACTGAGAGGAGTCACTAAAATCCATACCCGTTTCATCACTCCCTAGGAATGGAAGCGTCATGGTTATATAATCGTTTATGATCAAATCACCCTTAGGTATTCCCAATACCTGTACATCCTGCATACTGGAAGACTCAGACTAAACCCGAAGTATTGGATCAACTTTATACTGTCTACTTCATGGTTTTATCAGTAAGTTTCTCATTCGATCATTGGGAGTTGGTATCAATAATTCACTTTCCAAAAGCGTATATCATACCTAGGTATTGATCGTATATTAAAACTGTATATCAAACCTACAAATTTAGTCAAGCTTCCAAAGCGAGACGACCATGCACATGGAATTTGATTCATCCCAATATCTCATGAGTGAGCTCGTGCCTTCCGGTTCATTAACTGAACCTGTATGATCCCTTTGATAGATCGTATTACTCATATGCCTATATATGCACACCAGCACGCCGGTGTATAGACCTTGATTAGGTCATCAACATATTGGTCTGCCAAATGTACATACCTAGACATATAGCAACGCATCTGTCTCTGGTCAAAGGATGCGTGCCTATATCATGATAGCATACGATATAGGACTTTGGTTATCTCGATCTCGTTAAGTCAACTCTTTGACCTAACTAATCTGACACCTCCGAATCTCTATTCCTATACAGAGGACCTGCATCAAGAGGTCGGTCAGATATCAGCCTAAAGAGATAAGGATTGCCATCTCCTACTCAGGCTGGAGATCATCTCTTAACAATCATTTGATGGTGCTTTATGAGTCCACAATCTAACTCTTTAAATATTCATCCAAGCACCAGCCTCTATGATTCAATAGTTGAATCAACAGTTGTATGATCATCAAGATGGCCATGGTACTTAACCCTAATTGTACTAAGGGACCTATTATACAAATTATTCATTCTTCATTTCAGATCTGGGAATGATATCTGCAATAAGGTTTATTGCATAATGGCTCGTCGTGGGCACGCATTTCCAACACTTAGATCGTTCATCAGAGGCTTGGATCCCATCCGAGGCTTGTGTGAAAGTCGTCGAGGCCCAGTAATTGCAAGACAGCTTCCTGCCATTGGATGAACTCCGCTCCTGCCAGATTACATTAGAGCCGCCGACCAGATCAACTTTTGGGCTGTGGATCTGACGCTCCCTGATCGATTTACACCGCATGTTTAGACCTTTTTTAGAATTGTTAGGTACTGTAGTAGCGCATCATGACCACACATAGCTGACATTCCCTAGAGCGTCAGATGTGAGGCTCTATTGATATGCACCGTACATCTGTGCCTCCAGCAATGCTCGCCACGTGCCCCCACGTGCCCCGCACGCACCCTGCAAGGGTATATTTCACTTTTATCCTCTCATTGTTTTGCATTTACTGTTGAGTCCTGTAAATTTCTGTCATGGTTCATTTTATATTAGATAGTTCACAGTTTGGACCCCTTGCTTTTACATATTTGCATTTAGGTCCTGCTTGTGTGAACTCACGTGTAGTCCCACATGTTTTTCCAGGTTATTTGCATGGTACACCCTATACTTTATCGATGTTATGATTTGAATGGTGAGCTTTGGAGTTTAGCATTTATACCCCTATGAGTTAGATTCACGTGTTGTGCACGAGTTTGCTTGGATATTTTGCAAAGTAGGCATTGCACTTTTCATCCGTGTTATTATGTGGCCCCGAGCTTTATTTTAATTGCAAGTAGGTCCATGTAAGTTCCTTGACTTTTATCTAATTAAATAAATAGAAAATTAATTCCAAAAATTCTATAAAAAATGTTGTTAGCTTCCGTGGACAAGTAATATTTATGATGATTTTTGTGTATTGATTTCGTTGCATTTAATATTTTTTAAAAATAAAAAAACCATAAAAAGTGTTATGTATATTTTGTAAAATACATATAAAATCGAAAAATTATCCCAAAATTTCTACAAAAATTTGTATTGGTGTGTTTTTGTGTGCTTTGTCTACCGTACCCGTTTCGTTTAAAAAACCCTTATAAAACTATAAAAAGCACAAAATGCCTAAAAAATATAAAAATCATATTAAATTCCAAAAAAATAGAAAAATATCATTTTTTTCCTATTTATAGATTTTTAATTTATAGTTTCTCATAAAGTTCATAACTGGAGTTTAGGGCATTTTAATCATTTTTAACTTGCAATATAGCCCCGGTTGTGCATTGATAACATTGTTAGACTTTGTTTGATTTTTATAAAATAAAAAAGATATCAGAAAATCTCATGAAACCCAAAAATATTTTTATCTGAATTGTCGAGCATTTTTAGTCTCAAATAAAAATTCAAAAAGCTTGTTGTGCGCCTTGTTTTCTTATTTGTTTATTTCACTCTTTTATTCAAAAATAAAAAATTTGCAAAATTAATTACACCAAAAAATTTATATTTTCTATTTTGAATTTGACTACTTCGTAGGTTTATTTGTGCTCCTTGTGTTCGATCGTGGTTGTTGTACCCAGTAAAAATAAATCGCGAAGACTGCTTACATTATGTGTGCTTGATTGTTTTATCTCTTGGCTTGAGTGGTTTTTCTGTCTTCTTGTTGACTCCACCTTGTAATTTGGGTCGCAACTACTCTTTAATTATTTGATTTCCTAACCCGGGTAGCTAGTCATGTCATCAGAATGGTGTCGTTGCTGGCAAGCACGTCTTAGTAATCACATTTCAGATTTTTATCGCTATCTGATACAACTATTTTCTGACACACTTTTCGTTTCACTTTTTATGTGTGGAACCACCCGAGTATGCTTTAGACTTCTTTTGGAGTACCCGCACCTGAGGAGGACCAGGAAAGGAGGAGAGAGCAGTTATTAAATTTAGTATAGTTTATTTTTCAATAGAAACTTATTCTTGTAATAATTGTAGACTTTGGACTCTTATTGGGCACTCGAACTATTGGGGTCTGTTTCACCGAGCACCGGTGTGCTCGAAGGACCTCACCGGATTTTTCGTGGTTTTGTTTTGATCGCATTTTCTTTCTATTTGATTCATAAAGTTTTAGCCCCTAGACTTAGGATTTTTTATTGATTGTGATGTAATCATCTAAGGCCCAAGCCCTAACTGATTTCTTGTGCCTGTAGATCATAATTGGATTTGAGACCACGCACCGTGAGGAGTCACACACAATGCTAGCAGGACCCGTCGTGGCAGGCACCGAGTGATTCCCAAGATCAGACTCTGGACTCGATTCAATTAGCTAGCTCTTGTTCTTCACGATCATTAGACATTGCTCGTCAAAGGCTGATATCTTTGTGCATCATATAGTTAGTTTATTTTGTCTTTTAATTTATGCGTGGATCACCCTACATGTAGAATGATGGCGATAGGTACGCATCTCTATCTTGACATGCATCATTGTATTTTATCGTGCATCGGCTTCTTCGACTTCCTCCCCCAATTTTTTGGACTCAAAACTACCTAAGGAAATCGAAAAATTTGATAGGCACTGTCTTTATTTGAAAAATACCTAAAAAAGTGAAAACAATAAAATTGGCACTATTAATGCAA
The DNA here is from genome assembly GCA_037367405.1 of Ottelia alismoides. Classification (NCBI taxonomy): domain Eukaryota; kingdom Viridiplantae; phylum Streptophyta; class Magnoliopsida; order Alismatales; family Hydrocharitaceae; genus Ottelia; species Ottelia alismoides. The sequence continues at coordinate 129,073 of JAZKJV010006031.1, forward strand.
ACTTGACCCTAAAACACACTTGACTCAAAATTTTTTATTTTGGGGAGAGTCACCCCATTATTGGTTGGTTTGTATATAGCGAGAGAGTGATCCGCACTCTAGGATAAAGCCATACCTGAACTTCTTTCAGACTACTGATCTTGTGGATAGTCGTTTTCCTGTGAGGACTTCTTCGGATAGTCGGTAAGAGGGTCGGGACTTTCTTAGTAGAGTGGACAGATCGGGTAGCCGTTAAACGGTCCGCAATCTATAATGGCTGGGAAAGACTAACTGTGGGATTGGGACAATCTTTCGGGAGCATTTGGTTCCTAACAGATCGCTTAATCACTCTTATTGACTGACTGATCACCTAAAATAAAATTAACAAGATTAATGATCGAACCTTTACGATCATCATCTCTTGTATTGAGTAGGTGAATTGGGGGTCAGACTTCTTATCTTGGTTGCATTCCATATCTCATCCTTACTCATCCCCACATCATGAGGTAGGGCAAGAGATCCCTTAGGTTGCCTTTGGTAGCATCGCTCTCGAGCACTCCACCTCATTCATCTAGGGAGGTTTTAGGGAGCCTAGACCTGCTCTCCGAACCTGAGTTCGATACCACCATGTTCCCCCTTGACCACCCTTCTTCCAATCCTGAGGTGCCAGAGTAGAGGCCGGCACAGTTATTTATCCACTTTACAACACCTAAATTAGGGTCTTTTGCCTTTGCAGAGATGCGAGAGATGGCCAATAGAAAAGGATGCACCAATGACCAGCTACAGGGTTCGACTTATGTCCCTTGATCAGGGCACCATCAACAACATACTCTTAGCCTCCCTATAGACGATGTAGAGGCATATTAGATATCCGGGAGAATTCATGGCAGAGGTATGCAGAGAGTTAACACAGATGCAAGGCAAAAGAGGGGAGCCATAACCGCAGCAACCAGCCAGTGGAGATATACCAACAGCTAGAGGAGGAGCAGACGGATGACCATAGGATCCATAGGAGCTAGCTAGACCCACTCAGATGATGAGGCAGTTGCATAACCCTGGTGCAACTCTTATCCATCGCTTGATCCAGATTCCGGAAATCCTGGGCGACTTCGAGCTTTGCCCCAAGATGATCCAGTTACTGCCCATGTTCCATGGGCTAGCCATCGAGGAGCCGCGTTTGCACTTGCAGGAGATCGAAATTATCTGCAACATTGTCCACAACAGATTCGTGGATGAGGACACCATTAAGATGATGTCTTTTCCCTTCTCCACGGTCGATAGAGTAGCCTATTGGCTGAAACATTTGGGGAGATATATTACCACTTGGGAGCAGCTCCGGATAGATTACTTGAACAAGTACTATCCACTCGGCCAAACCAATGTAGGTAGATCATTAATCAACAACTTCACGATGATCCTCAATGAGCAGTTTCATGAGGCAAGAAATCACTTTAGAGAGATCATCGACTGGTGTCTACACCTTGAGATATCCAAGCCCAGTCTACTCCATAGTTTCTTTTATGGGTTTACATCAGAGCTGTAGGGGCTTGTCAATGACTCATGTGGGGGGTCCTATTTCATCAAGAATGAGGACTAGGTCTGGGACATTTATGAGGAGATGGCATAAAATTATACAGTGATGTCTCAGGCCTGCATCTACACACAAGGGAATCCCCTTCCACAGGACGTTTCCTGTCAGAGGATAGCACGGGTCGATGCAAGTCCATTTATCTTGTCAGCACCAGCACAGGTAGAGTCATTTGCAGATGACATGGGGATTATCAGCGAGAAGCGGGACCATATTGAGATTATAGAGAAGAAGCGGTGACAGGGCCTCACGTAGATTGATCAGTTGGCACAGACGCTTAGTGACCTGAAGACCCAAATCATGTGTCTCTAGGAGGTATAGACAGCTCTTCAACCCCATCTTAGGCCACGGATTAATCACAACAGTAGCAGCTCTTCCCAGCACTCTTCCCAGTACCGTTAGGTCCACCATATTCAGGTAGAGCCAGTTTAGCTGATGCAACACTACTCCCAGCAACCATCATCTCAGGACACTCAGTTGGTGGTATATCAGTCGGATCAGCCCATGGCAGTTCTTCCCCTATCCCCTTACGAGCAGGAGTCATTGATGGAAGTCAACATGATTTTATATGACTGGCAGCAGCCTAGGATCCATCATGATCAACCCAGATTCAGGTTGTCTACCGAAGGCACCTTATCCCGACAACAGCCTCCAGCTCTGGGTAGACAGAACAACCAGCAACAACTGCAACCCAATACTCCCATCCATCGCAGCACTAGAAGTCATGTCCTCGTCCCTACCATCAGGGACAATAGTGGAGACAGTAGTAGCCTCAACAGTTCACTCAACCTCCCCCTCACAAATACTAGAGCTAGCGAGGCAACCCGTCAGGTTCTCATGGATCCATCTATGAGAACCTATCCCTTTATGATCTCGCATGCCTACTTTCAGACCAGCAGGCATCCTTTCAGCGAGAGATGGATGAGTTCCGATAGGAAATGAGGGATATCATAACGGGCAAGGTTACCATACCTTCTCAGATTGAGCCAAATCTGAACAATCTAAAGAGGAATTCAGAGCAGGTATAGTTCACAAAGACTATCACTCCTAGTGATTCCTTGGGTGATATATCTTCCTACATATTTGATTTTGTGTGACACATAGGAGTGGTAGGATGCCATTTAGATGCACCTCGTCTGAGCGATGACCACACAAGGATCCATGAGCTCCATATGTGGAGGATAACGGTGTTGATGCCACTAATGATGTTGATGACCATGGTGCTAACACCACCAAGGATGATGATCCAGTCGACGGTACTGAGGTTGTCGTATCTCCCGATGTAGTTGGTGGTATTGATGAAATCATTTTACTAGATTCTGAGCTAGAGAATGATGTTGATGTCGTGAAGACTGATGTCGTGGGTGGTGCTGATGTCATCAGTTTTCATTTAGTTGTGTTTCCTTATGTTGATGTATCCCGGGATAGTTTAGAGAAAAACCAAAAAAAAGAAAAACAGAAAAGATAAAAAAATATGAATAAAGAAAAGGTTTCTTTGTCTTCTTCGAGTCCATATGTGTTACATGAAAATATTTTTAGGGACTCCGTTCCCTCTCAGACACAGGGAACTCTTCCTAGTCATCTATCTAAAGAGGGCCCAATCATCCCCTTCCCCCAAGCACTCCTCATGGCGAAGGGGAAGACAACAGAAAATCCAAAAAAAAGATAACAACTAAAGTTCAGCCATTAGATGATTAATAGATTCCAGATCTAGCTGACTCTACAGGAGGCACTTGAGCACACCTCTCTCTTCTAGAAAAACTTGAGAGAGAAGACCGCCATCCGTAGGAAGAGAAGGAACCACAATGCAGAGAACCATGTGCTCACCCCTGCCACTTGCTTCCCGATTCAGAACCGTTTGCCAGCCAAAAGGCCCGATGCAGGGGCTCCATATGTCAGATGCCACATTCACGAGCAGCGGTTCGATCATAATCTGTTAGAAAGTAGCTCTTCCATTAACCTCCTTTCGACAACCTTACTCGACCAATTCAAATTTGGAGCTCTTCGATAGAGTAGGACAGTACTTCAGCTAGCTGATAAATCTGTCAAGATGCCAAAGGGATTGTTGAAAGACGTGGTCGTCAAAATTCAGGGTCTGAAATTCCTCGTGGACTTTGTTGTATCGGACCTGGAGATCCCTGAGTCTGTGACAGATACCCTCATCATACTAGGACATCCATTCTTGGCCACAACCAAGGCAGTGTCTGATCATGATAATGGGAAGGTATACTTTCACGTGGAGGGCAAAAGTGTACAAATAGAGATGATCGATGAGACAAGAGCGTGAGATTCAACTTGCTCCGACCAATTCAACGATGCAGAGGAGATGATAGAAGTAGAGCGAGACATCTACCAGGAATGTAATTTTGTAATCATAGATGATGAAGCAGTTCGGTCTGACCCTGTTTCATGAGCTCTTGTCTCACCTTCAAACACTACAGATCTACAACTTCTAGCAAATCAAAGTTCGGATAGCATACCCTTGGCAGAGGATACATTCGAGGCTAATGATTTAGCCATGGAGAGTGAAGCAGGTAATATTTTTGTGATTCTGATTCAGATCCCTCAAATTCATACATAGATTAGGCTATGTTTGATGATTATTTGCCATGTCTAATTCCCACAGAGCCAATAACTAGGGTGGAGACTGAGCCTGCACCGATTACAGACACACCAGCAGGGCTACCTTCACCAGATTTTCACGATCAATGATAGTTCTCCCATTCAGATCTGATTACCTTTACGCAAACATTCTGGAATCCAGATTTGACAACTCCTAGTTGCCCAAAGTTGAAGTCCTTTCCACAATCACTTAAGTATAGATAGCTTGCGGGTGAGCCAGAGATGTACCCAGCCATTATCTCAGTGGAATTGACCGGAGAGCAAGAATATTATTTGATGGAGGTTCTTGAAAGAAACCACAAGGTGATTGGATGGAGCGTAGTTGGTCTCCAGGGAATAAGGCCGGCCCTGTGCTCCCACCATAATTATCTCGAAGAGGATGCCAAGCCATCGTACGAGTTCCAGCGATGGCTGAACCTGAACCTTCGAGTTGTAGTCATGAAAGAGATATCAAAATGGTAGAGCACCGATTTTATCTTCTCCATCTCCGAATCCAAGTGGGTTAATCCATTGCATGTGGTGTCCAAGAAGACGGGCATCACAACATTTGTGAGTGAGTCTGGAGAGGAGATAGCTACCTTGGTACCCACTTCTTGGAGGGTCTGTGTAGACTACAGATGATTCAATCAGGCCACCAAGAATGATAATTTCCTGCTATCGTTTATTGATCAGATTATTGAGAGGCTGGTAAAGAAGAGTCATTATTGCTTTCTTGATGGGTATTCTGGCTTAATCAGGTCTCCATTGGGCCTTAAGATCAGGACAAAATGACATTCACCTATCCGTTTGGGACCTATGCTTTTAGACAAATGCCCTTTGGTCTATGTAAAGCCCTGGATACATTCCAATGGTGCATGTTGTTCATCTTCTCGAACATTGTGGGTGACTGCTTAGAGGTCTTCATGGATGATTTTTCGATCTACGATGATGGGTTTGATGCTTGTCTTGACTGCCTAGACTGCGTGCTTCAGTGTTGTATCGATGTCCGTCTTGTTCTATCATGGGAGAAGAGTCACTTTACGGTGACTCAAGGGACAGTGCTTGATCATATCATCTCCAACAGGGGCATGGAGGTCAATCCAACCAAGGTGGATATCATCAAGAAACTCGATCCACCATCCAAGACGCGACAGTTGCGGTCGTTGACGGTTCATTCAGCACTTTAGTTGGATTTCCCGATCGCTTACCGATATGTTGACAAAATACACCGAGTTCATTGTAGATGATAAGTGTCTATCGCCTTTCGAGACTTTCAAATGATTAGTTGTTGAGGCTCCTATCCTTCTGCTGTCTGAATGGTCTCTCCCATTCGATATCATGATGGATGGCTCCGATTTTGCCATAGGGGTTGTGCTAGGATAGAGGAGGGATGGATTACCTTATGTCATGCACTACGCTAGACGTACTTTGGATGTTTCCCAATGGAATTATACTATCATAGAGAAGGAGTTGCTAGTTGTAGTCTTTGCCTTGGATAAATTCATATCTTATATTCTTTAATCTAGAGTGATGATTTACACTGATTATACTGCCATCAGGTACCTCATGGCAAAGAAGGATGCCAAAGCTAGATTGACCAGATGGATCCTTCTACTCCAGAAGTTTAATATTGATATTAAAGATAAGCCCGGAGTCAAGAATGTGGTGGCGAATCATCTCTCCTTATTGTAAAATCTTAAGGAATAAGAGCAGATGGAACCTATTACAGAGACCTTCCCAAATGAGGCGATCCTTGCTATCGCCTCGCTTCCATGGTATACCGACATTATAAACTATCTTGTTGCCAATAAAGTTCCATGAGGTTGCCCCCAGACACCGACTTGAGACCTTCATTGCAAAGGCCATGTCCTACCATTGGGAGTATCCCACCCTTTATCATGAAGAAGGGGATAGCGTATGGCGTCTGTGCATTACTCAGGAGGAGCACCATAGCGTCTTCACTTACTGCCACAAGCTTGAGGAAGGAGGAAAACATTCTAGGCGGAGGACAACATAAGGTGCTCTGATCTAGCCTATGGTGGCATACTCTCTTCAAGGATTCTAATGAATTCATGAAGAGGTGTACTTATTGTCAGATGATGGGAACTTATTGACAACGTGATATGATACCGATGCAACCCATTCACTTCTATGAGGTTTTTGATGCATGGGGCATAGATTTCATGGGTCCATTACCTAAGAGTCAGAGATTCGAGTACATTCAGTTGGTTGTTGATTATTTGAATCGTTGGGTTGAGGCCATTCCTGCCCGAATTGCATATGCTAAGACTGTTTGCAATTTTTTGAGGAAAAATATCATTTCACGGTTTGGGGTACCTAGAGTTTGGATATCTGACAGGGGTGTCACTTTATCAACAACATGGTAAAGTCCCTTGGTAATGAATTCAACATAGACCATCGAGTTGCCACTCCATATCACCCTTACACCAATGGTCTTGCTGAAGTATCGAGCAGGGAGATCAAGATGATATTGTAGAAGGTCATCCACCAGACCGAAAGGATTGGTCATAGCTTTTGGATTCGATCTTGTGGGCGTATCAGACTTCCTTCAAGACACCTTTGGGTACGTCTCCCTTTTCTCTCATTTATGGCAAGCCATGCCATTTACCTGTAGAGATAAAGCACAAGTCACGATGGGTTGTCAATGAGATATTTTTGGATCTAGAGAGCATAGGAGATTAGAGGAAGTCAGAGTTGGCAGCCCTGGAGGAGATTAGAGATACTGCCTTTTCGAGTACCCTACAGTATAAGGACTGAGTGACGATATGACATGATTCTCATATCAGCCATAAGCAGTTTGAGCCGAACCAGATAGTATGGTTGTTCGATGCTAGGCTGAGATTATTTCTTGGGAAGTCGTAGAGCAAGTGGAAGGGACCATACTTGGTCTGAAAGGTGCATGACAATGACAACATTGATATATCTGGAATGCCATCTGAATCCACCTTTCGAGTTAACGGTTAGCACCTGAAGCCATATCCAGATCATGATTCGCTAATAGTTGATGTTTCCCATATTCGTTTCGCATGAGGTATAGTCTTTAACTCAAATCATTTGCATCCCATGCCTAATTATCACTTCCTCCCGCATCTGTATAGATCTAGATGTCCATATCACACATATTTTGGTCTAACACCCCATATGCATCTTATGATTATGCTATACTTAGGGTGTACTTTACCCTAAGTATGGGGGTGTCAGATTTTTTATTATTCTCTTGTTTCTTTTTACCTCTATTTTTTTTACTAAGGGATATTTTACCCAACATATAGGGGAGGTAGACCATGTACATTCTAACCCTCGGTTTTCCCCTTGTGAACAGTCTTCTATAATTAGGATTACTTGATCCTAAGTATAGGGGGATCACCGACATCTATTCATTTTATTTTTGATTCATTGTTGTAGTATAGCCATTCTTTTCAGTTTCCAATACTCAACACGAGTTATGTCTTCTTCATTTCTCTTTGATCACACAAGGACATCGTTCGAGCTAAGTGTAGGGGGATGTCATATATATTGTATATATACTTCAGCCAAAACTCGTACATTGTGTAAGTGTGTTAACAAATAAAATGGCTAAAAATCACAAACTAAAACTCATAAAAATTTTAAATTTTTCTTGCATATAAAATTCTTTCTTGCACACATATTTTTATGCATAATTTATTTGTAAAAACTATATATGTACAAATGTTTGTAAAAAAATTGTTTTCATTTTGAAAAGCTTGTAAATATTTTTGTATTAAAATTATGTATATAGTACAAAATTTTTGGAAAATGTTTGAAAAACAAAAGTTTGCAAAAAATTGTGTGTAAATGCTTGTAAATAGTTTGCAAAACTTTCCTTAATCCATCACATTCAAACATTTTCAAAAAATGTGCATGTTTTGAAAATTACATCAGAAAGAGTTTTGTACATATTTGTATATTCTTCTTAATCATAGTTGACATTTAAACTAGTCTGAAATTAAATTGGAAAATGGAGCTTGGTTAAGACCTTAATCCACCTAACTCTCAGAGGAACCTTATATGATTTGGGGTTAAGACTTTCAGGTCCATTGGTGACTTAATTCTTCGAGTACACTAGGTTGTGTTTACATGTCATCTTGATGATCCTATGTATAACACTTAAGAATGCATGCATGACTCTCACATACAATGTCTTCACTTGGAGCAGCACCTTACACATAGCTCCACACGGATGAGGTGGTGAGGAGGCAGAATCCTTTAGATTGGGGTAGCATATGAGGGTAGTACTTCTGTCGTCTTCCTTTAGGGAGGGATGCGCACCTCAACTTGGTCTGGCGGTGTTGAGGTCTAAAGACATGAGTTGTGGGTTGCAATAATGCTTCAAAAGTGGGATACTCTACTGGCTCAAATAGAAAAAGTCCTTATGTATATGCTGCACCATATAGATATGTTGTACATATGCACATAAAAAAATGCAAAATCAAGAAAAAATCCAAAAAAAGGGGACATGCCTGATTGAAAATAAAATACCTATCGGAGTGTATATAGCCAAACAAAGCAAGGCTTATGTATTACACCATCTCATCTCATGAAGCTTGCAGTGGGAGACTTAGATACACTGGTTAGGCTCCTAAGGATACATGGCTATACTGGCTACGATCCATTCACTTCTTTTCCCCTCTTCTTGAGCTGATTGCACTTGAATTTAGATGGGAATACCCCACTTCTCGAGGAAAGAGTTGCTAGACTGAGGAATTACAATTACCTTATCGAGGGAGGCTATTTCTTTGTCACTTCTGAGGTGGGGAGATACATATCACTTACACAGTACAAGAAAAGATACATTGTCATTATAGTTTGCGTATGTAGAGAAGTTCTAATCTGGATTATTGAGGAGTCCTGACCATAGAATGGTGGAACTTAGAGGTTGTTGAGTCTTAAACCTATATCCCAATAAGGTTCCGACATACTAATAATCCAAATGTCTCGATGTGCTTGATACTTCAATTTAATGAATATAAGTTTAATACTCAAACTACATTCTCCTCCTTATTCTTTTTCTTTTCTTTATCTTTTCACTTATTTTTCGAATAAGTGTTTGCTAAGGGACTAGAAAAGGTAACTATAGGGGGCTGATGAATCCATGATTCTCACTCTTTATTCTATTATTTTAGCTATTTATCATGGCAAAGCATTATGTAAATACTTGTAAAAATAATAACTTAACAAATTGCATGCCTATGATAGTAGTGCATAATTAGCATGTTTTTGTGAAAACAATAAAAGAATAAAGGAAAAGAAAAAGGAAGTAAGAATTTAAAATAAATACAAAGTGAGTCGAACCCCAAAAGAAGGTCAAGCCTTGACCTGATCTCAAAATAAAATAAGTAGAGAGATATAGGGCTCACTTTGTGTTGTGCATATCACCTGTATTTGTACATAACTATTTTTAACAAAAATAAAATAAAATAATTATTTTTACTCCCTTATATATATTTCTAAAAAAATATATAATATAATAAAATCCCAAAAAAATAAAATAAAGATAAAATCACCACTTGTACAAAATACATACCTTTGTGCTACGTGAGCTAGTTAGCTCTTCGTCTGAATTTCCACAAGTCCTCACTCACAGACTCTTGCATATATATACGCGTGAGGGTCCTAAATCCTGAAAAAAGGATGAGTGCTATTGGAGTAGTCGGTCTGGCTCTGAACCTACGTGCCTTTCCTTTCCCTGCCTCAAGCTACGGATGACACGACTCGAAGAGAAGGCAGTAGCTTTCTGGGGAGAGGAAGAATGCGTAGGTGTAGGAGTTCTTAGAAAGAAAGGTAGATTATTACCGCTAAAGTCAGATGTATTTAAGCTATTCCCCAGATTGGTAAGTAAGCAGGCTACTGACTTGATCCTTCCGATCCAGTCATCCAGAACACGAGAGCCAAGCTTCCAATCAAGAGCTTTCCGATGTGCGAGCCTATCCTAGCCGGGTCCTCCCCTCCTCTAGGTACGAGGGCATAGAGACCTATCGCGACTATATGAATACCTTGCGGTGGATCTGAAATACTGAGCTCTGAATTGGACCAGAGATAGCTTATCTAGTGGGGGTAATAGCATTCCACAACATCTTCACCCTCATCGAGAATAACATGTCTCCCAAAAGGTTGATCAGTCTATTCTCTCCTTTCCCCTCCCATTTGCAGACATCAAGCTCGCCAATGCCTTCCTCCTTGTCAAAGGAAGGGAGTTGATGCCCATAGCATGAGTAGTTTAAAAAAGTGAATGAAAACTAGACCAACCAAGGAGGCCGAGAACTTGCGGAGTCTGAGAGGTTAGTCCTGAGCCCTGTCTGAACTGCGTCTCTAAATGAGATATGTTCTCTATATGGCTCGTCACTTACTTTTCTTTAATGGTCTTCTTTCACTTGTTCTTCAACTTGCCACAACACTGGACCCACTTAGTTCGCGTTCCCATGTCACTTCACACTCTGGCAAGTTGCAACGCCCATGAGTTCTAGAGGGCTTTACAATGAATCAATTCATTTTCCGAGTAGAACATGATGCATTTAAAAATACAGTCATTTCTTCCCTACCAAATAACCCACAGTGTCCGAGGAAAGGTCTGCCTTTGGTTGGGCCTATTTACCTGGATGTGAAGCTTTGAAATACCTGATCTCCACAAGTGAACTGTCGACCAACGGTTATAATCTGGTTTCACACCGGCCTTGTATGCCTCGATATGCTTCTTCGCCTTCTTCAGCTCATTATAGATCTCTTAGCTGAGCGTTCAGAATAGTTAGCAAGAAGAGTGAAGAGGAAAAGGACTACAAAAAGAACTACTGCTGCACACCCACCGGAACTACTGCTGAGGGTGCTGATGATCGTCTCAGGCGTCCTCACGGTAAACTACACTGGTCTCCCATAGGCATCAGTCAAGAGAGAGATTGTCAGGAAGAGGCGAGAGAGGGGGAAAGAACCCAATAGGTTGAGGTTGCAGATGTTATCCTGTATAGGCCTCATACGAGCTTACTGGTCTACCTTCAAAAGAGCTTGATCTCACTGATTACTCGCATACTTCACTCCATGCTGCTCTCCTTCCACAGAGTTAGGTACCCCGATTGGGCCATTTAAGACAAGCATTTTGATCGGGAGCAGTCGACGTCAATTGGCCAACCTAGCTTCCAGACTTCGGAGAGGGAGACCCGAAGAATGAGGGTAGGCAAAGAGTATAATAGAAAGTCCCTCGAACTCATTATATTGAAGAAGAAAGCACCAGACTTAGTAATACAAGCAATTCGAATACTACTTCTTTTCCTATAGGCAGATAATGCCCTAGACTACCTGATCTAGAGGACTCGAGTATGACTGGATTTTTCACCCGTGAAATTGTGTACCCAAAACAAAGGCGCGGCGCTACATCCCTTTTTGAAATTTTTGTACGGGACTTTCCCGAGACAAAGTACAAAAGTAACTAGATATTGAAGCTTGTTTTCTCTTTGTTTCTTTGTCTTGTAGGTGTACGATAAAGACTTGGGATGGCCTTTGGTACGGAAGAGTATCTTCTTTCAGACGTCACTCTACCTTCTTCAGCTTGCTTGATATTGTGATCCCCGATTGGGGGCGGTACCAGTTGAGCTTTGTGCGGAACCACAGATTTTGGAAGCCCCTCTCTCCTTTTTTGCTCTGATTTTCATGTATTTAGCATATAGCTAGCACCTTCCCGGATTTAATCAAGCTTTCTCTCTACTTCGCTCTGCCTAGCTGACCTAGCTTAGCCCCATCACTTAGTCGCTTATCAAGTCCTTCTTTCTCAAAACTTAGCAGCTCACACAGAAAGAGCGCTTATCAAATCGCTATTGGGATAGGCGATATGCTATGTATGAATGATCTTTCCTATTTCATAAGGGATCTTGGTCCTTTATTTGTAGTTCTTGCATTAACCAATCCGGAATTAGGTGTAGCTATATCACAAGCTCTCATAGCACTCCTGAGAGGAATGTTCCGTCTTGATCCCGCTGCCCCGTAGTGGATACTCGTTCCCCTTTTTATCGTAGATCAAGCGATTAGAAACTCATATCAGGAGTTGGTTAGCTTATGTCTACTGCCGCTATTCCTCGTCAACAAAAGCGTTTTCGTCCCATACGTAGTTCTTCATCCGCGCGGAGGCGGATCTTTCACTTGAAATGCTTCAGTTTCTTGGCGCATGGAGCTTGGCAGAAAAAGAGAAAAGGGGACACAGACTAGAAGAAGAGAAGAGCAGATGATAGAGAGAGGCAAAGGATGGCTGACTTAACACGTGTGAGGTGAGCTGGTTGGTCTGCTGAAGCAGAGCTGGGCTGGTTGGGGAAACTTTTAGAAGAAATATGAAAATACTGATCTAATTAGAGGTTATTAAATTGAGTCCCCGAGTCCGAGGGAGCAAAGAGAGAGTCCAGAAGGGATGAAGGAGCGAAGAAAGGCGCAACAAAGACAACCTATTCTCAGGACTGAGGCCTAGCCCTTGGTTTGTGAAAGAGGGGTTCACTCCACTCGTCAGAGCGATGAGAAATCACCAATTCGAGTCAAGCCCTGTCTCGAAAGCACAACTCCCTTGCTTATATATATCGCTCTAGAAAGAATGAGAAAGAGCAGAAAAAGCTACTTATGTCGATCGTCAGTGAGTAGGCAATGGCCTTTGAGACAAGACTAGGTGGAGAGGTCATATCGGAAGGCAATCGCACTGGTTTTCCAGCCCTCAGAAGGCAAGACTACAGAAACATCGGTGTAAAAGATTGAGCGGGATCAGTAGAAAAGAGAAGGGCCGCGTTCATCTTCGCCCCCTTTGTTCCGGTCATGGAATAGATGAAAGAAACCAACCGTCCGCGTTCATCTTCGCCCCCTTTGTTCCGGTCATGGAATAGATGAAAGAAACCCAAAAATGGATTTTTGTTCAAGAATGAAATCTTATTGGAACATCGGGTGCCACACTGAATTTCCTGGCATCTCACATGCATTTGCTAAAAAAGGAGTGAAGAGCGGAGCAAAAAATGGGTCAATTCGACTGTCTCCCAAAAATAGATGTAGCAATGTTAAAGATACTATTATATACGCCGACCAGAAGCTCGGAAACAAACAGTCGGTTATATATACTAGATGGAACTTCGACCCGGCTTAGCCCTTATATATATCTAGTTTGGACCCGTGAAATGACTGACATCTGAGATAGAAAAGTGAGTTCTCAAAGCCTCTGGAAATCTATGTCCTCTCACTCATAGGTTCCATTGCTAATAATTCAGAAGACTATCTGACTCTTTGCTAGCTAGAATAGAAATCGAACTTCGCCACCTTCGCACACTCTCACCCTTCGGCGCTTAGCCCTCCATCCTGACCTCCGTCAGCCGGCTTCCGGCAGGAACCCTCTATAATAGGCTTCGGTCTCTTCCGCAAGAAAGGAGGTAGGGTCAGAGCACTGTCTTTCTTTTTCTGGATCACTGAGGGCTTAGAATTGAGAACCCCCTATCTTTTCCATATCATTATAGAATGGGAAAAGGACAAATAAGATCATATAAATGTCGAGCGAGCTTTAAAGTGAAGTGCCCTTGGTTTTGTCTGATCTCGAGAGGTCCACTATGGAACTTTCTCTTCTCAATCTCGATGGGATAGAGACGGACCTGATCGGGAGATTCTCAATCACTACCGGCTAGATGAGAAGGTATGTGTGATCCCAGCACGTACTGTGCCCGGCCATGAGTCTACCTTTCACTTGGCGTGCTTTCTTCTGCTCATTTAAACGCATCTCAAAAAGATGACTTTCGCGGGTCAAAGAGCAAGCACAGAACCAACGAAGAGAGGTGACGAGCGGAGGCCCTACTCTATTATAAGCTCGAACAAACATCTTTCTCCTTGAACCCCTTTCCCCGACCTCACGATCCTGCTTACTTACCAATCTGGGGAATAGATTAAATACATCTGACTAAATATGAAATATAGATTATTTCATACTCCTAAAAATATTTTTTAAATAAATAGAATATAAAATACGGGTATTTTTGTAAAAATAAGAAAATAAAAATACTTTTACATAAAACATAGATATATTATACATGTATATAATAATATATATTGTATATACACTAATTTATTTTATATAAAAATTATTAAAAATCATTAAAAAATAGTTGAGAAATAATAAATATTTTTTATTTCATACACTTTTTATTTTAAATTCATTTACTATTTTTTTACAGAATTTGTAAATATTTTGGAAATTCAGATTTTCTTATTGATCTAGGCGTTTTATTGAACTCCGGTCAACGGCTCCTCCTAGCCATGTCAGACCTCGATCCCCCTCGCGAGACCTCCTTCTCCCCATTTTCCAGTATGACTCCAACCGCCTCTCACCTCGATTTATCATCTGTCGCTCCATCTAGGATCCGTGATCCTTATAGATCCCTATGAAGGCGTTGATCTTCCTAGGGTTGCATTCTACTGCTTGATCTTTCGAGGCTCCTGAAGATGGCAATAAAAGCTCTCCTCCGCTTCCTAGTGTCTCATCTCGTGCCGCGCCCCTTCCTTCACCCCTAAATACCTTCAGATGAGTGACAGTTGCCCAGAGGTGCCTTTAAATTGAAGCATGTTGGCCTAAAGTCGCAGCTCGACCATGTGGTCGGTGAGTTCTGTCGCATTCATCCTCCTCGCCCGCCGCAATGAGTTTCAGGCCACAAACCTAACTCCCACCTTTGTTTGACCTTGTTGACTTCATCAATAGCCTCAGGTATCATATCCATCCACTCCACCTCTTGTTTCGATTCAGTCTTCCATTTCACCACCATCGTCGTTAACCTGATCTGACCACTCGTTTAGAGCCCCATTTCGCACCACTACTCGTACCGATCGAATGACCAACACTCGACACATCATCTCATGCAACCTATCCCTTTGAATCCTTCTCATTGGAGCAAAATCAAGTCACGCCTCGAGTCCCTTCTACCACTTTCATGTCCCAAAGCATGCGAGGAATCCATTTTGAGCCTTCAATTGCTATGAAGGAGCAGCTCTAGGATCCCCTCCACTGTTACGCTCATATGATCGATAGCTCCTCCATCAAAGCCGTTGGTTCGACGCGGATCGCCTTTACCATACTAGCAGAGCCCTCAGATCGTTCATCGGAGCCTCGGATCCCATCCGAGGCTAGGGTGAAAGTCACCGGGGCCCTATTCTTGCAAATCGGCTTTTCATTGGATGAGCTCCACTCCTGCCAGATTACATTAGAGCTGTAGATCAGATTAGCTTTTGGGTTGTGGATCTGATGCCCCCTGACCAATCTGCACGGCACTTCCATGCCTTTTTTAGAACCGTCAGATTGTACTGTAGCAACACATCACGACCACACGTAGCCGACATTCCCTGAAGCGTCAAATCTGAAGTCGTCAGTTGATCTACACCATACGTTTGCGCCTCCATCAGAGCTCGCCACGTGCCTTGTACGCGCCTTCCAAGGGTATATTTCACTTTTACCCACTCGTTATTTTGCATTTACTGTTTACTTCTATAAACATTCTTTGTAGTTCATTTTATATTAGGTAATTTGTAGTTTGGACCCCTTGCTTTTACATATTTGCATTTAGGTCCTGTTTGTGTGAACTCACATGTAGTCCCATGTGTTTTTTCGATTTATTGGCATGAAATACCTTATACTTATGTATGTTACGATTTTAGTGGAGAGCTTCTGAGTTTGCATTTATACCCATGTGAGTTTGATTCATGTGTTGCGCACGACTTTGCTTGGACATTTTACAAAGTAGGCCTTGTACTTTTCATCTATGTTATTATTAGGCCATGAGCTTCATTTTAATTGCAAGTAGGTCCCTTGTAAGCTACTTTTCTTGTATCTAATTAAATATATAGCAAATTAATTCCAAAATTCTCTAAAAACTAATGATAGATTCTATTGACATGTAATATTTATGGTGATTTTTGTGGATTAATTTAGTTACATTTAATATTTTCTAAAAATCAAAAACACATAAAAAGCATTCTGTCTAATTTGGAAAATACATAAAAAATGTAAAATTATCCCAAAAAAATCTACTAAAAATCTTATTTTGTGTTTTTGTATGCTTTGTCTTCAGTACCCTTTTCGTTTGAAAAAATCTTATAAAAACCCTAAAAATCACATATTGATAAAAACTTATAAAACACATATGAATTTACAGAAAAATCAGAAAAATATCATTTTAGTTCCTTTTTATAGATTGTTATTTATATTTAGTCATAAAATTCATAACCAGGACATTAGGCATTTTAATCATTTTTAACTTCCAATATAACCATGGTCATGCATTGTTTCCATTTTTAGCCTTTGTTTGATATTTATAAAATCACCAAAATATTAGAAAATCCCTAGAATATTATAAAAACACTTGAAAGTTTCAAAAACCCAAAAATATTTTTATCTGAATTGTCAAGCATTTTTAGTCTTAAATAAAAAATTCAAGAAGCTTGTTGTATGCCTTGTTTTCTTATTTGTTTATTTCACTCTTTTATTTAAAAATAAAAAATTTGCAAAATTAAAACCATTAAAAAAATTATATTTTTGAATTGCAACTATTAGTGCTCCTTGTGTTCGATCCTTGTCACTATATCAGGTAAAAACGAATAGCGAAGACCGCTTACATTTTGTGTGCTTGATTGTTTTATCTCTTGGCTTGAGTGGTTTTTCTCTCTTCTTGTTGACTCCACCTTGTGATCCGAATTGCAATGACTCTTTGATTATTTGATTTACTAACCCGAGTCACTATGCATGTCATCAACAGCCAAGGACTCTATGCTCATGAAATCATTCAGATTTCAGATGCATTCGATGTTTGGGCATTGGTTTCATGGGGCCATTTCCAAATAGTCAGGGATTTGAGCACATCCTTCTTGTTGTTAAATACATGAGTCGTTGGGTTGAAGCTATCCCCGCTCGAGTTGCTGATAGCTACACTGTGTCTCAGTTCCTGTGAGAAAACATCATCTTGTTCTTCAGAATACTGAAAGTTTACATATGAGATGGGGGAAGTTATTTCATTAATAAAGAGGCTAGAAAATTAGAGAAGGAGTACGACATCAAACATCGAGTCGCTTCTCCTTATCACCCTCAAGAGAATATCCCGGCAGAGCTATCAAACATAGAAATCAAGATAATCTTACAGAAACGTGTGAAGCCCAACATAAAAAAATGGTCCCAACTCTTGAACTCTATCCTTTGGGTATATAGAACTACTTACAAGTCTCCCTTGGGCATGTCACCCTATCATATTGTATATGGAAAGTTGTGCCATCTTTCTAATGAGCAAATTCATAAATCATTACGAGCGGTCAATATTTGCAATTTGGACTCACATAAATGTGGTCAACAAAGAAAAGTGGATCTTGACATGCTCCTGGAATTCCGAGACTATGCTTATGATAAAGGCTTGATATATAAGTAGAAGGTTAAATGGTGGCATGACCACATATCAGACGAAAGACCTTTGAGACTGGGTAGAAAGTGTAGTTATTTGATGCAAAGTTGAAGATATTCTCAGGCAAATTAAAGAATAAACGGACACGACCATTCATGGTAAAAGAAGTGCATGACAATGGAACCATCTTAATATCATATTTCTCGCATGATGGACAACCATTTGTTGTCAACGGTAAATTGTTGTAGCCTTATCTCGAACAAAATACATTTCTGTCCATTGTCGATTCATTTCAAGTGGTGATTAACGAGGAAGCCTCCACCGCCATAGTGGCATCAATGATTCAGATAATGGTCCTCTAAAACTGTTTCTTTAGTTTTCTTCTTCTATCCCTTTCTTTTTTTCTTCTATTATTTTCCTTTTATCATTTTTTGCTTCTTTCTTTCATTCCTTTCAATCATCATTGTTATAATAAGGATACGTTTCATCCTAAGTATAGGGAGGATGAGTGGGTCCAGCCATTCATTCTTTGATTCCTCACTTGTCTCCTCTCTTGAATTGATATCAGTACTTAGGTATATTTTACCCTAAGTACAGGGGAAGACATGCTAAGTCATTGATTTGTTCATTCCCACCCTAGACCTTCTCTATAGGAAGAATACTGTCTGATATACTTAGGATTAATTGATCCTAAGTATAGGGGGACGGTCGACTTCTCAATAATTCATTCTTTATTCTTGAGTTGTTGTAGTAGAGGCTCCTTTATTCTTAGTGCGAGTTAAGTCTTCTCCTTCCTTCTCTGATTTATGAGGACATTGCTCAAACAAAGTATAGGGGGTTGTATATACATTTGTATATACTTTAGCCATAACTTGTACTTTCATATTTCAATAAGTGTGACTAAATTAAAATCAGTTAATTGTAAAGAACATACTTGTATAAAATTCATTGAAAGTTCAATCTATATACTAATTACTAAATCAGGTAAAAATATTTTGCAAAATATTTGAAAGATGGATGGAAATTTTCTCTAAAATATATCCAAAAATTGTTGGTAAAAATGTTTTATAAAATTTTTAAACCTTTATAAAAATATTCTGTTCATAAAAATTTCTTTCTTTTGGGCAAATAAAATGTTTTGAAAATCTAATTACAAATGATTTGGATAATAACTACAAAAATTTCTTGAAAATTATAAGTATATTTTTTTGAAAATTCTTTGCAAAATGGTTTTCATATTTTTCAAATGATCGTAAAAAAATGTTTGTCAAAATAGTTTATAAAATAAAGTTTTGAAAATGTTTGATGAAATGTTTCAAATTATTTTGAGAACTATAGATACAATTCAAGTAAAGAAATTTCTTTAATTTTAGATATAAACTTGTGAATAACCCAACTGTTAGAAATTCTTAAATCCCAACTCTTGTAATTACAAAAGATGCACTCCCGTGTAAATATTTGCACGTATTTCTTTTCCTAAAAACCTTTTGTTTATGAAAAATCTCAAAAAAATTTGCAAAAATCTTTTAAAAAATGTACATAAAAATTTGCAAATTTTTTTCAAAAATCCGTAAAAAATTCAAAACTAGAAAATTGCATCACTAAAATATTTTCTTAGCATAGTAGATAGCATTTGCATTATTTGGATTGATATTGATAATTGAACTAGTCTAAGTGACATCTGAAGATTGGAGCATGGTTGGACCTTAATCCACTTAATCATAGGAACAGAAATCGAGATACTTCAGGTCTGCTAGACTTAATTCTTTGAGACC
The DNA here is from genome assembly GCA_037367405.1 of Ottelia alismoides. Lineage (NCBI taxonomy): Eukaryota > Viridiplantae > Streptophyta > Magnoliopsida > Alismatales > Hydrocharitaceae > Ottelia > Ottelia alismoides. The sequence goes on from JAZKJV010006031.1 coordinate 148,431, forward strand.
ATGAGACTTGGTTCATTGTCATCTTGACTGCCTAAGCAGAGTATTTCGGAGCACATACATGACTCTTGTTGATAATGACCTCTCTTTCACACCTGCACTTTGCACTTGTTGATAATGCTTCAAAAAGGAGACAAACTATTGGCTCAAGAGAAAAAATTTCATATGTAAATGTTGTTGTATATAAGATTAAAAAAATACAATTTTAAAAACTCTAAAAAGAATAGATGGGCAAAATACAAAGAAAAATCAACTCCTATTAGAGTATGTATATATTGTATAACCAATAAGCAATCTTGATTCAAAATCATATATATGTGTGCCTACAGCCGGATGACTTAGCTACACTGGTCAAGCATCCTAGGACAGGTAGCTACACTGGGTACCGTCTATTCTTCGCTTTGTCTCCTCTTTTTGAGTTGTTGTACTTGAACATATAAGGGAATACCCCGCTTCTCGAGGAAAGAGTTGTTGGATTAGGGAATTAAGATCATCATATTGGAGAAGACTGACTTTTACTGCTTCAGCTGAGGAGAACTATATATATAGCGTGTTGTACAAGATAGACTCATAGTCATAAGAGATTTCACATGACATCGAAGTATTCTGACCTGGCTTTTAAAGAGACTTTGGTAGGGTTTTGTGACTCTTAGAGGATGTTGTGTTCCAAATCTGTTTCCCAACAAGGTTCTAACCAAACGTAACTGCTAAAAATCCGACTGAGATCCAAACTTTGATTTTATGAGGACATGCTTAAGATTTAAAATCAATCCTCTTTATTCCTTTTTGTTCTCTTTATTTTCTTTTTTCTGCACTTATAAGCATAAGTGTTTTCTAGGGACTAGCAAAGGCAAGTATAGGGGGTGATGAATCTCCATTTCATCACCTTTATTCTTTCATTTTTTCTATTTTAACCTAGATAAATGCATGTAAATATCATTATTTTCCTAAAATGATATTTATTAATTATTATGTAAATATTGCATAAAATATTGTATTGAAAGTCTAACGAAAAGAACAAAGAAAAGGAAAGGAAAGGAAATTAAATAAGTGTCGCAAACACAATAAGACCTAAGCATCATGATGATTGGGTCGACAAAGAATAAAGTGGTGTTAGATAAGGGTCAAAAACACAATAAAAACCATATCCATTTAGTCTCCCAGAATCCAATTTTAGGACCCATTTTATTATTTATTAAATTTACCTCAAATTAACAAACTCTGTACATGAAAGTTGTAGATAAAGATGCATGAAAAATATGAAATTGATTTCATACAATGTTCATTCTACACTCAGAATAAAATCTCAAAACTCAAACTTCACAGACGCATATCTTCTCCCTGTGAAACCCCGTATTTTCTTTTTCCTAAAATATGGGGTTATTTTGACATCCAAAAAATTCAAATAATCATGCAATTAAATAGATCTCATCGAGATCTTTCCAACGAGCCCAAGAACACCCAATTCCGACATTCCTAGCTCAAGTTATCGATATTTTAAATATAATAGTTGGGAACCATATATGGATCAGAACCAAATCCGAATTTGCATCCATTTTCACCTCTTCTTCTATAAATAGAACATGATAGTATGCCCTCTCAAAAACCCTAGCCACCACCATCCTCCCCTCTCATTGGAGCACCACCACTTGGCTAGTTTAGTCATCGGAGGGCCTCCGTCGACGTCAGAGAAGGGCTCCGATCGAAGATTCGCGACCACCATCACATAGGAAAGCTCGAGGTCACCTTCGTACACGCATTCACGCTACAATCGAGAGATAGAAATATCACTTCCTTGTGAGAGGAGATCCCGAGGGAACATCCTCGAAGGTAACGATGAATACCTCCCTCTTGCTGTTGGTTTCCACATTTTTTTTGTTTGCATATGCTTGATCATGCTTAGTGTCTTGGTTATTTTTATGATGTGATTCATATATTTGTAACGATGTTTTGTTTCCACCTTGTTGATGGATTTCGCACGGTTTTAATGGCTTAATCGAAAGCTTGAACGGTTATCGAGTTTTCTTTGCACCCATTTTCCTCTTGATATTGGTTCAGATAGTTGTATGATCCTTGAGATGCGTCCAATTTCCCCTGTTCAACAGGTCCCTCCCGATATTTAATTATTTGTTATTGATGTATTTTTGAGATGGTTATTCTAATGGTCATCGGTATCTTTTTTGTGGTGATAGATAATTTTGGATTACCTTTTGACTGGATAAATTTTCATGTCATAATGTTAAACAAAGATAAACAAAGGCTCGGAGATTTTATCAATATAATTCTCAAGAAAGAAAAAAATAGTCGTTTATTTTGTTTTCCCCTCATGGTTTATTTGAGTATAACGTATGATTCAAAATCTTTACTCATGTATCGTTGGTAATAATATGAATACATAATGCTAATTAAAAATTAATGCAGGATATTTATATGGAAATAAACGTTGGATGATTGGCTATTAATGAGACTATGGGTTCCTAAGTGAAGTCGATCCATCTTACCTTTTGGTTGTCTATCTCGTACCTGACTCTAGCACTCTACATGCAGGGTGATCTGCACATAAATTAAGGACTGGAATAAACTAAGTATATGATGCACGAGGAAATCGTCCTTAGACGAGCAATTTCTATTAATCGTGAAGCACAATAGTTAGCTAATTAAATAAAAACCCGAGTCCGATCTTGGAAGTCACTCGGTGCTCCCTACAACAGGTCCTGCTAGCGTTGTATGTTACTATTCACGGCATGTGGTCTAATATCCATTAAGCTAACTATTTCAATTTATTTTTAGCTAAATCCAAGTACAATCTATATGAACAGAAAGCCATTAGATGTTAGCCTTAACTAATTACGTCACAATCAAACAAACTTGGTATTTTACTTATCAACAGATTATAATCCTAGAGCTTATTATATCATATCTTTTGTGCTGAAATATTCTTGCTTAATTACAATTGCAACCTTGTACTTTTAAGGAATCTACATGCTCGTAAGGATAATACAAATCTCACGCAAATATGAAAATAGGTGATTGATTGGAAGCATCATAATCTATTACACTTGCAAGTCGGACGGGAAGTGGTGTTTCCAGTGGCGGATGAGTGAGTAACGAGCCTCTCTCCGAGAAAGTGCCCAGATCGTTACGCCTTTCGTGCGGGTCGGAACTTACCCGACAAGGAATTGTCTTTCATTCCAAACTTGTATCTATGCGCTTCATATTAGCCTGGAGTTCGCTCCCAGCAATATAGCCATCCCTACCCTATCACGTCAATCCCACGAGCCTCTTATCCATTCCATTCTCGAACTATCTAATAGTAAGAAGCATAAAAAAAGTAATGGGTTACTAGTCGTCAACATCATAGTTTCCAGTAAGAAAAAAAGTAGAGGTCTGTGTTTTTTTACCAAATCTAGATCTACTTGATTAAATCTCCTGATATATAACGATATTTTGATTATGATATGTTCTCGTTCAATAGTTAACTCCATGATATATTATAGCATGATTTACATGTAATTAGATCGTTGCAGGTTAAAAAACATAGATGGTGATTGAAGTTATTGTTGTATATGGTGATAACAAAAAGTTTGGATTTTTGTCTACAATGAAATTGCTATATGGGTTGGTTATTAAAATTAAATCAAAATCCTATCTCTCTGAAGCTCACAACAATGATCGTTTGCTATATATTGTAAACAATTAATTACTGATAATACTCGTGAATCAGAAAATATTACTCTTTCAATATGTGGGATAAAATGGAGAAATAATTAATAGGGATACGTTTTGAGTTTGATCCACGATTTGTATAAAACGATCTTTTACAAAGAAATTGAAATCTCAACAGGCCGTAAATATTCATTGATATTTATGGTGATCACAAATCCATAGATGAGATTCCACAGTATCTGGGTAGATTGAGTTAGGTGCCTAAAGGGACTGAGCATGCAACATTGGGCCCCGAGTAGATGCCACGAAGGCCGCGACCCCAACGGACGAGTTAGGTGACGCTGCACCTAGCAGCCCAGTTGTATCCGGAGTCACTCGACAGAGTAGGCAGGTGGAAATGGTTGGTGTTCTTGGTTTCACACTTATACACAGTATTAAGATTCAATGTAGAATTCAATTTGGCCGCATTGAATTCTACTTCGAGTATTATTATTAAGAGATATCTTAGGATATGGTTTGAAGTTGGTGAATTCGATGTTTAGATATTTTTCCTTTTCTAGTTGGACAGAGATACTTGGAGGCTTATCCAAGATGACAAAGAAGTTCCCGCATAGCGGAGGCCAACGAGTCGCGTACTTGCGTGTGCTAAAATAATACCAGAAATGATAAATGACCAGGTGTCGGAAATTTTTATACCGTTTGGACTCTAACGAACTTGTCGAATATCAGGATCATAGTGGTAGTACTTAAATGATTATTTTTATAAATAAATAAAATCAATGTGATCGAATGTGAACTTGAATGACTTGGTGTTCTTTCTAAATTTTTACAATACATGCATATGCCGTTAAATAAAGTTGAGTATACATTCTTTCTTACCCCTACATTAGTCAGTATAGTGTTTGTCTCGTTTCTGGGCAATTGCTCATAACGTTACCCTCGTGTGAACCCAACAGGTGTACCTGAGCAGCAGCCGCCACAGTAGCGTCCTTTTGAGGAGATCAGACCTTCCATGTCATACTTGCACCAAACAACATGCATTAGATTTAGAGTAACTTATTTATTTCTTCATTATGTTATGTTCTTTTTGAGAGACATTGTAGTGATATATGTAGAGAGTTTCTGCTACAAAATTTATAATTATATGATGTATCTCATTCCATGGACATGAACTTGATGATTATAGCAATGAGAATGGATGTTGCATTTTCCTTCCATTTCATATTGTTCTCTTATTGTTATTTATATTTCAAATGTTGATCTAATATGCATAAGATGGATTGCTGAGTATCACAGATCATGGGCGTATTTGGACCGTAGGTCCGACGCCCCTGTTCCGTCGATTTTGGTAGCCGGAGGGGCGGGGCGTCACAGTTGGTATCAGAGCCTGATACTCCATTCTCTCTTTTGTATATTAGAATTGTTAACAATATTTTAAATATAAATATAGTGATACAGTCTTCTGACCTTGTCATTAGTTAAGGAGAATAATTCAAGTTTTGTTTAAAGAATTCATTTTCACTCTAACCATGGAAATAATTTCTAATATAATGATTCTCATAGGGAATTACGCCGCCTCGTGTTGACCGTAATAATGAACAGCAGTTGGCCTTACTAGTTCAGGTTGTACAGGGTATACGACAACGTCAGGAGGTATTGGAGCAAAGGCTCCTTTATCAGGATGATTCCTCGTACCAACCCTCTCGTGAGGAGGAAGGCAGTGTTCACCCTTCGTTGTCTCTGGACCCAGAAGGATCAGATGACCAAGAGACGCTACAAAAACATCAGATGGCCTACGCAGCATATCAGAGATCTAAGGTTTCACAATTCTTTGGCACCGGTACGCCAGATGAGGTTGAGCTATGACTGGATCACGTATCTAAAGTGTTGAGGATGATTCATGCTCCTGAAGAGTCTTGGCTTACAATTGTGGAGTTTTCACTAACAGGTTATGCTGAGCGTTGGTGGTTCGCCACCAAGGAACATCTGGAGGATCCCATAACGTAGGAAATTTTTCTTGACAATTTCCGTAGTCAGTTCCATCCTGATCACCAGGTTGAGGATCATAGGAGGTTGTTTGCTGAGATGAAGAAGGGGTCAATGACGACACAAGAATACGTCATTCATTACATTTAACTCTCCCGCCACTAACCAGCGACTACTGCTTTTCCTGAGGAGAATTTACAGAAGTTTATCTGGGGACTGCGTGACGATGTGCAACACCAGCTATCTACATTGGATTTCATTTCCATCAAGGAGGTAGCTGCTAAAGCTACCAAGATGGAGGCAACTCAGAGTCGGCTTTAGGGGAGTCCATGACCTTTCCAACCACCTCATCTCGTAAGATCTGCTCGTCGATATTTCTATAGATCTCGTAGAGAGCGTAGTTTCCATCCAGTGGCTACCACTCCTACCATTATCAGATTTACCCCTACAACCACTTTGGGGCAGGGCTTGGCGGGTCGCGGTACTACTTCCTCCCGCTCTTCGGCACATTTGCAGAGTCGCAAGACAGGAGGTGTTGGCCTTGTCTCGGGAGGCTCCTTTTCTCAGCCAAGAGATAGTAGGTGTTTCCACAGCCAACAGCCGGGCCATTTCAAGGCCAAGTGTCCCTTACTTGCCGACAGCTCAGGCAGTCATCAACCAAGTGTACGACCAACTTTCTCACCCGCACAGTCACATGGATCAGCTTCTTGTCGTGAAGGTCGAGGCTTTCAACCACGACCAACCTTCAGTGATGCAGGTTCTAACGCCCCATCACACCCGCAGGGACAATTGAATGCAATCACACAGGAGCAGGCCCACGCCTCAGAAGCTGTAGTACGAGGTATGATTTCAGTGCATGTTATATCCTTACATGCTTTATTTGATTTGGGAGCTACGCACTCTTTTCTAGCAAATCGATTAGTGCTCAAGTTAGATAAAGTGCTTGTGTTCCATCTCCTTACTATATCAATGGCCTAGGGGGTCAATTATTCATAGTACGACAAGCAGTGGAGAATGTAGCGGTACAGATCGGAGGGCACATATTGCCCGCATATCTTTTACTCATTCAGTTAGAAGATTTTGATGTCATCTTAGGTATGGATTGGCTCGGGCAATATCACACATGCCTTGATTGCTTGGAAAAGACAATAGTGTTTCGTCTCCCAGGCATACCTACCTTTCAGTTTGATGGATGTACCTCATAAAGTGAGGTCTTGTATGTATCAGCATTGAAGGCCCAACACATGCTTGATCAAGGCTGCATAGGTTTTCTCGCCCATATTGTGGAGTTATCCGTCGAAGATCGTATGATTGAAGACGTCAAAATTGTACGAGATTTTCCTGATGTATTCCCGAAAGAATTACCTAGACTACCGCCAGAGAGGGAGATCGAGTTCGAGATTACTTTGATACCTGACACGCAACCGATCTCCATTCCTCCATACAGAATGGCACCAGCCGAACTCAAGGAGCTCAAAATACAACTGCAGGAGTTATTGGAAAAGGGATTTATACGTCTTAGTACATCACCTTGGGGAGCACCGGTCTTCTTCGTAAAGATGAAGGATGGTTCTATGCGCTTGTGCATCGATTACAGGCAATTGAATAAAAGTAAGGTAAAGAACCGTTACCCACTTCCACGAATAAATGATCTTTTCGATCAGTTGCAAGGTGTAGCGGTATTCTCAAAGATTGACCTAAGATCGGGTTATCATCAATTGAGAATTAGGGATACAGATGTGTTAAATCGGCTTTTCGCACCAGATATGGCCACTATGAGTTTGTGGTTATGCTGTTTGGACTCACGAACGCATCTGCCGCGTCCCTGAACACGATGAACAGAATTTTCCATCCATACGTAGACCGTTTTGTGGTAGTGTTCATTGATGATATCTTGATCTACTCACGTGATGAGCATGAGCATAAGCAGCATCTTCATACTATTCTTGAGACACTCAGATAACACAAGCTGTATGCAAAATACAGCAAGTGTGAATTTTGTCTTACCGAAGTAGCTTTCCTCGGTCAAGTAATTTCAGGAGCAGGTGTGGCAGTTGATCCAACCAAGATAGAGACAGTCATGTCCTGGGAGTAGCTTCTTAGGCCTCGTCGGCTACTACAGAAGTTTTATTAGGAGCTTCTGGCAACCAGTTCTACCACTTACTCGTCTGACACATAAAGATGTCCCTTTCATTTGGAGTGACAAGTGCGAGCTGAGCTTTCGTACGTTGAAAGAAAGACTGACCAGTGCTCCGATTCTCACCCTTCCTTCAGGCCCCTTAGACTTTGTAGTGTATACTGATGCATCAAAGGAGGGTTTAGGAGCAGTGTTGATGCAACATGGTCATGTCATAGCATATGCATCACGACAACTAAAGAACCATGTACGGAACTTCCCTACTCATGACTTGGACTTGGCAGTTATAGTCTTTGTGTTGAAGATATGGCGGAACTATTTATATGGGGTCACGTTTGACATTTTTACAGATCACAAGAGTCTCAAATATATCTTTCACCAACGAGAGTTGAAAATGAGGCAAAGACGATGGATGAAACTATTGAAGGATTATGGCTGCACTATCTCTTACACTCTGGTTTAGGGGAATGTAGTAGCGGATGCTTTGAGTAGGAGAACACATAATGAGGGTACCGCAACATGGCTACAGACTTGGGATATGCTCACGACCCTCAGTGATGGCACCCATTCGATAGTACTACAGATGTTGTAACTGTACCTGCCAAGTATAGTGGACTATGGGATAGGAATGTGCATGGTCAACAAACATATCAGAAATTACAAGACTTATTCCGTCGATGCCTGAAGGACGAGTTTGATGGATTCAAAGTCTGTGAGTCCATCTTATGGAAGGGGGACCGTGTATGTGTCCCTGATGATGGTGAGTTAAGGAGAGACATCCTAGATGAGGCTCACTATTCTATATTATTTATCCATCCAAGAAGCACCAAGATGTATAGAGATCTCCGTCAACCTGGTGGGAGGGGATGAAGAAAGATGTTACAGAACATGTTAGTCGTTGCCTTACGTGCCAATTGGTGAAGGCAGAGCACAAGCATCCTCCTGGCTTGTTACAATCACTTCCTATTCTGTTGTGGAAATGGGAGAGTATCTCTATGGACTTATGGACATCTTTACCTCGTACAATAGGGGGATATGATGCTATTTGGTTTATTGTGGACCGGTTGACTAAGTCTGCACATTTTATTCCCGTGAACATGGCATGCACTCCGACGGATCTAGCCAAACTATATATTCAACATGTTATTCACTTGCATGGGATCCCCGAGGAGGTTGTATCTGATAGGGACTCTCGTTTCACATCACATTATTGGGGAGAATTCATGAAGGCCCTAAAAACTGAACTCTATCTTAGTTCAGCATTTCATCCGCAGACGGATGGACAATCAGAGAGGACAATTCAAACTCTTGAGGATCTACTCAGAGCATGTGCCATTGAGTGGCAAGGATCTTGGAAGGATCACCTTCCTTTGGTGGAGTTCACTTATAACAACAGCTACAATGCTAGTATTGGCATGGCACCTTTTGAGGCATTGTATGGACGGAGATGCACCACTCCCTTGTGTTGGTAGGAAGTGGGTGACAAAGAGATTTATTCCACTCAGATAATCGAGGATACAACAAGGGCGGTAGAGATGGCTAGAAAGAAATTATTGACTGCACAAAGCCTCCAGAAGAGCTATGCTGATTAGAGACGTCGTGATCTTGAATTTGATGCTGGAGATTTTGTATTCTTAAAAGTATCTCTAATGAGAGGTATTCAAAGATTTGGTGTCAAGGGCAAGTTGGCATCACGGTTCATGGGCCCTTTCGAGATTTTATCTTGTATTGGGAAGGTAGCATACCTAGTAGCCCTCCCCCCTCACTTGGTAGGCGTGCATGATGTGTTCCGTGTTTCAAACCTCCGGAAGTATATTCGAGACCCTCGACATGTGATTAGCTATGAGGACCTCGCGATTGAACTGAATTTGTCTTTCCTGAGGCACCGGCACAGATTTTAGATCGGACAGTCAAGAGGTTACGACGGAAAGACATCCCTTTGGTCAAGGTATTGTGGCAAAGTCAGAATGTTGAGGAGGCCACATGGGAGCTAGAGGCAGATATGCGACAGAAATACCCCTATCTTTTTGAAAGTATGTTCCCGAGACCCTATTTTAATACTCTCTATGATTTTTATGGGTTTCGTTATCTTTAAGAATTTTATGATTGAATATACATCACATTCGAAACTTATACGTTAAATCCTACGTCTCGAGGACGAGACTTCCTTTGAGATTTTTATGATGTGAAATCCCATATTTTCTTTTTCTTAAAGTCTGGAGTAATTTTGGCATCCAAAAAATTTAAATAATCATGTCATTACGTAGATCTCGTCGAGATCTTTCCAACAAGCCCGAGAACACCGAATTCCGACATTCCTAGCTCAAGTTATCGATTTTTAAGTATAATAGTTGGGACCCATATATGGATCTGAACCAAATCCGAATTTGCACCCATTTTCACCTCTTCTTCTATAAATAGAACATGATAGTATGCCCTCTCAAAAACCCTAGCCACCACCATCCTCCCCTCTCATTGGAGCACCACCACCTTGGCTAGTTTAGTCATCGGAGGGCCGTCGTCGACGTCAGAGAAGGGGCTCCGATCGAAGATCCGCGACCACCATCACGTGGGAAAGCTCGAGGTCACCTTTGTACACGCATTCCCGCTATAATTGAGAGATGGAAATATCACTTCCGTGTGAGAGGAGATCTCGAGGGAACATACTCAGAGGTAACCATGAATACCTCCCTCTTATACCTCCCTCTTGTTGTTGGTTTCCACATCTTTTTGTTTGCATATGCTTGATCATGCTTAGCGTCTTGGTTATTCTTATGATGTGATTCATATATTAGTAACGATGTTTTGTTTCCACCTTGTTGTTGTATTTCGCACGGTTTTAATGGCTTAATCTAAAGCTTGAATGGTTATCGAGTTTTCTTTGCACCCATTTTCCTCTTGATTCGATTCAGATAGTTGTATGATCCTTGAGATGCGTCCAATTTCCCCTGTTGAATAAGTCCCTCCCGATATTTAATTATTTGTTATTGATGTATTTTTGTGATGGTTATTCTAATGTTCATCAGTATCTTTCTTGTGGTGATAGATAATTATGAATTACCTTTTGACTGGATAAATTTTCATGTCATAATGTTAAACAAAGATAAACAAAGGCTCGGGGATTTTATCAATATAAAACTCAAGAACGAAAAAATAGTCGTTTATTTTGTTTTCCCCTCAAGGTTTATTTGAGTATACCGTATGATTCAAAATCTTTACTCATGTAACGTTGGTAATAATTTGAATACATAATGCTAATTGAAAATTAATGCTGGATATTTGTATGGAAAGGCGCGTTGGATGATTGTCTATTAATGAGACTATGAGTTCCTAAGTGAAATCAATCCATCTTACCTTTTGGTTACACAAAACATGGTATTATACTTATCAACAGATTATAATCCCAGAGCTGATTATATCATATCTTTTGTGCTGAAATATTCTTGCTTAATTACAATTGCAACCTTATACTTTTAAGGAATCTACATGCTCGTAAGGATAATACAAATCTCACGCAAATATGAAAATAGCTGATTGATTGGAAGCATCATAATCTATTATTTAATGTGTTACTAGTCGTCAACATCATAGTTTTCAGTAAGAAAAAAAGTGGAGGTCTGTGTTTTTTTACTAAATCTAGATCTACTTTATTAAATTTCCTTGTATATAATGATAATTTGATTCTGATATGTTCTGGTTCAATAGTTAACTCCATGATATATTATAACATGATTCACATGTAATTAAGTTCGTTGCGGATTAGAAAACATAGATGATGATGATGATTGAAGTTATTGTTGTATATGTTGTAACAAAAAGTTTGGATTTTTATCTATAATGGAAATGCTATATGGGTTGGTTATTAAAATTAAAGCAAAATCCTATCTCTCTGAAGCTCACAACAATGCCCGTTTTCTATATATTGTAAATAATTAATTACTGATAATGTAATACGCGTTTTGTACACTATGCTTTTGAACGTTGTCAAGTGTTATCTCCTGTCTCTTATCCTACCCATGTCATCTCCTGTCTCTTAGCCCATAAGTTGATAAGGAAGGGATATTCCTCTTATGTTGCTTATATGTTTAATACTAAGGTAGAAGAAATCAGTTTAGAAAATATTTCTGTGGTGAAGGAGTTTTCAGAAGTGTTTCCATATGAACTGCCAGGAGTTCCTCCCGATAAGGAAATTGAATTTACTATTGACCTCATTCCGGGTATCAATCCAATTGCCTTAGCTCCTTACAGAATGCCCCCTGCTGAGCTTAAAGAACTCAAAACCCAGTTGCAGGAGTTGACAGATAAGGGATTTATACAATCCAGTATGTCTCCTTGGGGTGCTCCTGTTTTATTTGTCAAGTAGAAAGATGGTTCCATGAGACTTTGTATAGATTACAAGAGACTAAACAGAGTGACTGTCCACAATAACTATCCTCTACCCAGAATAGATGATTTATTTGACCAATTGCAAGGAGCCTCTATATTTTCCAAGATTGATTTAATATTTGTCTATCATCAGTTAAAGATTAGAGGAGAAGATGTCCCTAAAACTGCATTCCGAACCCGATATGGACATTACGAATTTCTAGTAATGCCTTTTGGATTAACAAATGCCCCTGCTGTCTTTATGGACTTGATGAATAGGATTTTCTGTCCATATCTGGACAAGTTCGTGATCGTATTTATTGACGATATTCTAGTATATTCTAAAATAGAGGAAGAACATAGAGAACACTTGAAAATTGTGCTTCAAACTCTGAAGGAACACCGATTATATGTAAAGTTTTATAAGTGTGAGTTTTGGTTGAAGAAGGTTGCATTTCTAGGCCATGTCATATCTGGAGAAGGAATAGTAGTAAATCCATCAAAGATAGAAGCAATTCTTAGATGGGAACGACCGCTAAATGCATCAGAAGTCCGAAGTTTCCTTGGATTAGCTGGGTACTATCGAAGATTTGTAGAAAACTTCTCTAGAATTGTCGCACCATTTACAAGGTTAACTAGGAAGAATGTGAAGTATAGTTGGGACGAAGAATGCGAAAAATGTTTTAAGGAACTCAAGAGTCGTCTCACCTCAGCACCTATACTTAGCCTTCCTTCAGGGAAAGGTAATTATGTAATCTATAGCGATGCCTCAAGACAAGGGATGGGATGCGTCTTAATGCATAATGATAAAGTGATTGCTTATGCTTCTAGACAGCTAAAACAACATGAGTTAAATTACCGAACTCATGACCTTGAGTTAGCTGCTATAATATTTGCCTTGAAGATCTGGAGACACTACCTATATGGAGAAAGTTATTGAATCTTTACGGATCATAAGAGTTTAAAATATATTTTCTCTCAGAAAGAGTTGAATTTAAGGCAAAGAAGATGGTTAGAACTAATCAAAGATTATGATTGTTCCATAGATTATGATTGTTAGAAAGCCAATGTCGTAGCTGATGCTCTCAGTCGAAAGTCTAAGGGTAAGCTATCTCACTTAAAATGAGAATATTATCAGTTGAAAGAGTTACGTACAAAGTTAACCGTAAATAGCTTTGGAGTCTTGTTAGCATCATTACAAGTAAGACCCATATTATATCATAAAATTAAGGAGGCACAATTCCTTGATTCTGAAATCATTAAAATGATTGAGAAGATTAAGGGAGGTGATAAATCGGATATACAATAGATGGTGAAGGGGTCTTATTCTTTAAAGGAAGATTGTGTGTTCCGAGGAGTTCTGATATAAAGACTGAGATTCTGGAAGAGGCACGTAACTCCATGTATAGAATGCATCCATGAAGTACTAAGATGTATAGAACACTTAAGAGCTAATATTGGTGGTCTGGAATGAAGAGAGAGATTGCAGAGTATGTTTCTAGATGTCCTATATGCCAACAAACTAAACCGGAGCGTTTGAGACCTGAGGGGACCTTACAACCACTTCCAATACCATAATGGAAATGGGAACACATCACTATGGATTTTGTTACAGGATTTCCAAGGACCCGTCGAGGTCACGATGCAATATGGGTAATAGTAGACAGATTAACTAAGTCTGCACATTTCTTAGCCATAAACATGACATACAGTCTAGACCGCTTGGGAAAGATCTTTGTTAATGAGATAATTAGTTGTCATGGGGCTCCTGTATCAATTATTTCTGATAGAGATCCACGATTTACTTCTAAGCTATGGCCAAGCTTACATAAAGCTATGGGAACGAAGTTAGCATTTAGTACAACCTTTCATCCTCAAACAGATGGCCAATCAGAACGGACTATCCAGACTCTAGAAGACATGCTTAGAGCTTGTGCACTGAGCTTTAAAGAAAGCTGGGATGAACATCTCTCACTTATAGAGTTTGCATACAATAACAGCTATCATGCTAGTATTGGAATGGCACCTTATGAAGCCTTGTATGGTAGATCATGCAGAACACCTATCTGATGGAGTGAGGTTGGAGAAAGGAAATTGGTTCAACCTGAATTAATACAAAGCACAATAGAAAAAGTTGAGGAAATCAAGAGATGCTTGAAGGCATCACAAAGCAGACAGAAAAGTTATGCAAACAAGCAAAGGAGAGACTTAGAATTTCAAGTGGGAGATCATGTATTTCTGAAAGTATCTCCATAGAAAGGCCTAATCAGATTCGGGAAGAAAGGGAAACTAAGCCCAAGATACATTGGCCCTTACGAGATCACAGAGAGAATTGGAAGTGTGGCCTATTGTCTTCGACTTCCATCTGAACTACCAAGGATACATGATGGCTTTCATGTCTCCACACTTCAGAAGTTTATTCCCGATCCAACTCATATGATACAAACCCAAGATATTCAATCGAAGGAAGATCTGTCATACGAGGAGGTTCCTATGGAAATTCTAGATTATAAAGTACAAGAGCTTCGTACAAAGAAGATTCCTTTAGTTAAAGTTTTATGGAGGAGTCACGCAATAGAAGAAGCCACATGGGAACGAGAGGAAGAAATGAGATCTCAATATCCCCACTTATTTTCAAGCTAGCAAAGGTACTTAAATTTCGAGGATGAAATTTATTGCAAGTAGGGGAAAATTGTAATAGCGTTTTGTACACTATGCTTTTGGAAGTTATCAAGTGTTATTTCAAGGAAATATTGAATTGATAGTGTTTGACACAGTCAATAGATTCGCTTTGATGCAACAGTTTCATTGAAACTTATTTTGTAAAAATCAGAGACCATCTTGACTAATTATGACTTTTAAACGGTTCTTTGGATTATGTAGCACATCAAAACATAGTACCACATCTAGTAATCTGGAATTTTGATAGTACCTTATAGGTAGTAGAAGCCACTACTAGCATAAGGTCATAATGTTATAGATTTATGCTCATTAGATCATAATCACATCATTAAGATTAATTAAGCGCGATTAGTACTAATTACCCGTCATTAGTGATAATTAAGTGCATTAGCAAAAGTAAGACACGTGGAGAGGAAATCATGGGACACGTGTCGTTATATAGTCAGTACAAGCGTCAAAAACCCATTAGTAACATGTGTCATCATTCTAAGACTAACGCGTGTCATGGTGTAGCCTCTTGCTTGGGCAACATGTTATCTCATGCATAAGCCAAGCCTCTTGCTTGGGCAACAAGTTATATCATGCATAAGCCTAGCCTCTTACTTGAACAACAAGTTTTCTCATAAGTGAGACATATGCCATGGTGTATGAATGGCAAGTGTCGCCATGTGTCTTCATACATGGATAAGTGACAACATGTGTCTTGGAGCCTCCCTTACATGTTGACACATGTCACACATGTAAAGGGGGTGGAGGCCTATATATACCCATGACCCCCCCATTCTCCTCACTTCATCCCATGCCCATCTCTCCACCTTAGAACCGCAAGGCCGCCGAGGTTGCGGGAGGAGCACGAGAGGAGCCACGGTGAAGCCGTGTCGGTGATCGAGAGTGTTTTTAAAAGTCGTAACGAAGTTCTGTCCACATCAAGCCGTAGTACTCAAATCTAGGATAGCTATAGATGGAGAATTCACAAAAGAAGGTGATCTCGACTCGAGATAGATATCGATCAGGTGAGGGATTCTCAAGCGCTATTTTAAAGCACTAGTCTTTAGCTTTTATGCATGGTTTTGAATAGCAAGTATGAAATCATGTTTTCTAAAGCTTTTACGCATGAATTACAAGTACTATACATTTGATACAAAATCAGGGCTTTAGAACATATTTCAGACGTCGTTGCAGGTGTTTTATCAAGATAGCACGTTGTTTAAGCATTTCGTTCTCTGTGGAACACGAATCATAAGTTTCACCACTTAGATTTAAGCTTTTTATATAAGAAATATGTTTTGTGCAGTTACTATGCAATATGAATCGGATTTCAAGTTCTTAATAGTTCTAGTTGTCAGAGTATGCATGCTATGTCAAGATTGTTTTATGTTCATGATTTAGCTGTTATGAGCTTGAATTAGCAAGAGTACGGTTTATTGGTGACAAGAAAAGAATCAAAATCAGAAGATAAGCACCACAGTAGCTCTTTTATACAAATCATGAACTAGCCATTAGATATGGTGATGTCATTAGATATGACCATGAAACCGCCATTAGATATGGCAAACCATTAGATATGGTATCAAGAGGACTTTGGGTCCGCATTCTGTATACATATAGGCTTTGGGTCGTATGCAGGGTGTTTTTGGTCTTTGGGACCGTCTGCGCGTATGACTTAGCTTTGTTTCAGCATTCATGATCCGATAACTTAGCCACAATGGTGATTAGTACAAACAGCTTGATAGTGATAATTACATTTCATTTTATCTGCTTTTGAAGTGATTTCAGTGTTCAGTTGCAAATCTAGCATGTTGTTATATATAATTTCTGTCCTAATGTCTCTTTCAAGTTATCTCAAAGTATTCAGCATAGTTTTGTATTTCAGCTTTTAGCTATATGTAAAAAGCTTGAGATCCTTTCACTGGATATAAGCTCATAAATGGGTTTAGACTCATCCCGTTATATTATATTATGTATAGATCAGCAGAATCACGACTATCAGGGGAAAGGACTGCTTATACACTAGGAGGAGGTGGCTTTTGGTTTTCGTTGTGTCGTTTTTTGTACTATATGTTGTTTTGTAAGGAGTTCTAATAGATAGAACTTGTGTAAGACACTACTTTGAAATGTAAACTTGAAAAACTTATGTTTGATGAGATTTCCACATTTGTACTTGAGGATAATAAACTTGAAAGATCTTTGTTGCAGCACGTTCCGGTTAGTAAGACGGGTCATGACAGATAATACTCGTGAATCAGAAAATATTTCATTAATACTCTTTCAATATGTGGCATAAAATGGAGAAATAATTGATAGGGATACGTTTTGAACTTGATCCACGATTTGTATACAACGATCTTTTACAAAGAAATTGAAATTTCAACAGGCCATAAATATTCATTGATATTTATGGTGATCACAAATCCATAGATGAGATCCCACAGTATCCAGGTAGATTGAGTTAGGTGCCTAAAGGGACTGGGCATGCACCATTGGGCCCCGGGTAGATGCCACGAAGGCCACGATCCCAACGGATGAGTTGGGGGACGCTGCACCTAGTAGCCCGGTTGTATCCGGAGTTGCTCGACGGAGTAGGCAGGTGGCAACGGTTGGCATTCTTCGTTTCGCACTTATACACGATATTAAGATTCGATGTAGAATTTGATGTGGCCGCATTGAATTCTACTTCGAGTATTATTATTGTGAGAGGTGTCCCGGGATATGATTTGAAGTTGTAGAATTTGAGGTTTAGACATTTTTACTGTTCTAGTCGGATAGAGATACTTGGAGGTTTATCCAAGATGACAAGCAAGTTCCCGCGTAGTGGAGGCCTGCGAGTCGCGTACTTGCGTGTGCTAAAATAATACAAGAAATGATAAATGACCAGGTGTCGGAAATTTTTATACTGTTTGGACTCTAACCAACTTGTCGAATATCAAGATCATTGTGGTAGTACATAAATGATTATTTTTATAAATTAATAAAATCAATGTGATCAAATGTGAACTTGAATGACTTGGTGTTCTTTCTAAATTTTTACAATACATGCATATGCCATTAAATAAAGTTGAGTATACATTCTTTTCTTACCCCTACATTAGTCATTATAGTGTTTGTCTCGTTACTGGGTAATTGCTCATAACATTACACTCGTTTGAACCTAACAGATGTACCTGAGCAGCATCCGCCACAGTAGCGACCTTTTGAGGAGATCAAACCTTCCACGTCATACTTGCTCCAAACAACGTGCATTCGATTTAGAGTAACTTATTTATTTCTGCATTATATTATGTTCTTTTTGAGAGACATTGTAGTGAGATATGTAGAGAGTTTCTGCACAAAATTTATAATTATATGATGTATCTCATTCCATGGACGTGAACTTGATGATCATAGCAATGAGAATGGATGTTGCATTTTCCTTCCATTTCATATTGTTCTCCTATTGTTATTTATATTTCAAATGCTGATCTAATATGTATAAGATAGATTGCTGAGTATCACAGATCATAAGAGTATTTGGACCGTAGGTTCGACGTCCCCATCCCTTCGGTTTCGATAGCCGGAGGAGCGGGGCCTCACACTCCGCTCCTAATTCCCTATAACTGCATCAAAATCACCTAATTCCCTATAACTTTATGTTAGTTAATTGATGAAGGTGGATTCATTTAATTTGGAGTTAAGACGCAAAACTTAGCATTTGAACCCCCTATTCTATAATATACATGAATAAAATATTTTTATTTACTCTTTATCTTTTTCATTATTTTATATTTTTTATTTTTTAAATATTTTTATAGTATATGTACACATTTAGAATGAAATAAAATCATCAAAAATACAAAAATAAAATATTATACTAAAATACATATATGAATTGCCTATACTTATACCTATATAATAAATGCATCCATTTATTTCAGTGTACAAATAACATCAAAAAATAGAATAAAAATATATATGCACATATCTAAATAAGTCATAAAGATATTCATTAAGTGTATAAAATAGTAAAATATATAATACAAAATAATAAAAAAATATACATAATATAGGTAAATATACATATGATAATAGATGTAAATAATAACTTGTATTAAATAACTCCAAAAAATAGATAAAAATGAGAATAAAATACTACATATGATAGTAAGATTTATTATTTTATAATCTAAAATTAATAATTTTATTTGCTAATATTTATTGATATTACAACAATTTCCAGGTATGAGATACACCCATTTATTTATTTATTTATTTATTTATAGGTAGAGTTAGCCTTAGTTTTTCCATTCCTTCCCTTTAGTTATTAGTTATATCTGTATCTTAGCCATAATTACAAAATCTTGGATCGTTAGTGCTCACTACTTCAACCATGTTTCACCGTGAATCCGACGTGTTTCAACCCATCCACCACTGCCATCTCCTTCCCTCTTGCATGATGCACCCATTACACCATTCAATCCATCTTGATCCTTCTAGGATCAGTGAATCAGAGTTCCTTCATCGCATCTGGTCGGATCTCCTCCATCTCTCTCACTTTTTAAGCGCATAAGCTTCCAGATTGGTCAAGGAGCATCTCCTCGATCCCCCATGCTTTTCTTTGTAGGTTATGGTCCCAAAGGACCCGTATTGGGTCGAATTTTATCATGCGAAGGATCCCTAGGTGCCTGACACATCGATGAGCTCCGGGCCCCTTCCAAGAAGGGCCCAAACCTTCTTGTTGGTGCCACTCGACGTGGAAGACTCCTAGGATGGCTATGGGTCAATCAAAATAAAGAATGGTGGCCAGAGTGAGGAGGAACGACCGGCAAGGGCAAGGAGGCGTTCTTCCATGTTCTTGCTCCGCACCTCATATCCTTTCGATGCCAGACACATCCTAGATCTAATCAGGACCATTAATTCTGCGTGAAATGCTGCCTCGCCTCAACCGTCAATCAAGCTAAGTGGCGTCTACGTGGCACCACCACAGCTGCTCTGTTCCGCCGATTAATGGTGTAATATCATATATACCCCTTTGTTTTTTTATGTTTTTAGTCATGTAAATGTACTTTGTAGTATAAATAAATGTGTACATTTTACAAGTGGACCCCTATTCTTTGTCGATATTACATCTACGTCCTTGCTAGGTCACCACACGTGGACCCCCACGTGAGGGTAAATTTGCATATATGACCTTTTAGGTTTTTGTAACTATAATTTAATATTTAAATTTTCAATTTCAATTATAAATTTATGGGTAATTTACATTTTAACCTTTGATTTATATTTTAATTGCAAATATGCCCTTTCTAGGTTAAACATTTCAAAGCATATTTGTGTAAATTTAATAAATATCTTTTGCACTCCAAAAATTATGTAAAAATAGGATAATGTACTAGAGGCTTGATCTTTAACGCTTCATATTTTGTTTTAGAAATTTTTTTATTTTTAGCTTTATTTATAATTACAATACCCTATATTGTATTACATACCTCTATATACCAATATATAGTTTATAATAATATTAACTATATAAATACTTTATAAATATTTTTCGTACAAAAAATATAAAAAAATAATTTACCTTAGGATATTTTTCTAATTTAACATATTTATTATATATTATAAATATAAATGTTATATCATATATTCATTATCTTATATATATTCATATACTCTTGTATATATCTCTATAATATTCTATAATTTTATAATATAAAAGAAATTAAGAATTTTAAAAAAATATAAAAGGAAAATATACAAGTAAAAATCAAATAAAAAATTGTGAAACAAAAAACGCACACAAAAAGACAAAGTAGACACTTGTGTACATAATTTACTTTGATTAGAAATAATCATTAGGCTACCATGTTTGCTCTCAGTGGTTCAACCTTTGCATGCTTTCACATTATTTACTATGTTTGTAGAGTAAAAAAAATTGTACTTCACGTTTTTGTTATCAATTAATTATTCATATGTTGTGAGCACTTGTTGATTAAATTAGGATTTCTTATGGGTAGTCACAACAACATTACCTTCACTTTTCAGTAAGGATAATTTTTAGATCCTTACAATATCCATGTTCAAAAATCATCAAGGATAATGATTGGATAATTAACACAAATGCTGAGGAGATATCATTCTTTAAAGAGCCGTAAGAAATCATCATTCCCGATCAAAGTGGACTTGATTGTTGAACTTTTGCCTCAATATTTATAAACTAAAATTAATAATTTTATTTGCTAATATTTATTGATATTACAACAATTTCCTCATTCTCATTTTTTGGTTGGTCCACGTGGATCAACCAGAATGCTCTAAAAGTTGGCTCGAGTCAACTGCCCCCTCAATCTTCTCTGCTCTTACACCCTACTCGAGTACTCAAATTTTCACCTTTTCCCCAAAGATCCTAATAATAAATTCATCTTGCGTATAGGAAAAGAACTATCAATGGGATCTCCATGATTCGCATAGGATCTTTACATCCCATTAAATCAGCTTCGAATCGTCTTCCATTTTATCCAACAGTCGGCCCTAATCATTGTTTATAAATAAAACCCCATTTTCATTATGTCATTATTTGACCCTTTTTCTAGCCTTTAAGCCTTCTACCCTTCATGTGTGTGTGTTCCCGGTGATAGCAAGGACAACTCCAAGTTGTTAGCAAGGTAGACGGAGGAAGGGTGGCAGTCCAAGGTGGAGCTCTGGAAACACCTCTACTCCATGGTTTCCAGGTATGAGATACACCCATTTATTTATTTATTTATTTATTTATTTATAGGTAGATTTAGCCTTAGTTTTTCCATTCCTTCCCTTTAGTTATTAGTTATATCTGTATCTTAGCCATAATTCCAAAATCTTGGATCGTTAGTGCTCCCTACTTCAACCATGTTTCACCGTGAATCCGACCACTGCCATCTCCTTCCCTCTTGCATGATGCACCCATTACACCTTTCAATCCATCTTGATCCTTCTTGGATCAATGAATCAGAGTTCCTTCATCGCATCTTGTCGGAGCTCCTCCATCTCTCTCACTTTTCAAGTGCATAAGCTTCCAGATTGGTCAAGGAGCATCTCCTCGATCCCCCATGCTTTTCTTTGTAGGTTGTGGTCCCAAGGGACCCGTATTGGGTCGACATTTATCATACGAAGGATCCCTAGGAGCCCGACACTTCGATGAGCTCCAGGCCCCTTCCTAGAAGGGCCCATACCTTCTTGTTGGTGCCTCTCGACGTGGAAGACTCCTAGGATGGCTATGGGTCAATCAAAATGAAGAATGGTGGCCAGAGTGAGGAGGAATGACCGGCAAGGGCAAGGAGGCGTTCTTCCATGTTCTTGCTCCGAACCTCATATCCTTTCGATGCCAGACACATCCTAGATCTAATCAGGACCATTAATTCTGCGTGCAATGCTGCCTCGCCTCAACCGTCGATCAAGCTAAGTGGCGTCTACGTGGCGCCACCACAGCTGCTCTGTTCCGCCGATTAATGGTGTAATATCATATATACCCCTTTGTTTTTTTATCTTTTTAGTCATGTAAATGTACTTTGTAGTATAAATAAATGTGTACATTTTACAAGTGGACCCCTATACTTTTTCGATATTACATCTACGTCCTTGCTAGGTCACCACACGTGGACCCTCACGCGAGGGAAAATTTGCATGTATGACCTTTTAGGTTTTTGTAATTATAATTTAATATTTAAATTTTCAATTTCAATTATAAAATTATGGGTAATTTACATTGTAACCTTTGATTTATATTTTAATTGCAAATATGCCCTTTCTAGGTTAAACATTTCTAAGCATATTTGTGTAAATTTAATAAATATCTTTTGCACTCCAAAAATTATGTAAAAATGGGATAATGTAATAGAGGCTTGATCTTTAATGCTTCATATTTTGTTTTAGAAATTTTTATTATTTTTAGCTATATTTATAATTACAATACCCTATATTCTATTACATACCTCTATATACCAATATATAGTTTATAATAATATTAACTATATAAATACATTATAAATATTTTTCGTACAAAAAATATAAAAAATAATCTACCTTAGGATATTTTTCTAATTTAACATATTTATTATATATTATAAATATAAATGTTATATCATATATTCATTATCTTATATATATTCATATACTCTTGTATATATCTCTATAATATTCTATAATTTTATAATATCAAAGAAATTAAGAATTTTAAAAAAATATAAAAGGAAAATATACAAGTAAAAATCAAATAAAAAATTGTGAAACCAAAAACGCACACAAAAAGATAAAGTAGACACTTGTGTACATAATTTACTTTGATTAGAAATAATCATTAGGCTACCATGTTTGCTCTCAGTGGTTCAACCTCTGCATGTTTTCACAATATATACTATGTTTGTAGAGTAAAAAAAATTGTACTTCACGTTTTTGTTATCAATTAGTTATTCATATGTTGTGAGCACTTGTTGATTAAATTAGGATTTCTTATGCGTAGTCACAACAACATTGCCTTCGCTTTTCAGTAAGGATAATTTTTAGATCCTTACAATATCCATGTTCAAAAAACATCAAGGATAATGACTGGATTATTAACACAAATGCTGAGGAGATATCATTCTTTAAAGAGCCGTAAGAAATCATCATTCCCGATCAAAGTGGACTTGATTGTTGAACTTTTGCCTCAATATTTATAAACTAAAATTAATAATTTTATTTGCTAATATTTATTGATATTACAATAATTTTCTCATTCTCATTTTTTGGTTGGTCCACGTGGATCAATCAGAATGCTCTAAAAGTTGGCTCGAGTCAACTGCCCCCTCAATCTTCTCTGCTCTTACACCCTACTCGAGTACTCCAATTTTCACCTTTTCCCCAAAGATCCTAATAATAAATTCATCTTGCGTATTGGAAAAGAACTATCAATGGGATCTCCATGATTCACATAGGATCTTTACATCCCATTAAATCAGCTTCGAATCGTCTTCCATTTTATGCAAGAGTTGGCCCTAATCATTGTTTATAAATAAAACCCCATTTTCATTATGTCATTCTTTGACCCTTTTTCTAGCCTTTAAGCCTTCTACCCTTCATGTGTGTGTGTTCCCGGTGATAGCAAGGACAACTCCAAGTTGTTAGCAAGGTAGACGGAGGAAGGGTGGCAGTCCAAGGTGGAGCTCTGGATACACCTCTACTCCATGGTTTCCAGGTATGAGATACACCCATTTATTTATTTATTTATAGGTAGATTTAGCCTTAGTTTTTCCATTCCTTCCCTTTAGTTATTAGTTATATCTGTATCTTAGCCATAATTCCAAAATCTTGGATCGTTAGTGCTCACTACTTCAACTGTGTTTCACCGTGAATCCGACGTGTTTCAACCCATCGACCACTGCCATCTCCTTCCCTCTTGCATGATGCACCCATTACACCTTTCAATCCATCTTGATCCTTCTAGGATCAGTGAATCAGAGTTCCTTCATCGCATCTGGTCGGATCTCCTCCATCTCTCTCACTTTTTTAGCGCATAAGCTTCCAGATTGGTCAAGGAGCATCTCCTCGATCCCCCATGCTTTTCTTTGTAGGTTATGGTCCCAAAGGACCCGTATTGGGTCGAATTTTATCATGCGAAGGATCCCTAGGTGCCTGACACATCGATGAGCTCCGGGCCCCTTCCAAGAAGGGCCCAAACCTTCTTGTTGGTGCCACTCGACGTGGAAGACTCCTAGGATGGCTATGGGTCAATCAAAATAAAGAATGGTGGCCAGAGTGAGGAGGAACGACCGGCAAGGGCAAGGAGGCGTTCTTCCATGTTCTTGCTCCGCACCTCATATCCTTTCGATGCCAGACACATCCTAGATCTAATCAGGACCATTAATTCTGCGTGAAATGCTGCCTCGCCTCAACCGTCAATCAAGCTAAGTGGCATCTACGTGGCGCCACCACAGCTGCTCTGTTCCGCCGATTAATGGTGTAATATCATATATACCCCCTTGTTTTTTTATGTTTTTAGTCATGTAAATGTACTTTGTAGTATAAATAAATGTGTACATTTTACAAGTGGACCCCTATTCTTTGTCGATATTACATCTACGTCCTTGCTAGGTCACCACACGTGGACCCCCACGCAAGGGTAAATTTGCATGTATGACCTTTTAGGTTTTTGTAACTATAATTTAATATTTAAATTTTCAATTGCAATTATAAATTTATGGGTAATTTACATTTTAACCTTTGATTTATATTTTAATTGCAAATATGCCCTTTCTAGGTTAAACATTTCAAAGCATATTTGTGTAAACTGCACTCCAAAAATTATGTAAAAATAGGATAATGTACTAGAGGATTGATCTTTAATGCTTTATATTTTGTTTTAGAAATTTTTATTATTTTTAGCTATATTTATAATTACAATACCCTCTATTGTATTACATACCTCTATATACCAATATATAGTTTATAATAATATTAACTATATAAATACTTTATAAATATTTTTCGTACCAAAAAATATAGAAAAATAATTTACCTTAGGATATTTTTCTAATTTAACATATTTATTATATATTATAAATATAAATGTTATATCATATATTCATCATCTTATATATATTCATATACTCTTGTATATATCTCTATAATATTCTATAATTTTATAATATAAAAGAACTTAAGAATTTAAAAAAATATAAAAGGAAAATATACATGTAAAAATCAAATAAAAAATTGTGAAACCAAAAACCTACACAAAAAGACAAAGTAGACACTTGTGTACATAATTTACTTTGATTAGAAATAATCATTAGGCTACCATGTTTGCTCTCAGTGGTTCAACCTCCGCATGCTTTCACATTATATACTATGTTTGTAGAGTAAAAAAATTGTAATTCATGTTTTTGTTATCAATTAATTATTCATATGTTGTGAGCACTTGTTGATTAAATTAGGATTTCTTATGGGTAGTCACAACAACATTGCCTTCGCTTTTCAGTAAGGATAATTTTTTGATCCTTACAATATCCATGTTCAAAAATCATCAAGGATAATGATTGGATAATTAACACTTATGCTGAGGAGATATCATTCTTTAAAGAGCCGTAAGATATCATCATTCCCGATCAAAGTGGACTTGAATGTTGAACTTTTGCCTCAAATCTATATTTGATAGATGTTGTGGCCAAGTACATTCAATATAAAGCACTGGCTTTCAAGATACACACACACATGGTAGGGTATGCTTCACCAAATTGTAATGGGAGGTTACATGCTAGCTACAGTAAAAAGGTGAAATTTAGAAGATTCATACATATCGAGAAGAGTTCATACATATCGAGAAGGGCATACTTGCCATACTAGTTTTACTGTTAGATAGCCATCAATGTGATGCCAAATTTATCAGTTGTTTTATACTGAAGTCACTGAGGTCCAACTTAATGTCGACGTCAAATGTGATTAAAAGCCTTGTTTCAGACTCTTATCATGTCACAATATCTTAGAAGAAATCATGACTCGATAGAAAGCATGTGTTGGTTGCAATATTTGGTGACATGGAGATGTCTTATGCAGATATCTGTAGATTCGTGTGGACGATGAAACATACCCACCCTGGATCTTGGTATGAATTCCAAAAAGAATTGTTTGGTGATCCAAAAATTTGGCAAGAAGTTCCAAAGGAAACTTGCATGCTTTCCTTTATTCTACGCATCTCAATCGTCATTCAAAGGTTTTACCGTCATCCAGTTCCGAGTATTGATGTGACTCACTTGCATGGAAAATTTAAAGGCTACCTGCTTGTAGCAACATCTGTCAATGGAAGTAGACATCTATTTTTGGTTGCATTCATGGTGGTGGAAAAAGAGAATATAAATGCTTTGGAGTTCTTCTTGTAAAAATTAGCATTTTTGATCGAACGTGAAGGAATTTGTTTTTAAGGAAAGCATGCATGCCCATAACACCCTACGATCCATGGCAAATGGTCATAAGATAAATTCTATAGTGTCGGTGCCATAACCAACATACATGCCCATAACACGATTATGCAACAAATTCATTCTATTAATCAATAGAAATATGATTGGACTTGACATCAAGAAGATGGGTATCACATATACTGGGTAATAGGTTTCGACGAAAGCTATCGTTATGAGTATAGTACGACAAGTCTTTCTGAATACTTAAATAGTGTCTTGAAGGGTATGTAGGACCTTCCCATAATTACAATATTTCTAGCCTTTTTTATCTATTGAATACATATTTTGTTACCCATCGAAGATAGGGTGTGAGGACTAATGTTGAGTTGATGCTGAGGTTTAATTAATTAGTCGAAGAAAATATTACGCTAGCATGTACATATGATTTGGAACAACTTTTGTAGGCCCTATTCGAGGTGAGGTGCTGTAAATGAAATTATAGACGTGCTAAATGGGATGGATTGTGAGTGTGCTTGTGGCTTCTTGCAGTGCATACATATCACATGATCACATGCTATTGTAGTTTGCAGATCTGTAAATGTTGACATTGAACATGTTAAAATCTGCTCGTGGTATTATAAGCATGACTCATTTCATATGGCATACACATATGAATTCACCCTTATTCTCGATGGTTGCTTTTGGTCGGAAAATGCAGAGCAGTCAATGTTGATGTCACCTAATGTAACATTAGGACTAGGATACTCACCATATAAAAGGATATGAAACAATATGGGTTAAGATTATACGTGGTATATGCAAGAAGGTGGGACATACATGGAATACTTGTCCACGATTGTGATTTCACTCTGTACTTTTTAAAAAAAATGGATGACAGATGCGATATGTAATAGATTTGTGATTGGATGGATGTCATTATTGATGATTGGATTATGGATGTAATCATTGACATTACTATTTATGAAATTACTCGTGGTATATGGTTTATTCAATTTTATTTTTTTTTTTGAAATTTTTATTATGTTATCATTTTTTATCAAGAGAAGGGAATTGGATTCATTATTGGGACCTATTGATACTTCCATTCTTGTCTAGCAGAGTAGCCATGTATGTACATTTCCACTGAATAATGGTATCATGACAAGATCTTAAAAGACATTGGCATGTGGTATTTAAAGCTAAACACGATTGATATGAACATACCTTTCTTAGTTAGCAGAATTACAGATTTCTTGAAAATGGTCTCTTACTTAATAAGATCCTTCGCATTTGTTGAAGTGAGGCATTCTACCAACTTCTTGAGATGGTTCACATACAATGTGTCGTGAATTGAAAAGGAAAAATCTCGATCAGTCACTTTTGATGGCCTTCTTGGAACGACAGAGACCGGAGATGCACATTTTCGATCTTCATCATGATGAATTTACCGTGACATTGAAGGAAGTTTCCATTTTAACAAGACTTCGAGTTAATGGGGCTTCAGTAACATGCTTAGAGCATCCTTCACATTTTCAGTGGATAAATTATTGTGAGCAAATTATTGGAGTTAATTCAAGTGTTGGTAGAAGGGATATTTTATCGAGTGAATGTTTGAAGATTACTTGGGCTCATAACTATATTATGACAAATATTAATCTTCTAGAAGAAGATGGGAATTGTTTGGTGAGACTTATACTAGCCTTCATTTTATACCAGATTAGAGAGTCTTTTTTTTCGGATTCAATGGGTGACAAAGTATCATTTTGATACTTGTTGTTATTAAAGGACTTAGAAGAATGTGGATAGATCGCTTGGGGAGATGCGGTTCATACCCAATTGTATCAACAATTGGACGAATGTTTTTTAGGAAAATCGATAAGATATTTTGCCTTTCTAATGTTTCTATAGCTAATATGTGTTCTTTTAAATCATGAATAAAGTTAAGTACCTTACAATTCATCTATTAATTAAAGTTGGCACACTTAATTATGGGAGCATATACACATTGGGGTTCCTCGTCCATATCAACTATATCTGAATGCCTTGTGTCGTGGTCTATATGCCTGCAAATAAAATTCAACAACATTGAACAATACAGTTAGAGTAACTTTTATATATTATTAAAATATTCTTAAAAGAAAAAAATTTGGGCGTTAGTCCGAAGGTCTTTTATTGAAAATGGACAAACTATCAACCTATCATTCTACAACAATGAATTAGATAAACAATTTCAACATTAGGTATGGTTCTCGTGTCTATTTTTCCATTAGAAATATCGTAAGAACTAATTAAAAACTTTTTAACATATGTAGCTGCCTCCATATGACATGAAGATTGTAAATAACCTACCTATTATTTGTTGACTAGGGAAAGAAGTCTGGATGTCACATACGATGTTGATTTGATTTAATGTAGCAGTTGTGTACGTACTAAATCGGCTTATGCAAAAAACTAATATGCGACCCCACTTTCCACAGATGTCGGGAATAATTTTAAGAGCATCAAACTCGATAGAAGGACAATGAGTTGTTCGATTATGCACATTCACTCTACGAACATATACTTCAGTGGAATCAAAGAAGACAAACAGATGCAGTGGAAAGAGTTTCAACAGAATCTGATGAACAACTTTTAGTAAGATATATGCAATGGTACTGACAAATTACACATAGTTAGATTCAAACATCAATGCATGCACTATGACTTGCGTATGAGCATTACACTCTTAGATATAAGCATGGGGTAAGTGGTGAAATATCTTTGTTACTAATTCGTTAAGTGTGTGAAATTCATAAACACTATGTGATGATATGATTTATTAACTGGTTCAAAGTTTATATGAAGCTCGTGGGATTCTTGAGGATTACAAACAGAGCTCAGAGTTGCAGAATGTTATTGGTCAATTGACTCCGCATTGCAGAACTTTGGATTATCGAATTCAATGATGTGGTAGCATACGAGGTACTCTTATTTGAATGAACCCTCAATAGTCCATTTTTCCTATCACGATCCCAATAAAAAAACTAGGCTACTGGACCCCCCCCCATCTGTTTTTTTCTTCGTAACAACAGTTTGCTTCTGGTACTCATGATGCTGAGGTATGACCATCTCAGACACAGCCTACAGAGGTATGCGATTTTAAAGAGACACAACTTACACAATCATCATAGGATGATGACTTTTGGGGTCTAACCCCACCTATGTAGACATTCACAGAATTCTTGATTAGCAATATTTTCATCCTCAACGTGACGTTGGATTTACACCAGCAGCACTATGAACCTCAACATGGGCAACGACCTTTGCACCATCAGCAACAACCTCCTCAAATTGATAGAACTATTTCAGTTCGAGAAATTCCATGTGAGCCAAATGTGAAGAGTAAGAGTGGTTCCAGTAGAAGTAGTAGAGGTCATAGGGCTAGAGGAAGAAGGGGTAGCATCGAGTAGGGGACAAACGAGGTGGGTGGAGACATGAAGTAATGTGTCGAGCATGGGAAAGATGAGAAGGGGGAAATGGTGCAAGAGTCTTCATTTAAGGGGGCCAATATCGTATAGTGTACACTTAAGAAATGGTTTCATTGTTTATCAAACATTATCTCACACTTGTTGCAAAAAAAAAACTAATGTGGCCAATATTCTACTTGATTGTTGTTTGTGACTACTATTGAACTTAACATGATTTTCTTTTAAGTCATTTCAAAATTATTTGTGTTCTCACAAGTAATGGAAAAAAAATATGGTTTACAGCTCACAAAATTGATGCATCTTCTCGACAACCATTTCTTAGTAGTGCATCTCACCATGTTGCAAATGATGCACCCCCTCTTAGTGCAACCCCACATGCTCCATAAGCTTCACTTACATTGCCACGGGGTGTCCTCATTGAGGGCTATAACGACAATCCTTACATGGCACCTGACCTGCACAAACTTCATGATAATCCTACAAAATATCCCTTGAAGGAGGTCTAATCTCTGATTGAGCCTATTCGATCAGACTCTCAGTTCATGGGCTATTCACTACAAATCTATGCCACTTGCAATGGTTGAGTCATCACTGAGCGAGACTACACAACACATGGATTGTATTCACAAGGATTAGATTTGTTTGTAATATTAGCGAATTTACATTATACAACTGCATTCAAGTATCCACGACCGAACGTATATGGAGCGATTGTGGTCGTGGCCCAGACTTCTATTGCATTAGTGTAGTGTCATTTTCTTGAACTCTTGGTAGAAATGTGCTTTTTGTTATAGTGTTAGAAGGCTTCACATATTTGCATTCAACTCTGATCGATTTAATGGTTTTCTCTATAATATGTTCGTAATGATTTTATAAGTGTTAATGGTCATTTTGAAAATAATAAATTTTAAAATTTAATAAATATGTAATACCAAAATAATTACATAGTCAATGAATTGATAATACGTAAATGTCGTGTATTAATAATAAATGGAGTACAAATATTTTATTACTAACAATCAAATGACAATGTATTATATTTAATACTAATGAGGGATTATTAACAATATAATACTAAATGGTGATTATTAGTAGCTTCAATAGGGGAGCGGGCTGGAAAGGCGAATCATTTGTCTGATTTGTCAACTTAATTTAATGCCCTTTGTTGTTTATGAGCACAGAAAGAGGGAATAATAGATGGACAAACAATTCGTCCGTGGATGCTATGACATGCTAATGTCCTGACAGTACATATGCCGGAGGATTATGCCCTCGCACTAAAATCCAGAGAGAGATAGAGAGAGGGAGAGAAAGTGAGACGAATCTGATATCAATGGAGGGAAGGCCCCATCGCCATTGCCTCCGTATACCATAGCCTGACATCTACAAAAGCTAGCATTTGCATTTGCTAGGAATGAAAATCCAACCAAATCTCTCTCCCCCCTTTGTGTGGTGCTACGATCGGACAACCTGAATTGAGCACTGGCAATATGGGGAAGGAATCCGTCCCTCCTTATCTCATTGAAATTCTCGTGCTTGATTATTCAAATCATTGCAGGTAATCCGAAATATAACACTTCGGAAGAAAAAGAAGGAAAAAAGAAGTGAGAAAGTGAAAAATGATGCAATCCACGTATATCTACTGTCATCATCAGCAACTTCGGTTTTTCCGACCGTCTTCGTCATCCTGTCAACCTTTCCAACGTAATAATCAGAACTCACCGATCCATATAACATTTCTGGCCAAATGAAATCCCAACCCCGAGGTATATATTGCAGCAGGATATCAAAACAGTTGTGCAGAGTGAAGTGTACTGTTAGCCAAAACTTACAGAAGAAAACGTACGTGCTTGCTCGGACGATGGGGACTGTTGTTTGTATCGATGCCATCAGAATCTCTTTGGAAGTATTGGGTTGAAGGGACGTGAGCATAATATAGGTGAACCATCTTCATCCCCTCATGGCACTCGTCGAGGCCTCTTTCTACGTGGTTTGGATGCTATCCAACGAGCTCCTCCTTGGATAGTTTTACTTTTCAAAAAGAGATGAGACATGAATGGATGTAGATAGTTAAAGAGGATGCATAGTGTAGCATAGGAATGGGAAGCAGAAGAGGGCAACACCACGAGGGAGGGGGAGAATATCGATACCAATGGGAAGGCGGTGAACACAAGAAGAGGATCCTCCGCTGCTGCAGAGAGGACTGCATCAGAGGTGTTGTAATTCTTTTTTCTTTGTGAGTTAGATTTCAAAATCCAATCTTGTGGATTAAATCTTAGATTAATGCTCTATATATCCTCAAATTTTGTTTAAATACATGATTATTTGTTATTTATCTTAATAGATGAAGATTCAGATATTTTTTAAATTGAGTTTAAGTTGCTTAGATCTTGACCGAATGTTTGATCATTAAGATAAAATAGCAAATAATCATGAATTTAAACAAAATTTGAAGGGTATGTAGAGCATTAACCTAGGATTCAATCTATAAGGTTGGATTTTGAAATCTAAATCACATAAAAATAAACAGGATTACAACACCTCTGCAGCAATCCTCTCTACAACAGAGGATCCTCTTCCGTGAACACAAGGTGCAGGGAGTGCTTTCGAGGCATCATTGTCATATTTATGATGTAAACGATCAACATGAAACTTGGGTCGGTGCAAACGGGTTTCGACTACAAACCTGGATCTTGCATAGGTATCTATGCAATGCTATCCCCGTAGATGTAAGGACATCCTTGCAAGCACGTTTGTGCAAAATATATTATTCAAGCATGTAAGCTACCTATTTGATATTAAGGCTCGTTTTATTAAGAGTGATTAGAAGAGGAAACTAAAATCGGCATTCCCTTGTTGAATCAACTCACATGTTTGTTGGAGCATGGTAAAGAAGTAATCATGATTAATAATGGAAACACAATTCCACTCAACAGGTGAATTATCATTCGTCCATTCCTTCCAACATTTTCTCAGATGTTTATGTGAAAGGAGATGAGCTGCATAACATTTCTCAACTCCTCTACTATTTATGCAATCATATTTACCTAGGGATATAAAGCCCACAATCAGGTATGACATCCTTATCTATTTCAAAATATGAATATCATGAACATGTATAAATATCAGTAATTTGTTTTAAAACTGATACATATAAAATAGATGCAGTCCGAATACAACTAATATAAAAATACCTTATACATGTTAGCTCAAATAAACATGTATAGTTTGCCTTTCTCAGGATACATGTACATTAAATATATTTATTTCATAATAAATTAAATAAATATATGGTTAAAAATAGATTTATACCTATTTTAAAAAGGATATATGTATATCTATACAATTATTATGGATTTCAAAACTGATATTATATATGCCAAATATGCATAAAATGGATATGAAAGTTGTTTGGGTTATATATATATATATATATATATATATATATATCCATTTAATTTTTATATTAAAGTAATACGGGAGATATCTAAATTAATATATATATATATATATATATATTAGACACACATACACACTTCCAATAAGGTGGGCTTTTCTTGGATACATGGAAAGCCACATCAATTTAAGAATTTTCTTTTTCTATTTATCTTACAATGTCTAACTTCATACACTTAATAATAAATGTTAACATTATATGCATATCAATAAAAAATTATGAAAATATTATCATATTAGGTAAATTTGCTAGTTACAATATGGATGCTATAAAACAATATGATCATAATTTTTTACACAATCTACAAATTTGTTATTAACTATTTAAATATCAAGAAAGGCTTGCCTCATTGGAAGGGTGTGTGTGTGTATATATATATGATGTATGTATGTATGTATGTATGTATGTATGCATGCATGCATGCATGCATGTATGTATGTATGTATGTATGTATGAATGTATGAATGAATGTATGTGTTGTGTGTATGGAGCACTTCAATTGAGGAGGCATCTTTCCTTGTTCATAAAAAGATGTGAATATGAGTTGTTAGGTGGAGAATGTAGAGACAATATCAATACGACGAATTGATTGGATAATGGTTTTCAATCAAATAGAGTTTTCTAAAAAAGGTATAAGCAAATAGATGAATAAAAGAGAAAAAGATTGGAATATCTGAGACAATAATTTTAAGATTGCATGAATGTTAATTGTTAATTTATAGAAATTGTTAATAGAGACATTTCATAATTCAAAATTTGTATTTTTTTATAAAAAGAGAATACATGCAACAACGTGAAAATTGTTGTAGATGAAACAAGCCTGAGTAATATAAATTTGGTATGGCAACACGTGAATAACACAAACTAAATCATTAATTATGCATCTAACCTACCAATGGACTAAATTTTTTAAATAAACTTGATATTTGTTTACAAAATTCTTTTTCAAATATACAACTTAGATAATTGTAATCCAAAATGTAGTAAGAGAAAGCAACTATAAAACTTTTTTACAACTTAAATATGATTTGATTTACGTATAGCTAAAAGTGCATTGGATATGCTTGATTATTTTACGGTAATATGATATTTTTACATAGTTTCTCTATAATTTACATACAATGTATGAGATGTGACTCTTGGAATTCATCAGAAATCGTGCTTATAAACAAATTTCGAAAATTTCAAGTTCCTAAACTTTACAAGGTATACTTCTATATTATACAAACACATGATATATTTTTCAAAAAAATATGAATTGATCGAATAAGTGTGTTAACTAATAACTTCTATTATGTGTAATTCTTTATTATTTGAAACAATAATAATATATTTTAAAATTTTTTGTGATGAATTATATCTCTATTGAGAGCATTGTTGTATCAATACGAAAGAAGAAGTTATATCTTCTATGCAAACAACTATAACTTAAATTTTTATGTTCCTCAATTTCACAACTATAATTATATATTACAAAGAAATAACTTTTTTCACAAAACCAGAATACATTTTACAAAAAAATCACTTATTGGTAAGTTAAGGGTGTTTTTAATAATTTTTATTATATGTCATTATTTGCTATTTTACTCAATAGTAACATATTTTAATTTTTTTAAGATAAATAAATTCTTGATAAGATTGTTGATGTATCAATACGAAAGATGAAGATATATCTTATAAGCAATTAACCAATAACTTAAATATAACACATAAAGCAGTTATGAAGACTATGTTTAGGATACAAAAATCAACTTGATAGCGATTGGTTCAGAACAATGTATATATTAATATAAATCAAATGATGAGTATATGTTATAACATTTATTTCACTTGATATTCTTCGTTTATAACTAAAGATGGAAGACTGCAATTTAAATAATAATCAAGATAGAAAAAATGGTGAAATCAAATCAACATATAAATTCTATCTACTTATATTGGATAATCTTGTTTTGTACTACTTCATTATGATCTTTTATTAGAGATTTGTAAAATATTTTTTCAAGAATTTAAACAAAATAATGAATGAAATGAATATTAAGAACAAAATGGATTTCAATTACGTGATGATTTTAGTTATATAAAAAATTATAAATAAAAAAAGTGATTGCATCTTGTCTTACAATGATTCTTAATATGATTGAATGGTTGTACATTTAAAAATATGAATAGTAAAATTAATGGAGAAGAACCAGATACATTGCATTTATGAAAATAATATTTCAAATACTATGACTAAAAGTCTAAAATGTACATGGTAAACAATTGAGATGCTACCGATGATGAATTAAGGAGCTTGAAATGAAGAATATGGCTGAATAATTGAGAAAAAATATACAACAACATTGTAGATG
The DNA here is from genome assembly GCA_037367405.1 of Ottelia alismoides. Lineage (NCBI taxonomy): Eukaryota > Viridiplantae > Streptophyta > Magnoliopsida > Alismatales > Hydrocharitaceae > Ottelia > Ottelia alismoides. The sequence goes on from JAZKJV010006031.1 coordinate 184,424, forward strand.
ATTATACAATAATGAACACAAACAAGAAAATATCGGTTTTGTTTTAGAACAAAATCAAAAAACAGAGATAACGCTTTTATTTTGCTAAAAATAAATTATAATTTATATTTTAAAATTGTTTTTACTATTAGAAAAGTGAAAAAAATATAGAAATTTTAAAAAAGATTCCATAGTTGGGTCACTTAAAAAGCAGCATTTTTTTATAAAATGTAAATTAATAAGATAACGAAAAGTACTACTTTAGTAAAATATAAATACGTAATCTGGAAAAGAGAAAATAAGGAACATACCTTGACGATAATGACAAAGATGGAGGTCTTGCTGATAAGTGATGAATCTATGATTCTCATTCTTTATTCTTTTAATTTAACTTTATCTTTTAGCAAAAACAACTGTAAATTAGTGTAAATACAATAAATTAACACTATACAAGTCCTTTTTAATATTGCATAATTAACACATATTTTCCAAAAAAATAATAAATAGAAAAGAAAATGAAGGATATATTTAGAATAAATACAGAGTGACCCAAACCCAAAGAGAAGGTTAAGACTTTACATGATCGACAAGAAATAAGTAGAGAGAGACAAGGTACACTACATATTGTACATAACACCTATACTTATACAAACAATTATTTATTTATTTTATACACTCATATATACTCCAAGAATTAAAATAAAAAAAATAAAAAATTAGAAAACACAAAATAAAAAAATTTAAAATCCACAATCCATTGTACAAAAACCACATAGGTGCACAAACGACCTATTTATTATACTTCTATGTAAATAATAAAAATAAAATAAAAAGGGATATTTACACCCATAACCCTGAGTAATCTTGTAATTACCCCAGGAACCCTCGATAATCACAAATTACACCCAGAACCCCGAGTAATGGTTAACCTTTACATGGCATAACCCTGTATGAACTTCCGTTTAATTTCTCCGTTAACTCTAACGGAAATAGTCAATTTTGCCCTTCCAAAGCTATCATATTTACAACATGATACCATTCATCAAAACTGTAACCCAAAAAGTCTATTGTGTCCTTCGTCACCCATCATATTTACAACATGATGCCATTCCTCTCCCCCTAGGCTGGCCAGCAAAGCCTTCGATCCGAGCTCCCCCACCTCCGCCCGCGAGCTCTTCCCGCCGGTCGCCCGCAAGCTCAAGCACCCCTTCCCAGCGCCTGCGCCCAGCTCGAGACCTGGCCGCCCGAGCTCCCCCCAACCTCCGCGCCTGGGAACCCATCCCCCTCGCGGGCGTCGCCCCCCAGGAACCCATCACCCTCGCTCGCTACCCCCCCCCCCCCTTCGCCGACGCCCCGCCATGCCTGGGAACCCATCCACCCCCATCCCCCCGCCATGCCTGGGAACCCATCCACCCCCATCCCCCCGGCACCTTGCCATGCCTGGGAACCCATCGCCGTCGCTCGTCACCCCCACCCCCCCGCCATGCCTGGGAACCCATCCCCCCGACGCCCCCTGGGAACCCATCCCCCCGACGCCCCGCCATGCCTGGGAAGCCATCACCCCCCCCCCCCCCCCCCCCCGCGCGCCTGGGAACCCATCCCCCTCGCAGCGTCGCCCCCCTGGGAAGCCATCCCCCCGCCATGCCTGGGAAGCTCGCCCCCTAGGAAGCCATCCCCTCGACCCCCGCCATGCCTGGGAAGCTCGCTCCCCTGGGAAGCCATCCCCCCGACCCACCGCCATGCCTGGGAAGACATCACCGTCGCTCCCCCCGCGCCGCCTCGCCCCCCCTGCCGCCTGGAAACCCATCTCCCTCACACAAGCCCCAGGTCGCCCGCGCCTCCCCCTCGCCCAAGCCCTTCCCCCCCTCGCCCCTCCAGCGCCGCCTGATCCCTCACCCCCTGTAATTTCCTGTCAGGTCAAGCCCTCCTCCTCTCCCCCGACAAGCCCCCGCCTCGCCTGGGAACCCATCCCCCTCGCCCAAGCCCTAGATCGCCCGCGCCTCCCCCTCCCCTCCGGCGCCGCCTGGGAAACCCGCCCACATCAGAACTCCTCGCCCGCGCCCAAGCCCCAGGTCGCCCAAGCCCCCCTTCTCCTCCGGCGCCGCCTGGCCCCTCGCCCTTGCAATTTCTTGCCAGGTCGAGCCCTACATTTTCCTCTCGTTCTTTTCTTTTTTTTTATTTTCGATTAATCTCAACCGTTAAATCAGCTATTGGTTAGATTAACTCAGCCATCTGGTTGAGTTAATGGAGTTAACTAACGGAGGGTTATGAGAGTAAAACGGAGCAATTACTCGGTGTTCTGGGTGTAATTCGTGATTATCGAGGGTTCCTGGGGTAATTACAAGATTACTCAGGGTTATGGGTGTAAATATCTCAAATAAAAATCATCTTATATTCCTTAAATTATGTTGTAAATAAATAAAATATAACATAAAAGGAATTTGTGTAAAAATTATAAAATAAAAATTACATGTATATAATACATATGCATATTTTACCTGTATGAAATACACCATACTGTACATACCTTATTTATATTTTTCATAAAAATAATTAAAAATCATAAAAAATAGTTTGAAAAATAATAAACATATTCATTTTAATTATTGTTTTATTTATAAATTATTTATTATTATTTATTCATTTATTTCCATTTTGTAAATTCCTTATTTCTGATTCGTCCACGTGGGATTGTTGATTGTAGTCAACCTTCCCCCCTAGCTGACTTGACCTGATTCCTACTTCACCAGAGCTTCTTCTCCCCTTTTTCCTGATCAGGTCAGACCTCCATTGACCTTGATTCTTATGCCTAACTATGCTCCTAAGATACATGATTCTCACAAATCCCTAAGCACTGTCAGATCATCCTAGGGTTTGGAGCACCACTCTGATCTTTCTGGAACCCTAGGCACCTCTATAAAATGTCTCTTCTGCATTGCGAGCTCGACATCTCATTCCTCCCCTTCCTCTTTCCCCCCTAGCTACCTCCAGCTGAGTGACAACTGCCTGAAGAGATTTTTGCGGATCTGTTTGGTGGTCAGTTGAGCAAAGCTCAGCTCGTGGATGAAGCTCTCCATTGCGACAAGCCTCCCGACATTCCACAGCTTGGTTGAGGCCATAACCTCACCACCGCGTCGCCTGAAGTCCCTGAGCACATAAGAATCTTTAGGTAGTCTTTATCTCATCTGCATTTTTATCCCCTTTCAATTCAATTCATACCCTCCGCCAGCACTTCATCTTCTCCGACCACAAGTTATATAGACCAATCATGCACTTACACCCACACCGATCGATTTTCCAACTCACCCATCACACTCTATCACAACCTGACCCCGTTAGGCTTGCTCATCAGAGGGAGATTAGGTCTGATCTCCACCTTCCATATATGCCAGCGATCAAATCCCCATTCCCCATCGCTCCTTGAAGTTTTTCAAGTAACAACTGGACCAAAGCAATGCTCTCGAGTCCTAGTTTCCTTTGCAGGTGTTGAAGCGCTTGAAGAGACCAAGTGTGTACCCCAACTGTTAAGGCGAAGAAGCTCTAGGAGGAGCTCCACTATGTCGACCATCTGACTATCAACCAATCCATTAGAGCTATCCATTTGACGTGGAGCGCATCCATGATAGTATTGGACCCTTCAGCATCTCCATCAAAGCAAAAAATCTCCTTCCATGCTGGGTTGAAGCTCGACCGAGACCTATTCTTCCAGCCACTTCCACAACTGCTCGATTTGGAGTCGCTAGACCAGATTTGATCCAAGCCATCCTTTATCATATCATCCTGATTCTTGGATCAGATCTAGGCCCCCTATTTGAGACGCCCGACAATCAACTTTGCAGGCCTTTAGGTCAGACCTGATGCAACAGATCTGACCGCACGTCACCGACATATTTTGAGCTTCAAATCCCTTTGTAGAGAGTTATCAGAGCCATAGAGACCCTACGCATAAGGCACACACTTCAAGGGTATGTTGCACTTTTTATCCTATAGTTCTCCTTCTTCAGCTTTAGTCCAATAAATATAATGTTTAGGTGAAAGCATTTGCAGTTAAGACCTCACACTTTCCATATTTGCATTTTAATTCAGTTAAGTCGAGTCCACGTGTGTCCCCTCGACTATTGGGTTTAATTCCAGTTTTTTTCTGAACTCATTGATGGTTATGGAATGAAGTTGATATTTTAAGTATTTTGCCTGCCTGGATCACGTGTTGCACACGTATCGAGTGGATTAATTGCATAAATGCCACTAAGATTTATTGATTTGTTATTCGCTAGGCTTGAACACTTAATTTATTTACAAAAAGGTCCCTATAAACTATTTTTAATTACATGTCTTTTAATTAATGTAATAAATATCAACCAATACTAAAAATTATCTAAAAAATTACCTATAGCTCCTGCTAGCATGTATTCTTTATGGTGATTTTTGGGTGTTGATTTACATGCTTTTTATATTATTAAAAATTTAAAAACCCTAAAAAGTGTCTTATTTATTTTAAGGATTGATTATAGTGATTTTTATACTATTGATGGTTGATTTATTAACATTAGGTCAATATCACCATAGGTGTGGTGGGGTCGGGGGTTAAAGACCAAATTGGGAAATGCAAGTTAGACTTGCAAGGCAGAATGAGTTCTCACTTATTTTTATATGAATTACAATTTCTCATATTATTGGTATGTAACAAAGGTAGAAAGGAAATCCTAGATCTTGTTAGATATATAGTTGTAAGTATATCTCTTGCTTTGGAAGTTAAATAAGGGAATGGACTTTTAAAGTTGAAAAAGCAAGGCTATTTTGATTAAAAATCCTGAATTAAGGAATTTAAATTTAAATATATAATTATTTATATGTTATAATATAGCGCGTTTGTGATTTTTGACATGAAATCCATGAATCTGCTCAGTGGGATTATGGAGGTCAACCAATTGGCTAGACCAAATTATTCGGATTGGATCCATAATTTTGATCTTGTTCTTTCAGTAGGTTGCATTTCTTATGTGCTCTTAAAGAACAAGCACATATACCCTCAAACATCGAAAAAATCAAATTCAATGAAAACTATGTTGAAGATCATTCATTGGCAAGATGTTATATTTCGGGATCATTATCCAATGTACTTCAGAGACAACATGTGGATATAGATTCTTGCAAAGATATAATACTGAATCTGAAAGTGATGTTAGGTGATGTCAACTACACTCAATGTCACAATATTATGAAAGAGTTGATTCGCTACAAGATACAGGAAAGGGCTTCCATTAGAGAGCACATAACCGAAATGTTTGGTTGTCTCTTTGAACTAGAAACTCTCAGGGCTCAGATGGATGCATACATGTAACCTGACATCATTTTGTTGTCTCTGCCCAGTCTTTCAATAACTACGTAGTATCATAATACATGAACAAGTTAAACTTGTCTAATGAGGAGTTAATAACTTTAATAAAGTCTACATAAGATGTAATGAAGAAAGAAAATCCCACTATCAGTGCAATAGTTGCACATGCCAAGGGGAACACACGGTCGGAAGCATAGGGGATTTGAATGGTCAAGCTTAGAAGAAAAAGAAGAAGAGTCAATTTGTTGTCTTATCTTCTAGTGCTCCTACACTGATAGCATTTAAGAAGACTGGTGTCTGTCACCATTGTAAGAAGCTGGTGCATTGGAAGTGTAATTGCCAAGAATCCCTAAAAACTATCAAGAAAGGTAAAGCCCCAACTAGTATAAAAATATGCTTTCATCTTTGAAACCAATTTTCTCGTAAGATGACAAGGTAGTTGTATCATTGATTTCGATGCTTCTGTTCATGAATGAAAATTTGTTGCATCTATTTCAGGAAACTAGAAATCTTCATGAAGGGGAGATAGTCATATAGATGGGATCTGATGCAACTATTGCAGCAGTTACTGTCGAGACCTGTAGACTATTGTTATCTAGTGGGAGAGTCCTAGTACATAAAGTATGTCATTATGTTCCTGATGTTAGAAGGAACCTTATATCTGTATCTAATATAGCTAGAAATGGATATTCATTCTTTTCTGTAATAAACTTATCTTAAATCATTATAATAAATATATTGCAGTCAGTATTCTAACTTCTAGTGGATTCTATGAATAATGCTTTGGTGATTTTATCATGAATATTACTAGAATTAATGAAACCTTAAAAGAATTAGAAGAGATGGAAATCATTTAAACATTATTTGACATCAAGGGCTAGATCATTTATCTGTTGGTAAGATCAGTACATTGATGAATGATGGACCTTAGAATTTCTTCAGGTTCAAGCTTTGCCTACCTGTGAACATTGTCTTCGAGGTAAAACGACTAGGATTCCTTTTTGTAACAAGTTACGTGATACGAAGGTATTCTTGACCTAAAACATATCAATATATGTGGTCCCTTTAATACCACGATTGGAAGTGGATATCGATATTCTTTAAAATTTATTGATGGCCATTCGCGACACGGGTTTATATTCCTATTGCATCATAAAACTGAAACCTTTGAAATCTTCAAAGAGTTCACGGCCTCGATTGAGAACCAACCATATAAGAAGATTAAATGGATTCAATCTGACTGAGGTGGTGAGTACCTCTCAGATGAATTTAAGGAATAACTTAAAGAGAGAAGAATTGTCTCCAATATCACTCCTCCTATAACTCTTATAACCAAGATTTTTAGTGGATTGTGTGGTCTCACAAGGCGAGACCGTTCTTGATGCAATGACTGCTCAAGAAACCTTAATTAATAAAAAAATAATGCACAATATCAATTAATTAATCAAAAGCAAAAACATGGATTTAAAATTTATTATAATTCTACAACAAAAGTGTATAGTGTGCAAGCATGTGCAGAGGTCGAAGTAAAGGAGCAAACGTTAGATTGGACAATGATGCTAAAAAAATGTCCTTTTCTCTTGCCATTTTATTCTATTTGGTATGGGTTGTTTTATTTTATATTTTTTATAGATTTTATTTTTTATATTTCTAAATTTCATAAATTTTCTAATTTTTAATGTCTATTTATATTATCTAATTTTAAGTTTTTTCTTCAAAATATCCAATATAAGAATATATATTGTTACATAAATAATGTAGATTAATACAATTCTAATTGCTTCTAAAAATAATAGAAATACATGAAATAAAATATTTTGGGGTTTTATACATTTTTCTAATGTTTCTTAGATCTTTCTAGAACTTTTGCATAATATTAATTATTTTTAAAATAAAAATCTCGAATAAGAGAATAAATAAACAAAATGAATTAATTTAGATTAAAAAGAGAAAATAAAGTCCAAAATTCATCAAATAAATTTCAATATACAGATAATGATATACAGAAAATTCCGAAACAAAAATAAATATTTTTGAGATTCTTGGAATTTATATCTTTTTCTACTAGATTTTGGGATTTTTAATTTTTATGATTTTTCTTTTTATATTTTTAGGGGTTTTGGTCAAGAGTTATAAAATATAATAATAAGTAAAAAATATTTATTAGGGAATTTTTCAAAATGTTTTTCAGTTTTTTGGTATTTTTTAAATCAAAGAGATACAAAACTGCGTTCATTTGATTTTTAATAAATGGATAAAATGCCTAAAATGTAAATCCAAAAATGTGTCAAAAAAAATACATGCTAGAAGACATCTAACCCTTATTTTTGACATTTTTTGGAGCACATATGGTTTATTCGATAAAATAGAAGAAAAGCACAAAAATACATGTACAAACGAGGGCATATTTACAATTAAATTTAAAGTCAGTGGTTCATCTGCAGATGCACCAAAACATAATATTAAAATTTATTCGACTAAACATAAATACAAAAATCTGCTTGGGCATACACAATTTGCCCAGCTCATATGGGATGACATGTGAGATGAGTTGGACTGGATCCACGTGCAATATTAAATAGATTCAGAGGACACTATGCAATTTTTTCACATTTATTTACATTACAGAAATTATTTACAATACTAATTAACTAACAGAAAATGTGGGGGTTTAGTTTGCAATATACCCCAAAGTATGTAGAGTTGGACGGTCCAGATCATTTCACTTACCATGTGCCCTCTCTGCGCCCAATGATGGTTCGGTCGTGGGCGCTTGGGATTAGATATCGGGGAGAGATCGAGCAGCTGAGCTTCGCTAGATCCAACTGTTGCAGATGGATTTGGGGCTCCTTTCTAGATCAGACGGTATCTTCTCATCAAGAAGAACATGGAAGAACTGGACTTCCCCTCACCTTCGATCAATGATTCCTCCTCCCTCCGGTGATCTCCGACAAAGTTCTTTGGCTCTACACCTTCGGGAAGGGGTTCCATATAGAATGAGGTGCTCGAGAAGCTACAGGACACAGTGATGGGGTCCTGCTTTGTCGTGAAAATCAAAGCACCTAGAGACCCTCTACATTTGAGATTCTTGGACTAGGAAGGGTCCTTCTAGTGTAGGACCTACACGAAGAGATTCCTTGGCTCAAGGCGATGGTGCTCAGCCCAATTCGAAGCTGCAACACATAAGGATGAAGGTGGGTGGAGGGGGTCTGATGAATGGCAGCGGATGACCCTCGATTCACTGACCAATATGTGGTCAAGGGGTCTTGATGGGCATACGAGATGGAGAAATGAAAGGGGAAGATAGTAGAACAGTGGGTACATATATAGAATGATTGTCGGAGCTCAAGTTCTCCGGTAAGCGAAATAATTAAGCTACATCTAAACCTACTCCATTGAAGACTAAATTAAATGTAGAAATAAAAATGGAATGATGAAATCTACCTAGAAAATAACATGTGCAGCTCTTATACCACTTGAGGACCATGGAGCAGGGTGGCCGGAGAACCACTGTGAGTGCAGCTCCATCCTCCGTAATCCACTTTAGACCTCAAGGGACCTTCCCCTATCATTGGGATGCTCGCTAAGATGAGGTATAGGGGATTTAGGACTCGGAAGATGACCAAAGAATTGGAGGAGAAAGGGCGGTTTTATTTATAGATAGGTGGTGCACCTTTATTGATTGACGATTTGGCATGAATTGAAGCTATGTAAAGAGGAACTAATGAGTCGGCGAGGATAATGGAGGATCAAGGAGGAGAAATAGTGGAGGGCTCTAGGGAAATGGAGGATTATTTGGCAGGGAAAAATCAAAGAAGACAGATCGCTCGATATGCCTGACAAAATCAGAGAGAAGACCAGACAATTGACTTGGGTCAACAATATTGCCTTCTGATTGGTCCACAGAGGACACTACATGACAAAATAGCTAATTTTAGTCTAAATTAAATAAATGAAAATAGTAAATGATTTTATTAATTTTTGGATATAAAATAAAAAATGTCTAAGTTTATATTTATAAGTATATTCATCTATATTTTTGGGTTTATTTATTACAAGTTAATTTTTAAGTGTATATTTATAAGTATATTCATCTATATTTTTGGTATTTTATTTTTGGTATTTTAAATGTCAGTAATTAAGGTGGGCATGGTATATTATTTTTGCGCAAACTTAATTTTTCATTTTCTTTTACTACAACTCTTATGTACATAGTTTATAGATTTGATGAATAAATAATAGAGAGTAGAATAGGTCCCAAAAATGCATTATTTATGAAAGAATAAACAGGGTTTTTATTGTATTATTGGCCTTTATCTGTCCCTACTTTATTCCTTATTGAGAAACTCAATTCTCGACTTAGTCTCAGAGTTTAGGGTCACAATTACCTTTTTGATATTTTATTATTTTTCTTGTATTTTCTTTATTATATAATTTTGGCACTAAAATGGAATTTTATACACAATAGACGAAAGAAATAACGAATGGCAACCATACAAAATAATGTTATTTACATGTAATAAATAGGGTTTTTCAGGCCAAAATGATTTAATAAAAGGTAATGAAATGGAGATTCATCACCCCCTTATACTTGCATTTTCTAGTCCCTATTAAACACTAACGTAATAATTGCAGAACATTAAAATAAAGAAGAGAAAATTAAAGAAATTGGATTGATTTTAATTTTCAAACTTATCTTCAAAAGAAATCAAAGTTTAGAGCTCGTATGAGACCTTGGTGTGAGAAATTGCGTGGAACCTGGTTAGGAACCTGATTTAAAACACAACAGCCTTCAATAGTCATAGAACTCGGTTCAAACCACCTCAATAGCCATGTTAGAACCAGTCTACATCATACACAAGCCCTTATGATTATGAATCTAACTTGTACAATGTAAGTGATAATGGTTGTTCCCAATTGAAATGACAAAAGAACTAATTCTCCAGCATGACAACCCAATGATTTCCCAATCCATCAACTCTTTCCTCGAGGAGCGGGCTATTCCCTTCCAAGTTCAAGTGCATCTGGATCAAGAGGAGGGATGAAGAGAAGAATGTACGGTAGCTAGTGATGCTACCTATCCGAGGATGCATGACCATTGTAGTCAAGTCATCCAACTACAAGCTCACATGATTTCTAACTTTTAAAGCTCAACCTTGCTTATTTCAAATATATACATATTTTGGCAGACATTTTTATTTTCAGTTAGATCTGTCCACTTTTTTGGAGTTTTTATAATACTATATACAATAACATTTACATAAGGAGTTTTCCTCTTGAGCCAGAAAGCTATCCTTCTTTTGAAGAAGTATTGCAACCCACACTCTCCAGTCTTTAGATGTCAATGCCACAAGAAGGGTTGGGGTGCACTTCCCTTCCTAGAGGAGGATGAATGTTTCCACTCGTGTCCGTCTCATACTGATAAATCCAATCCCCTCACTAATTCAACTAAGTTGAGCCAAGTGAAAGGTGCAAATGTCCAACTTAGGTCACGATCGACAATAGTCATGCACGTGTCTCCAAAAGTTCTAGTTAGGCAGTTGAGGTGTCTCAAACATAGCCATGTATCTCAAAGAATTATGTCTGAATAAACCTGAAGTACCTCAAATCTAGTTCCTATAAGGTTCCAATGAAGTTAGGTGCATTAGGGGTCCGACCAAGATCCAATATGCGACTTTACTGAGACTAGTTCAGTTATCAAACTCAATCGGAAAAATGCACATGCCATGTAAAATGCAATAAAAATCTTTTTGTGATACCATCTTTAAAATTTTATGGATTTTTGAAATGATTTTGTAAATTTTATTCACTTTTTCAAAAAGGTTTTGTAAATGTTTTTGGGATTTTTCAAAAAGACTTTTGGAAGAAAGGATAGAGACAAATATTTACATCTGGATGCATCAATTATTTACAAGAATTGAGGTTTAAAGAATCTACAAGGGATGTGTTATTATTTTCGTAAATATATAAAGTTGGTGAAGAATGTTGATTTATTTGTATTATGTATATATTCCTTAATCTTATTTGAAAATTATTTTACAAACAATTTTGAAAACTATAGTCCAAAATAATTTATAAATATATTTTTTAAGACTTTTACATGCATTCGAAAATAAATTTGCAAAGATTTTTCAAACAATATATATAGTTTTTTCAAAATATTTTGCAACAAAACAATTTTCAAATAGGTTTTCAAAACATTTCTATTTCACAAAAAGAAAATAAACTTCTACAAACAAAATATTTTTACAAAGAATGAAAACATTATACAAAATATTTTTCAAACAGTTTCTAAAAGATTTTTAAAATATATTTTCAAACTATTTTCCAAACAATTTGTAAAATATTTTTACCTGACTTATTAATCACTATGTACAAAAAGAATACGTAGAATTGTTTGCACCTTTTTATTAGTAGATTTAATCAATTGTATATGTATATATATAGAGTATTTTAGTCTTATTATTCCAAAATACGAAAGTATGAGTTATGACTAAAGTACATACAGAGTATATGCAACCGCAATATACTTAGCTTGAGCTATGTCCTCATAGACCGGAAAGAAAAAGAGAAGACATAACTCGCACTGAGTATAAACAAGCACGTACTACAATGATGAATAAGGAATGAAGGAATGAAGAAATGAATGAATACGGAGTCGACCTTCCCCCCTATGCTTAGGATCAAATAATCCTAAGCGTAGCATGTTGTATCTACATGCAAGAGGGTTGAGGGTGGTAATACATAGATCACAACTCAGTCTATCTACCCATATACTTGGGGTAAACTATCTCTAAGTATTGCAAAGAAAATCAACAAGAGATGTGACAATGGAGGGGATCAATAAAAGATATGATAAAAATATAAAATCATGGGAGAATGTGCACATCACTCCCCCTATACTTAATGTAGAAGATCCCCAAGTATAAACAACAAGAAGAGTGAGGAAACTGAACAAAGAAAGAACAAACATAATAGGTGCACCCCCCATACTTAGGACAAAGTATGGCACGAGTATAGACACACATATATGGCGAATGATATGGGGTACACATGATATACAGAAGAAATATTGAATAAAAAGACAAGACATATGTATACAAAATGTATAGAATGGTGACGTGTGAGATGGTATCTGATAATTGAATACCTTGTTCTTGTCATCGTCTCCCTGTGAGAATGGTGACACAATCAAAAATAGAAATACACCCTAAAAGAAAAACAAGTGGGGCTCTACTATTAGGGAAAAGAAATCGAAAACTAATCTAGGATACGGTAGTGAGAAGCAGAGCATCAGCTCAAGAAAAAATGACGTAAGAGAAAAGTTTATATCGTAAGACACCGAGGAAGAAGGATTGGTACATATTCTTTCTTATCACTCATAGTTTCAGGAAGATACAAAAAGTGAAGAATATGAGACTCTCTATGTAGCTCGATATATGATTGACATAAGGTTGAAAGATCAATAACACACAGAATATCACAAGACGCGGCTCAACCTTGTGAGGGTTGTTAAGGTGAGCAGACTCAGATGAGTCAGAGATCTTAGATTAGTCAGAAGACTCAATATCGTGATCCACCACATAAGATACACAACCAGAGATGATAATAAGTACTCAAATCAGAAGACTCAACTTCATGCTCCACTAGATCGGAGATACCATAAGTGAAACCAAGTATCAACAAAATGATATATCCTCCCGTAGAAAACCCTTGGGGATTGATACATAATAAGCAATGAATAATCAAAATAGAGCTCCTCCTTGCGAGGGTCATCAAGGAGAGCATACTCAATGGAGTTAGATCCATCAGACGGATCAACATAAGCGATCTCTATAGGCAACATATTGGCTACTCAACAAAAGAGACCGAAAAATTTAGAAAATGTCACAGTCTCTTGCAGATAACCCTCAGGGAGCATTGCAAAATAGGTCATCAAATCAAGGAAGTGTTGGCATCAAGTCTCAAGTCCTCAAAAATAATCAACCAATCATAAGTCAACAGAAGGGCATAAGGTTATGGGAGGGATAAAAAAACATCAGGGAGATCATAATGCAGTCCCTAAAATCAATCAAATCAGTTGTGATAGATCAAGATGTCAGACAATTTGTCTCTAAGTGCTAAAGGGGATGGAAAGTCAGGTGATGGGGGATGGATCAATCAGGAAGATGAGTGAAATCATGTGGGTTTTGAGCACCGTTGCTTTGAATCACAGAAAGAAGTAGTATATCAAACATTTGAATCAAGATGTGTGGAACAACTTACGAGATCGTACTGTTGTAACTCATGGAATCATCATCAATTCATAGGGAATCAATCTCATCTTCCATCACAAGATAAAAATCCTTAATAAATAATCACCGTTGTAATAGTGCAAAAATCAAAGTGCTCAATAAAGAATCTATGCACATATCAATGTCAGATCCACCAAAAATAGCACACCAATCTCAATATCCTCAAATATGCCCGTCTTACTCAAATAATTCTTGAAATCAAAACCTTGATGTGGGCCTCATCTGCTAACGCTGCAATCTTGGTTGAATGAAGAGATGACACGAAGAGGAACAAGGAGGGTGGGCGAGAATTATGAGATAAAGATATAATTGTGGTTCAAGAAGAGAGTCTTCTTGAGCCGGATCAGAAAAAGGGTGATATGGGCAAGGAGATAACTGCAAAATCTTGCTACAAAAGTAAAGATCAAGATCCGATATCAGAATCAATGAAGAAGATAAATAATATGGACAAATAGAATGAGAAGGACTCAATAAAAAGATGAGCTCAAAGACTTATGAATCTATCAACTCAATGAATGATGAATGGGAATGGACCCAAAATCACAATCAATGTACAAAGCAAACCCCTTGTTCACCTACTCAATACAGTGAAGACCAAAGATGGTGGTCTTTTATCTTGTCCATTTTAGAGTTAGGTGACCTTAAAAAAATTGTACAAACACATAGGTAGGCCTAGGATTGGGGCACTAGTCCTTAATGTGTATGTGAGAATAAAATGCACATACAATGAGGTGGTTATTCTTCCCAAGGTAATGAATCCATTATCTTTATTTTAAAGGTCCAATAGAGTTAGCAATACCAATTTTATTTTTGCTTATCACTTTTTTGTTGTTTTCAATGCAATCATCTAACGAGTTTCCAATCCATTGGCATCCTTTGTAATCAAAATTAGAGGGAGAAGGTCGGAAAAGCAATGTAAGTCAGAAATAGAGCAAGCATAGTTAGAAGACTTACAATGCTTCCCAGCTCTCTCCATGCATGATGCATGACAAAATTGAAAACTACCCTATATGAGATGCAAGCCCATCAAATTGCGCTAGAATAGAATATTCTATTATCATGAAGCACCACATGCTAATTATCTAGATATGAGACCTAAGTTTGATCTTTAATGGCACTTGATGTCCACCACAATGGGTCCTGCAAGCGTTATATGTGACCTCTCTTGGCATGCGATGTTAAGTCTAAATGTCCAACCATTATGATTTCACTAAGTCTAGAAGCAAGTCTATAGGTACAAGAAAATATATATTACGGCTTTGGACCTTAATTTATTAAGAAAGAACATCCTAAGATAAGGTTCATTCACACAAAACAAATAAAATTAAAAGCAAACAACAAATAAAATGAAAGCGATGAAAATGCGAAAAACACGACAAGGCCTCGAAGGGAACAATTCCTCAGGAAATGGACCTGGTGAAGTGCAATGTGGCTATGAGACTCCAAATTATTACAAATTGTATGTGTATCTCCTTCACTTTAATCACAAAATAAAATGGAAAATAAAATAACAATAAAAATAATAAAAAGAGTCTGTCTTCAAAAATCCCTCCAGGTCTTCATTTGGTGCTCTCTCTTGCCTGCTAGGGAAGAAAGCTGGCTCCACCTTTCGTGGGTGCACAGGTCTTCCGAAGAAGTACCTCCTCGCGTAATAAAGCCAAAAGTAGACTAGAGTAAAGAGACAAATAAATAATCACAATCTATGTAGCGTTGCTCATTGACAATATTGCCATTTGAAAACAAGGATTTTTATGGGTCATAAGGTCTCACACGTCTAGACCATAGTCGATGCAATGACCGCTCAAGAAATCCTAATTAATGAAAATTTAACCCGCTATATCAATTAAGCAATGAATAACAAAAAATGTTAATTTAAAATTGCCAAGGCATACATGCAATTTGCCCAGCTCACATTGGACAACATGTGAGTTGATCTGGACTGGACCCACGTACAGTATTAAATAAATTAAGGGGCCACTATACAATATTTTCACATTTATTTACATTACAGAAATTATTTACAAAACTAACTAAGTAATATAAAAGGTGGGGGCTCTAGTTTGCAATTTACCCCTGATGAGCACAGAGATAGACAATCCCGATCATTTCACTAGCAACGTATCCTCCTCTCCATGCCCGATGACGGTTCGCTCGTGGACGCTTGAGATTAGATCTTGGGCTAAGATCAAGCAACTGAGCTTTGCTAGATCCAATGGTTGTTGATGGATCTGGGGCTCCTCCCAAAATCAGACGATATCTTCTCATCAGAAAGAATAGAGAAGAACTATACTTCCCCAGACCTTTAATCAATTATTCCTCCTCCCTTCGACGATCAAAGATGAAGTTCATTAGACCTACGCCTTCTAGGAAGGCTTCCACAATGAACGAGGTTCTCGAGAAGCTCTAGGACCTAGTGATGGGGAACGCTTGTCATGGAAACTGGATCACTAGGAGAACATCTACATTGGGACCTCTACGAAGAGGTTCCTTGTCTCGAGGTGATGGTGCTTGACCCAATTTGAAGCTGCAATGCATAAGGGTGATTGTGGGAGGAGAGGGTCTGACGAAAGCTTGAGGACGACCATCGCATATGATGAATCTCAAATTCATCACACTAAAAGTGACTAATTAAGCTCAAATGTCCTAAATTCATGGGCATTTTTTCATTTATATTGCATAATTTTCATACATTCATATGTAAATAATTTTTGCATTTTATCACTCATAATTTCTTAAAATAAGGAGCCATGCATCGCAGCCCAATCGACATCTAAAATAGACTAACTTCCATGATTTATAATTAATGCATGCTATCTCCAGAAAAACTTGAAACCACTCCAACTTGTACAAATAATAAGAATAAATGAAAAATATAAAAAAATCACTAACACAAGTAAGTGGTCTAGAAACCCAAACCCGAATTTTAGGATTCTCGGACTAAAATGCTGATATCTTTCTCATATATTGTCCGATTTGATCCAACTCACTTTTGAACTAATGTACATTCAATTATGTTCAAAACGAGATGAAGTTCAAGTGAATCGGAGCTTATATGTGAAAGTTAGGTTTTGGGCCTCTTTTGTACATTGTGTACCTTAGTGATTTTCGACCTACTATTTTATGTATATAATAAACTCATTTCATTTTATTTATTTTTCATTTATCTTATTTGACTAAAGTTTTATTTAATTGCAAAAAAATCCAAATCCAAAATGATCATGAAATCGAAGAAACTAACTGAGTTCGAGTCTTCACTAACTGTCTACTCTCATATTTTACTTTATTTATTCATTTTAATAATTAATAAAAATAAAAAAATGATTAACACGTAAATATTTATCTTTGATTTTTTTCAAATTTTTTCGATTTTTATCTTGATTAAAATTCATAAAAATTATAAAATAAAAAATCTTGGTGTTCTATGTACATGAAGTACTAGAAAAATAACACTTTGCACAAATGACCTATCTTGGTTTTGGTCACTTCGTCAAAATTCTAGATCTCTTTGAGACGAGAAATTTTCATGAAGAAAATTTTTCGATCCAATATCGTTGCTATTTCTTTGGTATTTAAATTTTTATTTTGAATTTTCTTGTGATGCCATGTGGCAGCTCCAAGAGCCACAATGCAGCAACTATTTTTTGAGCTTTTAATATTCATTTTATTTTTTCAAAAAAACTAAAAATAAGAAATAGGAAAAGACACATAGAATCATCGTGTCAGTCTTATCTCGACTGATTGGATGGCCACTGCTCATTCTCCTTCCTCCCCTTCTTTCGTTTTGTCTTTCCCCCTATCCTAAGTGGCGGTGGCACCGACACCAATCTCACCACAAATCCCGCACACCGCCTTCCCGATCATCACCCAATATCTCCCTCATCAGATGGTGTCGTTTTCAAGGAGTCAAAAGGCTTAGGATTTTTGTTTAGAAAATTTATGTTATCAGTTTTCCTTATTTGGGTAGTCTGACCCACGAATCTTCACTATAAATTTTTTATTTTATTTTGAAGCAATTATTTGATTTTCAACATATTTTTTCTTATTTTATTATTTTTGTGTCACTCTCTTATACTTTATGTGTTATTTATTGTGTGAGGTACCTGATGCTTGTGGAGTGATTCTCTCGAATCCGATGCATCTTCACTGACTGCTAAGCTGCACTAAAATTAAGATCGAGTCAAGCCATGAGAGAACATAGAGTGTAGGATTTATTTTCTGCAATTGTTTTTTGTAATTAATTTTCTTTTATGGCATTGTCCATTTGGACTCTAGCATGTGTAACAAGACTTGAACTTTTTCTGTGGTGTGTCGTGGCCTGTTTCACTCTTTAGTGAGGGTAGGGGCCGCCTTAAGTGGCTCGTTGGTTATACCAGCACATACGACTATAACAACATCTAGGATTTTATTTTTTGTGTTCGTAGAATCTTGGACCACACTTCACGTTAATTGAGACGCACATTAGATCGTTCAAGTTAGTCAAAATCAAATCAATTGTTCCCATCTATTAGAACTTTTTGATAGTTGTGATTTTTGTCGGTTTGCATTCATATAAAATAATTTCAATTCTTGTATTGTACCCACATGGAGACTGCAAGGAATCACTGTAAGTCTTCTAACTGAGCACACATCATAGTTTTTCACGTGCATCGACTTTTCCCAAATTTCTCCTTCCTGTTTCGTCACGTAAATTTTGAAGGAAATTGGGATGGATGATAAACATGCGTTTGTGCTCACCTAATTTTTAAGTGATCGCGTAAATAAAATTGGGACTGCTAAACAAGGCTTACTAGTTTAAACCATAAAATTTAGAATTTTTGTGAAAGAGAAACCCCATCATTGGATTCATTTATTTGTCTAAGTGAGTGAGAGATACACTTAAGGCTAGATCCCTACTCTAGAATCTTCATTCAGATTACTGATTTTATAAAAATAATTAGCTACTTCTGAGTGAGGAAATACGGTTAGCTGGTAAACGGTCTGTATTTCCTTAGTAGAGTGGGTGGTTTAAAGGACACTATGTAGGGCTCTATCCTTAAGTAATGTGTTGTCATTTTACGGTACGTACTACACTCATACTGGCTTAAAGTAGGTGTAACTAGTCGTAAGAATTCAGATCAACCTTTAAGAAAATTTTCGGCACCTAACATCTTGCTAATTCTTTTCCAACATTGAATTTATCACCAATTAAAATTGAAAAGATAACTGGTCGAACTGTTGCGGCCTTCATTTGTGAGATGGTGAACTTGGATTTTAATGGTGTTTGCATTGGTGCGCATGAACTGACTCGAAAATCAAAAATCTCAAACTTGTGTTGTCGCCTACCGTGATTAAGTAATTAGGGCTTCTTCTCGTGAGTATCTCGTGTACTTTAACATCTTTAACCAAGATCCATTATGACAACTCATCCACCTCCTTTGAAGATATCAAGACATTACTATAATAATCCAGCAGATCTATACTGTAAAAAAGAAATCTTCTCAGCCATCTCCCTAATCATGCATCCCCGCGAATCCCAATCGATCATCGTCGATCCTCCCAAATCCTAATGGATCCCCATTAATCTCCTCCTGCCATCTTCGCTCCCCCTCGCCCTCTGCTATAATACGAAGCCCCTCCTCGTCTTCAAGATGATATGTCGATCAACAATCACCAGCAGAGACCTACCAAAGGAAGTGATAGTTCTCCCATCAAGCGAACTCTAGCCCACGAGATCCAAGGCCCCATCCCACTCCGCCTTGTCGTAGCATGTCGTCCCTCATTACGCCTACTCCACTCTAGCCTCGATATAAGTTGTTGAGTTCGAATCCAGGTATCACCTTCTCCACAGAGTCATTTGCTTTTTCTACCATTGTAGCCTCGTTCATCTTCCTCTTGAACCAACTGCATCGGAGCTCTGCTCCTCCACCCACACTCCGCCTCGCCTACTCCCAACTAGCACCAAGCTTCACACCTTCTCCTCTATGCCTCTCTGACGTCATTCAATTGTCTCCTCTACCTTTGGAACCCCTTACTCCTCGATCATCGACCACCTAGGTGCCTCTTCACCTTCATCTAACATCCCCCTACGACAACCAGAGCCATCTCGATGTAGGAGGTCCACCTACTACACCTATTCTTTCAACTACAGCCCGCCACTACAATACACATCCAGGAGCATCTTCACCGTGCAAGTGCATCGACTGCAGTCAACCATTGCCGTTCGACCGTCTCCTCCACCTTTGACCTCTTATGTCCCCAACGTCCATTAGCCGTGTGTTGGTCACAAGAGCTTTGTGCATATCATCTCCAGGACATCTTCACTGCTATGCCACCATAGATTTACTCGTCGCTCATCGGCCATCCTCCTCCTTCGATGGTCGGGCCACCTTTGACAGACCACAAAGTTGCTTCACTCAGCCAGGCTTCTTCACTCCCCCGCCCCTCTCCACCGAGTACTAGAACCAATACCATCACGTGCTCCTCACATGAGGTTTGGAGAAATTTGCAAGGTCACCACCAGAATATCCATCCTATCACGTAGAAGCCCCTTCCTCCCAAGGGTCACGTGACATACACGTGACTTCTTGGTAATTTTTGTAGAAATCCCCTTCTATAGATAGGTCTTTACATTCAAGTCCTTCCACTACATATTTTATTTTATTTTATTATGGTAATATGCAAATAAAACACTATGTTCTCAATTTATTTTGAGTCTATTTATTGCATTATTGTATTATTATAAAAATAGCACCTTGTTCTTGAATTAATTCTTAACATCGTAGCATTGCCTTCTTATTTTTATCGTCCATGGCTATTTAATAATATTTTTTATTATGGAGTCTTGCATACTCTGCCCACTTCGTACTTCAAAGTTCATATTTAATTAACCATTGCTCTAAAAATTACCAACAATTCATGGATCATAGAATTAATTGAAATTTATCTTCTGCCCAAAAAAAATCACATTTACATGCATATTTTACTCTATAAAAATAGATTTCTGAATTTCATTAATTAATTTTTCATATATATGAAATTCAACATTTTTAGCGTTTAGAATTTTTCTGAGATATATTCCTAGTGATATATCTTAGATAATTTTTTCTTTAAAATAAGTAGATTTATTATAATTAATTGTTGAAAATCACACCATTTGCATTCATAAATTCATTATTTACTCATCTTGCAACCAAAATATCCAAAACAAATACAACACATTTAATTCATCATTATTTAGCTCTCGACCAAGTTTCAAAATTTTTAGACACCATTTAATGTAAAGCTACATTTTAGTCCCTACAATTTGGCTACAATTGTATTGACATTTAAAAATTGCATTAAAAAATACCAAAATAATACCACCTTAAAAACCCTACACAAAATTCTATAGAAATTATCCTATGTTGTTCCTTTACCTCCTTGTGTTCAACCTTGGAACTTTCTTAAGTAAGCCAAATATAAAATAACTTGAATTAATTGAATTAAATTTGAAATGATTATTTCTTGATTGATTGTGATTACCCGCCTTCAACAAAACGACAACATTATTTTAAAACGATAATTCGCACAATTAAACTGATGGTTTTCCAGACTCATCAACATATCAGATGGGGAAATTGAAGGGGAAGATAGTGTCATACAATGGGTGGTAAGAATAGTGGACGCAGGAATAGAACGACTACCGATGCTCAAGAGCTCTTGCGTGCAAAATAATTAAACTACATATAAGCCTACTCAATTAAAGACTAAACTAAATGAGAAAAAAGGAATAAATCTTCCTAGGAAATAAAATGTTCAGCTCTTATATCGGGCTGTAGAACCTCGGAATATGGTTGTCAGAGAACTACCATGGATGTACCTCCTTTCGTCACCATCCACTTCAGACCTCATAGGACCTCCCCCTATCATTCAGATGATCTCTAGGCCAAGGTTTAGGGGATTTAGTACTCAGAAGATGACTAAAGAATGCAAGGAGGAGAAGAGGTTTTATTCATAGACAAATGGGGCACCCTTATTGATGGCAATTTGACAATAATTGAAGCTATGTACAGATGATCAAATGAGTCGACGAGTATCATGCATGATCCAGAAATAGAAATGGCGACGGGCTCGAGGGCAATGGAGGAACGAAGCATCATGAAAAAATTGAAGAAGACATGTTGCTCGAGATGTCTGACACAATTAAAGAGAAGGCAGGACAATTGCTTTGGGAACAATAATTCCTTCCTTCTGATTGGTCCACGGAGGACACTACATGATAAAATAGCCAATTTTATTTGAATTTATGAGCTTCCCAAATCAGGAACTAAATATTTAAGTAAATATGACCATACCTCTCTAAAGTAGTTCGAGGGTGATGGCATCACCTGAAAACGACGGATTCAGTGTGTTAGGTGAAACTGATAATGATCCATCTTCATTTGATGAAGCAATTGTGTATCATGACATGGATAGATGGATGTAGCAGAGAAGTTTGAAATAGACTCCATGCATAATGGTGTTTGGACCCTAGAGGATCCACCTAGTGGCTTAAAACCCTATTGGGTGTAAATGGATATTCAAGAGAAAGGGAACCTGATGGAAAGGTATAGACCTTCAAAGCACGACTCGTATCCAAGTGCTACAAATAGAGAGAAGGATTCATATATACATTCTTTTCTGTGACTATGCTTAAATGCATCATGGTACTGCTAGCTATAGCTGCATATAGACTACGATATCTGGCATATGGACGTCAAGACGACATTCTTCAATGGATACCTCAAGAAGTATATCTCTATGGAGAAGACCAAAGGCTTCATAACTGAAGAAGGCAAAGTATGCAATCTTATGAAATCCATATATGGGATCAAGTATTTTTTTCGTAGATGGAACATCAGATTTAAATAAACTAGTAGATTAGCCTCTCTAGATTTTATTTTATGTGATTTTCAAGCTTTCGTGATTTGGAAAGGACCAAACCCTAACTTTCATTTAAGTCCTTTTTTCATATAAGACATATATTCCATGGCTTTATATAATGGAATTTCTAAAAATATACTCTGTAATATTCACATAATGGTAGGATCCGATAATATTATTATCAATTTTCTAATTTTTAAGAATTTTCCATAACATCAGGAAATGTCACATTTAAATCACTAAAAGTATTGTACTTATTTTCATGACAATTATCCTTTACAAATGGCTGACTAGAAGGTGTGTAGTCATTTAAAACATGGACTGGAACGAAATTTGAAATTTGAACTCCTCTTCTTGCACGACAATTGATGGTGGTAGCTTCTCCTTGACTTGCACGGCTAGGATTTAACTATTATTATGTTTTTTCTTTTTGTTTTTCTTAATTTTTTGTATTTTTTCGTGGTTTAGTGTAATACCTCCTCCTCCTTCATCCATACCTACAACTGGATAGGTTGATGTAAAAAATGACGGTTCACCTTGTGAAACATTATTCTTTCCCTTAACATTTGTAGATTGTTGCATGGTCCAACCACTCTTGAGAGTCACAATATCAGATAACATAAATGGTTCATTCATACCTGACTTTATAGGAGTGGAGGACACACATCACAAACTACCTGCTCCTTGCATAAGAAATTATTGCGGTTCACCTCAACCTGTGCGGGAATGATGGTTTTTGCGGTAGTAAGGTCATTGACTTCTAGCTCATCTCATTTAGGATATTCATCAACTAATAAATGTAATCTAGTAGGGGTTTGCGGGCATAACCTCTATATATTCAACGTGCTGACCATGTTGAGAATGATAGTATTGAGGAGACTGCAACTAAAAATTGTAAGAATATGTACAGGAGGAAACTATTGGTGATATTAAGGAGGAGGGAACTAATTCTGGTATTGAGGAGTTGGCTTGTTGATGAAGCTGATGTTGTTGATAATTTGGTTGCTGGTAACATTGTCTCTTGGTGTTAAATATGTTTGGAGATTGATAGTGAAGCTGGTTTAGATGGGCCTTCCTTTAACCTTAATACTTGTAGAATGGCTAGTTGGCTGATGTTTGACCCTACTAATGTCCTCTAAGATTGTTCAAATGCTTTGCATTACTCCATATGCTATTCACCTTCTGAGATTTGAAAGAATGACTTGATGAGTGTCAATAGCTCTAGATGGTACATGACCCTATGTTATTGATGTTGTTTTAATGGTGGTGTCTAGTATGGTGCTTGCACGTAGCATACGTACTGAATGAACTGTGACTTCCATGGAATATACTATGTGGATGGTTCTTTTGACACTATAGATGTCTTAGCTGATGCGCTCACAGATTGGCACGAGTAGACCGAGCTCATCGGGAGCTCCATCTTCTACATAACCTGGTCAAGCATGTCAAGGTTCTTTATTCTCTATTCGATATCAAAGATAGTTTTTCAACGTTACGTGATCGCTTCTTTATTATATTGACTTTGGACAGGTGGTTTCTAATGATACTAAAATTCTAGCTCTTCTGGATGTCCTCTTCGTGTGAAACCACCATATTGATAGAATTGTGGAGGATTTACAACTATTTCTGAAAATGAAAGCTAGGCTTTTAGGCCTTAGTGCATCACAAAAGCATGTAGATCGTGTCAAATATGATCTAGAGCAAGTAGTCATACTAGCTGTCATAGAGAAAAAATTATAAGTTTTTAATTAGATGAAAGCACGTGATATGAGAACACTTACCAAATCATTTCATCAAGATAACAAATGAGTCAAAGGATTAGATCTTGAAGCATGATTACGATTGTGTGTCTCTAAACGAAGAGATCTCATGTCTCGCGTCTGATCCAATGAAGGATGCACAATGAGACATGTAGATCTCGCAATGGGAGTTGATAATACGAGAATGGATGATACGAAATCAGTAACCTTCTTGATGAGCAAGATGCACTAAAGAAGGTGAAGATTCACGAGCAAGCGATCTAGCAGCACAATGGTGATGTGGTGACTACGAGGGTCTCTAGGTTAGTACTGTGAATGACCACAATATTGAGAGAGAGAGTGTGTGTGTGGGCGTGTATGAGAATGTAGAAAGAGAGAGATTTGTCGCACTTTTGTTGTAATATTACATGTTTAATGAGATCTCATATCTCACAAAATATTCCACACGTGCAACAAATTTTGTTGCATAACTATTCTACAAAATAATTCAAAGTTATTTTGTGATAATTTCAATCATTCCATTGACAATTGTGAATCATATTAATCCGTCCAATATAAAATGTAAATTGCATTTTAAAATTAATTATTCAATGTGAATCCAATTCACATCAACATTTAATTCATAGACACTATTTTCAATGAAATCTCTCCAACATATAATAAATCACATTTATAATATTTATTATTATTATTATAAATAGTGATATCAATACTAACCATATCCTTGATAAATAATTAATATTTAATTATCTTAGATGAATATTCTCATGTGTCCAAATAATATGAATCATATTTATATTATTCATGATAACTAAGTCACATTTAACCATCAATTTTCCAATGCTCAGATACATTATCAAAAATGTAATTAATATCTTAAATTCTTTCAAAATAATATGCTATCTTCGTCGATGCTTGGAGATAAAGATAGGGTGACTATACATTTAATGTATTGTGACTTGGATATTGAGATCATATCCCAAATCCAGATATCAAGGGCCTCTCAAAGATGTTTGATTAAATCAAATAGTAAATATAATCTTCTCATTGCACTTGAATGACATTCAGATCAGTGTACAACTTTTGCACTAAAATCAGATTACTAATCTACTGAGAGGAGTCACTAAAATCCAGTACTATTTCATCACTCCATCAGAAAGGATGCGTCATGGTTATATAATCATTTACAATCACATCACACTTAAGTATTTCTAGTACATGTACATCCTGCATACTAAAAGAACTAGAATAAACATGAAGTTTTAGATCTTATTTAAATTATCTTCATCAGTTTTTTATCATTAAGATTCTCATTCGGTCATTGGACATTGTTGTCGATCATATCCTTTCCAAAAGTATATATAATAACTACAAATTATTGTCATGCTTCCAAAGTGAGATGTCTGTGCATGGAATTTAATAAGTCCCAATATCTCATGATTCAACTCATGTCTTTCAATTCAACATTGAACCTTTATGATTCCTTTGCGAGATCGTATTACTCATATGCCCTTGTATGCACACTAGATCGTCGGTGTATAGGCATTGATTAGGTCACTAACATAATGGTCCACCTAATACACATACTTAAACATATAACAATACTTCTGTCTCTAGCCAGATGATGTATGCCTATATTATGATAGCATACAACAAAGGTCTTGGTTATCTCGATCTCCTTAAGTCAGCTCTTTGACCTAACTTAATGACACCTCTGAATCTCTATTCCTATGTAGAGGGCATACATCAAGAGGTCGATCAGATATTAACCTTTAGAGAGGGATTGCCATCTCCTCATGCTGGAGATCATCTCTTAACAATTATTTGACATTGCTTGATGTGTCCCCAATCTAATTATTTAGATATCATCTAAGCACCATCCCCTATGATTCAACCATTGAATCAAAAGTTGCATGAATATTAAGATGGCCATGTGCATAACCCTAATTGTACTAAGAAACCTTATAAGTGCATTCATTCATTAAATCTCAAATAAGGAGAGCAATAAATCAATAATTATATTGATATATCAAAGATTACAATAAAATTTAGTGTATAAATGGTTTACCGCTGATTAATGTTAAATCTACCTCTTTAATATTTGAAATTGTTGTATATGAGAAGAAAAGCGATCGATAAAAAACCACAATCTTTGAATGTTGTGGAATTTTTTATTTGGTAAATGTACCAAGGTCGAACACAAGGAACGATGTTTTTTAGTTGCACAGTTTCAAATTAATTTAAATAACTAGTTTATAATAAGATTACTTTCTTTGTTAGAAATCAAATCGAAAATAAATGAAAAAATACAGTGGAAATGTGATGCAAAATAAATAGAAAAGACAATTTAGCATGGGATCATTGACTAGAGTTTTTAATCTGAATTAATTATTCAACATTCACAAAAAATCACATATTAAGAAGCATTAAACTATATAAATATATTCAATTTAAACTGAGATGCAGGCAAGAGTGCAATTCGATCTATGATTCAACAAGTAATTAATAAGATTGCATAATGATTTGATCTCCAAAATTTCTTTAGTTTAATACTCAAGAAAGTATAAAATTTAATCACATAAAATATCAAGAATTAAATTGAATTCTCCTTTATGACATCATTGCAACGATTATTTGTGAGAGAGTAAGACCAATTATAAAAAGAATTAATCATATAAAATCTCCACGATCGAGTTTCCTACAGAAATTAAATCCTCAGTGAATGATCCTCAATAATTACAAGTGGATGGGTCAAAATAAAAATCCTCACAAGAATCCCTACAAAACATATCGATAATTTCCTCAATTTAATGTAGCACAAATATGTCAATTTTCCAGCTACATAAATCAAATTGGACCTCAACTGATTATCAACAATGAATGTTTTCATATCGATCCACAAGTTAGATAAAAAAGAAAGAGCACTAAAGAAATTTTAAAACAACATATTATACATAGACATCAAAGTTTGTATGAGAAAGATATGATAAATGAAGTAGCATGGACTAAAATGCAATAACAAGATATGTTTTTATCTCAAAGTGGTCCATGGTGGGAATTATCTGTAATAACCAAAATCCACAGGTGTCTTCTACAAAAACGGTGGTCTTTTGCGATTAACTTGAAAGTGGAGAGCGGATGTGCAAATATCCCCACCCTGTACGTGCGCCTCACGTGCTAGGTGGTTCGGGGGAGACATGGGAGGCACTCTTCACGTGGAAAGATGCATGATCTTTGGTATTATCGAGGTTAAGGATCGTGTAGCAAAGTAAATGATTTGATGACCCCAGCCTCGAGGCTTGGGCTGAGGCTCGGGCGTGACATGGTGGTTCCGTAGCAATTGGATCAGGGGCTGCCCTTGATCCAATGGTGGTTGGAGGCATGGATAATATCAGGGAAATGGAGAAGTAGCTGGAGGTGGACACCCATGAGGAGATTGGTAGTGCTGTCGCATGGGTCCATGTGGAAGCGGTGGCATGTGGTTCTGCTCGGAGGTGGTGGCGAGGTTGGAGGAGGCGACCACACGGAAGCAAGTCAGAGGTATGCTTGGTGATGATAGACAGTTGATCATGGAAGGAACATAAATCCTAGTGATGGACGTGGATAGCAGTGGTGATTGATGGAGGCAAATTAGCCCAGGGTAGAGCTGAGTCGTGAAACAGTAGTGAGCGGATGCGGAGATAGAGCTACACCATTGAGGACGAAGATTCGACATGTGATGAAGTAGAGATGGTCAAGCAGAAAGGGGGGTTCTTCTCATGATGTGGAGGAGTTGAAGCTTTCTATTGGTAATAATTTTAACCGGTGTAGTTGATGACTGAGGTTTTTTCACCGGTCTAAAGTAACCCGCACGAAGTGGAGCCACAATGTCGCTGAGGCGACAGACAAAAGACCTCGATCAATCAACAATTAACCCACAATAAATATATGCAATGAATATCCAAAAATGTGGAGTTAAAATTTATTATAACTATACATGCAAATGTGTATAGGTGTAAGTATAGGTAGAGGTCGAACACTGGGAGGCGAATGGTTGTATGTGTGTTGTGTAATTATTCAATCCATTGTTCATGTCCAGTTATTGTTTTTGCGGGTTTTTAATTTTCTATTTTTTTATTTTGTTTTTGTTTTAATAATTTTTATTTTATTTTTATATTTTATATTTTTTATATTCTTTTTATATTTTTAATTATATAATATAGATATATATACATATATGTAAAGAGATATGTATATATATAAGAAGAGAGAGAGGAATACTATCATAAATATATATATAGACATAAATACTTAAATTATATGTAGATATAATTTTTTAGTTTTTTAGTATTTTTCTAATTTTTTTTATATTTTTTTGGAATATTTCTAATTTTTATTCATTTTTAATTTAATAAATGTCCCTAATAAGGAACTAATTAAATATCCGAATATAATTTGGGTTTTAAAAATATAAAATAAACTCCAAAATTACCCAAATTAATTTTAATGCATTAATAATAATATATACATAATTATAAAATAAGAAAAACATATTTTTTGTGTTTTTAAAGGGTTTTTATATTTTTTTAGGATTTTGGAGCTTCTTGAAATTTTTATATTTTCTTTTTCTATTTTTTAGGGTTTTTCAATTTCTGGACTCAATATATATATCTACCATATATAATTTTTTTGGAATTTTTCAAAGACATTTTATAATTTTTTTGTATTTTTTTTCATTTAAGGAGTACAAAAATGGCTTCTTTTTATTTTTAATAATTAGGAAAAGCGCTAAAAATATGAAATAAAATGTGGGCGTGCAAGAGCATCACATAAAGCATCTATCCTAATTTTCCTAGATTTTTAGATGCACGATGGGTATTTTTGATAAATAGATAAAAGACACAAAAATAATTAAACCTTGCAGGGGCATTTTTGCAAATAAAATAAGTGATAGGGGCATCAGTGCAAAAATACCAAAAGATCATAACGTGTTCTGCAATTTTAAGGACTGAAATCAAATAAACAAACCAGCCAGGGCCCCCTTGCAATTTAACCATCACGTGGGACTACACGTGATCCGCACCCACAGGGACCAAAATGCAAATTCAGATTCTCTTGGGTCCTGGGTGCAATTTTTCACAAAAATAATACACTGGAGATTTTTTTTAATGGACTAAAGATAAATATGCAAATATACAGGGGGACTTGTGCAATTTTACCACCTCACGTGGGACGACACGTGAGGTGACGTGGACTGGACCCAAGTGTAATATGAAAAACACTACAGGGGTTCCATGCAAAATTTCGACATTATTTACAACGTTATATTTTATTTACAATATTAAACATTAAATATACAAAAAGGCAGGGGCTGGATATGCAATTTACCACTAAACGCGCGCGGATGGACGACGATGAAGGCTTTACTTGGACACGCGTCGCACATCCAACGGCGGATACCGGTTCGCCGATGAGCGCTGGAGATTAGATCTCGTGGGAGATCTGACGGTCATGGCATCGCTCCATTGGACGGCTGTCATTCGAACTGGGGCCTTCATCTTCATCCAACGGCGGGGAGCACACGTGCAAGAACTAGGAAGAAAGCTCGCCGGGGCGAGCTTCTTCCGCCTATATCTCGCTCCTCCGCCGGTCTTCGCTGCATCTCAGGGTCCTAGAAGCATCCTGGAGGGCTTCTCTATCTGCTGGAGGTGGTAGATCGGCCGCAGACACGCTGGAGCGCCGCCACGAGCTCGGAGAAGGACAGGAGCTCCAGGTACCTCCGCCCGCTGGTAAATCAACTCCTGGTGCTTTGTGGGGCACCTAACCTGCACAGGAAGGTAGAGAGGCTCGAGGGCGTCATCCTCGACGTGGGGTTTGAAGCTGAAAGCAAGCGGGTGATGATGGGCGGTGAAGCTCCGATGGAAGGCGGTGGAGGAGCTTCGATTCGCGGATCCAGATGGGAATCCGGTTGGGCAAGGTGGCTGGGAGGTCGAGAAGGCATAGGGGAACGAAATGACAGTGAAAGGGTGGTCGGAAAATAGTCGGAGAACGGTGGAGAAGTCACCGGAGCTGAGCTTCGACGAACTTCGAATTAATTAAACTAAGCTAATCTACGAATCTAAATGCAAAATAAATGACTGGAATAAAATGCTGTTATGAAAATCTACCTAAAACTGTAAAGGCGCAACTCTTATACCTGGAGAAGCTCCAGGGAGCAGGGCGGCTGCCGGAGCGCCGCCGTGGGTGCAACCATCGCCATCTCCAGCCGATTCAAGGTGCCAGCGGCATCCCCCTGTCACGAGGAGCACACCTGGGACTGAATACAAGGAAGAAAATGGGGCTTGGCTGACCAAATTTTGTGGAGGAGGAGATGGTTATTTATTTATAGACAGAGCAACACCCTTATTTGACCGGCGAGAATCGACGAATCTAAGCTACGTACAATGGATCTAGGATCAAGGCGGGAATCGTGGGTGATCAGAGAACAAAATCCGTGAAGGATTCGAGGGCGATGGATGAAAGGAACCCCCAGGAAAAGGGGAGGAAAGCGGGGGAAAAGACACTTCTGACGGGAGTCAGAGGCGCAGGGGGAGTTGACCGGAGGTCAACTTTCCCTGGCCCCTGATTGGTCCACATCGGACCGATCTTGACCCATTTATTTAACGTATTAAATGAATTAATTAGGTTTTATTTATAAAATAAAAAATGTTTATACATTAATGTAATATTTATTTATGATTTTTATTTATTTTTTTAAAGTGTTTTATAATGGTTTTATTAAAATAATGTGTATATGTTTGTATTTACATGTATTCTTGTGTATTTTATTTTTAGTTTGTTTATTTTATTTTATTATTTTAGTTTCTTATTTTATAATTTGATAACTTATTTTTGTGAGTATAAATATATTTTTATTTAATTTTTATGAGTTTATTTATATTTTTAAATGAATGTGTTTATGTATATGTAGGTATACTTATAGGTATTTTATCTATATATCATATACATTTTATTTATTTAATGAATTTTATTTGCTTTTATTTTGGATTTGTATTTTTAATAAGATATACATAATATATACATTATTATAGATGAATAAAGAACAAAAGAATTAATTCCCCTTTTATTTAGGTACATTCTTAACATAGGTATTTTGTCTATGAATTTTATTGACTTATTTTATTTTACAAATTCTTTTTGGTTTTCTTGTAATTTCAACATGTACATGTATTATATACATTATTTACAAAATTCTAAAAATATAAATTTGTGAAAATAATAGACATTGAATAAAATGAATATTTTAATCAGTATTATATACAAGGAGGGCCAAAAACCTAACTTCTACAGATGAACTCCAAAAATTATGACACCAATTTTATTAAATAATTCATGGAAAGCTATATACAATTAAAGGTGAGTTTGGGTGATTTGGAGTTTTTATTTGCAAGATATGGGTCTGTGAAGTTGAGATTTTGGCTTTTTATTCTGGGTATAAAATGTACACTGTATATTATTTTTACACAAACTCAATTTTGTATTTTTATTTACATTATTATCTACAACTTTCATGTACAAAAGATTTTAATTTGATGAATAAATAATTCTATACAAAATAGTTGTCAAAAATGCATAAATGAATGAATAAATAAATGAGGTATTTATTGTATTATTGGCCCTTATCTCCCCCTACTTTATTCGTTGTCGACCAATTCCATGCTGGCCTTGGTCTCGGGGTTCGGGTCATAAAATATTTGCAATATTTTATTCCTTTTTCTTTTCTTCCCTTTATTCAATAATTTTGGCATTAAAAACCTTATTCTATGCACAATAAACACAATGAATCATGAATGCTATTATATACAAATTGATGCTATTTACATGCATTTGCTGGGGTAAGGCCAAAATGATAGAATAAAGGTGATGAAATGGAGATTCATCAGTGGTGGAACCACGAGAAACTTGGTTGCTTAGAGTTGCTACATGGTAATGGGTCGCCGCAGATCACATCGAAAGGAGGTCCTTGCCTGAGCTTCTAGGGGTTGTCAATACTCAGATATTGTTGATCATTCTATTTCTCTCCTACATTTCTGGATTTGGTGGATGGGTCGAGTCGAAGATGGTCGACAGACAGGGGATGTTTCACCTGTAGATGGCTAGAGACAAGCTCTCTGGCTGCACGTCTCTTGAAGAGTCCGGTGAAGTTGGCTTTGAGATCTATGGCTCTGTGAAGAAGAATTAATGACTCGAAATAGAATTTGGCCAAGGATCATACCAATTTCCGCCTCTTTTCGTCGTTATTGAAGAGGTCCCTGATTCCTGTCACTCGCAAGGTGTATCAGGATAGAAAGTGGAGGTCAGGAGTTGCTAGATGGGGGCAACGGTTGATAGAGGTCGAGGCTTTATGGGAAGAGGGATCTTGGGAGGGATTTACGAAAGAGAGAGGGCAGGTGTAAGGGAGAAAAGAGGAGTCAGTGAAGGGAAGAGGAGCACTTGGAGGTGGAGTGCAGTGAGGGTCGTTGAGATCAGCAGGAAGGGGAGGGGGTTGGGTAAAGAGACACGTTCTTGGTACGTGCCTGGAGAGGAGGAAGGTATCATGTGCCAAGAACATGCAGAGAGAGAATGAATAGGGGTGAGGTCGGGTCACATGCTCTATACATGTTCTGGATGGAGAGAGAATGGGAGGATAGAGGAAAGGGGGGAGAGAGAGAAGAGGGAGAAGGAAGAGAGAAGAAAGAAGTAATAAAAAATTAAATAATGAAATAATAAAATTAAAATAAAAAAATAATAAAAGATAAAATAAGGAGTAAAATAATAAAAGCTAAAAATTAAATAAATATAAAATAAAATAAAAAGAAATAGCAAATGAACTCCAATAAAAAAGTGTTCAACACAAAAGTTGCTCATCTCGACGAGCTCTACAACTTTCATTTGGACCAAATTGAAAGAGATCATTTGTACAAACGTATTTTTGAGGTACTCTATAGATATAAAATACAATATTTTTGCATTTTGTGATTTTTTTGTATTGTTATTTTTTTAATTAGTGGATTAAATTTGATACAATTTATATACTTAATCTAAGTTTTATGGATTTTTATAGGCTAGTAAAAGGGTAAAATAAAATTGACAAAGATAATGTACGTACGAAGTACAAATAAAATATTTTGTGGTTTTCTCTATATTTTACTCTTTTATGGATTTTAATTCTTTATATCGTGTTAGTTGATTAATTAATGATTAGAGTAGATAAAGAATTAGTTAAAAAAATTATTTACACATAAAATTATAAGCTTAATCCGTATAAAAATCAGAGTTATTGAATTACATATTTCATCCCCAATTTTAACACAATTAGTAAATGTTAATTAATTGATTTAAGAGAGTTTAATTAGTGAATTATTACAGGGATTTCACTAAAAATGTTCATAAAGTAAATGAATCGTGGATTCATTAACCCCTATACTTAGGTCTTTTCTTGTCCCTAAGCAAATTTTAGTGAGTTAGAAGGTTGAATCTCTAAATGTGCATGTGAAAATAACAAGACTTATCTCATTAAGAATATGGGGTTTTAGAGGTCCTAAAATTCCAAGCTCAATCTAGCTCTAGTAAAAAGGATTCCAACTTCTCTAATTATCAGACTCTCTACTTTACATATAGTATAAAGGATATGCCAATAATGTGTGATGCATTTCACGAGAGTTGAGTCAAAACATCACTTAAGATCCTGATCCAAGAGACTGTCCTTTAGAACTAATCCTCAACGCTAAGGAATAAGACGGTTCTTGCATTCAATCCACCATCTCATTAGTTTGTTAGACTTGAAAGTGTAGAAGGAAGGCCAGATGATGGATGGATGGCATAGGATTGTGTATTTTTCTTCTCTCCTTCACATTGGAACAAGAATTCTCTCGAATGCATTATTACTCAATGCATGTTTATGTTTGTTTGCTGATCAATGTGCTCGTCAAGAGAGTTTGAGTCATCTGCACTTGTTTTCCTGGGAGTACAGCAGGGTGTGTCTCTTTTGAGTATCTAAGATACCTTCGACACACAAACTTCTATCACTATACAATGCATAACCTTTTTCGTCTGCTAGCCTAGCTCCTTAGTCCTAATAGCTTTGGTCCAAGTGGATACATTGAAATGGTTGGGAGTGATCGCCTTCGGTGGAATCTCTTTGAACTTTTACTTGTAATGAGAGAGGTTTTCTTTGTGTGAACTTCTCTCGAAATTTATTTCATTGATAGTTGGCTAGATCCGTTGCATTTATCAAGAGCTTGTACACAATGATAAACAATTATTATGTTTCATCACACCCTGGCACATAGGCCAATATCAAAATATAACATGAGAACTTTTTCACATACTGACTGGGGTTTGCTGACACTAAGGTTTCTTGAATCTTTCATTGACTTTTATCCCATCCTCGAGTATCATTAAATCAGGTCTACACTCAAATCTAAATTCCTAATCCTTGAAGTGAATTCTCAACTCATCTCATCATTTATGCAGTTGTGCAAAATATGTGCTGATCATATTCTTAAAGGTAGAGATTAAGCATGTAATATAGCACTCACATCTTTCAAACCAAGTAAGCATGGATTATTAAATCTAAAACACCAATGACTAAGGCCAATTGACTTCGAATCAAACGATCTTAAAAATTTGAGTTTATTTCATTCCTCAAGTCTTGAGTGGTAGTTAAAATGTCAGGGATAAAATCTTAATTTAGTTTGTTTTGTTTTTTAAAAGGGATTTAGTTGTTTTTTCTTAATAATTTTTTATACACCCTATTTATATTTGCTTTTGAAAACAAGTATTATTTACAAAGAATTTAGTATAGTATACCTACTATACACAACTATACTCGTACCTGATTTTTGATAAAAACAATTAAAGTACGAGCTATGGATTAATTATATAGAATATATACAAGCACCGCCCCCATTTAAATATCTTGTGCTATGACCTCATGGCATAAAGGAAATGTAGACACATGGCTCATACCAAGTATAGTTGAAAAAGAAGAATTCAACTTGACCCCATACACTTTGGCTTTTAAGGGCCCAAGTATAGGAGAAAAGCATGAAATGGGGCAGTCGAGGGTGAAAATAAAAGATTAGTAGTGGTGTATACATAATGGTATCGATCCCCTTGTAGTTAGGCTCATGTTAACCTAAGTATGAGTGGATAACTATAAGTGAGGAACCGAGTGTATTTATGGATAGACAAGGTCTAGGTGGTTTATGACGAACCTTCTTGCAGGAGTGAGGTGGGAGATATTATGGAGATGTAGATGGTGGTGGAGAGGGGGAGGATGAAGAAGACCACTCATTGTCAGAGTCGTCCTTAGAAGAATAGTAGCTGTATGTAGAGGATCTCCAACTATTGTCAACCAGAGGTAAGTGCCCATTGATCAGAACTGCACTTATTGCACATACACGATGAACTACTTTAGGACCAGATGAGGACTCTTCAGAAATCACCTAGTTTCTAAGTTCAAAGGTGAATTTATTTGTCGATTTTTTTCTATGAGAAGCATTGGGAGGAAGATGGTCAGGGTTATTCTCCCTAGGAGTAACCTATGTAGTATTTATGAGTTCCTCATCAAATGAATCTCCGTAGAAGACGAACTATTCTCGTACATCATATAAGGCCCTGGGCAAGGGACCATGTTCCTGATGGCGTTGTGAGTGATGGTTGGTGATGTTGATGTCACCTTCTGATATTCGTGAGTTTTAGTGACATCAGAGGTTTCTTGAGTCGGTTCTTTGAATGATTCAAGTATTTCATGAACTACCATTGACTCAAAATATGGACCACTCAAATAAAAATCGATTCAAGTATTTATGAATTACTCCTGACTATAAATATGGACCACTAAAATAATCGTGACGATCCTTAAAAATATGGTCCAATTCCAGATAAGCTCTAAAATCTTGGTTCCTCAAAGGATCAATAGTAAGGTGGGAGGTGTGGTTAGAATCAGAGGTCTATCCAACAATCGATCTCTTGATTGTCTCTCCTAGAGTTTGTATCTTTGCTTTAGGAGGAGAGGTCTAATCATGTGAAGTGGTTGTCTCCTGATCACGATTGTTGATTTCAAGTTGGGTTTCCTCCTAGAAGGTATTTTCATTGAGGGTTTTTCATTGTGGTTCGA
This sequence comes from Ottelia alismoides, assembly GCA_037367405.1. Taxonomy (NCBI): domain Eukaryota; kingdom Viridiplantae; phylum Streptophyta; class Magnoliopsida; order Alismatales; family Hydrocharitaceae; genus Ottelia; species Ottelia alismoides. The sequence continues at coordinate 220,817 of JAZKJV010006031.1, forward strand.
GTTCAGAAACATAATGTCTTGAGTCTCGCATTTGACAATTACCTTAGTAGAGTTTAAAAGCGGCTTTCTTAAAATGATCGGTGACTCAGACAACTTTCCATTGTGCTTAATGTCAAGGACAATAAGGTTCACTTTATTTTTTTTACCTTGGAAATTCACGATCACAAAAGCAATCCCTCGTAGTCTTTTGGCGGATTGATCGGGCAATTGAACGATTACCTTAGTCTTTTTTAGTTGTCTGAGTTTGACATGGTCAAAGACAGACTTGGGGAGGATGTTTCATGAGGAATCGTCGTCTAACCTAACATGAGTGAATGTGAAATCCTCAATTTCACATGTGATCCGAATCAATATCTTGACTTTTCAGCTCTTGGTTTTTTGATTCGTACGATATAATATTCAGTCCTTGATCATTTCTTGTCCGTTTGTTTAGAGTTCAATCAGCTATTCACAAATCTCTTAAGATCAGGCATATATTCTATGGCCTTGAATAATGGAGTCTCTAAAATTGGACTCTTGTAAAATGCTTCTATTTTAGAATTGCCATTTTTTTAATTTTCAGGTTTTTTAATTTTTTGATATTTTTTATGTGATGTTCAGTAGGGGTGTCAGAGGTCAGGGGTGGATGTGAGTGAGACTCCAGCTATACAAGAGATGATTGTTCCTTAGTTTCATTTCTGTCCTTGAGATCATCTCAAGTTGAATACACATCTATACCATGCTTCGCACATTCTACCTTTTCTGCTTCCAACGCTTTTTTGAATCCATTCCTCAATGCTTCCACATTTCTTTTGATTAGTGTGTATTGATCCTCTGATGTTTTCTTGGGAAGACTAATGGAATGAGTGGAATGATTCTGCTTAGAGGTTGAGGTTCCATACTCAGTATGCCTATACATAGACCTACATTCTTGAGTAGAGTATAAGTTTCAAGCTAAGATAGTTTGAGCCTCATAATCGGGTGTACACCTATAGTGGCAAGGTGGAGATGGATCTTGAGTCCAATTCTCTATGCATGAGGGCTCATTGAGTGGATAATAGGAGGGTCTGTTTGACTCGATCCATTCATGGTTAATATAAGGTGTGGGCCTCTCTATTTAGTTGTATAAAGGGAGTCTTTTGGTCAAAGGTGTATAGGTGTTTTTTTTACCTAAGTAGTTTGATCAATTATTATTCTCAATAGTTGTTTGCTTAGGGTATGTATCATAATGGCTAGCAAACTTTTGGGTAGCGGGTTTGCTAGATTGGTATGGAAGGGTATCAGGTGGGTGAGAACGTGTAAAGGGTGAGGAGTATGAAGAAGCAGTGAAGTCGCATGATGTGATTAAGTCAGTTGGATTTCCAACTTCTGAGTTGGTGTTATAAGGGTCAGTCCTCAGGTATGAGGTGGATCAGGACTACATGGTGGAATGAAAAAGAAGAAGATGATGATCCAAACAGGGAGAGAAACAAACACAAGACAAACAACAAACATATAGATTAACACACTCGACACATGTGAAGGCACGTTAGAGTTCGACCGCTTATCTTTTCAATTTTAATTTAATGACAAGACAATCTTTAAGTAGATTAAGCGTAGCTTTAGGTTTCTATTAATAAATGCTAGGATGATATGCAAGAGTAAATAAGAAGCCTATTTTTTTATTGTTTGTTGTGTTTTTTTTGTTTTTTTGTTATACCTCCTGTTTTATAATAATTTTACAAGATTTTTACATATTTTTACACAAATATTATACAGATTATACAATATACAAATTTTATTAGAATTTTACAACTTTTTACACAAGCATTATATAGATTATACAATATAAATACTATACAAGTGTACAAGAATTTTTTAAATTTTTGTTTTCAAATTTTATCCACCCTGTAATTATTGCTTGATATATACAAAAATACGTGAAAGTACGAGCTATGGATAAAGTATATTTTGTAATACACACCCCCTATACTTAGCGTGTACTATGTACTCAGAGAACGTGAAGCGAGGAAGAAGACCAAGCTTGTTCTAAGCATAGGAGAGCTAAAATAACAAAAAAGCATAGAAGTCTCTCCACCCCCCTATACCTAGGCTTTGGCAACCTATGTCTAGAATAAGATCAAAAAGGGGGCGGACGAGGTTAAGAGGGGAAATGGATGAGAATACACATAGCAGGCATCGATCCCCCCCTATACATAGGCTCTGGTCAGCCTAAGTATAGGATAGGAATTGTTGTGAGAACCGATGGGATCTAGAGAATATACAAATAAATCGTTATCTAAATCTTTTTGATGCTACTAATTGCTATAGATCAATTTTGCAAGACCATGCACAGCTCCATGTGTGTATTATAAATCTTCTTCATCCATGAAAACAATCTCCTCAACACGAACTAACTATTTACTTGGCTTGACAAAGTGTTTCAGTAGTTGTCCATTCACTAGGGATGTCTGTGCTCCATCTAAAAGATTTGAGACTACTGTACATCCACTATCATGCGCATCACAGACTATAAACATACCCTTCCACTTGGATTCGAGATTGCCTTGTAAAACCTTAGGCCTCACATTGAACAACAATAACTTTAGTCCATATATAGAGGTCTTTCAACTCATAAATTTATCGCGCCAAAGCTTTACCTTGTCCTTGTACACCAAAATGTTTTCGTATGCTCGGTTTCAGATTTCCACAAGTTCATTCATATCCATCTCTCTATGTTTTTCCGCATGTGTATGTATGTTCCAATTGACCTTTTTAATTTCCCTTGCTAATTTGTGCACTAACTCTACGGGAAAATAGCACGGCTTTCCAAATAGCATCCTAAATGGGGAGGTTCCTAATGGTGTCTTGTATGCAATCCTATAGGACCAAAGGACTTGGTCCAAGATCTGAGACTAGTCCTTCCTTTCTAGGCAGACAAGCTGCTGCAATATGGAGTCTTGTAAGCCGTCTTGAATATGGATTATCATCTTGAATGGGGAGGTTCCTAATGGTGTCTCGTAAGCTGTCCTATAGGCCCAATGGAGTTGGTCCAAGATATGATGAACTCGAGGATTACTCTTTTAATTTAATCAAATTAATGATTAAAAGATGTCCGTTCATTGTAGTCAGGAAAAATCAGATAAATCAAAAAACATAAGTTTAATTATTTTCCATATAAAGTGAGCGTTCAATTTTTTTTACTCAGGCAATCCCAAGGTCGATCTCAAGGAGGCCACTGTCCCCTTAGGTTTATTTGAGTCAGTTACATGATAGGTTTACATATATTTTTTTATATATTTTAAATTCAATAAATGAAGGACATCCAATTTTGCCAAAGTTCGGGGTTAAAATGCAAATTTCAGTCGATTTAAGTCCAAAAATCCTCAAACCTAGCCTAAAGTAATAACCATGAACTTAAACTACTACAATAATTTTAGAATTCTCTGATTCAATGAATTAATTATGAATAAATTAAGCAGACTAGGTAATTTTTGCAAATTTAATTTTAATAAATAGAAAACCGATTTATTTTCAAGAACTAAAATTATATTAAATTTTTCCATACGACAAGAATCTATGAAAATTATTAGATCTCAAAAATAATTGATTTATGAACTATTAAAAAAAATTATTTGAAGAAAGAAAATGTGATGAAATTAGGGTACAATGTAGAAAACAATAAATTCTAGCTACTGTTATTTTTTTCACAAATTTTAGAGCATGTAATAATTTATGATCAATTTAAGAATAAAATTGGGTAAAATGTACATTATTCACCAATTTAGTTCTATTAAATAAACCACTTCTCACAAAATTACAAATAAATATCCATTAGATAAAGAATTTATTGTTTTACTATATGCAATTTTCAGATAAAAGAAATGGTGGTGAACGTTTAAACTACTGGAAAAACACATGGTTATTTATGAAATACATGAACTAAAAGTGATAAATAAACATGCATAAGGACTTATGTAAAATTACCTATACATCGGAGGGTGTTTATGCAATTTCTCTACATTTTCATGTGCTGTACACATGGCATCCAACAAGTGGGTCCTCTTTGCAATTCATAAATCTAGGAGAGGACTAATGCAAATATCCCCTCCTCCATGTGCTCCTTACGTGTGAGGGAATGGGTCAACTGGGCGGTAGCTTACGTGAGTTTAGCGGAGGTCATGGACTGAGGACATTCATGCACAAAGCACCCTCATGCACGCAGTTGCTCATGCAAAGGAGGCACGGGCTTGATCACCAGTGTAGTGGCTTGCGCATGACCATGAGCGTGTGCGGGCTGAGCTTGAAGGAGCTTCCAGTAGAGGATGTCGACAAAGACGATAACCACGTGAGGGTAACAGAGAAGGGTTAATTTTAATAAATTGTTATGGTAAACTCTGATATAGTAATAACGATTTTCATTTTGATTTTCACTTTATTAATCACCAAACATGACACGCCTAACGACCAATCCTCATTTCCTTTTAACTTAAGTTTCAAAATTAAGGCAAAGGGAGTCGAGAAAATTCAACGAAAGCGATGAAATCAATGATGCATGCCCATTTACGAAGATTTAAAGTGATCCTCGCGCTCTTCTTGTGGATGCAACGTAAATTTGAAATTTTACGCTATTTGAAATGCAATCAAGAAAATCGTTCCTAGACAGGAAGTTCTATTAGAAAGTGAAGAACTATTTGATTTTGACTAATACCTCTGTGGTCTAAGTGTCTCGTTAACTATGATATATGGTCCTATAAAGTACGAGCACAAGAAATAAAATATACAAAAAAATGCTCTCAGAGTTGCTAGTGCAGGTCCTAGTCTACGTCAAGAAAACCACACAACCATGAAGGGTTCAATGTCGAGTCTTGATTCATGCGCAAGATCCCAAATAGAATCTGCTTGAAATATGTAGTTATTACAAATTAATTTCAATGTAGAAAAATTCCTAGACTCTACGCTATCTCATGACTCGACTCGCTCTTAATTTTTAAGTGTTCTGTCAATCGGCTTATCACAATAAAAAGTTGGCCTCCCAAGCTCCTCAAGTGCTTGGCCACCTCAGTGGCCGCTGATACGCGACTCGGATCTGATTGCGGTTTTAAGTGTTTGTGTTGTCGGTGTAAAAAACCGCGAAGAGATCTAAGCTTTTCACATCAAACAAATATCGATTTTAAAAACCTACACTATTTATTTAACCAGGTAAGTGCCCCTGGGTCAAAGTCAAGGAGACAGAATAGAATACTTTGATTTTTTATACGAAAGTATATTTTTTTTATTTTATCTCTTCTCAGAGTGATCGAAGAAACGCGAAATATTTTTTATGGATTTTTTTATTTTAAACTTTCAGTTGATTTTTTATTTTTCCAATTTTTATTTAATTTTCAAAGTGATAATTTTCAAACAAATTTACCTACAATAATATGTGAATAATAGGTAAAATATAGATGATATTATATAATAGGTCAATCTATCGAGCAACGGACTCGAAGAAGAGTCTAAAACAAATCAGGGGCAGAAATGCAAGAAAAAGAAATAAAAGTCTGCAGTTTGGTCCTCTGCCAGGGGCTGATTTGTAACAAAAATATGAAAGTGTACATTTAGATCCCTGCGTAGGGACCTAAACGTATTTTCTAGAAATCATGGAGGCGCTTTGCAATTTCTGGAAGACTTCTGGGTTTAGTACGCAAATTCCCCACCGTTCTACGTTCAACGACAAAGATTTGATTAGACGACACGATCTGATCTGTCCAATGCAGGACACGTGTCGAAAGCCTGTAGCTTGGATGTTCTTAGCTTGTTCTTCAATTCTTGCGCAGGTAGTTGACGAGCCATCTTCTCCGATTTATCGTCAGCGACTGGCGACGTACTGGGGCCTCCGGCAGGGCCAGAGGGGTAGCTCCTCTACCCCTCGAGCTCTCCTGCGGTGGTGCACAGCCTGACGTGGCAGAGAGCGAAGGGAATCAACCGGTGAAGATGTGTTGGAAATGCGAGCCCACGACGAGCCATTATGCAATAAATGTTATTGCAAATATCATTCCCTGATCTGAAATGAAGAATGAATAATTTGCATAATAGGTCCCTTAGTACAATTAGGGATATTTACCATGGCCATCTTAATAATCATACAGCTGTTGATTCAACTATTAAATCATAAAGGTTGGTGCTTGGATGAATATCTAAAGAGTTAGATTGAGGACTCATCAAGCACCGTGAAATGATTGTTATGAGATGATCTCCAGCCTGAGTAGGAGATGGCAATCCTTATCTCTGAAGGATGATATCTGACCGACCTCTTGATGCAGGTCCTCTACATAGGAATAGAGATTCGGAGGTGTCAGATTAGTTAGGTCAAAGAGTTGACTTAACGAGATCGAGATAACCGAAGTCCTATATCATATGCTGTCATGATATAGGCACACATCCTCTGACCAGAGACAGATGTGTTACTATATGTCTGAGTATGTACATTTGGCAGACCAATAGGTTGATGACCTAACCAAGGTCTATACACCGGCGCGCTGGTGTGCATGTAAGGGCATATGAGTAATACGATCTCTCAAAGGGATCATACAGGTTCATTTACTGAGCCGGAAGACATGAGCTCACTCATGAGATATTGGGAAGAATCAAATTCCGTGCACGATCGTTTCGCTTTGGAAGCTTGACTGAATTTTTAGGTTTGATATATACTTTTGGAAAGTATATGATCAAGACCTAGGTATGATATATGCTTTTGGAAAGTATATCATCGATACCAACTTCCAATGATCGAATGAGAAACTTACTAATAAAACCATGAATTAGACAGTGTAAAGGGGCTCCTTATATAGCCTTCCCAAAGCCTCCAAGTCCCACCACTAGGCGATGTGGGACTAAACACATGGATGGGATAAATGGATCTTCTCCAGAATCCATTTAACCTGCTACAACTCAAGACGCATACAACAAATATTCCACCACTCCCCCTCAAGCTGGAGCATGCAATGCTCAACTTGGACAAACAGAAAGAAACTCAACTCACAATACATGACACTACAGACAATATCAACCCAACACGTACAACTGCTGCAGTCGAGGACGTTGCTTCTGATGACGTGCATGTGAGGAGGAGGAACGGGCTAGAGTGTGAAAGTGGATCTATCTGGCTCAGAGAATGGTACTCTGCTCTGGAATACCTATGCTACCACATGAAAACCCTTGCCCTCAATGGCATAAGGAATGGTCCTCTGCTCTGGAGTCACTATGGTTCACATTAAAGCTCTAGCCGATCAACAAGAACGACAAATGATTGGCATGTGTCATCGTTGAGTCTAAATCTGAAGATTGTAGAGTCTAAACATCTGACCGGTCTGGAAAATCTGACATCTGAATCTTAGAACAAGACCTATGCCTCAACATATACTCCCCCGTTCTCCCATACTGGTCGGAATGACATTGTTTGACCACGTTGGGAGAAGATAAGATAATAAATAAATATGGGGAAATATGAATATTCCCAACAAATTTCTTGCGGCTCTTCTTCACATTTTTTTAATAAGCCGTCCATTTTTTTATTTTTTTCTTGAAATTGCGTACGACTTTTCAAATGTACGCGCCTCTTTTCTCGAAAAATCATTTTTTTCTTTGAAAATATTTCCTTTCTTTCTTTTTTTCCTCTCTCTCTCTCCTTTTTTTAAAGAAAACACATTTTTTTAATAAATCATACAGCCCACTTGGGCTTTTACCACCCCTCCCCCTTCTCTCTCTCTCTCTCTCTTATTTTAACACGGCTCAGCCCCCCTGGGTTTCTAAAAAAATACAAAATTTTCAATTTTTTTATAAGACACAGGCCCCCCCCGTTAGGGTTCACACGATGGTATCTCCCTGGTAGAAACGACGCCCTCGCCCCAAAGGGCCTCTCTGTTCTGGAGAGGTGCGCCGTCAGGGGATTGGAGATGCGGGAAGACCGGCCACTGCTTGGTTGCTTCGCTTGGATACAGCTGCAGGGAGCGTCACCGAACTTGGAGGCAGAGATGCGACACTAAGAGAGCGTCGTTTGGGATCTCGAGCGCCGTTTGGGATCTCGAGCGCCATCGCCTCAACAAGGAGATGTCGCCTGTGGAGGGAGGCGATTGGAAGAGGAGGGCACGCCTTATGCGCACGATGCGTCTGGGCTCGTGCTAGGGCTCGTGATGCCGCTCGAGCACGTACAGGAGTACGCATGCGCTCGTGATGCCTGGAAGCCGCAAGAGAGATGCGGCATTGCCTGCTACTTGTCGGAGGAGATGAGGCAGGATAGGATGTCGCTGTGTGCCGCCTGGGGAATCGACCTGGAGGGTGCTCGCGCCTGTAGGTTTCGATATCGGCGCGAGTTGCTAGGGTTGGCGGCCTGGGGGATCTCCGCGTTGGGGGATTGATGCAAAATGGTGCGGCTTGGAATTATGCAGGTCGCGTGGAGGGCTTGTGACCTGGAGAGGCATGAAGAATATGTCGTTGTGATCTGAGACTTGAGCCAGATGGGAGAAGCGTCTGGATCTGGTGCAGGGCTCCGCCTTGTGTTAGCGAGAACAGGGTTGTAGTTATGGCTGATGCTGCTGCCGGTGGCTTCGCAGGAGATGCCTTGGCTGCAGCTTGGAGATGTGCGCCACGAGTTGTGTGCTGGAACAACATCTAGTGCTTCGAAGAACCCTAAAATAAAATCTCTCGAACAAAATATGAATATGAACAATACACTGATCTTCAAAAACACAACTCGAATATCGAAAAATAAAGAGCATGAAATCCTCGAAATTCGAACCCGCTCTGATACCATGTTAGAAAATAAGAAGCGGAAGCGAAAACATGGATAAAAGATAAAGAAAAATAAGAACAATGGGATTTTACGTGGAACCCTACTCCGTGAGGAGCGGGATGAAACCACGGGAGAAGCCCTTAAAGGGACGTATATTCTATTGAACTTTCTCAATGGATACAGGAGGTTTGGGGCTCCTTATATAGCCTTCCCAAAGCCTCCAAGTCCCACCACTAGGCGATGTGGGACGAAACACATGGATGGGGTAAATGGATCTTCTCCAGGATCCATTTACCCTACTACAACTCATGACGCATACAACGAATACTCCAACAACGAGTATAAAATGGGCTGACTTGGTCAACCTATCAACAACGACCCAAATGAAATTATGGTCATCTGGTGTCTTCAGCAACCCCGTGACAAAATCTATAGAAATGCTCTCCCACTTCTACTCAAGAATGGGGAGAGATTGCAGTAATCCTGGTGGTCTCTTGTGTTCGGACTTGACCATCTGACAAGTCATATATCTACTGACATGTTGCGCCATATCGCGCTTCATCCCATCCCAACAGAAATGTCGATGCACATCACGGTACATCTTCGTGATGCCTGGATGAATAGATAATCGTGAGTTGTGTGCTTCATCAAGAATGTCTCTGCGTAGTTGCTCGTCATTGGGTACGACGACCCGTCTTGTCTTCCATAAAATAGACTCTACCACAACAAAGTCATCAACCTCATCCTTGACGGCTCGCATGTATCTATCTCGAATCCAAGGATCTGTCTTCTGGCCTTGGACAATGCGATCCCACAAACTGCTGAATCGCGGAGGTACAACTGTGGAAATGGATGCGCTCTCTTTATCCCATCCCAACAGAAATGTCGATGCAGATCACGGTACATCTTCGTGATGTCTGGATGAATAGATAATCATGAGTTGTGTGCTTCATCAAGAATGTCTCTGCATAGTTGCTCGTCATTGGGCACGACGACCCGTCTTGTCTTCCATAAAATAGACTCTACCACAACAAAGTCATCAACCTCATCCTTGACTGTTAGAGAAAAATACTTCGTTATTATTCTAATGAGCCTTAGGGTCTCTTATATAGAGAGAAAATCCTTGGGTAATTACATAGATGTACAGGAGGTAAATAGAAATTACGTAACGGTACATCACGACATAACATAAACCTCTACACTCCCCCTCAAGATGAAACATAGATATCGATCATGCTCAGCTTGGAAGAACATCTCTGGAAAGGCCCTCTGAGCAAAGGTTTGGTGAATATATCAGCAGTCTGGTCCTCTGAACTAACATGCGAAGTGGAAATCAACCCCTTCTGGATCATGTCTCTAGTGTAGTGACAATCTACCTCGATATGCTTTGTTCTTTCGTGAAAGCTGGATTATTGGCAATAAACAATATTGCTTGGTTGTCATACTGAAGTTGCATAGGTAAAGGGACATTCACATTCAAATCCTCCAAGACTGCTCGAACCCACATCATTTCTATGCCATGGCTCTATATTCAGATTCAGCACCGGATCTTGCCACAACAGTTTGTTTCTTGCTTTTCCAAGATATCAGAGAGCTTCCTATAAAGATAGCAAATCCAGAAGTAGACTTACGATCCTTTGGGCACCCTGCATAGTCTGCGTCTGCACAAGCAGAAACGGACAAGTCCGTGTTTCTTTTAAATAGCAAACCTGAGCCTGGAGAAGACTTTAGGTATCTCAGTATCATATACAAGGCTTCCATATGGACTTGCCTAGGCTGCTCCATAAATTGACTCACCCTTTACTGCAAAAAGCAATATCGGGTCGAGTTATGGTAATGTACAGAAGCTTGCCCACCATCTCTCTGTATCTCCTTTTGTCCACCTCTTCAGTATCATTGTCATACAGTTTCATACTTGGGTCCATAGGAGTGCTTGATGGTCTACATCCAACCATTCCTGTTTCAACTAGCAAGTCTCTAACATATTTTCTTTGTGTCATCACCATTCCTTGTGCATTTCTCGCAAATTCCATCCCCAGAAAGTATCGTATGGTACCTAGATCCTTCGTAACAAACTGACTGCCCAAGAGTGATTTAGTTATCTCGACTTCCTGAGCATCATTTCCTGTAACCAGAATATCATCAACATATACCATGACGACAACTGTACCTCGGGGAGTCTTCTGGATAAACAACGAGTGGTCCGCATTTGACCTTTTGAACCCTTATCGTTCAATCAGCTGGGAAAGCTTCTGGAACCATGCCCTTGGACTTTGTTTAAGGCCGTAAATCGCCTTATGAAGTCTACACACCATGTGAGTCTCCCCCTCAGCAGTAAAACCAGGTGGCTGTTGCATGTACACTTCCTCCCGTAGATCACTATACAAGAATGCATTCTTGACATCAAGTTGGAAAATGGACCAGTCACGTACCACAGCAACAGACAGGGGAATACGGAGCGTCGAGTGTCGAGCCACTGGTGAAAATGTGCAACCAGTCTTGACTTGTACCTATCTAGACGGCCATCTGCATGATATTTAACTGTGAACACCCATTTGCTACTAACCACAGAAGCACCAGGTGGTAGAGGAACAAGTGACCAAGTCCCTCGAGACTGTAAAGCACGCATCTCCTCCTCCATAGCTAACCTCCAGCAATCAAACTTCATGGCCTCTTGATAGGTCCGTGGGATCTCAATCGAAGACACAGCCGCAGCAAACTTCTGGAAATCACCAGTAAGACGATGAAAAGACACCTGAGACGCAAGAGGGTAGGACACACATTTCCTCTTCTGCTTCCTAAGTGCAATAGGAAGATAAATAACAATATCCACTGTACAGACTGGCGGATCCACCTCCTGTACCAAAGATTCCTGCGCTGGTACATTATCTAACCCATCATTAGTAACAGCATCGGAGCATACCTGAGGCGTGATGGATGATTGACGTATAGCTTGAGCAGGCCCCGACCGCCGTGTGTAGAACTTAGGGAACGGTGGAATGGGGTGATATGGAGGTGGTAGTGGTGGTGATGGTGGTGGTGTAGTGGACTCAGGTTGACCCAGACTTGGAGGTAGAGGAACATAAACATTATCATCCGGAGGTGTGGATGAAGCCAACCTGTCACCTGCTGGGGAGAAGTACATAACTGGCTCAAAAAATGTGACGTCAGCACTAACATAATACTTGGCATTAATAGGATCATAGCAGCGGTAGACCTTTTGTGTTCGTGAGTAACCGACAAAAACACACTTAACAGCTCTAGGAGAGAGCTTGTCAAGTCCTGGAGACAAGTGGTGAACAAATGCGACTGTTCCAAAGACACGAGGAGTAAGTGAAAACAAGTCCTTATCGGGGAAGAGAACAGAAATTGGAGCTTTCTCCCCAAGAACGGAAGATGGCATACGATTAACCAGATAGCATGCTGTGAGTATAGCATCTCCCCAAAAAGCCAATGGCGCACAACTTTGAATGAGTAATGTTCAAGTAATATCAAGAAAATGACGATGTTTCCTCTCCGTGACACCATTCTGTTGTGATGTGTAAGCACAGGAAGTTTGGTGAATGATGCCCTTAGAGGAAAGAAATTGAGAAAAAGAACGAGTGCAGAATTCCAATGCATTATCTGTGCGCACATATTTAACAGTAGAAGAAAAAACATTCTGCACTTCATTGATAAGATTCTTGATAACACCTCCAGCTTCAGATTTATTCTTAAGAAGAAAAGTCCAAGAGACACGGGAAAAATCATCAACCACAACGAGATAAAACCTGTGTCCCTGATGATCTTGGACACGACTCGGACCCCAAATGTCTACATGAAACAACTCAAATGGAGAGCTACTGCTCCGACTCGGACGACTAGGGAAGCTAGAACGATGATGCTTCCCTAACTGACAAGATTCACAATGAAATGATGAAGTTGGAGAGATCTAAGGCAGGAGGTGACGCATCTTCTGGAGCGGAAGGTGACCAAAGCATGGAAGGACATATCGATATCGGTATCGGTATCGATACCATGTCGATACCGATATATCGCCGATATATCGACGATATATCGACCCATATCGCCGACATCTGACCGACATTGTGCATTTTTGGCCTGTCGATACCCGATGTCGACCATATCGGCGATATATCGGTGACCTGTCGATACCGATATATCGCTGATATATCGTCGATATATTGGGATACGACCTTCCATGGACCAAAGCGAAGATGCCATGTCCATGTGTACGAAGAAGCGGATCCCTGAGAGTGAATAGAGACACCAGCATAGGAATTCCGGACCAGACGATATAGGCCATTATGCTCAGAACCACAGCCAATCACCCTGCCCGTTAGTATGTCCTGAAAAATGACAGAGGATGGGTCAAATATAGCACGACAGTGTAAATCTTTTGTAATCTAACTAATTGATAAAAGATTCATGGAAAACTCAGGTGCATGCAAGACATTCTGCAAGTGCATGGAGGGTGATAAGGTGGTCTCCCCCTGTCCCACAATAGGGGAATGAGTTCCATCAGCTATGAGCACAGATCGACCTGATGGAATGTCTTTGTAGGACTAAAGTGTATCTCTGTCACGGCATAGATGATGGGCTCCAGACTCGACAATCCAACCTGATAGATCATGGCTATGACGAAAGGCAGGAGTACTACCTGAGGTACTAGCAGCAGCAGAGGTACTGGCCGATGCAGAAGCAACAACATCAGAGGTACCGGCAGCCTTCAATGATGATTGTGTCCCATGACTTGGAGGCTTTGGGAAGGCTATATTAGAGCCCCTTTACACTGTCTAATTCATGGTTTTATTAGTAAGTTTCTCATTCGATCATTGGAAGTTGGTATCGATGATATACTTTCCAAAAGCATATATCATACCTAGGTCTTGATCATATACTTTCCAAAAGTATATATCAAACCTAAAAATTCAGTCAAGCTTCCAAAGCGAAACGATCGTGCACGGAATTTGATTCTTCCCAATATCTCATGAGTGAGCTCATGTCTTCCGGCTCAGTAAATGAACCTGTATGATCCCTTTGAGAGATCGTATTACTCATATGCCCTTACATGCACACCAGCGCGCCGGTGTATAGACCTTGGTTAGGTCATCAACCTATTGGTCTGCCAAATGTACATACTCAGACATATAGTAACACATCTGTCTCTGGTCAGAGGATGTGTGCCTATATCATGACAGGCATCACGAAGATGTACCGTGATGTGCATCATACATCACGAAGATGGTCTATATGAGAGATCTATTCATACAGGCATCACGAAGATGTACCGTGATGTGCATCTATGAGAGATCTATTCATACATTCCAGTATGCAGGATGTACAGATATTGGGAATACCTGAGGGTGATGTGATCATAAACGATTGTATAACCATGACGCTTCCGTTCCTAGGGAGTGATGAAACGGGTCTGGATTTTAGTGACTCCTCTCAGTAGAGAAGTGATCTAATCTTGGTCCAAATGTTGGACATTGATCTGAATGTGATTCAGATACAATAAGAATATTAGATTTGCGGTCTTGACTTAATCAAGCATCTATGGGAGGCCCGCGATCTGGATTTGAGATATGATCTCAATATCTAAGTCACTATATGTGGAACAATACAATCGCCCTGTCCTTATCTCCTAGTATCTGCGGAGAAAGCGCATTATCCTTGAAAGAGTTCATGGATAATTCTATTGTTGATATATGTATCCGAGCATTGAGAAAATGGATTATTAAATGTGATTTAATTATCACGAGTAATATGAATTTGATTCATATTATGAAGAGAGTAATCTAAGATAATTAAATGTGATTTAATTATCAAAGATGAATATAATGTGAATGTGATTCATATTATTTGGACACAAGAGAATAGAGATCCAAGATAATTAAATGTGATTTAATCATCATGGATATGAATAATGTCGATAGCAATATCCATATTACTCATGTATATTATAAATGTGATTTATAATATATAAGAGAGAGCTATTTGTAATTTACATTTGTTAATTAAATGTTAATGTGAATTGGATTCACATTGGACATTTAATTGAAAATGTAATTTACATTTTATTTTGGGTTGTGAATGTGATTCACAATTTTTCAATGGCAAGATTGTAATATTCACAAAATAATTATGAATTATTTTGTATAATAATTTACAACAATTGTTGTTGCAAATATTGGAGATATATGCAATCTTGTAGATTGCATTGGAATCTCCCTTTCCTAATAGGAGAGGGGGGACAACCACTAATATGGAAGGGAGGAGCCTCCTTTCCATTATCTCCAATGTGGATTGATTTAATTTGGTGATTGAATTATGTTGATTTATCAATATAGATTTAATCTAAATTAAATTAATTGTTGTTGGTTTTTACCAACACAAATCTTTGCCATTAAAAGAAACACAATCAATGTGAACCATTGTATTTGTGTTGTCCCATGGATTGAGATCCATGGATCCCAAAACCCTATAAAAGGAGAGGCACCCCATTGCTCTTCTTTACAAATAATGCTTGAGAAGCATATCTCTCTCTCTCTTTCTCTTTCTCTCCCTCTCATGGTCGTCCACCATGGATGCCCTAGAGAGGCTCTCCATCGCCGCGGCACCGTCGTTATGTTGCCCGATGTTTTGCTCGTGGAATTCCATCTACTTCGGTGTGCCTTGCTCGTGAAGAAGACATCGGATCTCGTGTGTCGAGATCAGGAGATCCACCGCTTGGATCATCAACATGGATTGCGAGAAGCACGCGGTTCATCCCCGCGCTCGCAAGCGTCTCCTCTGACGGATCGGACTTGAGACAGGAGGTTTCTTCGTTTAGAGACTTGACCACAACCACGCATCAGGAGGTAATCCTAATACTTGTTTGTGGTTCAGACGAAACGATCCGAGAAGTGTTCTTGGATCATGTGGTTTCGTTGCATAAAAAAATTTAATTTCCGCTCCATAGAATAACTAGTGCAACTAGTCGTTCTTCGTCGTATCCGATACGACAATCACACTTCCGTGATGTGCTTGAGTATCTAACCATATCCTTCAAGATGATGGTGTACTGCTTTGGCCGCTGGTGCTCATGTTGTTGAGCCAAATTTGAATGAACTTTGCATGATGATTAAGATCTCCATATGCTCGAAATTTGCTCCAAAAATAAGATAAACCTGCAAATAAGAGATAGGTGCCCGATTCCCTCAAGAATCGCCCAACATTTATCAAGAAATGCAAGGTCAAAAGATGTGTTTCCAGTTCAAATGAAAGAGGTCATGGATGTAGCAGGAATTGAGAAGCGAAGTTGTTTGATTTTGAAATGAGTTATGCTGATTCTAAGATGTACCGTCTAAGAAGAGGGATTAAGCGTCGTAATGACGTGATTAACGTCGCTAATGGGCGCATGAAGATCGAGGAAGACATCGAAAAACTATGGAGGAATAGATATGTGAAAGCATAGGTGTATTTACCGCAAATGGTTGCTCGACAGTCGATCTTTACCGGAGGTGAACACGCACACGACGGCGATGCAAGGCGGAGCGAAAGCCTTGAAACCTCCTCCGATCACCCTTCCTCCACGTGAGCCGGCGAAGAGGAGCTGTCACCTCCTTGGATGGCCAGAATCGAGGGATGAATATTGGGGTTCAGCCATTTAAACAGAGTTGCTCAGATGGTTAGGAAAGTTGGTTGGAATCCGCCAACTTTGATGGTATATATAGAGAGATTTCTTGAGCTTCAAGCTTAATCTAAGGGTGGCCGAATAAGTAGGTTGTTAGGTGAACAAAATCAAGGGATTAGATCGTCGGAGGAGGTTATGAGTTACGCGGGAAAAATAGGTGAAGTTGGTCGGTTAGAAGAGAAGTCTGTACAGGCTTCTTGGAGAATTAGCCTCCTCTAACAAGGTAACTCTAAGTCCCTAGCCTAACAACTCTTTCCTCGATGAGTGGGGTATTCCCTTCTATGTTCAGGTGAGACCAACTCATGAAGAGGGGGTAGAGAAGAGAATGGACTGTGACCAGTGTTGTCACATATCCGTGGAGCTTGACCATTATAGCCAAGTCTTGAACTATAGGCTTCCATGGTATGAGACTTTAAGGGATATGCCTTAAAATATACTTACTCCGGTAGACTTTTTATTTTCAATCAGGCATGTCCACATTTTTGGAGTTTTTTTTCTTTTTTTCCTTTTTTGACTATATACAAGGTACAACATAACTCAACCATGGTCGGTCCCAAGCCTGGGTAAATGAGGAGGGTTGCGTTAGGTAGCCAACAACTGGTGTAGAACAATCAGAGACAACTTCCTAAATAGTACTTTTTCTAAAAAATTACTATTTAAGAAGTTGCCTCATGACAGTCAGATCTTTTCAACGTGGATTTATGAAAACATACAGATTTCGTTGGGGCATTCCCTACTTGCGACGCGTTGCATCGCCCGAATGCAATGAAAAATTGTCAAGGGCCCCTACATCGTAGCTTGGATGTAGTTCAAAGTTTGCAAGGGTTCTCGCATGAGGAATTCATGCGGGTAATTAATCTACTTCCGTTGCATCACCACCAGGATGCAGTCCAAAATTTACAAGGGTTCTCACATAATGGATGCATGCGAGTAAAGAAGTTAGTCCAGAAGAGATTACAACGGAAGATGCAGATTGGTAGTTGGAATATTGGCACTCTAACTGGAATGTTGATGGAGATAGTGGATACGATGGAAAGAAGGACGATTCATATAATATGTCTTCAAGAAACTAAATGGGTTGGAGAGAAAGCAAGGGAGATTGAGAAGATAGGCTTTAAACTTTGGTATTTAGGTAAAGGTAAGGGTAGAAACGGTGTTGGAGTGGTTGTTCATAACGATTTGAAGAATTGTGTAGTTGAGGTGAAAAGATTTGGGGATCGAGTTATTTTTCGAAAATTGGTTCTTGAAGAAGAAATTCTGAATAACATCTCAGTTTATGCACCACAAATTGGTTTAGATGAAAAGGACTAAACAAGCTTTTTTGGGAGGATTTGGATAAGAGTCTACAAGGAATCCCACAAAGAGAGATGATTTGCATCGATGGAGATCTTAATGGAAATGTGGGAAAAGATGCTTCAGGGTATGCTAGTGTTCATGGAGGACATGGTTTTTGGGGATAGAAATGAAGATGGAAAAGCCATCATGGATTTTGCAATGGCATATGATCTTTTCATAGCAAACACTCTCTTAAAGAAGAGGAAGGAACATTTAATTACTTATATGAGTGGGCCAACTAGAACATAGATTGATTACTTTCCGTTGAGGAGAAGAAATAGGATGTGTTGTAAAGACTACAAAGTAATCCTAGGAGAGAGTTTGACAACCCAACATCGTTTATTAGTCTTGGGTGTACAAATGAAAGGGTTGGTAAAGAAAAGGAGGGTTTCTAAAATAACTAGAACTAGATGGTGGAAGACGAGCTTCAGGGAGAAGGTTTTAGAAGACTTATCTTGGAATTGTAGCGGTAGTGCAAATGAGATGTCGGAGGTAGTAGCATCTTGTATCCGAAAGGTAGCCAAAGAGATTCTACGAGAATCAAAGGGAGGAGCTCCATGTTTAAAGGAGGCTTGATGGTGGAGTGAAGGGGTGCAAGAGAAGCTAAAAATAAAAAGAGCTTGCTTTAAATCCATGTCTAATGATAGAACAAAGGAAACTGTCACAAACTACAAAATAGCAAAGAAGGAAGCAAAGAAGGTCGTAAGCGAAGCTAAGTCAAAAGCTTATGATGTTTTGTACAAAATTCTCGACTCTAAGGAGGGACAGAAGGATATATTATGGTTGGCCAATGCAAGAGAAAGAAAAACCAAAGACCTTTCTCAAGTGAGATGCATTAAGGACGAGGAAGGTCATGTGCTTGTTACGTATAATGATATAAAGACTAAATGGGAGCAGTACTTCCATAAACATTTCATTGGGGAAAGAAATAAAGAGATCACTTTGGGTCATTTATCTTGTAGTGAAAGTTACATGAATCGTGCATGCTATAGACAAATATAAAGAAAGGAAGAAGAGGAGGCTCTGAAGGTTATGAGACCTGGAAAGGTGTAGGACCGGATTACATCCATGTAAAAGTTTGGAGAGTTTTAGGTAACCATGGTTTGACTAGGCTTACGAATCTATTCAATGTTATTTGGCGAAGAAAGAAAATGCTCGAAGATTAGAGGAGGAGTATCATGGTGCCTCTTTATAAGAATAAAAGAGACATTCAGAATTGTTCAAATTATAGAGGTATCAAGTAGATGTGTCACACTATGAATATTTGGGAACGTGTGATCGAAACAAGGTTGAGGCAAATTTCCAATGTAAAAGAAAACCAATTCGGATTCATGTCAGGTCGCTCAACGACTAAAGCCATCCATTTGCAGAGGAGAACAATAGAGATTTATAGAGCTAAAAGGAAGAACCTCCACATGATCTTTATTGATTTGGAGAAGGCTTATGATTCTGTCCCACGAGAGATATTGTGGAGAGTGTTGGAGAGGAGACAAGTACATGTCCTATACATTAACCTCGTAAAGGACATGTATGATAAGGCTTTGTCTTGTGTAAGAACCCCATCTGGGAAGACTGGAAATTTTGACATCAACATTGGTTTACATCAAAGTTCTGCTTTGAGTCCGTTTCTTTTTACTTTGATTATGGATGACTTGACCAGTCACATTTAGAATGAGTTACCTTGGTGTATGTTATTTGCTGATGATATTGTGTTAATTGACGAGACTAGAGATGGAGTAAATGATAAGCTTGAGGTCTGGAGACATGAGTTGGAGACTAAAGGATTTTGTATAAGTATGGCTAAGGTGGAATATATGGAGTGCACCTTTTATGGAAGTAATAGTGAAGAAATCGAGGTGAAGATTGGTGACAATAACATTTAGAAGAGAGATTCCTCTAGATATTTGGGATCTATTCTGCAACATGTTGGGGAAATTGATGGAGATATTACTAAGAGGAGCCTCTATTGTTCCCTGTGATAAGAAAATTCCGATAAAGATTAAAGGAAAGTTTTACAAAGCTGCCGTGAGACCTGCTATGCTTTATGGATCTGAATGTTGGCCTGTGAACCATAGACATTTGCAAAGAATGAATGCAGCAGAAATGAAAATGCTAAGGTGGATGTGTGGACACAGACGTAAAGATCGGATTCGGAATAATGCAATCAGAAAGAAAGTTGGTATAGCTCCGATCGAAGATAAAATGCAAGAAAACCGCTTAAGATGGTTTGGACATTTACAAAGAAGATCTGGGGATGCACCAGTTAGGAGATGCGATTGTTGGGATGTTGAGCCAGCTAAGAGAGGATGAGGATGACCCAACAAGTGTTGGAAAGAGATTGTGCGAAGGGATCTTAGTTTTGTGGATATAAGCCCGGGATTGGCCCAAGATAGATCTGAATGGAGGCGAAGAATCCATGTAGCCGACCCTACTTAATTGGGGGGAAAGGCTTTGTTGTTGTTGTTGTATACAAGGTACAACATGTACATCAGGACTTATTCTTCTTGAGCCAGTAGACTATCCCTCTTTTGAAGAATTATTGCAACCCACAGAATCCCATCATTAAAAGTCAGTGCAACTTGACTAGGTTGAGATGCACTACCCTCCCTAGAGGAGGACGGATGTTTCCACCCGTGTGCTACTCCAAGCCAAAGGATTCTTCCTTCTCACCACTCATCGATGAAGAGCTACATGCATGATGCTTGTCCAAGTTTTGTTAGTGTCTAAAAGAATCATGCATGTATACGAAATATTCTTCTTAGACAAATAAAGATGACATGTGAACACGTAATTCCTATGTGTTCAAAGAATTAAGTTGTTTGACATGAAAAATCTTAACTCCAATTCGTATAATGTTCTTCTGAAATTAGGTAGATTGAGGTCAAATCAAATACGTCCTTGACTTCCATTCATAAGTTGGTCTAGAACACACCAACTTTTCACTTTGCATATGTTAGATATGCAGATGAAATGCATATGAAATGTTATGTAGGTGCATGAAGTGCAAGACACTTTCTATTAATAAATGCTACGATGATATGCAAGAGTAAATAAGAAGCCTATTTTTTTATAGTTTGTTGTGTTTTTTTTTGTTTTTTGTTATACCTCCTGTTTTATAATAATTTTACAAGATTTTTTCAACTTTTTACACAAGTATTATACAGATTATACAATATACAAATTTTATTATAATTTTACAACTTTTTGCACAAGCATTATATAGATTATACAATATAAATACTATACAAGTATACAAGAATTTTTAAAATTTTTGTTTTCAAATTTTACCCACCCTGTAATTATTGCTTGATATATACAAATATAAGTGAAAGTATGAGCTATGGATAAAGTATATTTGTAATACACACCCCCTATACTTAGTGTGTACTATGTACTCAGAGAACGAGAAGCGAGGAAGAAGACCAAGCTTGGTCTAAGCATAGGAGAGCTAAAATAACAAAAAAGCAAAGAAGTCTCTCCACCCCCCTATAACTAGGCTTTGGCTACCTATGTCTAGAATAAGATCAAAAAGGGGACGGGCGAGGTTAAGAGGGGAAATGGATGAGAATACACATAGCAGGCATCGATCCCCCCCTATACTTAGGCTCATGTCAGCCCGAGTATAGGATAGGAATGGGTGTGAGAACCGATGGGATCTAGAGAATACACAAATAAATTGTTATCTAAATCTTTTTGATCCTACTAATTGCTAGAGATCAATTTTGCAAGGCTTCATGCACAGCTCTATGTGTGTATTATAAATCTTCTTCATGCATGAAAATAATCTCCTCAACACGAATTAACTATTTACTTGGCTTGACAAAGTGTTTCAGTAGTTGTCCATTCACTAGGGATGTCTGTGCTCCATCTAAAAGATCCACTATCATGCACATCACAGACTATAAACGTACCCGTCCACTTGGATTCGAGATTCCCTTGTAAAACCTTAGGCCTCGCATTGAACAACAATACCTTTAGTCCATAAATAGAGGTCTTTCAACTCATAAATTTATCGTGCCAAAGCTTTACCTTGTCCTTGTACACCAAACTGTTGTCGTATGCTCGGTTTCAGATTTCCACAAGTTCATTCATATCCATCTCTTAATGTTTTTCCGTATGTGTATGTTCCAATTGACCTTTTTAATTACCCATGTTGATTTGTGCACTAAGTCTACGGGAAAATAGCACGGCTTTCCAAATAGCATCCTAAATGGGGAGGTTCCTAATGGTGTCTTGTATGCAATCCTATAGGACCAAAGGACTTGGTCCAAGATCTGAGACTAGTCCTTCCTTTCTAGGCAGACAAGCTGCTGCAATATGGTGTCTTGTAAGCCGTCTTGAATATGGATTATCATCTTGAATGGGGAGGTTCCTAATGGTGTCTCTTAAGTCGTCCTGTAGGTCCAATGGAGTTGGTCCAAGATCTGATGAACCCAAGGATTACTCTTTTAATTTAATCAAATTAATGATTAAAAGATGTTCGTTCATTGTAGTCGGGAAAAATCAGATAAATCAAAAACCATAAGTTTAATTATTTTCCAATTAAAGTGAGTGTTCATTTTTTTTACTGGGGCAATCCCAAGGTCGATCTCAAGGAGGCCACTGTCCCCTTAGGTTTATTTGAGTCAGTTACATTATAGGTTTTCATAGATTTCTTTTAAATTTTAAATTCAATAAATTAAGGACATCCAATTTTGACAAAGTTCGGGGTTAAAATGCAAATTTCAATCGATTTAAGTCCAAAAATCCTCAAACCTAGACAAAAGTAATAACGATGAACTTAAACTACTACAATATTTTTAGAATTCTCTGATTCAATGAATTAATTATGAATAAAATAAGCTGACTAGGTAATTTTCGCAAATTTAATTTAATAAATAGCAAACCAATTTATTTTCAAGAACTAAAATTATATTAAATTTTTCTATAGGACAAGAATCTAGGAAAATTATTAGATCTCAAAAATAATTGATTTATGACCTATTAAAAATAAATTATTTGAAGAACCAGTTAATTAACTCTAACCTCGTTATGCAAGAAAATGTGATGAAATTAGGGTATAATGTAGAAAACAATAAATTCTAGCTACTGTTATTTTTTCACAAATTTTAGTGCATGTAATAATTTATGATCAATTTAAGAATAATTTGGGTAAAATGTATATTATTCACCAATTTAGTTCTATTAAATAAACTACTTCTCACAAAATTACAAATAAATATCCATTAGATAAAGAATTTATTGTTTTACTATATGCAATTTTCAGATAAAAGAAATGGTGGTGAATGTTTAAACTACTGGAAAAACACATGGTTATTTATGAAATACATGAACTAAAAGTGATAAGTAAACAAGCACAAGGACTTATGTAAAATTACCTATACATCGGAGGTTGTTTATGCAATTTCTCTACGTTTTCACGTGGTGACATCAAACTAGTGGGTCCTCTTTGCAATTCATGGTTCTACGAGGGGACTGATGCAAATATCCCCTCCTCCATGTGCTCCTTACGTGTGAGGGAATGGGTCAACTGGGCGGTAGCTTACGGGAGTTTAGCGGAGGTCATGGACTGAGGATAGTCATGTACAAAGCACCCTCATGCACGCAGTTGCTCATGCACAGGAGGCACGGGCTTGATCACCCATGTAGTGGCTTGCGCATGACCATGAGCGTGTGCGGGCTGAGTTTGAAGGAGCTTCCAGTAGAGGATGTCGACAAAGACGATAACCACATGAGGGTAACAGAGAAGGGTTAATTTTAATCAATTGTTATTGTAAACTCTGATATAGTAATACAGATTTTCAGTTTGATTTTCACTTTATTAATCCACCAAACAAGACACGCCTAACGACCAATCCTCATTTTCTTTTAACTTAAGTTTCAAAATTAAGGCAAAGGGAGTCGAGAAAATTCAACGAAAGCGATGAAATCAATGATGCATGCCCATTTACGAAGATTTAAAGTGATTCTAGCGCTCTTCATGTGGATGCAACGCAAATTTCAAATTTTAAGCTATTTGAAATGCAATCGAGAAAATCATTCCTAGACAAGAAGTTCTATTAGCAAGTGATGAACATTTTGATTTTGACTAATACCTCTGTGGTCTAAGTGTCTCGTTAACTATGATATATGGTCCTATAAAGTACGAGCACAAGAAATAAAATATACAAAAAATGCTCTCAGAGTTGCAAGTGCAGGTCCTAGTCTACGTCAAGAAGACCACACAACCATGAAGGGTTCAATGTCGAGTCCTGATACATGCGCAAGATACCAAACAGAATCTGCTAGAAATATGTAATTATTACAAATTAATGTCAATGTAGAAAAATTCCTAGACTCTACGCTCTCTCATGACTCGACTCGATATTAATTTTTAAGTGTTCTTTCAATCGGCTTATTACAATAAAAAGTTGGCCTCCCAAGCTCCTCAAGTGCTTGGCCACCTCAGTGGCCGCTGATACGCGACTCGGATCTTATTGCGGTTTTAAGTGTTTGTGTCGTCGGTGTAGAAAACCGAGAAGAGATCTAAACTTTTCACATCAAACAAATATCGGTTTAAAAAACCTACACAATTTATTTAACCAGGTAAGTGTGCCTGGGTCAAACTCAAGGAGACATAGTAGAATACTTTGATTTTTTATACGAAAGTATATATTTTTTATTATTTTATCTCTTCTTAGAGTGATCGAAGAAACGCGATATATTCTTTTATGGATTTTTTTATTTTAAATTTTTAGTTGATTTTATATTTTTCCAATTTTTATTTAATTTTCAAAGTGATAATTTTCAAACAAATTTACCTACAATAATATGTGAATAATAGGTAAAATATAGATGATATTATATAATAGGTAAATCGATCGAGCAACGGACTCGAAGAAGACTCTAAAACAAATCAAAATGAAGTCAACATACCACAAATCAAAACACGATGAAAAAGCGATATAAATACACGAAAATTACTGAAAAAACTTACGGGGGGATGTTATATAACTACCCCAAGAAAAACTACGAAAAATGATGTTAAAAATAGGTCCAAAGTTCCCCTACAGCTCAGGGGCAGAAATGCAAGAAAAAGAAATAAAAGTCTGCATTTTGGTCCTCTGCCAGCGACTGATTTGTAACAAAAATATGAAAGTTTAAATTTAGGTCCCTACGTAGGGACCTAAATGTATTTTCTAGAAATCTTGGAGGCGCTCTGCAATTTCTGGAAGACTTCTGGGTTTAGTACGCAAATTCTCCACCGTTTTGCGTTCAACGGTGAAGATTAGATTAGACGACACGATCTGAATTGTCCAATGCAGGACACGTGTCGAGAGCCTATAGCTTGGATGTTCTTAGCTTGTTCTTCAATTCTTGCGCAGGTAGTTGACGAGCCATCTTCTCCGATTTATCGTCAGCGACTGGCAACGTATGGGGCCTCCGGCGGGGCCAGAGGGGTAGCTCCTCTAACCCCTCGAGCTCTCCCGCGGTGGTGCACAGCCTGACGTGGCAGAGAGCGAAGGGAATCAACTGGTGAAGATGATGGTGTACTGCTTTGGCCGCTGGTGCTCATGTTGTTGAGCCAAATTTGAATGAACATAGCAAGATGATTAAGATCTCGAGATGCTTGAAATTTGCTCCAAAAAATAAGATAAACATGCAAAGAAGAGATAGGTGCCCGATTCCCTCAAGAATCGCCCAACATTTATCAAGAAATGCAAGGTCAAAAGATGTGTTTCCAGTTCAAATGAAAGAGGTCGTGGATGTAGCAGGAATTGAGAAGCGAAGTTGTTTGTTTTTGAAATGAGTTATGCCGATTCTAAGATGTAGCGTCTAAGAAGATGGATTAAGCGTCGTAATGACATGATTAACTTCGCTAATGGATGCATGAAGATCGAGGAAGACATTGAAAAACTATAGATGAATTGATCTGTGAAAGCAGAGGTGTATTTACCGCAGACGGTTGCTTGACGGTCCATCTTTACCGGAGCTGAACACGCACGCGACGACGATGCAAGGCGGAGCGAAAGCCTTGAAACCTCCTCCGATCACCCTTCCTCCACGCGAGCCGACGAAGAGGAGCAGTCACCTCCTTGGATGACCAGAATAGAGGGATGAATATTGGGGTTCAGCCAATGGAACAGAGTTGCTCAGGTGGTTAGGAAAGTTGGTTGGAATCCGCCAACTTCGAGGGTATATATAGAGAGAGATTTCTTGAGCTTCAAGCTTAATCTAAGGGTGGCCGAATAAGTAGGTTGTTAGGTGAACAAAATCAAGGGATTAGATCGTCGGAGGAGGTTATGAGTTACGCGGGAAAAATAGGTGAAGTTGGTCGGTTAGAAGAGAAGTCTGTACAGGCTTCTTGGAGAAGATGCACCAGGTGCCGACACGTATCAGCACCTGGTTTGCCAAATGCGTAAATTAATTAGAAATTCAATAATAACTATTAAATAATGTTATTTTAATTAGGAATAAAAACATGAAATGTAAATAATTTAATTATCTAAATTATAGAATAATTTCTTTTTTATAGATAATATTTTTAATACGAAATAGAAATATTATATTAATAAATAGGTATAGATATTTCTTAATAAAAAAATTGTGGGTTTTTAATTTAATAAATAAATCATTAAATATTAGTTTTGTATTTTCTTAATTATTAAGGTGATAAATAAAGTCTTTGTGAATTTTTAGGGATTTTAATAAGTTTATTTACTTATATTAATAAATACATGCATATATTATATAGTTCTTTTTCATCTGTAAATTAGGGATTTGGATTTTATTAAAATAATTAATGGGCTCCAAAAATTATGAAATAAATCAAGGTTAAATTAAAAGATCATTAAAATAATTAGATATTATAAAATTAATAAAAATATAAATAATATGGTCTACAAAAAATAAATAACCCATAAATCATGTTGTCGTTTGGTCCCAAAATCGACTTTTTATAAATAACCCATAATTCAATGAAACCACCTCTATTAATTAGATAATATTATTTTATGAATTTTAAAGGTCAGTAGAGTGAAATTGGAATTAGTATGAAGAAGTTATGATGTTCGGCAGTTGAGATTTTGACAATTTAAAAGCTGGATTTCTTGACATATGTACAGGGTAATATTTTTAACTTATTTTTATATTTTATATACATTTTTAAAATAATTAAGAAATTAGTTTCATGAAAAATATGTACATATGAATTAATTATAAATCAATGAAATTTTGTATTAATTTGAGACATGTGTGAAGTGTGTTTTAATTTATTTTTATGGTTTTCTTTCGTTATCTCCAACTACTTATTTGTTTGTCGACCAATTCATGCTGACTTGATTTCAGGGTTCAGGTTTTATAAATATACATTGCAGTTATATTTATATCTATAAGTCATATTGTACATATATACATATTTACAATCTACCTTCTTTGCTTTTCTTTGTTTTTATTATTTTATTTATTTACATGTATTTGATGCTTAAAAGTGCATTCTTATTCGTGAATGAGGTTTTGTTAAAAGATAGAAATTAATGTATATTTACATGTATTTGTTAAGGGTTTTAAGACGAAATGCGACATATATGTTAATGAATCACGGATTCATCAACCTCCGATGCTTCAACTTTGCTAGTCCCTGAGCAAACACTTATTTGAAAAATAAGGGAAAAATAAGAAAGTTAGAATGAATTTGTTTTCCTAAACCAATTCATGAGAGAAGACAAAGAACAGAGCTCGATCGGTCCTGAAACAAGCATTTTGTCGGATCCTTAACTAGGATTAGCATTTCATCCTCAAAAGTCTTCAAGTTCCACAAATCCTTATTCGAGATCACTTCACCGGCAAGTTCAGACTTAGTTATTCATATCGCAAACTCTATCATCCTTGAAGTCAATTTGTACAGTGTGTGAATTGATTTACCTCTTCCTGCTCAACGAACTGAAGAAACAGTCCATCCCGGCTATACACTTCTATTGCTTCCTCATCCAGCTACTATTTCCTCAGGGAGGGAGGTATTCCCTTATGAGGTCAGTTCATGCTATGTCCACAATCGAATATAGAGAGAAAGTAGAAGAATGAGAAAAGGAATGGAGTACGACCAGTGTAGACGCATCTCCTTGTGAAGCTAAACCGGTGTAGCTAAGTCTCCACTAAGATGTGCAGGCATTTTTGTTGGAAGACTGGACCATTCTGGTCATATTTGTATTTGGTGGCTTCTTCTTTGATTTGACTTTGTAATTTGCTTGTACTGCATTCATCACTTTGTGCCTCGACGGATATAGCATCTTTTGTTCCGTCCCTTTTTTGAGGTCTTAGAAAAATTATGTCAGCAGGTCCTTCCCTCATCTGAAGCGACTATCGCAACCCTATTCTATCACGCCTTTAGACGTCAATGCCGCAAAGATAAGGATAGAAACACACTACCATGATGTACTGCCCTTCGCAACTCTATGCAATTCGAGCTAAGTGCAGAGTGCATGTGTTCAATATTGGTTCACTGGTGCATAGTTGTACGGATGACACCAAAGGGTCTACTTAAGCACATATGAATTTATTTCCAAAATATAGTTTTATGGAACCCAAAGATTTTAAGTCAAAAGACCTGAAGAGTCTAAATTCCATATCCTAACTAGGCTCCTTACAATGAAAGTTAAAGGTCCTGATCAAGCTTCATCCTTTTGGCTAGACTTAATCATTAGTTACAGAAATCAAACTTATTATGAAAAATGCGAATGCAAATGCGACCATGTTTTTGTGAAGTCTGTTTTATGAAATTTACTCGTTTTATGGATTTTAAGGCTTTTGTAGTTTTTATGACTTTTAGGCCTTTGTATTTTTTTATGGATTATCTTATTTTTATAAATAATATTTTTTTATGTACATGAATTTTATAATATATTTTATTGGAGTTAAGTATCTAATGTATTTTACAAAATTTATATACAGAGATTTTTACAATGATTACATGATTTTTACATATGTTTTAATAGACGGGGCTTTAAATAATTTTTATACAAATTTTAAGTACTAATTTAAAATACATATTTTAATTACAGATTTTAAATACAAAATTTTAAACAGATTTTACTTATTATAAAGGTTTTTTAAGTAATAGATATATGTATAAATGGATTTTAAATTAACCTCACCCATATGGATTTTATAGATATAGAAAATACATAAAAGTACGAGTTATGGACAAAATTATATATATAATACGTACGCACCACCCTATACTTAGCTTGAGCTATGTCCTCATAGCGTCATAACAGAAAAAGGAGGACATAACTCGTGCTAAGTAAAAGTGGGTGAAAAGGAATATACGAAAACAAGTCAGTCAACCCTCCCCCTATACTTACGATCAGGTAATTGTAAATATAGCGAGAGAGCAAAAACGGGATGACTGAGTGAAAAGAGTATGTAACGAAAGATCAAAAGGAAAAAAGAATATGAGATCATAGAAATTACTCGATCCCCCTATACTTAGGATAAGGCATCCTAAGTATATAGAAGAATGTATCAAAACATCAGGAACCAGTGATTTGTGAAAAATGAATGAATATACAAAATAAATAGAACAAAATAGAACAGTCCTCCTATACTTAGGATATGGTATCCTTAGCATAAAGACAAGCAAAAATGGGGACGATTGTAGTCTACGAAGAATATACAAGTGTTGCGGATCTCCATAAATCGAATGGCTAAAAAGCATTTGTACTGGATGAGATGAAGTGAAGGAATCATGATGAGTCCTGTACAAAATAGATCTCTTCAATACGGGCCAGATGATCAGTAGTCTCTACGAAGTGCTTCTGCATATGCCCGTTAACCACGAACGGTTCTGCACCAGGTTACTCATCGGATTATTGTTATACTTCCATTGTCGTGCATTGTTCTGACTATGTAAGGTCCTTCTCATTTGCTTTTTAATTTTCCAGGAAAAATTCTTAATCTTGAATTGAACAACTAGACTTTCTGCCCAGGGACAAAGAGCTTGTGCTGAATATGTCTGTCGTGCCATCTCTTCACTTTGTCCTTATAAATGAGAGTGTTCTCGTATGCTCGATTTTGAATCTCTACCAGCTCATTCAAATCTATCTTTCTCTTGGCTCCTGCTCTTTGTGCATCATGTAAAATTTCTCGAATAGCCCATTCAGATTTGTGCATGATCAATACGGGCAAATGGCATGGCTTTCCATAAACCAGTCTGAATGGTTAAGTACCTAAGTGAGTTTTATATGCAGTACGATATGCCCAAAGAACCTGATCTAGAATCTATGACTAGTCCTTCTTATCCAATCGTACTAATTTATGTCGAATTGATTTCACCTCCCTACTTGAAACTTCAGCCATGCCGTTCGTCTGTGGGTGGTAAGGAAAAGCTACTCTATGATCAATGTCGTATTGCTTCACTAGATTTTTGACCTCCTTATTAATGAAATGGCTACCCCCATCTGAAATAAGAATACGTGGGATCCCGAACCGTGAAATAACGCGTTCCCTTAGGAACTTGCAAACTGTCTTACTGTTAGCGGTTCGTGCGGGTATAGCCTCCACTCATGTACTAACATAATCTACAACGAGAAGAATATACTCAAAGCCGCTGCTGGAAGGGAACGGTCCCATGAAATATATGCCCCATGCATAAAAAATCTCGTAAATAATGACGGGTCGCATCGGTATTTGATCTTTAGCACTGACCATCCCTACTTCTCTCAGACTATCCGGGCAACTCTTCACGAATGTACAAGTATCTCTAGAGTTGGCCACGATAATACGCTATGAAGTACCTTCTGTGTTGTCCTCTTCCCTGAGTGATGTCCTCCTGCCTCAAAAGAATGACACAAAGTGAGGACACTATTATTTTCCTCCTGAGGAATACAACACCTGTAAACACAATCCGATCCTTCACGAAAAAGAATCGGATCCTCCTAGTGGTAGTATCGTGCCTCAGAAATTAATCTATAAACTCGATTCTTTGGCCAACACTGAGGACTTTTCTGTGTAACCAGATTATTCACCGTATCTGCATACCATGGAAGTTCGGTAACCTCAAAGATGTTGTCGTCAGGAAATCTCTCTGCAATCTCTGGCGTGTACTCTTCCGAAGGCTGTTCTATTGTAATCGGGAGAGGTGATCAGATACCACATTCTTTACCCCAGGATTGTCTTTAATGTCCAAATAAAATTCCCGAAGTTATAGAATCCATGCCTTGGCATCCTTCCTTTCCATCAAAAATCGGATAGCTGAATGATCTGTGTAGATTGTGATTTTAGAGATAAGAAGATAGGATCGCAATTTATCTAAAGCGAATACCACTGCCAACATTTCCTTTTCTGTCACTGTGTAATTACGTTTAGCATCATCTAAAGTTCTGCTGGCGTAGTGGATAGCAACAAGAAGTCCATTCCTCATCTGTCCTAATACAGCCCCAACCGCAATGTCTGAAGCATCTGTCATGATCTCGAAGGGTAGAGACCAATCAGGCGGCTGTAGAACATGAGCACTGATAATCTTTTCTTTCAATGTGAGGAAGGCATTAAGATATTTATCATCTAACAGGAACTTGATGTCTTTGCCTAATAATTCAGGTAACAGTCGGGCAATCTTGGAGAAGTCTTGGATAAATCGTCGGTAAAAACCAACATGCCCAAGAAATGACCGTAACTGCTTGATGTTGGATGGTGGTTCGAGGCGCTTGATGATATCCACCTTGGTAGGGTCAATCTCCATGCCTCGTTGGGAGATGAGGTGCCCCAAAACGATCCCGTGTGTAACCATAAAATGACTCTTTTCCTAAGATAAAATGAGATCTACCTCACAACACTTCTGAAGAACCTGGTCTAGGTGCGCTAAACAATCGTCGAAGGAGTCACCATAGACCGAAAAATCAACCATAAAAACCTCTAAATAATCACCAACCATGTCCGCAAAAATAGCAAGCATAGACCTCTGGAAAGTAGCAGGAGCATTGCACAATCCAAAGGGCATCCGTCTAAAGGCATACGTGCTGAACGGACATGTGAAGGTGGTTTTCTCCTGGTCTTCGGGAGAAATTGTTATCTGGTTGTATCCGGAGTAATCGTCAAGGAAACAAAAGTACTCCTTCCCTACAAACTGTTCTACGACCTGGTCTATAAAAGTAAAAGGGAAGTGGTCCTTCTTCGTCGCGACGTTTAATTTTCTATAATCAACGCACACCCACCACGACGTGGTTACTCTCTTTGGAATCTCCTCTCCACTCTCATTCTTAATCATTTGAATTCTCGACTTCTTCGGGACAACATGTAATGGGCTAACCCATTCGAAGTTGAAGATGGGATAAATGAAGCCTGCATCGCATGATTTCGTAATCTCTTTCTTGACATCTTCTCGTAAATATGGATTCATCCTACGCTAAAACTCTTTGGATAGTTTACTGTCATGATCGAGATATATATGATGAGAACACAAAGCAGGATTAATCCCGCGGAGATCGGATACAGGCCACACAATAGGCTTGCAGTTTCTTTCTAGAACCTCCACCAGACGATATTCTTGTTCGTCGGTCAAAGATGAACTGATAATGACTGGAAACTATTGATGTGGACCCACAAGGAAGGCATACTTCATATTTGGTGGCAATGTCTTTAATTATGGTAAGGTAGATTCCGGCTTTGCTGAAACCTCATCCATATGTGTATTGGGATCTGTATCGGTTGTGACTTTGTTGGCAATCTGGTTATCCAGCATCTCATTGTGCTCTAGAGTCAGACTACAGAGGATGTTCAAAAACATCATCCGACTCTCTCTTATGTTCACTCTTATAATGACCAGAGGAAAACAAATCGGCTAAATGAAATTCTATCTCTAGATCATCTGAATGGAGGAATTGTGTAAAGTCTTTGAATCTGAAAGGTCTGCAATAAACTCCTCAGAAGTTTGACCTCTTTACTTCTCATCATCCATACTGAAATATAAAGTACCTTATGAAGAATTGTCAACTGTAGTCTCGTACCCGTCCTCTGTTAAGCAATCTTTGGTCTATACTTAATATCTTTCGAGGCCGTCAAGACGGACCTCATCCATGTAATCACATGCGGCTAAAGAACTCAAGAAATCAGAAGATGCATCACTATATGTGTTCGAATCTCTCGCCATCTCTATATGTACCTTCTCGCCCTCGACGTGAAAATATACCTTCCCTGTATCATAATCGAAGAGAGCCTTTGTGGTTTCTAAGAAAGGCCTCCCGAGACTAATCGAGGTAAGGTGTAACTGTGTAGGGAAATCCATGTCTAGGACAGTAAAGTCCACTGGGAATTGCAGACCCAGCATGGCTACGATAACGTTCCTTAGTATACCCTTAGGTCTCTTTATGAATCAATCGGTAAACTGAAGGATCACACGGGATTTGTAAAGAGGACCTAACTCAAGCTTGTTGAGTATGGAAGATGTATCAGATTGATCGAGGAACCGTTATCTAAGAGAGTGCGATCGAATTCTGCATTTGCGATCTCGCATATGACATAATGTGCTCTCGAGTCCTTCTATTTCTTCGGTTACTTATTCTGAATAGCACAACATGTAGCCTTAGTTAAAACATGTTTTTCTGCACGGGATCTCTTTTTCCTACGCGTGGTGTATCGGTTTTTCAATTGATTCTTAAGCATAGGAAAATGATCCAAGGCATCATGAAGTGGGATCTTCAAAAATATGTGATCTTTCAATAATCGCTCGGTTTCTGGAGTGACAACATTCTTTTTGGTGTTTTCCTTCTTTCCCTAACAAAGCGTCGGGAAAAGGGACAATGTTAGGAGTAAGAAAATCAGAGTTTTTATTGATATAGGAATAAGCATGTACATCGAAGTTTCAAAATTATGTACAAAACACTCTAAAATAAGGGAAGACATATTTTTGTCGGGAGTATCTGCATGGTCTGGCGTGATATCATCGGCTGAATCGCTTGTGTCCATGTCAATTGTTTCGGCATCACTCCCTTCTTTTTGATCTACGTGATGGTCCTCATCTACGTGCTGGTTCTCCTCCTCAGCATCTGAATCTAGCTGCTCATGGATTTTCTCCTGCTCCTCATCAAATGCCCGCTCCTCTACTCCAGAAGATGCTCGTGGTGATCTACCGTTCCTGAGATGAATGAAGTTAGATAAAAATTCAGGAAAAGAGATCGTACCTGTATTGTTGTCTACCTGATCTGGATGCCTCCTCTTGCTATTCGGGTTCATCTGAGGATGGGCTGGGAGAGTGGTCTTCGGCGCGGTTAACTCATCCCAATGACGGTTAACCTGCTCCATCTATGTCTTGTATGCAATTTGGAGCATACTCAGCATATCCATGATTTGACTCAATGCCTAGGCATGTGCATTCATTTTAGATTCGGTGTGATGGCTCTGGCTTGCTCCTCTCTCCTGCCTTCGCGTGTATTGCTGAGAAGTGGAAGGCTGGGAGAATCTCTGTGGTGTGGAGGACGATTGTTGCGGCTGCTGATAAGGATATGTCTTCGAATGGTTAGCAGGGTACTGATATAAATGTGCTCTCCGATAAGCATGCTGGTGAGACTGCTGCTGCATGAAGTTCTGCCAGTGCTGAAAATGTGGATGTCCATGCTCCGGTTGGCTATATTGCTGCTGCTGATGTGGTATACCCGGTCGTTGAATCGGAGTATACCAAATCCCGTTAATCTCAAGAGTGGCTTGCGGCTCAACCTCCAAATCTGCAGCATCGGAGATCTGACTGGTATTGGCATTGAAGGATATGATATAATCATTTGGGGCATCACGGAAGCGTGAGTGTCGTATCGAATACGACGAAGAACGAGTAGACGAACTAGTTGTTCTATGCAGCAGAAATTAAATTTTTTTCATGCGACGAAACCACATGATCGAAGAACACTTCTCGGATCATTTCGTCTAATCCACAAACAAGTAATACAATTACCTCTTGAAGCGTGGATGCGATCGAATCTCTAAACGAAGAGACCTCCTGTCTCAAGTTCGATCCGACGGAGAAGACGCTTGCGAGCGCGGGGATGAATCGCGTGCTTCTCGCAATCCATGTTGATGATCCAAGCAGTGTATCTCTTGATCTTGACACACGAGATCCGACGTCTTCTTCACGAGCGAGGAGCACCGAAGGAGACGGAGATCCACGAGTAAATAATCGAGCAGCATAACGACGACGTTGCGGTAATGAAGAACCTCTCTAGGGCATCCACGGTGGAGGACCATGAGAGGGAGAGAGAGGGTTGTTGTGTAGAAAGAAAGAGAGAGAGAGTTTGCTCCAATATTGCATAGCCATAGAGAGCATGGTATGCCTCTCTATTTTTAGGGTTTTGGGATCCATGGATCTCAATCCATGGGATATATAAAATCAATGGATGAGATTGATTTACGTCCAATCCAATGGTCAAGATTATTGTTGGTAAAAACCAACAAAAAATAATCTAATTTAAAACAAAAATATTTGACATCTCAAATATATTTCAATCCTAAATTAGATCAAGCAATTTTGGAGAGATTTGCAAGGAGATCTCCACATTAGGAGTGGTGGGGACGGTTACCAATTTCCTTGTGGAATTGGTGGCCGTCCACCATCTCTCCATGGTGGAGGCAAATCCATATAATCTCACAAGATTACATATCTCCATGACATTCTCCCATAATTTCCACAACTTTTGTTGTAAAATATTCTACAACAATAATTCATAATTATTTTTTGAATATTGCAATCCTGTCATTGGAAATTTGTGAATTATATTCACAACCCAAAATAAAATGTAAATTACATTTTCAATTTAATGTCCAATGTGAATACAATTCACATCAACATTTAATTAACAAATGTAAATTACAAATTGCTCTCTCTTATATATTATAAATCACATTTATAATATATATGATTAATATGGATAGGGTTATCCACATTATTCAAATCCACGATAATTAAATCACATTTAATCATCTTGGGTCTCTATTCTCGTGTGTTCAAATAATATGAATCACATTCACATTATTCACATCTTTAATAATTAAATCACGTTCAATTATCTTAGACAACTCCCTTTATAATATGAATCAAATTCATATTACTCATGATAATTAAATCACATTTAATTATCCATTTTCTGAATGTTCGGATACTCATATCAACATTGAAATTATCCATGAACTCTTTCATGGATAATGCGCTTTCTCCGCGAATACATGGAGATAAGGATAGGGCGATTGTATGGTTCCACGTATAGTGACTTAGATATTGAGATCATATCTCAAATCCATATCACGGGCCTCCCATAGATGCTTGATTAAATAAAGACCGCAAATCTAATCTTCTCATTGCATCTGAATCACATTCAGATCAATGTCCAACATTTGGAACAAGATCAGATTACTTCTCTACTGAGAGGAGTCACTAAAATCCAGGCCCGTTTCATCACTCCCTAGGAATGGAAGCGTCATGGTTATAAAATCGTTTATGATCACATCACCCTCAGGTATTCCCAGTACCTGTATATCCTGCATACTAGAAGACCCAGAATAAACCCGAAGTATTAGATCATCTTTATACTATCTACTTCATGGTTTCATCAGTAAGTTTCTCATTCGATTATTGGGAGTCGGTATCTATCATATACTTTCCAAAAAGTGTATATGATCCCTAGGTATTGATCATATACTTTCCAAAAGTATATATCAAACCTACAAATTCAGTCAAGCTTCCAAAGTGAGACGATCATGCACATGGAATTTGATTCTTCCCAATATCTCATGAGTGAGCTCATTTGTTCCGGTTCAGTAACTGAACCTGTATGATCCCTTTGAGAGATCGTATTACTCATATGCCCTTATATGCACACCAGTGCAGCGGTGTATAGACCTTGGTTAGGTCATCAACCTATTAGTCTAACAAATGTGCGTACATAGACATATAGTAACACATCTATCTTCGGTCAGGGGATGCGTTCCTGTATCGTGACAGCATACGATATAGGACTTTGGTTATCTCGATCTCGTTGAGTCAACTCTTTGACCTAACTAATCTGACACCTCCGAATCTCTATTCCTATGCAGAGGACCTGCATCAATAGGTTAGTCAGATATCAACCTTTAGAGATAAGGATTGCATCTCCTACTCAGGTTGCAGATCATCTCTTAACGATCATTTGATGGTGCATGATGAGTCCTCAATCTAGGTCTTTAGATATTCATCCAAGTACCAACCTCTATGATTCAACAGTTGAATAAACAGTTGTATGATCGTCAAGATGGCCATGGTACATAACCCTAATTGTACTAAGGGACCTAATATGAAAATTATTCATTCTTCATTTCAGATCAGGGAATGATATTTGCAATAACATTTAATGCATAATGGCTCGTCGTGGGCTCCCATGTCCAACAATCTCCCACTAGCCCAAAGAGCCATTAATGGGCTAAACATTTAATCTCGCACTCATGTGACAATCATAGGCTATTTAGAAAATAGCTAGGTAAGCTGATCAGTCACTCTGTTCCCACGAGACTACGCCAAGTCCTTTTACAGCACTTGCATATCCCCAGTAACAGTGCTCGCATCTAATGCGAATGTTGCATCTTATGCAACTAATACTCAATCTTGCAAGTTACAATGTCCTTGATACTGCAGCTTAACAATTATCATAACCAGTATTTCCATAATCCTTATCAGAATACCATTATTCGTGGAAGTCACTATCTCTTAAGGTATCCATAGTTTAAGACCTTTTTAGATCACGATCTATAAAGTCTTAAGTTTGAAGATTAGACTTTGAGATCACTTTCTCAAAATTCATGTCATCTATGAAGATTTTGTTATTACTGCAATCAAGTGTTTTTTCTCCATAGTAGGATTAGCAACACTTTACTACTCCCACTGCATGGCAGATATTTGGCTTTTGTACACATATAGCATACACTCATCTTCTCGTAACTGATGCATAAGGGCAACCAGTTTTAGCATTCACTTCCTCAACTCTTTGAGGTGCTATCCCTTTAGATAGGTCAGTACCATATGTTAAGGGATGGAAGCCTTTCTTGGAATTTCTAAGAATAGAATATGTCCAAGGTGTACTACAAATGTGACAATCCCAATACACTCTTCTATTTGCTTCTAAACAACTTCAGAACTAAGATCTAAGAGGTATCTTTGAAATCATATTTCAAGATATGGAATAGCCAGTCAATAAAACACTTATTACCATCCTTATATCATTCCAAATGAATAGGATATTATCTACATTTAGCATGATGAACACAAATGGCACTCCCACTAAACTTCATATGGTTCATCAAGATTCTATCTAAAATCATAACATTTATAATGTCATGAAATCTTATGTTCCAGCTACAAGAAGCTTATTTGAGTCCATAGATGGATTTCTTTAGCTTGCATATCTTGCTTTTCTCAATCATGAAGCCCTAGGGCTACTTCATGTGAATATCCTCAGAGAGGAATGCAATATTGACTTCTTTCTCTTGAAGATCCATTTACACCTTTACAGGTCTTACCCATATAGGTGGATCCTCGAGGGTCCATATACAACACTTGTATATTAAGTCTACATTAGACTTTTTATTGCTAACATCCATCGATCCATGCCACGATCTTCAGAAGCTTCATCTCATGAAGTTCGATCATTGACAGATTTCTCTGACACATGGAATCCATCCTCAAACTCATTTGAATAGGTATTAGTGTTTCATCTTTAATTGTCCCTTTAGTTTCCAATTTTTGGAGCCTCATTATCTTTTCAAGAATAAATGAGTTCCTACACTTCATTTTCATCTTGATTCTCAAGAGTCTCAACCTCTAAGAATCACATCCTCATAGATGAGATCTTTTAAGAATCTCAAGGTCATAAAGTAGGTATCCTATACCATTCTTTATTTTCTCAATGAAGTAGCAGTCTTTAGTGCTAGATTCTAGCTTGCATGCATGGAACCATATTAAGGATATATATTGCAGTCTCTACTACATATATACCTTGAAACTAGGAGGTAATTATGCTAAATTTCATCATTGATCAAATCATGTCACACATGATCCAATTGTAACTCCCTATAACTCTATTGAGTCAAGGTGTGTTAGGAATATTGAGATAGAAATGATATTCATATCTCCATAAGTTATTCTTTGAATTTATCTAATAGGTTCAAGCTACCTATGTTAGATCAAAATCATTTCATCTTTCTTCAAACTTTGGTTCTAAACCAAAAGTATGAAATCTTTGAACACTTCAAAGGTTTCTTATGTGAAGAGAATAAATCTCATATCATACATAATCATCAATAGATATCACATATCCACAATGTTCACTATGATATAGATGATCCACATACATCAACATGTATGAGATCCTGAATACCTTGGCATCTTACACCTTTCCCAAAGAAGGGTGTATTGGACATTTTACTTTGAATACAATATTGATAAGTATCTAAGTTTTGAAATTTTAGACATTCTAAAGATTCATATCTTACTAGTGTATTGATCAAATCAACAGACAAATGTCCAAGGCTTGATGCTGGATCATTGTCAAATGATCTTCATCTTCCTATTGATCTTAAGGTTTAATTTCAGTATTTATAAATGTTAATGAACCATCCATTAATTTTCTAATTTAGTGGAGTCCACTAGATTTTAGATTACTATCCGAAATATCTCCATAATATCTCTTTATGATAGTTCTATCTCAGAATTCATGTTTATTTCCAACATTTAGAAACAAACAATGAGTGTATTCTTATATCTAGCTCATAGAGACATTCTCTAAGACTAAGGGCTCTCCCACTGAAATTAACAAGTCTATCAATCCTACAAAGATTGTTGGAACAATTGCATCAATATCCATGTGGATAACTATAAACCTTAAGATCAAATTTTCCAATCTTCTAAAACATATGCACCCTATTGCAAGTGTTGTTAGGAGAATGAGATACAGTTATTAGACTTTATCTTATCAAATAGGTAAGTCAATTTCAATTATTATATGTAGATTATTCTGATGTACTATCTGATTCGTTCTCTAAGGATTCTAGATAGATTTGATAGTCTTTCTGTCAACACATCAACTCATTGCAGTAATGGCATTCATCCAAATCTTAGGATGTCATATGGAAGTCATAGAAGTACGGTCAATTCTTTGACTATGCTTCTCATCTTGGGTCTGACCCATGCTTCCACTGCGCTCTCTTCATCTATAAACAACCATTGTTCAAGACAAAAATCTCTTATGTTAAATTCAAAAGAATTCAATGTAAGATCATTTCGACATTTATACATGCTTCATTAAATTTATATAGTATGAAGCTTCATGAATGACTGGAGTATAGACAGTAGAATGATGACACTCATTGTATCTACATCCATCTAAACTCTTCAAATATTGTTCAGGTAGGTATTCAAACATATTGAATACATCATCTCTTATAGAGATACCATGATGCAGTGAACGATGTCATTCATGACAAATGTCAAGAGCACATATGTATGCCAGAACATCTTCTTAAATCTTTATAAGGATTATTTGACAATTGCGATCAATATAAACATGTCACTTCCAAAGTACATTCGATAAGAGATCAAGACTATAGAGACATACAAACCCTAGGGATGTAGTCATATTATCTATTTAATTGTCATTCCTCATTAGTATGAGGAGACTTGCACATTGCAACCACATACATTATGTGTCCAACTGCAAGTACAATATCTGGATCATGAGTCCAATCCACGATATTTTACTGGTTAGTATTGAGTATATTATTGAGTGGGTTTTAATGAAGGATTATATGAAATAAGAAATTTGCATAAGTATATATATACATATTTACTTTGATTTAGGAATTTTTATATCAAAGTTGTCTTGCCTTGTCAACACTGAAAGTTCATTCCTTAATCACTTTCAATGTAAGAGATATACTTTCCATTATATCACAAGCAAGATCTGGGATCTCCTTTCTTATCTTTGTTACATCCCAATAATATGAGAATCTGCAACTCGGATAAAAAGAAGCGGGAACACATTCCGCCTTGCAAGTCCAACTTTCATCTCCCAATTCGGTCTTTAACACCCGGGCCCACCACCCCTAAGGCGATATTGACCCGTCATTAATTTAACCAACCGTCAACAGGAATACAACTCGCTATGCGCAATCCAATATCGTCCGAATGATATGAGGATCCGATATTGGGGTAACTACACATACGTCCTTACTCTTTTGAGAAGCAAAGAGCCCGATCTAGATGTGCTTATATGCAGGAGCTGTCACTTCGGACATGCGTCTCCCACATGCAATCCCAGGCGACGGAACCCTTCGCCTTGATGGGAGACCATGGATGTCACTTATGTGATCCTCCGCCTCATATTCAAATTTTAATTAATTATCATGAATCAGATTCATATAATTAATTCTTACAAGGGAAATAACAACTCTATTCATAATAGAATGTCTCAATTGGACATAATTAATTTAATCATATTAAATTAATTATCAATCCAATTCAATCAACAAACTTGATTATTTTACTTGAATATATATGTTAATGTCTCAAATTACGTATTAATTCTAAATTAATAATTAGAAAATACACATTAATTTTCTCCGGCATTATCGAGTCCTTACCTGCTGTCATGTCCAGTAACGACGAGAGTGCAACGGACCACATACGTTGCAACCCGCAACCCCAATGCTCTCCGACTATACACCATATCCACCTCAGTAAAGGATAATTCCAAATATATCAATTTGTACTTGAGATGATCATCGGTTCTTCAACCGAAATATTTTTGATTATAAGGAAATTTGCTTCACAAATTCCCAATCCTATTCAAGCATCATGTTTGATGATTGTGTTTCCAATTATGATCTAGATCAAATCTAATCAATTAATTGGTTGAGGACAAATCAATTAAGGAAATAATCATCTTCCAATATTTCTCAAATATTTTTCATAATTGTTTTATGAAATTAACAATTAATTTCACTAATTGACAATCACATGGTTGTTGATTAGGACTGTAATTTCAGCAGTGACCCCTACTCATTAAAATTAACATATCTCAATCAACTTAAATCCAAATTATACAAACTCAATTTTCAAAGATTGCTAATTTGATTTCGGACAGAACCAAAGGATATTTCACGTATTTAGAGATGGATCAAAACAGTAATTAACTCATTAATCATTTTAAGATTCGCAGTGCCCGTAACAGTGCATACATGTTCATTAAAACAACCATATCTCGAGCAAACAGAATCCGAATTACGTAAAATCAGATCCTACGGTTTCCTTATTTAATGAAAATAAAATACAAGTGATTAATTCGTGTTTTAAAATTTTAAACATGGCCGAATTTATTCACTAAACAGATATGCGAAAATCAAATGCGACAAAAACTTTTGCGTCCTTAACGAACCCAAGTCGTTCTCGGTTAATGGATCGTATCCAAAACCACCGACCTAAGGCTCTGATACCACTTTAAGGATATGGTATAATCCTCAAGCACATCACAGAAGCGTGAGTGTCGTATCGAATACGACGAAGAACGACTAGTCGAACTAGTTGTTCTATGCAGCGGAAATTAAAATTTTTTCATGCGATGAAACCACATGATCCAAGAACACTTCTCTGATCGTTTAGTATAAATCGCAAACAAGTAACATAATTACCTCTTGTTGCATGGTTGCGATCGAGTCTCTAAACGAAGAGACCATCTGTCTCAAGTCTGATCCGACGGAGGAGATGCTTAAGAGCGCGAGGATGAACCGCGTGCTTCTCGTAATCCATGTTGATGATCCAAGCGGTGGATCTCCTAATCTCGACACACGAGATATGATGTCTTCTTCACGAGTGAGGTGCATGATGAATCCATGATTCATTAACTTTTCTGTCGCATTTTGTCTTAAAACCCTTAACAAATACATGTAAATATTCGTTAATTCTCATATTTTAACAAAACAATATTCATGTGTAAATATTCACTTTTAACCACTAAAATCATGTAAATAAATAAAGAACCAGAAAAATAAAGAAAAGGCAGATTGAATATATGTATATATATGCAATATGACTTAAATATAAATATAGCTGTAAGATATATTTATAACCTAACCCCCGAGACCAAGTCAGCATGGATTGGTCGACAAACCAATAAGTAGGGGGAGATAAGGAAAGAAAATCAAAGAAAAATAATTTAACACAAACAACTACACCCTTCATTATTTATAAAATAAATACAAAACTTCAAAGAATTGTAATTATTTCATATGAACATATTTTTCACCAAACTCTTCTCCTAATTATTCTTAAAAATTTATATAAAAATATAAAAATAAGTTAAAAATATTACCCTATATATATGTCAAGAAACCCAGCCTGCAAATTGTCAAAATCTCAACTTCCGAACATCATAACTTCTTCATACGAACTCCAATTTCACTCTACTCACCTTTAAAGTTCATTAAATAATATTCTCTAATTAATAAAGGTAATTTCATCGAATTCGGAGTCTGTTTGCAAAAAGTCAGTTTTGGGACCAAAAGACAAAGGGGTTTCTGGGCTATTTATTTTCTGTAACACACATTATTTATCATTTTCTTAATTTTATAATTTTTAATTTATTTCATGACCTTGTAGTTTAACCATAAATTATTTCATAATTTTTGGAGACTATTTATTATTTTTATAAAATCAAAAAAACACCAAAACTTAGGTATAAATGACCTATGTAGATACTAACCTTATTTATTAAAATATGTAAATTAATTGATAAAAACCTATAAAAATTCGTACAATTCTTATTTAATATCCTAATAATAAGAATATATAAAATTAATTTTTACTTATTTATTTATTAAATTAAAAATCTAAAACCTATTTATAAATACATATTTATTAATAAAATATTTATATCTTAAATAATATTTATTATTTATTAAAAGTATTTATACCATAATCTAGAAAATTAATTTATTTAACTTTTTTGTATTTATACCTACTTAAAATAACGTAATTTACTAATGTATATTTAATTAATAAGGTATTTCAGCTTTTAGACCAACCAGGTG
Source organism: Ottelia alismoides (assembly GCA_037367405.1). Lineage (NCBI taxonomy): Eukaryota > Viridiplantae > Streptophyta > Magnoliopsida > Alismatales > Hydrocharitaceae > Ottelia > Ottelia alismoides. The sequence goes on from JAZKJV010006031.1 coordinate 264,628, forward strand.
CTGACACTTGTCAGCACCTGGGTCGTCTTCCCCAAGAATCTGGTAGACCGGAGGTTGTTCAACCAGCCATCTTCACGCCTTTTTCCCGCAGCCATCCAGAACCTACCAACCCATCTAAACCCTCCGTCGTCTTCCCCCAACTACCCTCCCCATCGCCACCCTTCATTTCTACTTGGAGCCCACGTCATTTCTCCTATAAATAAGCTCCAAGCCCCCCATATCCAACAACTTTCCAACCTCCCAAGCTTCAGCTCCAGGTTGTTCTGAACCCCCTACTTCCAAGCCTCATTCCGGCCAATCGACGGCGGTGACAGCGCCAGGGAGGAGTCCGCGAGGAAGAAGGGACGTCGGAGGATCGTTCCAAGGTGCTCCACTGCCTTGCATCGCCGCCATCGTGCGTCCAGCTCCGGCTCGAAGGTCGACCGTCAAGCAATAATTCCAGGTAATATACCTGGAAATCCCAGACCTTTTCCTCCACTTTTCTTCATTTTATTTCTCGATTCTCGTGTAGAAATTAGTGAGGCTAAGTGCGTCATTAGGATGCTTAACCAATCATCTTAGTCGCACAATCGATATTTCCCTTCGACTCGTTTCAATTTCGTTTCAATTTGATTGCAAACCATCATCTTCTTCGCACTTCTGGGTGTTTGGCTGGAATTTTATGTGTGTCTTCAAACTTTGGCACTTGTGATCTTCATGAGTTGGTCGATTCCTGGGAGGATCGAGCATATATTTCTTTCATTTGTAGGTTCAAGATCATTACGCTTCATTCGTCAGATCTGGAAGCTCCTCGATCTTCATAAGAATCGACTCCAAAGGTGGAATACCAGAACTGATCTACCTCCAGGGAGGACTGAGTCTCCATCTTCATCGAGACGCCACCGCCGCTCGGAGCTTCGCCGACCGCCACCCTACCACGGGCGAGCTCGAGGGGTGGAGGAGCCACCCCTCAGGCCCCGCCGGAGCGTCAGAACAGTCGCCGGCCGACTGGAATAAATTCGGAGAAGAACGACCGTCTTTCAGCTGCTCAACAGAATCAAGAACACCCAAGCTGCAGATTTGCGACACGTGTCAGATTCGCAGACGTCAGATTAGCACGGGAACTTCTAATCTTAACCCTTGATTCTGAAACGGTGAAATAATTGCAACATCAACCCAGCGAGCTTCCAGAATTTCACTCCACCCCCCAGGTTTACGATAATTGCATTTAGGTCCCTCCGTAGGGACCTAAATGTAACGTTTTGTTTAGTTTTTCTACAGAACAGTCCTCAAGGACCATTTTGCAAATAGTTCAAATCAGTTTTTCTTACGCTTATACCCCTGGTCTGTAGGGGTTGTTTCTTGTTCTTGTGACCTCGGATTTCGACGATTTCTTGAGGGTAGTTACATAACTACCCCAGCTACTTAGTATAAAGTTTTTGCGGCTTTTTGACGGGTTTTCTATGTGTTTTGATTTTATCGAAAGTCGCTTTGTTTTGCTCTATTTTCTTGTGTAGTTCGAGTTCGCGACTCGAACCTCGTTCACCCTATTATATAGTATCACCTAGATATTACTCGCCTACTATATAATAAATAAATCTTTTGAAAAATATCCCTTTTTGAAAATTAAATAAAAAATTTAAAAATAATAAAATCAAATAAAAATAATAAAAATAAAAAAATCAATAAAAAATGGTTTGACTTAGAGAAGAATTAAAATAAGATTACGAAGAGAGGAATCTAGGGAATTTATTCTGCCTCCTTGAGTTCGACCCAGGAACACTTGCTTGGTAAAATAATTAGTGAACGGTTTTCCGACAGAAAACCGTAATTTGTTTGATAGGTTCAAGAATCGTTTTTCTTGTTTCGCGGCTTTCTGCTACAACCGACAACTATTTTCTTCCTTCAAAAAAAAGTGAAAGCCGCGAAACTCGATTCTTTTGCCCTTATCAGTGCACCGAAGGAGACGGAGATCAACGAGCAAATAATCGGAAAGCATAACGACGACGCTACGGAGATGAAGAACCTCTCTAGGGCATCCATGGTGGACGGCCATGAGAGGGAGAGAGAGGGTTGTTGTGTAGAGTGAAAGAGAGAGAGAGAGAGTTTGCTCCAATATTGCATATCCTTAGAGAGCATGGTATTCCTCTCTATTTATAGGGTTTTGGGATCCATGGATCTCAATCCATGGGACATATAAAATCAATGGATGAGATTGATTTATGTCCAATCCAATTGTCAAGATTGTTGTTGGTAAAAAAACAAATAATAATCTATTTAAATCGAATACATTTGACATCTCAAATATAATTCAATCCTAAATTAGATCAAGCAATTATGGAGATATTTGCATGGAGATCACATTAGGAGGGGTGAGGACGGCGACCAATTTCCTTGTGGAATTGGTGGCCGTCCACCATCTCTCCATGGTGGAGTCAAATACATGTAATCTCACAAGATTACATATCTCCATGAATTTCTCCTATAATTTCCAACAACTTTTGTTGTAAAATATTCTACAACAATAATTCATAATTATTTTGTGAATATTGCAATCCTACCATTGGAAATTTGTGAATCATATTCACAACCCAAAATAAAATGTAAATTACATTTTCAATTTAATGTCCAATGTGAATCCAATTCACATCAACATTTAATTAACAAATGCAAATTACAAATTGCTCTCTCCTATATATTATGAATCACATTTATAATAGTTATCCACATTATTCATATCCACGATAATTAAATGACATTTAATCATCTTCGGTCTCTATTCTCATGTGTTCAAATAATATGAATCACATTCACATTATTCACATCTTTGATAATTAAATCACGTTCAATTATCTTAGATAACTCTCTTTATAATATGAATCAAATTTATATTACTTGTGATAATTAAATAACATTTAATTATATATTTTCTCAATGCTCGGATACTCATATCAACAATGAAATTATCCATGAACTCTTTCAAGGATAATGCGCTTTCTCTGCGAATACTTGGTGATAAGGACAGGGCGATTGTATGGTTCCACATATAGTGACTTGGATATTGAGATCATATCTCAAATCCAGATTGCGGGCCTCCCATAGATGCTTGATTAAATCAAGACCGCAAATCTAATCTTCTCATTGCATCTGAATCACATTCAGATCAATGTCCAACATTTGGACCAAGATCAGATTACTTCTCTACTGAGAGGAGTCACTAAAATCCAGACCCATTTCATCCCTCCCTAGGAATGGAAGCGTCATGGTTTTACAATCTTTTATGATCACATCAGCCTCTGGTTTTCCCAATACCTGTACATCCTGCATACTAGAAGAGCCAGAATAAACCCGAAGTATTAGATCATCTTTATACTGTCTACTTCACGGTTTCATCAGTAAGTTTCTCATTCGATTATTGGGAGTCGGTATCGGTCATATACTTTCCAAAAAGTGTATATCATTCCTAATTATTGATCATATACTTTCCAAAAGTATATATTAAACATACAAATTCAATCAAGCTTCCAAAGCGAGACGACCATGCATGTGGAATTTGATTCTTCCCAATATCTCATGAGTGAGCTCATTTCTTCCGGTTCAAAAACTGAACCTGTATGATCGCTTTGAGAGATCGTATTACTCATATGCCCTTATATGCACACCAGCGTGCCTGTGTATAGACCTTGGTTAGGTCATCAACCTATTGGTCTACCAAATGTACGTACTTAGACATATAGTATCACATCTGTCTCCGGTCAGAGGATGCATGCCTGTATCGTGACAACATACGATATAGGACTTTGGTTATCTCGATCTCGTTTGGTCAACTCTTTGACCTAACTAATCTGACACCTCCGAATCTCTATTCCTATGCAGAGGACCTGCATCAAGAGGACGGCTAGATATCAGCCTTTAGAGATAAGGATTGCCATCTTCTACTCAGTCTGGAGATCATCTCTTAATGATCATTTGACGGTGCTTGATGAGTCCTCAATCTAACTCTTTAGATATTCATCCAAGCACCAGCTTCTATGATTCAACAGTTGAATCAACAACTGTATGATCATCAAGATGGCCATTGTACATAACCCTAATTTTTCTAAGGGACCTATTATGCAAATTTTTCATTCTTCATTTCAGATAAGGGAATGATATTTGCAATAACATTTATTGCATAATGGCTTGCCATGGGCTCACATGTCCAACATGCATGAGACTGGTCCTCATGCCAATCAATATGCGTAGTCTCTGGCTCGCTCTGTACGTAGTGAATCTAATGGTAGGGTGGCGCAGGTAAGATCCTTCATATAGGTTGTACGGTTAAAGCAGATTGGCTCTCTTGGTATTGGAGTTGAAGATCAGATACCTTCTTCGAAAGATCACTCAACTGTTGAGGTAGAGATGAGAGTTTCTCCAAATCTCGCAGCGGCTGTAAGTTCGGAACTTGCTTCTGAATCACATCCACCAACGTTAACTTCTCGCTAATAAAGTCCTTCTTGGTGTTGGATTCAGATTCTGAAATGTTCGCCACCTTGTGATGCTCTCGGTGATGTGGTGGCTGAGGGGCTTTCTGAAATGCCCGAGTAGAGTCGACGACTCTTGAGTTCTCACCCATCCCTTCAAAGATGGCCCAGACTGACTCGACATCCTTCTTCAAATAACTACCGCCACATGCGGCTATTACTAGCCCCTGAATGTCCGGTTGGAGTCCTACGAAATAGTTCTGTACGAGCACCTTCCGTGGTTTCTCATGATGCAGGCATCTCTCCGTAAGATCTTTGATCTATCCCATGACTCATGGAAATACTCATGCGGATGCTGCGTAAAATTGGAGATCTGACTCCTCATCATGTTCATCCTCCCTAGAGGAAAATATTTACGCAGGAATATGGACTTCAGATCGTCCCATGTAGAAATTTCCCCTCCCATGTGACTTAGCCAGTAAAGTGCCATACCGGCTAAGGCGAAGGGAAATACTTTGAGGCGGACAACCTCCTACGTAACTCCTGGATTGCTAGCCATACCACAAATGATCTTGAATTGTCGCAGAAAGGTAAATGACTCCTCTATAGCATTCCCGTAGAACTTGGGAAGCAATGAGATGAAGGACGACCTTAATTCGTATGGCCCTTTATTCAGCGGTAGCCGAATCAAATGATGGAGCGTTCTCGCACCCGGGTCATACTCTTCTCGTTAAGTAGTAGGAACCACTGCAGGCGGTAAATGGTTCCCGGCCCCTGCACGTAGCGTGGCTATCTTAGCCCCCAACTCATTCTGAGTTCTAAATTATTCTCGAATCTGTATCTTCATCTGTTGGAGAGTGTCGAGTATCCCTGTCGTAACATTTGCGGCTGGATCCGATCTTCCGTCATGATGCTCCTCAGTTGGTGGTCTCTCGTATGTTGTTGGTCCTTTGTCGCGAGCCGTCTTCTTTAAATCATTTGGAAAAAAAATCTCTTGTAAGAACTCATCGAAAACTCAGCTGGAGATCTCGATGATGTTTTGAGACAACGGTATGCCTCAATAGTTTGGCCGAGAGGCGAGGGAGTCTGGGTATGACTCTCCTCGAGATCAGATGGGACCAGCTAGGGAAGAGAGTCATCCCAAGCTTGTCAAGATGTACGAATGATGGTGGACGGTCGAAAGCTCACGGAGTCTGAGCAGAAAAGCCGTCGAGATGTCATCCTCGATATCAAGAGAATGGGAGAGCACGATTCATGATTCAAAAGAGTGGGAAAAATGCGTAAAGCCGCAGTAATGCACGCCCCGCAAGCAAACACAAAGCAAACCCCGTTTTCACAAACACAACCCGGTGATGATCGTAAGAGTTCGTTCTTTTATCTTGTCGGTTTTAGAGTTGTAATTAGCAACCATGTATAATCGGTTAATCATGAGATGATGCGAGCTGATAGGTGCCTGATTTTTCCCTGCAATACTACCCGAGTCCTTACAGAAATTCACTTGCTCTCAGCCAGTATGGTGGCAAGTACGGACCGTTTCCGGCTACCCGTGTTGCTTGAGGACGAAGGCTTACGTAGTGTCCTCTAAATCCCCCACGCTGCTAAGTAAACTCGGACCGTTTCCGGCTACACGAGCGTACCCACTAAAAAGCAGTGATCATGTGTATAGACTAAGCAGTATTTTGAAAGATAACAGGTTTATATTTAAGGGTCGTCTCTCACTCGCACACTCTGAAAAGTGTGCAGGAATTACTCTCCCTAATCAAGTGAACCTTACGTTTATTTTAAATCAGATACATTAACAATCCCGATTTTTTTTGGGGTTTCATTTTTTTTGGAGTTTTTTCAAACAAACGTCTACTTTTTTTTCTTCTTATGAAAATCCTAAAATCATGCACCTAGGTTGCAATTCCTAAGACTAACTACGTAAGCATAATCAGATAGAAAAAAAAAACTCCTAAAGCAAGCACCTATCCTCGAAAAAGCCGCGAAAAAACCGTCGATGCGAGAAAACCACGGTAGGTGCCCTAATCCCCCGACTACACGGTACTCGACGAATCAGATCCCGAAAAAAATGGGGGGGAGGGTATAAGTCGGGATGTCCTTAGTGGACCCCTACTACTAGAGTTCAATACAACTTTCTTTCTCTCTCTTTTACAAGTTACACTAATTAATTTCTGCCCTCTGCAACTGACTTGTAAAGAAAGAATCGGCCTCTGCTCTTTCAACAGAATCAGCTTCCTAAGAAAGTGGCAGATCCTACAGCCCTGCAAAAATTAGTTAGTGACTAAAGAAGATCGAGAAACGATTCGAGAAAAGCCGTAAGAAAAAGCGAGTAAAATCTACGAAAGATAATAAGAAGAGAGAAAATAAAATCAGAAAATATGTAAAAAAATCAAAATACACTAACGCCTCCCCGGCAACGATGTCATTTTGATGCACGGCTAGGATCCGATTGCAGTTTTAAGTCTTTGTGTTGTCGGTGTAGAAAATTGTGAAGAGATCCGAGCTTTTCACATCAAACAAAGATCGTTTTTAAAAACCTACACTATTTATTTAACTAGGTAAGTGTGCCTGGGTCGAATTCAATGAGGCAGAATACAATACTTTGATTTTTTACGTGAAAGTATATTTTTGTGATTATTTTATCTCTTCATGGAGTGATCGAAGAAACATGATATATTTTTTATGGATTTTTTATTTTAAACTTTTATGTGATTTTATATTTTTCCTTTTTTTTTAAATTTCAAAGTGATAATTTTCAAACAAATTTACCTACAATATAATATGTGAATAATATGTGAAATTTAGATTATATTATATAATAGGTAAATCGATCGAGCAACGGGCTCAAAGAAGACTCTAAAACAAATCAAAATGAAGTCAAGATACGACAGATCAAAACACGATGAAAAAGTGACAGAAACACACGAAAATTATTGGAAGACATTGCCGGGGGAATTGTATGATTAATATAATTTTCTGCACCTCAGGGGCAGAAATACAAGATAAAAAATAAAAGTCTGCAGTTTGGTCCTCTACAAGGGGCCGATTTGTAACAAAAATATGAAAGTTTACATTTAGGTCCCTAAATGTAATTATTGGAAATCTTGGACACACTCTGCAATTTCGCCAGACTTCTGGGTTTAGTACGCAAATTCCCCACCATTTCACGTTTAACGGCGAAGATTAGATTAGACGGCACGATCTGAACCGTCCAATGCGGGACACGTGTTGAGATCCTGTAGCTTGGATGTTCTTGGCTTGTTCTTCAGTTCTTACGCAGGTAGTTGACGAGCCGTCTTCTCCGATTTATCTTCGGCAACTGGCGGGACTGGGGCCTCTAGTGGGGCCAGAGGGGTAGCTCCTCTACCCCTCGAGCTCGCTCGCGGTGGTGCACGGCCTGACGTAGCGGAGAGCGAAGGGAATCAGCCAGTGAAGATGATCGTGTACTGCTTTGGCCGCTGGTGCTCAGGTTGTTGCGCCAACTCTGAATGAACTTTGCATGATTATTAAGATCTCGAGATGCTTGAAATTTGCTCCAAAAATAAGATAGACATGCAAAGAAGAGATAGGTGCTCGATTCCCTCAAGAATCGGCCAACATTTATCCAGAAATGCAAGGTCAAAAGTTGTGTTTCCGGTTCTAATGAAAGAGGTCATGGATGTAGCAAGAACTGAGAAGCAAAGTTGTTTGATTTTGAAATGAGTTAAGCTGATTCTAAGATGTAGGCTCTAAAGAGAATAAATAAGCGTCCTAATGACGTGATTAACCTCGCTAATGGTTGCACGATGATCGAGGAAGAAATCGAAAAACTATGAATGAATAGATCTGTGAAAGCAGAGGTGTATTTACCTTGGATGGTTGCTCGATGGTCGATCTATACCGCAGCTTAACGTGCACGCAGTGGCGATGCAAGGTGGAGCGAAAGCCTTGGAACCTCCTCCGATAACCCTTCCTCCACGCGAGCCGGCGAAGACGAGCTGTCACCTCCTTGGATTGCCGGGATCGAGGGATGAATATTGGGGTTCAGCCAATGGAATAGGGTTGCTCAGGTTGTTAGGAAAGTTGGTTGGAATCCACCAACTTTGAGGGTATATATAGAGAGATTTCATGAGCTTCAAGCTTAATCAAAGGGTGGCCGAATAAGTATGTTGTTAGTTGAACAAAATCAAGGGATTAGATCGTCGGAGGAGGTTATGAGTTGCGCGGGAAAATTAGGTGAAGTTGGCCGGTTAGAACAGAAGTCAGTACCGGCTTCTTGGAGGATGCACCGGGTGCCTATATTAATGAATAGAACTAGATATTACTTAATAATTAAATTGTGGGTTTTTAATTTAATAAATAAATTATTAAATATTAATTTTGTATTTTCTTAATTATTAGGGCGATAAATAAAGTCTTTGTGAATTTTTAGGGATTTTAATAAGTTAATTTTCAAATATTAATAAATACAAGTATATATTATATAGTTCATTTTCATTTGTAAATTAGGGATTTGGATTTTATTAAAATAATTAATAAGCTCCAAAAACTAATAAATCAAGGTTAAATTACAAGATCATGAAAATTATTAGAAATAATAAAATTAATAAAAACATAAATAATGTGGTCTACAAAAAATAAATAGGCCAAAAATCTCATCGTTGTTTGGTCCTAAAACTAACTTTTTGCAAACGGACTCGTAATTCAATGAAACCACCTCTATTAATTAGATAATATTTTTTTATGAACTGAAAGTGAGTAGGGTGAAATTGGAGTTAGTATGAAGAGGTTATGATGTTCGGAAGTTGAGATTTTGACAATTTAAAAGCTGGATTTCTTGTCATATGTACAAGATAATATTTTTACATGATTTTTATATTTTTATATATATTTTTAGAAATAATTAAGAAAAGAGTTTGGTGAAAATATGAACACATGAATTAATTAAAAATCAATGAAATTTTGTATTAATTTGAGATATGTGTGAAGTGTGTTTTAATTTATTTTTATGGTTTTCTTTCCTTATCTCATTGGTTTGTCGACCAATTCATGCTGACATGGTCTCGGGGTTCAGGTTATATAAATATACCTTAAAGTTATATTTGTATCTATAAGTCGTATTGTACATATATATATACATATTTACAGTCTGCCTTCTTTTCTTTTCTTTATTTTTATTTTTTTATTTATTTACATGTATTTGATGCTTAAAAGTGCATTCATATTCGTGAATGAGGTTTTGTTAAAAGATAGGAATTAATGTATATTTACATATATTTGTTAAGGGTTTTAAGACAAAATGCGATAGATATGTTAATGAATCATGGATTCATCAGCCACTCAATCATGTCGGGTCCCTCCCACAAAAAGAATATGATTGTTAGAGAGATAGACACAAAATAATGCAAATAAATAAATAAAATGCGGAAAAAAATAAATGGACAAATATTCACAATAAAACTGAGGTCATACTACTCGGAGATGGAAAACATAGAATCTAGATTTTATAAAAACTATAAGTCGTACCTCCCTGACATTGGATCCATCTGATGAACATGAGTATTAGCCTTTTAATATAGTCACATTAACGGATAACAAATCTTTGTTCATTGCAGTCAGGTAAAATCGGATCAATGAAAAACCACTTAGTTAATTTTTCAGTTATAAGCAAGCGGTCAACTTCTTTTTTCTTAGGCAAGCCCAAGGTCTAACTCGAGGAGGCCACTGTGTCTTTTGGTTTATTATAAGTCAATCTAAATGCAAGGTTTTCAAAGAAGCATTTTTTATTTTTTTTAATGCATTCGAAAATGCAACACAATTCTGCCTAGTTTAAGGATAAAAATGCAACTTTCAACCAATTGAAGCCCAAAAATTATGAAACTTTGCCAAACTATGTATGAATGCAAAAGGAAGCTACTATATTATTTGGGAATTTTTAGACTCAATATGAAATTTCTGTCAATTAAAAATGCAGAATGGGTTATTTTGAGAAACTTAAATTTAACAAATAACAAACCAAATTATTTTTAGGAAATAAAATTATTATAGACATCTAATGGTATTTTATCTCAGAAAAATTCGAATCCCTAAAAAATGTTGAGTTCTCAATATATTAAAAATTAATTACTCAAATTAATAAACATTTTACTACGACCTCGATATGTGTGTGAATATCATAAAAATTGGGCACAATTTATAACAACTTAAACGCTACCTACTATGATATTTGGAGAATTTTCAGAACAATAATTAATTTATAGATATTGAATATTATGAAGTGGGTAAAATAAGTTATTTTCCACAATAATATTGATATTAAATAAAACACAACTCCTAAAAAAAATTTAGTGTTAACAATGATAGAGCAACAGTTTTTCATTAATACAGAATTTTAATAATAAGAAAGGATGAAAAATTGATGTTAGAATTGAGGATAAAAAATAGGGGTCAAATTACAAATGCAGAATATAAAATGATAAAAGAGATAGTGCACAAAGCACTTTTTTAATTTCCAAAATCTACAAGGGTGCGAGGGCAATTGTTCCAGGGCACCATGTGTGTTGCACATGCCATCAAAAGATGGGGGCATTCTTGCAATTTCCTCTGACAGTAGGTAGTTGTATGTAAAAACCCCAACAGGGTTGTTGCTTTTCACGTGTGGGGGTGATTTGAAATTAGAAGAATCTCTGGATAGTTCTGTGTAATTAACCTTCAATTGGGTACACGTCATGTGATGAGCTCCTTAGTAATGAAGCATGTGCCTTCTTTGACGTACCCAGGGGATGTGTGTGGGGAGGGTGACTACTATCCTCATCTACTTAAGATGAAGTCCAGGTTCTTGATGGTGAAGCTCTGCGAAGGCACGACCTAGTGGGAGTGTTGTCGATGCTGGTGCATAAGGCGATCTAGAGGTGTTGATGGTGCGGACCGATGGTGAGGCTCGAGGATGTCGCTTTCAAGGCAGTGGAGCAAATCTTTAGTCGGTCAATGGCATAAAAGACCGGCGACAAACAACCATGGTTCGATGCGAGGTGCGATCCACATCTTACCAAGCAATGGAGGAGTGTCACATCGACTGAATGCTGATGCAATGAGGGCTCCGATTGGAGGTGAAACCCAATGGGGGCAAGGTTGATGACGAAGCTAGAGGAGCACATAGGTTATTTCATGGCTCCTCTTGATCAAAGATGAAGACCACCTCCATCAGTACGTAACTGGAGGTGGCGACTCATAGGTGCGATCGAGTATTCTGGATAACACGGAAAATGGCAAAGGCGCTAGAAGTCCAGTGAGGGGTGCCGAGGATGCCCACTGAAAAGGCTGTGGCTGGTGGTCGAGGTGGACGTTGTTGACGGTGATGAGAGTGAAGTGATTGAGTCCTGTCGCACAGAGAATTATGGTGAGTGTTGTCGATCAATGATGTTGAGGGGAGCAAGGCATGTTGCCGAAGAAAGGTGAAGCTATAACATGGAGGTGGTAGGAGAAGAGTTGATAGGAGGGAAGCGAAGGTGGTAGATTGAGATGATGTAGAAAAGAAGAGATAGAAGGAAAAGAAGGAAGGTGAAGAAATGGAGATAGAAGAAGAATAGATGAGTAAAAAGGAAAGAAAGTTTAAGAAAGAATAAGTTACTTGGGGTTTGTGGGCGAGGTTCCTGTGGAGTGGAAACACGGATCTTCCTGGTCATAACTCACACTGCTCGGCATGGGCGGAGCTCTCATAGTTGTCAAGGGAACTTCTACAATGAGGAGACGTTTCCTCCTCGGATCTCGCCAGAGAAATGAGGATCATTCCTCGATCCAATTCTCATCATTATAACTAACAATGGTTCGCAAGCTCTCTCTATCTTCTCTCGAAAGAATGGTGGATAGTATGATGGTTTGTGGTAATCTACTATTTGAAGGTGTTTGTGACACAAGAAGGAGATGAGAGGTGGAGATAGTGAGGCTTAATTCGTTCATGGGCGATCGAGTAAGAGGGAGAACGTGGGGGTGATGGGATTCGTGGGTGTAGTTGGTTGAGTGACACGTATGCGTGGGGAAGATGATGGGTACTTAAGCAGGAGAGAAGGAGGAGAACGTGCACGAATTGGGATGGTAGAGAGAGAGAAGAGAGAGAAAAGAGGAGAGAGAGAGAAAAGCATTGAAATGATATGGGTCATTGGTGAAGTACCCTTTCATCCAACAGTCCAAATCAAATGAGGAAAATAAAGTAAGTGGAAAAGGAGCAGGTGACACATGACGACTCTAGGAGCAGCCACGTGTGGCTCCCTGCTCCCTGAAAATTCAGAGTTAAAAGCTTATATAAAATTAATAAAAAATAGCAAATTACCTCAAATTGAGAAAGTTTCTTCACGAAAGTCGTTCGTCTCGATGAGATCTACAACTTTTATAAAGATACTAAGATCAAAATACATCATATGTATAAAATGGTACTTTTTGTGGTACATTATAGGTATAAAATACAACATTTTAGTCTTTTACAGATTTTTTATATGTTTTAAATAAGATAAAAATCAACATGAAATTAGAGAACATATGAAATAAATATTTAGAACTTAATTTATTTTTTTGGATTTTTAATAATTAAGAAAATACAAAGACAAAATATAGGGATAGTTTGGTCAATATCTACAATATACAATAGGGGCTCAAAACCCAAATGTCACATACGAACTCTGATTCCATATCTGTAACTTTAATTCATTGGCCTAGCAACTCTTTCCTCGAAGAGTGGGGTATTCCCTTCTATGTTCAAGTGCAACCAACTCATTAAGAAGGGGTAGAAAAGAGAATGGACTATGACAAGTGTAGTCACATATCCGTGGAGCTTGACCACTATAGCCAAGTCTTCAACTGTAGGCCTCCATGGTATGAGACATTAAGGCATATGCCACGGAATATACTTACTCTGGTAGACATTTTATTTTCAATCAGGAATGTCCACATTTTTGGAGTTTTTTTCCTTTTTTTGACTATATACAAGGTACACCTTGTACATCAGGACTTATTCTTCTTGAACCAGTAGACTATCCCTCTTTTGCAGAATTGTTGCAACCAACAGCATCCCATCCTTAAACGTCAATGCTATTGAACTAGGTTGAGATGCACTTCCCTCCCTAGAGAAGGACAGATGTTTCCACCCGTGATCTACTCCAAACCAAAGCAATCTTCCTCCTCACCACCTCATCAATGAAGAGCTGCGTGCATGGCACTTGTCCAAGTTTGGTTAGTGTCTAAAAGAATCACACATGTGTACGAAATATTCTACTTAGACCAATAAACATGACATGTGAACACATAATTCCTATGTGTTCAAAAAATTAAGTCGTTTGACATGAAAAATCTTAACTCCAATCCCTATAGGGTTCTTCTGAAATTAGGTAGATTAAGGTCAGATCATATATGTCCTCGACTTCTATTCATAAGTTGGTCTAGAACACGCCAACTTTTCACTGTGCATATGCTAGATATGTAGATGAAATTCATATGAGATGCTATATAGGTGAATGAAGTGCAAGACACTTTCTTTTAGTAAATGCTATGATGATATGCAAGAGTAAACAAGACGCCTATTTTTTATTGTTTGTTGTGTTTTTTTTTCTTTTTGGTATACCTCCTATTTTACAATACTTTTACAAGATTTTTACAACTTGTTGCACAAGTATTATATAGATTATACAATATACAAATTCTATTAGAATTTTACAACTTTTTACACAAGTATTATATAGATTATACAATATATATACTATATAAGTATACAAGTATTTTTATTTTTTTTCAATTTTCACCCACCCGATGTTATTGCATGTTATAAACAAAAATATGTGAAAGTACGAGCTATGGATAAAGTATATATGTAATATACACGCCCCCCTTTACTTAGAGTGTACCATGTACTCAGAGAACGAGAAGCGAGGAAGAAGACCAAGCTCATTCTAAGCATAGGAGAGCTAAAATAACAAAAAATCATAGAAGTCTCTCCACCACCCTATACCTAGGCTTTGGCAACCAAAGCCTAGAATAAGGTAAAAAATGGGGCGGACGAGGTTAAGAGGGGAAATGGATGAGAATACACAGGGCAGGCATCGATCCCCCCCTTTTCTTTGGTTCAGGTCTGCCTAGGTATAGCATAGGAATGGGTACGAGAAATGATGGGATCCAGAGAGTATACAAATAAATCATTATCTATATCTTTTTGATGCTACTAATTGCTAGAGATCAATGTTGCAGGGCTTCATGCACAGCTCTATGTACGTCTTATGAATCATCCTCACGCATAAAGACAATCACCTCAACACGAACTAATTCATCATTTGTCTTTAGAAAGTGTTTCAGTAGTTGTCCATTCACCAGGTATGTCTGTGTTCCATCTTTAAGATAAGAGATTACTACACATCCACTGTCATGTACATCACGAACTATAAACGTACCCGTCCACTGGGATTTGAGATTCCCTTGTAAAACCTTTAGCCTCACAATGAACAACAATACCTTTAGTCCAGAAATAGAAGTCTTTCAACTCATAAATTTATCGTGTCAAAGCTTTACCTTGTCCTTGTACATCAAACTGTTGTCGTATGCTCGGTTTCTAATTTCCACAAGTTCATTCATATCCATCTCTCTATGTTTTTCCCTATGTGTATGTTCCAATTGACCTTTTTAATTGCCCGTGCTGATTTGTGCACTAACTCTATGGGAAAATGGCATGGCTTTCCAAATACCATCCTAAATTGGGAGGTTCCTAATGGGGTCTTGTAAGTGGTCCTATAGGACCAAAGGACTTGGTCCAAGATCTGAGACTAGTCCTTCCTTTCTAGGAAGACAAGCTTCTGCAATATGGTGTCTTGTAAGCCATCCTGAATGTGGATTATCATCTTGAATGGGGGAGGTTCCGAATTCTGTCTCGTAAGCCGTCCTGTAGGAAAAATGGAGTTCGTACAAGATCTGATGAACCAGAGGATTACCATTTTAATTTAATCAAATTAATGATTAAGATAAGTTTGTTCATTTTAGTCGGGCAAAATCAGATAAATCAAAAACCATAAGTTTAATTATTTTTCAATTAAAATGAGCGTTCAATTTTTCTTTCTTGGGTAAGCCTAAAGTCGATCTCAAGGAGGCCAATGTACCCATAGGTTTATTTTTTTTCAGTTACATGATAGGTTTTCAAAGATTTCTTTTTTTATAATTTTAAATGCAATAAATGAAGGACATGCAATTTTGACAAAGTTCGGGCTTAAAATGCAAATTTCAATCGATTTAAGTCCAAAAATCCTCAAACATAGCCAAAAGTAATAATGATGAACTTAAGATACTACAATATTTTTTCAGTTCTCATAGTCAATATTAATTAATTATGAATAAAATATGCAGACTAGGTGATTTCAAAAATTTAATTTTAATAAATAGCAAACCAATTTATTTTCAAGAACTAAAATAATATTTTATTTGTCAGTATGATAAGAATCTAGGAAAATTATTAGATCTCCAGAATAACTGAATTATGAAATATTAAAAATAAATTATTTGAATCACCCGTTAATTAATTCTAACCTGATTATGTAAGCAGATGTGATGTAATTTGGATAGAGTGCAGAAAACACTAAATTTTAGCTAATGTTATTTTTTCACAAATTTTGGAGCATGTATTAATTTATAATAAATTTAAGAATAAATTGGGTAAAATATGCATTATTCACCAACTTAATTCTATTAAATAAAATACATCTCACAAAATTACAAATTAATATCCATTTGATAATAATTTTATTATTCTACAATATGGAATTTTCAGATAAACGAAATGATGGTAAACGTTTAAACTAATCAAAAAACATATGGTTATTTATGAAATACATGAACTAAAAGTGATAAATAAACATGTACAAGGACTTATATGAAATTACCTATACAGCGGAGGGTGTTTATTTAATTTCTTTAGGTTTTCACGTGCTGCACACATGATGTCCAACTAGTGGGTCCTCTTTGCAATTGATGGTTTCTGCGAGGGGATTGATACAAATATCCCCTCATCCATGTGTTATTTACGTGTGAGGGAAGGGTTGAACTAGGCGGTAGCTTACGGTAGTTTAGCGGAGGTCATGGACTGAGGATAGTCATGCATAAACCACCCTCATGCATGAAGTTGCTCGTGCACAAGAGGCACAAGCTTGGTCACTGGCGTAGTGGCTTGGGCATGAGCATGTGCGGGCTGAGTTTGAAGGAGCTTCCAGTAGAGGATGTTGACGAAGACAACAACCACGTGAGTGTGATAGAGAATGGGTCACGACAACAGAAGGCGGGCATGGATGGCTGCTGGCTGAGTGGAACAACCCTCAAGCTAGCTCGGGGGTATCAACACGGAAGGCAAGGAAGAAGGGGGCATGCACGGAGGAGGGCCGACCTGGGTGGTGCATGTAGACAGGGGAACTGTTGGACTGCATGAGGATTTAGTGCTGGGTCACCTCCAGGAAGTCATGCGTGCGCGTAATGGTAGAGGGAGATACAACATGTTGTTGGAAGGATGAGCGACAATTGGTGGGGCACGCAACTAGAGGAGGCTCCAGATAGAGACGCACATCGGAGGTAACTCACTTGGTCCTCCTACGCATGAGTAGGTGGTGGTGGCATGCCGTGGGAGAGGGTGGAAAGCCAGGTGGAGGTTGAGACCTACAAGAACTTGTAGGTTCAAGATTTTTTCTTGACATAGAGGTTAGCTAAGAGAAGATTGGTGTGTGGCTCCTCTGGAGGTTGTAAAAGGAATCCTATAACTCCGAAATGATTTGTCGGTGGTGGAAGGTTGCACGAGAATAGAATAGCAATGAAGGGGGAGATGATGTGTTGATGAACATCGGACATGGATTTCCAGTAGAAGTTACAAAACATGGAAGGTAGAGAAGAATAAGTAATAGGAAAAGAGAAGGAAGGAAAATGAACAGAGGGGAATTAGTTGACGTTCACCGGGAAGGTGAAGGGGGATGAGGGTGTGAGAGAGGAGAAGCCATGGAGATCGTATGCAGGTGTGGGTTGCGGAGACGTGACAATTGCATTAGGGTCGGGTCCTGTGAGGTGGGTGGTTGCGTAGGAGGTCGCATGGACGGTTATAGCTAGCAGTTGCGGAGGAGATGTGGATCGGGTCGTGGGGTGAGATGGAGGAACGGAGGCAGTTGTGCGCTATTCTAATAGGAGATGGGGGAGGGGTACCACTATAAAGGGAGGAGCTGGAAGTTGTGGCTAACTGTGATCGAAGTAGGCAGTGGCAGAGGGCTGGTTCATGCGTGGGTGAAAGGAAAAGGGTCGCCACATGGCGTATGCAGTGGTGGCCATGTGGTAGGTTAAATTTATTTTTTTAAATAAATAATAGTCTAAATAATACAAATAATGAAATATAAAGATAAAATAATAATTAAAAAGTAAAGTAAATTAACATAGTAAGAATAATTAAAATAAACTAATAAGAGTAAATAATTAATAATAAATAAGCAAATTTTTTAAAAAAATATATATAAATAAAAAATAAGTAAAGTAATAAATAATAAAAAAAGTAAAAAAATAAAAAATAAAAAATAAAAAATGGGGGTCACATGTGGCAGCTCTAGGAGTTGTTACGTGTCGCTCCTAGAAAAATACACAAGTTAAGTTAAAATAAAAAATAATAAATAATAATAAAAGGGGTCAAATCTAAATGTCAACACAAAAGATGCTCGTCTCGGCGAGATGTTCATCTTTCATGAAGGGCAGAAAACCAAAAGAAGTTATACAAACAAAGAGTAGTTTTGGATGGTATCTTAGAGGTATAAAATACCACATTTTTGTCTTTTGTATATTTTTCATCATTTTTAAATAATATAAAAATCAAATAAGATCAGGGAAAATATGAAATAAATATTTACAACAACTTCTATATTTGGATTTTAAAAATTAAGAAAAAATGAATAAAATACATGAGAACATGTGTACAATATATAATAGGATCCCAAAACCCATGTTTCACATACGAACTCTGATTTTTATGAAATTGGTCATGTTTTAAAGGTCTATGACTGTATATTATTTGAAAAGTGAGTAAGCCTAAATCTGACATTGTATGAAAGAGATATGCGTATTTTGAGTTTCTTAGTCTCAAACTAGGGTTTAGGTTTTTATTGTTCAATTTTACAAGTTGGTGTTCTTTTATATTTTTCCTTTTTTAATGTTAGTAATATATACACCATAGAGTTCATTTTATTAGATTTGGATCTAGTAAAAAATAGATAGATAGAGGTAAATCTGTCTAATATTCAATTTAATACTTACAAGTGAATTTGGATCTTTATTTAATGCAAATATACATGCTAAAATGTGA
This sequence comes from Ottelia alismoides, assembly GCA_037367405.1. NCBI lineage: Eukaryota > Viridiplantae > Streptophyta > Magnoliopsida > Alismatales > Hydrocharitaceae > Ottelia > Ottelia alismoides. Next base: position 283,399 of record JAZKJV010006031.1, read on the forward strand.
ATATTAATTCTAAATGCATGAATGCTAATAATGTACAATAAATGGAGCTATGCTGCTAATTAGTCGAGAACAAAGCTCTATTTTCATCTTTTACAGATTCATCAGGAATGAAATTCCTATTTGATTTTGTTGTCTTGGATATGGACACACCTTCATCGTTTCTCCATACTCCGATTATACTAGGTCAACATTCCTTCAAACGACCAAAGTAGCAGTTGATTATGGTACTTGAGAGATCATCTTTCACTCTCGTAGTAACAATGTGAAAATTGAGATGATCTCTGATACTAGACCATCACCGCCACCAACAACATATGTGACAGAGAAAGTTATATCATAGCCATATGATTGTGATTTTCTTGCTGAATTCCAAGAGACAGAACTTTTCACTAATTTCGTAGATACCCACGAGTTCCTTTTCCAAAAGGACTCTCGGGAAAGTACAGTGGACATGAGTTCCCTTCGTGATCAACTAAGCTAGCTGCTTATGGACTGTTTGAGCTGACTTATGAGGATCAATCAGAGTTTTTGGAGGCGCCTTCTAATATTCTGCTAACACACTTTTCTGAGATTACTAATGATATGCCTCCTTTTAGATTTTTGAGATACAAATATTTGAGCAATTTGTTTAATGTTCTGAGTTATGCATAGATGAGAGACATCTTTCTGAGATCATTGCTGAGATATTTGAGCTATTAGTTGATGAAAATGTTGAACATCTTGATGAGCCGCTCCTTTCTGAGCAGAGAACATTCATTGCATATCAATCAGAGATTTACTTGCTGACTTATTAGTAGCTAAGGTGGGCAGTCCACAGAGTACATATAACACACCGTCTACCAATAGATTAGCACAAGTCATTATAGAGCAGATTCCGACCCAACCTAAGCTAAAAGTTTTACGTTCAACGTTGAAATATTCCTTTCTTGTGGTCCCCTCCCTCCCCCCAAATGTTTCTATCTATTCTCAGTTGTAGTTGACTGCTGAATAAGAATCTCACATGTTAGAATTTCTTGAGAGAAACCGCTAGGCCATTGGATGGAATGTTTCGGATCTCTGTGGGATCAATATAGCTTTGTACTCGCATCATATATACCTAAATGATGATTGTAATCCCCCCATAAATATCAATGTCATCTATATCCAAATCTATGGTGGTTATCATGAAAGAGAATGGAAAATGGTATGATGTTGGCTTTATATCCCATTTCGAATTCCATGTGGGTTATCCCTTCACATCTGGACCTGATGAAACCCAAGATTTCTATCATAAATAATGATTGTGGTGAGGAGATTCCATTCTGGGTACCTACTTCATGGTGTGCCTATGTTGATTATCAATGCCTTAACTAAGCTACCAAGAAGGATCACTTCTTATTGCCCTTTATTAATCAAATTATTAAGATGTTGGCAGGGAAAGAGTTCTTTTTTTTTCTTGGATGGATACTCGGGATATAACAAGGTTGCTATTGCTTCTAAGGACTAGGAGAAAACTACTTTCACTTGTTTGTTTGGAACCTACTCCTTTAGACGAATGCCATTTGGATTAAGTAACGCCCCTGCTACATTCAAAAGTTGTATGTTGGCCATCTTTGCTGACATGGAGGGTAGTTTCCTTGATTTCTTCACGGATGATTTCTCTATCTATGTGGATAGTTTCGACACATCTCTTACTCATTTAGATCGATTTCTTCAATGTTATGAGGTAAACCTAGTGCTTTCGAGGGAGAAGATTCAATTTATGGTGAATAATGGTATTATATTGGGCCATGTTATCTCTAAACATGGTATGTAGGTTGACCCGACTAAGATTGATGTGATTCCAAGTTAGAGCCATCGTATGATTTGAAGAAGTTAAGAACAATTATAGGATAGGTAGGATTCTATAGGTAATTAATAAAGGTCTTCAGCAAGATCGCCAAACCATTGATTGAGCTTATTTGCAAGGAGAGTGAGTTTATTTTCAATGAGAATGTCCTCCTTTAATTCAATTAGATAAAATATATGGTTACTAGTAGTCTTGTACTACATCCACCTGATTTGTCTCTTCCTTTCGATATAATGACAGGCACCTCAGATTTCGCAGTTGGAGCTTTTTTCGGACAGAGAAATGATGGGATACCATTTTCTATACATTATTCTAGCAAGACTCTGGATGAAGCACATCAAAATTATATAGTTACAAAGAAGGAGATGTTAGTAGTTGTATTTGGGCTAGAAAAGTTCAGATCTTACCTCCTCGGTTCCTACGTTTTTGTATACATGGATCACATTGATATACGATACTTACATGCAAAGAAGGATGCCAAACCACACCTTATGAGATGGATCCTTCTTCTCCAAGATTCTAATTTCGACATTCGAGATAAACCTGGAGGGAAAAATGTTGTGGCAGATCTCCTTTCTCGTACCACCGACATAAAGACCTTTTTGGAGAACATGATCCATATTTCTGAAACCTTGCCAGATGAGGCCATTTTATATGTGGACTCACTCCCATGGTATGTTGATATTGCGAACTATTTTGTCTACAAGAAAGTTCCACAAGATTGGACGAAGTATAAGGTAGAAAAAATTCTGTCAGAGATTCATTATTACCAATAGGAGGATATGTACCTATTTCGCAAGGGTGTGGATTATATTTGGAGAAGGTGCATTCCTCGGGAGGAAGAAGCCAGTGTACTTGAGCAGTGTCAAAAACTAGAATCTGGTGGGCATCATTCAGGGAAATACATGACATTAAATGTTTTGTATAATGGCCTATGGTGGCCCACATTTTTTAAGGATGCTATAGAGGATGTTAGAGGTTGTAGTGGCTGACAGAAAATGGGAGGAACTGTTGGTTCCAAAGATACCATGACCCTAAGATACATACAAATTTTTGATGTTTTTGATGCTTGGGGCAAAGAATTCATGGACCCATTTCTTGTTAGTCAGGGATTTTAATACATCATGCTCTATGTGGATTATGTTAGACGATGGGTGGACGCTATCCTCACCCAAGATATAGATAGTCTTACAATGTGTTCATTTATCAAAGACCACATGATTGCATAGTTCAGGATTCCCAAAATTCTGATTTTAGATGGAGGAAGACATTTTATTAATAGAGAAGTAAAGAAGCTTGTAAAGGAGTATGCCACTGAGCACAAAGTTGCGTCTCCTTTCCACCCCTAAACTAATGGCTCGACAAAAATTTCAAATAGGGAGATTAAGATAATATAGGAAGAACTTGTCCCAGATTCTTGATTCAACTTTATAGGCTTATCAAACGATTTATAAGTCTCCTTTACGTAGGTCTCCCTACAGATTAATGTATGGAAAGGCTTGCCATCTGCCAGTGGAATTAATAAATAAATCTTTTTGGGCACTCCATGTATGCAATCTTTATTATGATAAGACAAGACATAACATGAAGTTGGATTTGAGTAGATTACTAGAATTGCGAGACTCTGCATATGATAACTTGCTCAAGTATGAGCAGAAAGTCAAGCGCTAAAATCATAAACACATTCGAAGGAAGTCTTTCTCTCTTGATCAAAAATTTGGTTATTTGATGCTAAGTTGAAGTCATTTCTAGGAAAATTGAAAAGCAAATGCTCAGAACTGTTCGTTATAAGAGTTGTGGTGAAAATGGAAGAATTGTCATATATGAGTTGTCATCTGGCGTACAACATTTTGTTGTGAACAAACAGTTGCTAAGCCATATCTAGATCATGGTATATTCCTATCTGTTGTTGATTATATATATGTGGTATCAGACGACGATCCTTTGATTCCATCTTCTACGTTTGATACATTAGTTGATTACCTCTTGTATATCCTTTCTTTTCATTCATCCTTCTTCCATTTTGTCATTCACCCGCTCAGTGTGTATATATGTTACACTCAGGTTGTGATTTATCCTAAGCATAGTGGGGTGACTAATTTGTGTTGTTCACATACATCTTGTTCATCATTCATGTTGTTTCTTATACTTAGGGATGTTCTACCCTAAGTATAAGGGAGTATTGTTGTTTATGTCATCTCTTTTGTGTTTTAATTCTTCTGGTCTATCTATTGTTCCCGAACTTGTTGATATTCTATACTTAGGGCTATTCTACCATAGGTATATGGGGGAAGATGAGTCGTTGATTCTGTCAATTTTTTTCCTCCATTTTTCACTTTTGTACAGTCTCCTATACTTAGGATTAATTAGTCCTATGAATAAGGGGGATCACTGACTTCTACTTATTCATTGAGTCATTGTTGTGTAATGTTTTTTTCACTTGTTTATACTTACCACGAGTTATGTCCTCCTTTGCATCACTTGATCACTTTGAGGACATAGTTCGAGCTAAGTATAGAGGGTGTCGTATATATTGTATATATATATTTTTTCCATAACTCATTCTTTTAAAAATGTGATTATTATTTATGTATATTATTGGGATTTGTATATAAATATGTATAATATACATGTATATATAAATCTTGGACACCTTTCATCTTAATAAGAAAACACAAACACAAAAAATAAAAAAACAAACAAAAACAAAATAAAAAAAACCATATAAAACAATTCGTATAATCCATGTATGTACTTGTATATATATTTTACTAACCCTTTTTTCTTAAAAACATTAAGTAAAAATATTTTTTCTTTCATTTGCATGTTCAATTTTCAGGATAATATTGACATTTAAACTAACACAACAACGATGACAAAGACTTTTCCCACAATTTGGTAGTGTCAGCTACATGGATTCTTCACCTCCATTCAGATCTATCTTGGGTCAATCCCGAGCTTATATCCACAAAACAAAGATCCCTTCGTATGGTTTATTTTTAACACTTCTTGGGTCATCCTCGCCCTCTCTTTGTTAGTTCAACATCCCAACACTCACATCTCCTAACTGGTGCATCATTTGATCTTCTTTGCAAATGTCTAAACCACCTTAAGTTGTTTTCTCGCATCTTATCCCCGATTAGAGCTACGCCAACTTTCTCTCTGATTACATCATTCTGAATCTGATCTTTACGTGTGTGTCCACACATCTACCTTACCATTTTCATTTCTACTACATTCATTCTCCGCACATGTCTATGTTTCACAATCCAACATTCAGATCCATAAAGCATGAAAGGTCTCATGGCTGCTTTGTAAAACTTTACTTTAATTTTTAAAGGAATTTTCTTATCACAGAGAACAATAGAGGCTCCTCTCCACTTTAGGCAGCCTGCAATTATTTTATTAGTAACATCTCCATCAATCTCGCCATCATGTTGCATAATAGATCCCATATATCTAAAGGAATCTCCCTATGAATGTTATCGTTACCAATCTTCACCTCGATTCCTTTACCATTTCTTCGATCAAAGGTGCAATCGATATATTCCGTCCTATTCCTACTTATACGAAATCCTTTAGTCTCCAACTCATGTCTCCAGACCTCAAGCATCACATTTACTCCATCTCTAGTCTCGTCAATTAACACAATATCATCAGCAAATAACATACACCAAGGTAACTCATCCTGAATGTGACTTGTCAACTCGTCCATAATCAAAGTAAAAAGAAATGGACTCAAAGCAGAACCTTGATGTAAACCATTGTTGATGTCAAAATATCCAGTCTTCTCATACAGGGTCCTTACACAAGATAAAGCCCTATGATACATGTCCTTTATGAGGTTAATATATAGGACAGGTACTTGTCTCTTCTCCAAAACTCTCCACAATATCTCTCGTGGGACAAAATCATAATCCTTCTCCAAATCAATAAAGATCCTATGGAGGTTTTTCCTTTTTGCTCTATAAATCTTCATTGTTCTCCTCAACAAATGGATGGCTTCGATCATTGAGTGACTTGGCATGAATCTGAATTCTTTTACATTGGATACTTGCCTCAACCTTCTTCCGATAACACGTTCCCAAATTTTCATAGTGTGACTCATAATATTGATACCTCTATAATTTGAACAATTTTTAATATCTCCTTTATTCTTATAGAGAGGCACCACGATACTCCTCTTCCAATCTTCATGCATTTTCTTGCTTCACCAAATAACATTGAATATATTTGTAAGCCAAGTCAAACAACGCACTCCTTAAACTCTCCATACTTCTACAGGGATGTCATACGGTCTTACACCTTTCCCAGGTCTCATAACCTTCAAATCCTCCTCTACTTCCTTTCTTTGTATTCGTCTATAGCTTGCACGATTCAAGTAACTTTCACTACTAGCTAGATCACCAAAAGTGATCTCTTTATTTCCTTCCCCAATGGATAGTTTATGGAAGTACTGCTCCCATATAGTCTATATATCCTTCTGAGTAAAAAGCACATGACCTTCCTCATCCTTAATGCATCTCACTTGAGAAAGGTCATTGGTCTTTCTTTCCCTTGCTTTAGACAACCTCAATACATCCTCCTGTCCCTCCTAAGAGTCGATAATTCTATAAAAAACTTCATAAGCTTTTGACTTAGCTTCACTTACAGCCTTCTTTGCTTCCTTCTTCGCTATTTTGTAGTTTGTGACGGTTTCCTCTGTTCCGTCCTTAGACATGGCTTTAAAGCAAGATCTTTTTATTTTTAGATTCTCTTGCACCCGTTCACTCCACAATGAAGCCTCATTTTTACTTGCAGCTCCTCCCTTTGACTCGCCTAGCATCTCTTTGGCTACCTTTCGGATACAAGATGCTACCTCCTCCCACACATTGTTTGCACTACCGCTACAATCTCGAGACAAGTCTACTAAAACCTTCTCCCTGAAGCTCAATTGCTATAGTGGATGATTCCACCATCTAGTTCTAGTTATCTTAGAAATCCTCCTTTTCTGTACCAACCCTCTCATTTGTACGTCTAAGACTAACAAGCGATGTTGTGTTGTCAAACTCTCTACTGGGATTGCTTTGCAGTCTTTACAACACAACTGACCTCTTCTCCTCAACACAAAGTAATCTATCTGTGTTCTAGTTGGCCCACTCTCTTAAGTAATTAAATGTTCCGCCATCTTCTTCAAGAGAGTATTTTCTATGAAAAGATCATATGCCATTACAAAATCCAGGATGGATTTTCCTTTTTCATTTCTCTGCCCAAAACCATGTCCTCCATGAACACTAGCATACCCTGAAGCATCTTCTCCCACATGTCCACTTAAATCTCCATCGATGCAAATCATCTCCCTTTGTGGGATTCCTTGTATACTCTTATCCAAATCCTCCCAAAAAGCTTGTTTAGTCCTTTCATCCAAAGCAATGTGTTGTTCATAAATTGAGATGATATTCAGGCTTTCTTCTTCAAGCACCCATTTTAGCAAAATAATTCGATCCTCGAATCTTTTCACCTCAACCACACAATCCTTTAAATCCTTCTAAACAACCACTCCAACACCATTGCTACCCTTATCTTTACCTCAATACCAAAGTTTAAATTCTTCATTCTCAATCTCCCTTGCTTTCTCTCCAACCCATTTAGTCTCTTGAAGACATAGTATATGAATCTTCCTTCTATCCATCGTATTCACTATCTCTATCAACATTCTAGTTAAAGTGCCAATATTCCAACTACCAATCCGCAACTTCCGTTGCAATCTCTTTTAGACTAACTTCTTTACTCGCATGCATCCATTATGTGAGAACCCTTATATATTTTGGATTGCATCCGGGTGGTTATCCAGTGAAAATACCTTAATTGCCCGAATGCATTCCTCATGCAAGAACCGTTGTAAATTTTGAACTACATCGAGGCTGCGATGTAGTGACCCTTGCCAATTTTTCATTGCATTCGGGCGATGCAACGCTTCGCAATTACGGAACGCCCTAAAGAAATATGTGTGTTTGCTTAAATCCATGTTGAAAAGATCCGGCCGCCATGAGGCAACTTCTGAAATAGTATATTTTTTTAGAAAAAAAGTACTATTTAGGAAGTTTCCTTTGACTGTTTTACACTTGCCGTCAACTACCTAACGCAACCCTCCTCCTTTATCCGGGCTTGGGACCGACCATGGCTGAGTTATTGACATTTAAACTAAGTATGGAATAAAATTGATAAACAAGATAAATTGGTCGTTTATCCACTTAATTTTAGAGGAACTTTTTAAGAAATGGAATTAAGACTTTCCAGGTCCTAGTGACTTAATTCTATTAGTTCATAAGACTATGTTCACATGTCATATTAAGTAGTCTAGGTAGAATATTTAACAACACACACATGATTCTTCTAAACCATGGCTTATCGTGGACAAGCACTCTATACGTATCTCTTCATGGAGGAGGTAGTGAGGAGGCATAATCTTTTGGATTGGCGTAGCACATGAGTATGTAACAACTAGTGGGAATATTTGTCTTCCTCTACAGAGATTAGCACATCTCAACATGATTTATTAGCATTGAGGTCTAAAGACGATGTTGTGGGGTTGCAATAATACTTCAAAAGAGGGATAGTCTACTAGCTCAAGAGGGAAAACAATTTATGTACATCATGCACCTTGTATAGATTTGAAATAAAGATATATAAAATGCAAAATCTCCGAAAGTGGACATGCCTGATTGAAAAGTAAAATGCATGTTGAAGTGTATAGACATGTATAAAAAAAGAGCTTCAATGTAAAATTTTTGTAAGCTTGCATATGGATGACTTGGCTGCACTAGTCATGCATCCAATGATAGGTAGCTTCATTGGTAACCATCCATTATTTTATCCATCTCCTTTTCTTGAGCTGGTTGTACTTGAACATAGAAGGGAATATCTCCTCTCCTCGAGGAAAGAGTTGCAAGACTGGAGGACTAGAGTTACCTTGTCGAGAGAGGTTGTTTCTTTGCTACTTTTGAGATGGGAAGCTAAAATTCACATACATCGTACAAGTAACGATTCATAGTCAAGAGAATTTGTGTATGTAGACTTGTTCTGACCTGACTATTGAGGTGACCTGAATAGGATTCTGATGGAACTTGAAGGCTGTTAGGTTTTCAATCCAGCTCCAATTAAGGTTCGGTCACACTAATAATCAAAAGGTCTGACAGAGCTCCATACTATTACTTTATGATGATAAGTTTAGTACACAATATTTTACTAATTCATTTAATTTTCCTTTCTTTTTCTTTTATTCACTTATTATTTCAAATAAATGTATGAAAAGACGTTAACAAAGGTAAAGCATAGGGGGATGATGAATATGCACTTCTTCAACTTTATTCATTTTTATCTTAAAATCTCGTATGGAACACCTCTATATATCAATAAATCCATATTCTTACTAACTGCACCTATGTGTAAGTGTTGTACATTTATTAGTTTTTAACCTAAAATAAACAAATAAATAAATAAAGGAAAAATAAGGAAAATAAAAGACAGTATATATGTAATAGATACAAGATGACCCGAATCCTGAGAGAAGGGCAAGACTTGACCTCATCGATCAGGAATAAAGTTGGTGGACATAGGGTCTTTAATTAGAAAAAAATTGTGGATACTTTTCATTCTTTATTTTTGAATGGGATTGTTACACCCAAACTCAGAGTAATTTTGTAATAACATTCATAACCCTACATAATGACGAATTACATGAAAAACCCCGAGTAATGCTTAACTCTTACATGACATAACCCTGTGTTATGTTCCATTTAAGATGCCCGCTATATTTGACAGTTTCCATTAAAAAAGACACATTTACCCCTAATACTCATTCTTATTTGCAAATGATGCCATCGCATTTTCTCTCCATCATTTGGAAGGGTTGGAGTCCGTCACCATCTAAAGAGCGGTGAAGAGCCTCCTGCAAACACCACTCACCACTGTTGCAGGTTGTCAGCACACCTCCCCCTCCTATGAGCTCCCTGAGCCTACAAAGCTCCATCTAGGGATCTCATGTCGATTCACTCTGCTAGCCTCCCCACCCCTCGTCGACCTCTGCTAGTCCCCAACACACTCTGGTAACCTTTGTTGACCACCCCTCGTCGACCTATCCAAGTCCCCCCTGATCGAACTCTAACAACCCCTGTCCACCCATCGGTCGACCTCTGCAGCTCCCCCTATTCGACCTCTAGCAACCCATGTCTCCCCGCTGGTCGACCTCTGGTAACCCCCGTCAACCTCTGTAAGCCCCCCACCCCCAACCCCACCCCCACCCTACCGCCCCTTTTCTGCAAACTCCCCCGTCAAAGCCCCCCTCCCCCACTAACAGCTCACCACATCACTCTGCAAACTCATCGACCCCCACCCCACCCCCCGCAAACTCCCCTCTACAAGCTCCCCTAGCTCACCCAATCGTGTTGTTGCCCTCTATCACTCCTCTGCACCCATCTGCCTGCATGTCTGCTACTGCACTCCACCATCTTCAAGCCCCAACAACTTGCTCCCTACAGGCCCCCGTCCACACCCTCATCTCCGTCGCAGCCTTCCATGTTGATTGCAGGTGCTGGCTCAAGCGAAGGGGGGTACTTTTTAATTTAGTTTAATCCCAACCGTTAGATTGTTGAATGGTTAAATTAACTCAATCACCTGGTTGAGTTAATGAAGTCAACTAATAGAAGGTTATTGGTGTAAGACGACACACCTATTCATGGTCCGGAGCTAATTCATGTTTTTGTAGGGTTATGAATGTTATTACGAATCTACCGAGGGTTACTGGTGTAAAAATCCCTCTTGAAATTATTATTTGTCTAGTTGTAAAAAACATATACTATTATATTTGTCAATAAATTGACCTCAGATTAAATATTTTTCTCAATGAATGTCATAAATAAAAATAATTTCCAATTAATAAAAATAATTGCAAAATAAAATCATATACATAATAATAGTAACTACATTCGAAGAAAGCAGTAAAATCATAACTAAAAGGCCAATTCGACTCCATATGAACTCGAATTGAATCAAACTCACATCCATTGTATTATAAATTAAATTATTAAATTTAAAATGGTAATGGTTTCATAATTTTTGGAGTTACAGTTTGAAAGACGATTTCCTGGGGTGGTTTTTTTAATTTTACTATTTATTTATTGTGTATATTTATAAGTATTTATTTTTAAAAATATTGTATTCGTAAATAATTGTTAATATTTTATAATATTTTTAAAATAAAAATTAAATAATTATAAAACATAAAATAACATAATTTCCTGATTTAACTATGTATATAATGTACCATATTTATATATTTTATTTAAATAATTAATTTCCCTAAATAACCACTACAAAACAATTAAATAACTAGAATTTATTCTTTAAATTAATAAAAATATGAAAATATATCACTTATTTAATTAAATATGTAAAAAATATACCATATGCATATAAATTAATTAATTCCTTATTTAACCCGCTATTAAGGTGGCTAATTAAGTTGTTGATATTTACTATTATTTTAATTAATAAAATTTCGAAATATTTTTATTAATTTATTTAATTTAGTTTCACGACTAACATATTTCCTTTTTTCTCTCCACTATTTTTTTTGGGATTCAAATTCTTTTTCTATTTATTAGGCTCCTCCACCCTCATTCCAACTTGATCAAACCTATGGGAGAGGAGCCTATTCTCTAAGAGCAACCTTGGAGTAGAAAGGTTCCGAACCTCTGAGCAGTTTGGTGATAATGAGTTGGCCTTTGTTGAGGCCATCACGACATTCATCCACTCCACCATGAGATCCATTTTATTTTCTTTTTGTAATTCATCTAGATGATTTTAGATTTAATTTTTGTTTTGATTTTGTTATCAATTTTTAGTTTCACCTGTCATTTTTAATCAATCATCACGACTAGGTTCTCCCCTAATTTTTGATCATCACATCCACATTCAATTTCCCATCGCTTCTTATCTATCTCACATATATGACTATTTCTGGCCAAGTACGATGGTCGGAGACCTGTTTCCTGTCCATCACAACTGTTAGAACTGTCTCCATTCACCTACTCCATGTTTGATTTTTTTTATCGAGTCATCGTGCTCGAGTCGTTGTTTTGCCTTTTTATTTATTGCAGGTTGTAGGTATTTCAATAAAGTATAAAAAACACAAAAAAGATCACTTTTTGTTTTACAAAAACATAATTCGGGAGACAAGAGCCTCTGCTGCAACCATCCGCCACCGTTCATGATGAAGGCATGTAGTTATCTCTCCTGGAGCATAGAGCTCTACCAACTATCATCTCCACCGAGCCAGCCACCGTCGACATCCATCGACAGGAGCTCCATACTGCATCTCCACCACCCGCTACAGACCGACCGATCATCTCGTCCACTCGAAGATCCCTTGCTCCGTGGACTCGTACAACTACCGTCCTCTGGAGGGCGTGTGTCGCCCTTTTTGCCTGGAGGCTTGTCCTCTCTACACCACAGTCGATAGATGACACGTGCTGACATGCGACAACCACATGAACTACTAATGAATCTCCATTTCATCACCTTTCTTCTATCTTTTTGGCCTTAAAACCCCTAGTTAATACGTGTAAATACCTCTAATTCATGCATTTTAGCATTCATGTATTGTTGTGTAATTAGTGTATAAAATACTATTTTAATGCCAAAATTATGTAATAAATAAAACAAAATGAAAAGAATAAAATGTCGTAGAAATTGTATGACCATAAACCCCGAGACCTAGGCATCTCGATGACTAGGTCGATGAGGAATAAAGTAGGGCGAGATAAGGGCCAAAATGCAATAAAATACCCATTTATTTATTGATTTTTTATTCATTTTTGGGACTTAATTTTAGTTGCACTTTTTATACTTCAAATAAAGAAACTTTTAAGAATAAAGTTGTAGAGGATTAAATATATAAAAATACAAATTTGTGTTTACACAAAAAAATACATAGTGTACGAATTACAGTCTAAATAAGATTCCAAAATCCTAACTTCCTAAACCCATATCTTTCAAATAAAAACTCAAAATATATCAAAATTAGTTTAATTTTATATAGCTTTTATAAGCTATTTAATGAAGGTGGTTCATATTTTTTGGAGTTAAGGTGTGAAAGTTAGGTTTTGGATCCATGTCGTATAGTTTACCCGATTATATATTCATTTTATTTATTATTATTTATTTTTATAATTTGATAGTTTTATAGTTTGTAAATACTATTTATAATATATTAAAATATTAAATTAGAATAAAATAATTATGAAAACATTAAAATAAAACTTGCAAAGATAACACATAGATGAAATACATATATATATATAACTATAGAATTAATACACCTATTTAATTATGTGTCAATATTATATTAAAAAATATAATTAAAAAATATATAAGTATATGAAACTCAGTTATAAAAAAGTAAAATAATAAATTAAAATAATATAATTAAAAATAATAATAAAATAAATTATTTAAATATATAAATGAATATATCTATATATAACCCCTAAAGAGTATATTGTGCTTATAAAGCTCTAAAAAGTAAATAAAAATCACAATAAAATTCTTTAGAAAATGATAAATATTTTTTTATTTTATAATTTAAAATTAGTAAATTAATTTATTATTTATTATCTAATTAACAATCTTTTTTCAGGATGATTTCCTGGTTCGTCCACATGGACCATGTAGGTTTGGGCGCGAGTTGACCAGCGGTCAACTGTCTGCCCCTCTTCCTACGCCTTGTAAGACCTAGTTTCTGACCGAATTTCTCACAGTTTACTCGATGATATAGTCCTCCTCTCTAGTTAATTCCTTCTGAAAATCTTCTCCTCATGCTTTGGTAATTCACGCTTAGGGATTTCATTAGGTTGTGGATCAGTGAGACTTGATACACCTCGATGTTCTTGTCACCTCAACCACCTGTACATAGCCAACCCTCGAGCTTTCCTTAGACCTTGGAACCTCTTTTGACCCTTAATATCTCTCCCTCGGGAGCACCGGATGAACCCCGAGCTTTACTTAGACTTGGAACCTCTTTTGACCCATCTTGTCTTTCCCTCTGGAGCTCCGGATGAAGGTGTTGAGATTTTTATTCTCTAGCGCCATTGCGGCGTCGCTAGGCGTGTTCGAGGGGGAGTTCCACCTCATCTCCAACGATCCGTCATTGTGAGGTTTCTTCCTATGTATAATAGTCAAATACACCCATTTTTAATCCATTTTTAGCTTAGTCATAGCTTTTAGGCTAATTTTCGTACTTGATCTCGTAGTTTAATCACGTGATTTAGGAGTTAAGTCCTCCTTCGTAGTTCATCGGAGCTAGACTCCGACAAGCCCCCTTCTCCTTGTTTCCAACCGTGCCTTAAAACACAAACCACCACCTTTTTCCCCTTTGTTTCATGCCATCTCATGTACCTCCAGCTCCAAAAATTCTTACGAAATCAGAACCATGATGCTCCACCTCCTTTAACACCAGAGCACATCTGCCTACTCCGTCTTTTGCTCCCATCGCATGCTGGAGAGTCGAGGAAATTTACGCTCAACCCCTGTAACATTTTTTGTAGGAACACCTGGCTTCGCGAGTGGATGGATCGATTTTGAGTTCGTTAAAAGCACCTGGAGTGCCGTAACATCACTCACCTAGTGGAAGAGCTCTGTTGCATCTCGTGCCATTTTCTACTCTCAACAGATAGAGGATCCTCTCAGGAACTGATGGTCAGTTTTTGAGATTCAAAGAATGTCGGAGATGCAAGGGAGAGAGGATCGAAGTTTGTCTTCCCCAACATTCTTCATTGTTCTTGCACCTTCACTCTCTGTCATTGGGTAAAGAACCACGACCTTGTTTTGATCGCATCAGTCTGATCTCCACAAGCAGCCATGATTCAATCATTTGAAGGGATCTGATCTTGATTGTCCATCCTCGAAGGAATATTGCGGGCTCTAGTGCCGATACGTGTCAAGTGGGAGAGATCCGATCGTTAATCAATGCCTAGGATTGGGTATTTTGCAACTTGACCAAACCAATTTTTGTATTTAATATACAACACTATAACATTCACTTGCCTTTATTTTATTTTTGTCATATTTTCATATTTTCCCCTTGATGTTGTTATACTTGCTATTAGGTCCTTAGTCATGTCACCTCACATGCCCTGTGCGTGTGAAGTGTGGGCATTTTACAAGGGGACCCTTTCAAGTTTTGATATTTATCTTTAGTCCGGGAACAATTTCTTTACGTTGTAAATCTTTCTGTGAAAATTGCAAGAAGTCTTTAACCTTTAATGTATATATAATTATGCCCTTGCTAGTAGTGTAGTTTCTCTTTATTGCTTATATTTGTTTTAAATAGTAATTAAACTCAAAAAATAGTTATAGACTCCTGTTGCAATGTATTTCCATGCATTATTTTTAATTCGCAATTTTATGGAGTTTTTATTAGTTATTAAAAATAAAAAATATCCATTTTTGACCATGTTTGCAATATAAAATACATAAAAATTATAAAAACATTTTGAAAAATCCCCAAAATATATATATTGTTTATTTTTGCCTTTTTGACATTAGGACAAAAATAAATATTTTTTAAACAAAATTCAAAAAAATAGAAAAACCTAGAAACCTCTATAAAAATATAAAATTCTCAAAAAAATCCAATTTTTTTGTGTTTTCTATCCCTATTTTTTAAATTATACCTATATATTGAAATTAATTTGGAGATTTTTTATATGGTTTTCCATTTTTAATCTCCGTTTTAATCTCGATTATTTAATTAAACCCTGATTAATGTCATTTTCTATAAAAAAATATAAAAATTAACAAAAAATGTTAAAAAATTAAGAAATAGTAAAAAATTATTAATAATACAAAAAATATTCTCTTTATTTTAACTATTTTTGTGAGTATTTATATCTACCATAACATATATTGTATATATATCTTATATATAGCTTTATATATTTATGTACTAATAGAAAAAGAACTAGAAAAATATAAAATATTAAAAGAAGATATAAAATTAGAAAATTGGAATTAAAAAAATAAAAATAAATATATGATATATTTTTGTATAGTTAAAACCCACAAAAAGGAACATATAGATAAATACTTCACAATCATTTTTGAGCATTTTTATTCGATCTATCCAGCTTGTTCCATGTGTTCGATCTTTACATACATACACCTACACATATCCTTGTTGTAGAGTTGTACTAAATTTATCTCCGCATTGCTTTTTATTCTAAATTATCATAGTGGGTTAATTGTTGTTTGAAGATCGTATTTCTTGTGGGTCACCACAACGATTGTGTGTCCGCCCAGTGTGAGACATCTTTTAGACCCATGAAAAATCGCCTTCAACACCTGCAGACCACCTCTATCTCCATTGCTTGGAGGAGAACCCAAGCTCCACAAGAAGCTTGGCTCTCCAGATCCACTGCCCTCTAGAGCCCTGCCATCATCATCATCATCCACTGACCCATGCTCCACTGTTCCACCACCATTTACCCTCTCCGTCATATTAGCCACCGATCGCCATCACTCACGGAGTCCCAAGACCCGCCGTCGTGACCCCCTTTTGGCTGGGGCAAGAAACTAACAATGAAGCCCCATTTATAAAAAAACCTTTTATTGGGAAAATTGAATTCCTTCCCCCATAAATTCTTAAAATTACGGAAAGACCCCCGTTAGAGATTCAACACGTGTTTCGTATGCTATTACTAGGTAAATTACGACTTTATCCCTGCTCATTTTGTTATATTTTGATGTAAAAACATTGAAAAATGGCCATAAAGTCCCTATTACAGACATTTATTTTGCATGCTCTTCTCGCTAAAAATAAATATTTTTATTGCTCAATAAACTCCGAAAAATCAGATTATGTTCATGTTGCTTGTCTCTTCATAGGGTAAAATTTTCATTGCATTATTTTTATTTGTTATTATTAAATATCAAAAACATTGCATTTTTACTATTTGA
Source organism: Ottelia alismoides (assembly GCA_037367405.1). Taxonomy (NCBI): domain Eukaryota; kingdom Viridiplantae; phylum Streptophyta; class Magnoliopsida; order Alismatales; family Hydrocharitaceae; genus Ottelia; species Ottelia alismoides. The sequence continues at coordinate 300,221 of JAZKJV010006031.1, forward strand.
AATAGGAAAATTTAAAAAAATCAATATTGGCCAAAAATTCCAAAAAAAATAGAACTATTAGCTTCTAGCATATTTTATTTCTTGGGCAATTTTCACTCATTAATTATTTTTAAAACCCAAAAAATTGCAAGGTACTAAAAATTTTATAAAAATTATAGAAAATTGTGGAAATACCTAAAAATATTGATTTCACTTCTTATGTGTAGATAACTCTTTATAGTTTTTATGAAAAATAGTGCTAGTCATTTTTGAGTTTATATGAAATTTTTAAATTGTAAAATATCCTTCCTCATTTACCCCTTAACATTATTTTCAATTTAAGTTTTTTAATAGAATACATAAAAACTTGAAAAATCTTTGAAATATTAAAGCATAAAAATAATTCTTTAGATCTTTGTGACCATTTTCACTATATTTGAGAAATCCACAAATTTGCACTTATTTTGTGTATAAATATGATTTGAAAATTATATTCTTAGAAATATAAAATTTACAAAACAAAAAAAATAAAATTTCAAAAAAAAAATAAAACAGAAAAAAAACCAAAAAATTAGAAAGATAAAACTCTTACAAAAACCGAGATAGTTGGCATTTCAATTTTCCCTTTATTTTCATTCATTTTCCAATTACTAGAATAACCCTCGTGATTTATAGCCTCCCTAAGTTCGATCATGTTGATGTACAACTTAGTTAAATAACCATTTAATGTTGCTACATTTTTGTAATTAATTTCTTTTGAGAAGTAAATAATTTTTTGGTGAGGAATTATTTGGGTTGAGACAACATCACATTTACAACATAAATAAAAACCCTTTTGAAAATCACGACCAACAAAATGACGTGGAGGGGAAATCGAAGGGGATGTGATTATCATAGATTAGGGGTGGATCGAATCGTAATGATTCATTAAAAATGAGAATCTAAAATATAATAATAAAAAGTGACAAGGAAATCAAAATGAAAATTAATCAATTATCTTGATGACTAGAACAGAGGATCTCACCATGTATTGGATGAATGTCATGAAGGCATCAATGAAGGCCAACTTGCTATCACCGAATAGTTTGAATGCCGGGTACCTTTCTACCACAAGGTTTCTAATAATGAATAGGCTCCTCTCCCATAGGGTTAATCAAGTAGGAATGAGGGAAGAAGAACCAAATAAATAGAAACAAGAATTTGAAGTTCAAAAAATGAAAAAAATGGAGAGGAAAAAAGGAAAGATCTTAATGGTGAAATTAAATTAACTAAATTAATAAAAAATTATTTTAGAAGTTATATTATTTAAAAAAAATAATAAATACCTATAACTTAATGAGCCACCTTATGGTGGGTAAATTAAGGAATTAACTAAACTATATACATAAGGTATATTATCTACATAATTAAAGAAATAAATAAATAAATAAATAAATAAAATATTTTCATAATTTTATTTATATAGATAAAAATGTAGGTATTTAGTTTTTTATAGTGGTTATTTAAGGAAATTAATTATATACATATAATATATACATCTAGTACATTATATACAATGTTACATAAGGAAAATAGGTTAATTTATGATTTATATATTATATTATTTTTATTTTAAAAATATAAAAAAATATTTATAAATATTTACAAATGCAATAAGTATAAAAATAAATATTGATAAATATTCACAATAAGTAAATGGTAAAATTGCAAAAAACCACCTAAAAAATCATCTCTCAAACCGTAACTCCAAAATCTGTGAAACCAGTATCGTTTTATAGATAATTTCATTTAAAATATGATAGAAGTGTGTTTGATTCAATTATAGTTCACATGGAGCCGAAATTGGTCTTTCAACTCTCACTTTACATCATTTTTGGAATGTAGTTACTTTTATTTTGTACACGATATTATTTTACATTTATTATTTAAAAATCATTTTTATTGCAACGTTTTTCAGAAAATTATGTAATTTGAGGTCAATTTAGGGTCAAATAAAATAGTGTAAGTTTTATAAAAATAGACACAAAAAATAAAGATGAAAAGTATTTATAAAATATTTTTTTTTGATTTTCTAACTAATGGCCCTATCTTCCCACTACTTTATTCCTGGTCGATCATATTAAGTCTCAACCTTCTCTCAGGGTTCGGGTCATCCCATATTTATTACAGATATACAATCTTTTATTTTCTTATTTATTTATTAATTTTAGATTAAAAGAATAATAAATGTAGAATTTTTACATAAAGATGAAGGTTAGTGAGAATATGGATTTAGTTATATATACATGAGTTTTGTAAAGGAATTAAAGCTAAAATAAATGAATAAAGATGATGAAATGCATATTCATCACATGTCCAAAGGGATAGCACGTCAAAAGAGTTATGTGAATCACAAAGCTACTTTCCCTTGTGCATTATCTATGGGAAGCTCAATGTATGCTAGATGTGTACAAAGGCCAGGTGTCTGCCATGTAGTTGTAGTAAAATATTTCAAATCCTACTACAGAGATAAATACAAAATTGCGGTAATAATCAACATCTTCAAAGGCACAAGATTTTTGAGATAGTGTTCTCAAGGACTTTTAAGAAATCAAGACTTTATAGATAGTGATATAAAATGTATTACCTACACATACCTTACTAGACTTAAGACTATGCCTTAATATGTGGAGATAAAGATCTACAAGTATAAAGGTATAACTTATTGGTTACAATAATTATAATTCATTGTGAAAAAGGCATAATAACTAATTTAACATGATTGAGTATTGGATGCATAAGATTGAATGTTTGCATTGGATGCGAGCAATGTTACTGGGGTTATGCAAATCTATAAAAGGACTGGGCATAGTTTCTCGGAAATAGAGTGACTAGTCATCTTACAAAGCTGTTTTTATAAATATATTATGATTATCAAATGAGTGTGTGTTTAAAGATTGGCCCATTAAATTGCTCTTTGGGCTAGTGGGAGATTGTTGTACATGTGAGCCCACATTGAGCAATTATGAAATAAATGTTATTGCAATTCACTGCTTAATCTGAAATGAAGAATAACTAATTTGCAAAATCGGCCCCTTAGCACAATTAGGGTTGTGTACCGTGGCCATCTTAATAATCATATAGATGTCGATTCGATGGTTGAATAATAAATGAAGGTTCATGGATGATTTCTAAAGATTTAGATTGAATACTCATTAAAAACAATCAAATGATTATTAAGAATGGATCACAAGCTTGAGAAGGAGATGGCAAACCTTCTTTGAAGTTTGATATTTAATCGACCTCTTGATGTAGGTCCTTTGCATAAGACTAGAGATTCAGAGGTGTTGGATAAGTTAGGCCAGAGAGTTGACTTAACGAGATTGAGATAACCAAGACATATGTCTTATACTATCATGATATAAGCACACATTCACTAACCATAGACATATGTGTTACTATATGTCTGGGTATATACATTTGGCAGACTAATAGGTTGATGACTCATTCAAGGTCTAGACACCAGCAAGTTGCTGCACATACAAGGGCATATGTGTAATACGATCCCTCACAGGTATGATACAATTTCATTACTATACCAGAAGACATGAGATCAGTCAGTAGATATTAGGATCAAATTCTAGGCACGATCATCTTGTTTTGGAAGCTTGAATGAATTTGTAGTTATGATATATGTTTCTGGAATTATATAATCGATACCTAAGCATGATATACACTATTGGAAATTGCATGATTGATATAACCTCCCAATGAGCAGATGAGAAGCTTAATGATAAAATCCTGAAGGAGATAGTTCAAATGTGATCTAAAACTTTGGGTTTATTATAAGTCTTCCAGTATGCAGGATGTACAGGTATTATGAATACTTGAGAGTGATGTGATCATAAACAATTTTATAATCATGACACTTCCATTATGAGTGAGTAATGAAACATGTTTGGATTTTAGTGACTCCTCTCAGTAGTTCAACAAACTAATCTTAGTCCAAATGTTAAACATTGATATGAGTGTGATTAAGATGCAATGAGAAGATTAGATATACACTTTGATTCCATCAAACATCTATGATAGGTTCTCGAGATGTGGATTTAAGATATGATCTCAATATCCAAGTAACTATACAAGTAATGCTTAAGGGACATTTACAGTCATAACACTGAGTAGTTTTGTAATTACCCCAGAAACCCTCTATAAACACAAATTACACCCAAAACCCTCAATAAATTCTCTATTTTACACCCATAACCTTTCATTAGTTCAACTCATTAACTTAACCATATGAGTGAGTTAATCTAACCAATCTATGATCTTGCAAGTAGAATTAACTAAACAAAAATAAAAGAAAAAATATCCCAAGAGAATTTTGTTGTAGGCGGTGGCAGGGTGCTAGAGGCAGTAATGCTCGAGTGGGAGGGGGGCTTCGACCTTCGACGAGGGTCATTGTAGGGGATCCATAAGAGGGTAGTCCATCGACCTTTGATGGTGGGAAGTATGGTCGGGCTTCCGGGGGACCTTCAACCTTCCATGTGGGGTGATGTAGTCGGGCTTCGAGGGAGAGAGGGGGGAGGGGGTGGCCTTCTTCCTTAGCTGAGGAGGGGCTTGGGGGGATGGGGGGAGGCATGGTTGGGCGTCCAAGGAGGGGAGGAGGGGTCGGGCCTCCTAGGAAGAGGGAGGCTTTAACCTTCCTTGGGAAATGCTTCGACCTTCCACGATGGAGGTATGGTCGGGTCTCCTATGTGAGGAGTAGTCGGGCATCCAGGGGGAGGGGGGAATAGGGTACGACGTGGTCGGGCATATAGGGAAATGGGGCTTGGGTGGAAGGGAGATGGAGTGGTTGGACATCCAAGGAAGCGGTCTTTATTGCAAAAATAAAATCATAAAACATAAACAATGCAATGTTTACAAAAAATTGGAATTGGACCTTCTCCTTCATGAGTTGCAAGTGGTTCAGGCACAGGAGGTGGACCGGTTGCTAGCGGCTTTCGCGTAGGGTCACGGGGAGAACGGCAGAGCGGGGTAAGGACGGAGGCTGCTGCTGGCGCTGGAGATGGGCGGCGCACGATCACGCATTGGGGCTGGCGCGATAGTACGTGACAATGAAAGGAGAGGAGGAGCACCTCTACTGATACAGACGACAGAGGCTCAAGGTAGCGGAAATGTCGATGGTGGTCGCGTGGTGGCGCTCTGGAGGTTGTGGATGGTGTGGCAGTTTTGCGGCTGGGGAAGAAGTTGGCAGTGGTCCTATGGCTGGGGAAAGGTGGTGTAGACGAGTGAGCTGAGGGCTGGAGCGATGATGCAACACGTGTGGATGGCCGTGAGGAGGGACGGGGCCACGACTTGTAGAGCGGGTTGTAAGCAGCGGTGGCCGGTAGCGGCTTGGGAGCAGCAGCAGTGGCCGACGGTGGTTGTTGTCCACCACTGCTGACCTTTCTTTTTTCAATTTAAAATTTTTTTAAATCTTTTTTTGAATTTTGTTTCTATGTAAAATTTTCTAATTTATATTTTTTTTAGTTTTCTTTAAACAGGGAATAATAAAAACAATATGTGGAAGGGGAGATGATGATGATGGTAATATGATGAAGATGGTTTGGTGGAGGTGGATATGTGGTGATGAAACAACAAGGAAATAAAATATAGATAAAATAAAATAAGATGATAAATTAGAGAAACTTACATGCGATGGAAGGGAATCGCCTGGGAAGTGCTCACGAGGAGCATTGTCTTCGGTCGAATCGCCAGCGAGCGATGACCTCGGGCAGCATACGGATGTGGCTGCGATGTTGGCCCAAATGCCAACAGATCTCGCCAGAAAGATGGATGTCATCGCTTGACCGTGGTTGTGTCGCTATCAAGGATTCAATTATGGGAATTAGGCTCTCCTCACATAAAGATGGATCAAGTGCAAAATGAGCAGTATGGGATGTATAAAAAGAGAAAAAAATGAGAAGTTGTGAAAGTGGTGGAGGAGTGGTTAATAAAATTGTGGAGTTGAATTAGAAGTCAGAAAAAATAGTAGAGTGTTGGAGTTGAATGGGTTGTTATTGTAGAGAATGGAAATAATATAAAAAATAAATAATAGCCTAATTTAAATAAAACAATAAAATAAAAAGAAAATAAAATGGACGATTTACAAAAGTAGGTCCATAAAACACTATGTAAATGGATTTTTTTACTTTTCTAATTTTAACCTTTTTTTTGTATTTCCACTTAAGATATTTACAAAATATTTACATATATATCAACAAAATGAAATGCAACAAACAATAATATGTGCATAAAAATATCAAAATCGATTTATTACATTATGTATAATATACAACGAGGTCCCAAAACTCAAAATTTGTAAAGGAGCACCTATTTTAAAGAAACCACTTTCATTGGACAAATAATTCTCTAATATAGACTTTAAAAAATGAGTTTGTGAATTTGGAGAACAAACAGAGCGGGAATTTGATAAGGAAGTTGGACTTTACAGCCTTTTCTCTTTGGGATCTAGGAGTATTTTTTTGAGGTGGAATATATTTTATATTTTTATACGTTTTTATGAACAAGTTAGAGAAATAATTAGCCAAAATGAGTTGAAATGAAATTATTAAAAATACATGAAGTTTAGGGCTAATTGTAGGTAAAAAACTCCTTTATTTTGTAGCCTTTTACTTTTAGTTTATTTTATACAATATAATATACAACAATTAGTGTATTTCATTTACAATAGTCATTTTATTAATTTAATTATTTTTGACATTTATTTGAGATTTTATTTCGGGATTTTGCTAAGATCAATATATTGAGATGATGAATCGTGGATTCATCACCGCCATATACTTAAACTTTACTTATTGCCGAGCAAATAAAGAATGAAGAAGTTGGACTAACCCCTTATTGTGCAAGTGAATACAAGACTTGATCCGTTCAAGAACTCTCGATTTTAGAGATCCTAAAATTCTAATCTTAACCAAGCTCTAGTCAAAAGGTATCCAATTTCCCAAATCAACAAACTCTCTCTCTATACATATATAACAGCGATATGACTTAAGTGTGGACTGCAGTTACAAGAGTAGAGTCGCAACGTCACCCAAGGTTCCAGTCCAAGAGACTCTTTTAAGAACCCGATCCTCAACACTAGGGAGTAAACCATTTCATACATCCAATACATCGTCTCTTTAGTTGTTAGTCTTAAAAGTGTAGATGGAAGGCCAATTAGTGGAGGTCATATGATTGTGTCATTTCTTCTCTCCCTCTCATTGAAACAAGGATCCTCTCATGTGCCTTATTAACTCAACACATGTATTTTTCTGGTTGTTGATCAGTGTGTCCGTCAAGAAAAGTTGGAGTCATCTACACTTGTTTTCCTGGGTGTACACCGATTTTTGAGAATCTAATATACCTTCTACACCTAGACTTGTAGCATATACGATGTACATCCCTTTTTTCAGTGCAAGCCCGACTCGTGGTCCTAAAAGCGGTAGTCCAAGTGGACACTTTGAAATGGTTGGGGACCCTCTCCTTTGGTGGAAGCTCTTTGATATTTGACTTTTATGGTGAGATCCTTTCTTTCAACATTTCTTTCATTCTTTTCTTGTCTTTTGAAGTTTGTCTAGCTCCATTGCTTTTACGAAATGTTGGTGCACACATCACACACTAGCACATAGGTAAATGACAAGAGATAGTACAAGAATCACGTTATCATACTGGATAAATGTGCTGACACTCAGGCTTCATGAAGCCTTCATTGATTTTATCCCATCCTCGAGCATCATTAAATCGGTTCCAAACTCAATTCCCTCATCCTAGTCCATGAAGTGAAATTTCAACTTATCTCATCATAACTGTAGTCGTCTATGTGAGGTGCTGATCATATTCTAAAGGTAGATACTAAGCATGCAATATAGCACACAAATCAGTCAAACTAGGGAAATGTGAATAATTAAGTCAAAGACCCTAACAACTAAGGTTGGTTAACACAAAATCTCAAGACCTCATAAACAAAGTGTTCTTGAACTTCACTAATTTTGTGTGAATTTGAATATATTAGGGATTAAACCAACTCAATAGTTAGGTTTTTTGTGATTTTGTTTTTTGTGATTTTTTTAGGAAAAATATGAAAAAGAATGGAAAAGAAGAAGAAAAGAACATTTTGTTGAAAAAAGGTTTTTGCTTTTTCAAATGTTTTTTTTTGAAAAGGAATTTTTTTTGTTTTTTTAAATAAAATAAAGGAAAAAGAGAAGTCTTTTTAAAAAGTATATTTTTTCACAAAAGTTTTTTTTCGATTTTTTTTTGAAAAAAAAGATAGAGAAACATTTTTCTGAAAAGATTTTTTGGAAAGATTTTTTTTTAATTTTTTTCTGATTTTTTTTCAAAAAGTATACGTTTCTTTTAAAAAGGGGTATTTTTTATGAGAATGTTTTTTGTTATACCTCTTATCTACAACAATTTACCCATAACCCCTTATTTTTATTATAAACATGTCCATGTACGAGCAATAGGTAAATTATATATGTAATATATACAAACCCCCCTTATGCTTAGCATGTGCTATGTCCTAATGGCACTAGGTGACAAAAAGCCATAGCTCGTACTAAGCATAAGTTGGTGAATATAATAGAAGAGGAGAAGACTATAAGAGCATGGGAGAAGACACAACGTACATCAGCACCCCTGTAATTAGGCTCTGGTCAGCATAAGTATTGGATAGAACACAAGATTGGGGGACCCATGAGGGTGGGAAAGAATACACAAGAAGAGATGGAGCACCTCTGGTCACTCACCCCTCTATACATAGTATATAGTCATTCTAAATATTGGCACAAAATGAAAACGATACGGAACTGGGGTGAGGGATTTGGGTTTGGACCCTATTTAATGATGCTCGAGGATGTGATAAAATCAATGAAGGCTTCGTGAAATCTTAGTGTTAGTACATTTTGGCCAGTATGAGAACATGGTCTTGTACTATCTCTTGACATTTTCCTATGTGCTAGGGTGGGATGAAATATAGAAAATATGTTGATCATTGTGCATCGAATTTCGGTAAAAACAATGGAGCTAGCCAAAATTCAAAAGTAAAGAAAAGAAAGAAAGAAATTTTGAATGAAAAGCTCTCGCCATACAAAGTCAAATATCAAAGAGCTTCCACCAAAGGCGAGCGCTCCCAACCATTTCAAAGTGTCCACTTGGACCACCGCTATCAGCACCAGGAGTCGAGCTACAACAAAAAATGGGCTATGCATCGTAAATGCTACAAGTCTAAGTGTAGAAGGCTTAGTAGATACTGGAAAAAGGCACATCCCGATGTACTCTCAGGAAAACAAGTGCAGACGGCTCCAACTTCTCTTGACATAAACATTGATCAACAACAAAAAAATTGCATGTGTTGAGTTAATAAGGCACTCGAAAGGATCGTTGTTCCAATAAGAGGGATAGAAGAAATGACACAATCCTATGTCATCCATCAACTAGCCTTCCATCTACACTTGTAAGATTGACAACTAAAGATATTGTGGATTGGATGCAAGGAATGATTTATTCCCTAGTGTTGCGGATCGGGTTCTTAGGAGCATCTCTTGGAATGGAACCTTGGGTTATGTTGCAACTCTACTTTTGTAACTGCAATCCACACTTAAGTCATATCCCTTTTATATATGTATACGGAGAAAGTTTGATGATTAGGGAAATTGGATAGCTTTTGACTAGAGCTTTTGTTCAGCTTCAAATTTTAGAGTCTCTAAAAACAAGAGTTCTTGAATGAATCAAGTCTTGTATTCACATGCATAGTCAGGGGTTAATCCAACTTATTCATTCTTTTTTTGATTGAGGACTAGTAAAGTTTAAGTATAGGTGGGTGATGAATACACGATTCATCATCTCAATATATTGATCATAGCAAAATCCACAAATAAAAAAATCATTACATTAATAAAATTACTCTTGTAAATAAAATACAATAATTGTTGTATATTATATTCTACAAAATAAATTAATAGTAAAAAAACAGAAAATAAAGGAGTCTTTTACATTTAAATAGCCCAAAACTTTATGTAATTTTAATAATTTCATTTCACTCTTTTCGGCTAATTCTTTATCTGCATTGTTCATAAAAATGTATATAAAAATGCAAAAATACAAAACAAATTCCACTTCAAATAAATACTCCTATACCCCAAAGAGAAAAACCCAGAAAGTCCAACATCCTGACCAAATTCCCGCTCTGTTTGAACTTCAAATTCACCAAACTCACTTTCAAAGTTCAAGTTAGAAAAATTATGTATTCAAGGCTAAATTGGACTAATTTCACATTTGAATTAACGTAGCTAAGTTGTTTGTTTATAATTAACATATTTCACCCGCATTTTGCATTAACATTTATTTTTGCATTATAAAAATAAAAAATCCGCATTGGAAACCTAGACCTAAGTTTTTAAATTAACCGAGATTGTTCCTTTACCTCAATGTGTTCTTCCCCAAACTTGCCCGAAATATAAATTGAAGTCGAGACACTCTCATGGAGATCTTTTCTAGATTCTGAACGATTTGCTATGTACCCGTATTACAACAGATAAAAATTACAACACACACCTACCGTCAGTCTCTAATTGCACAGATACCATTATCTTTGCACATCAATTTGGACACTAATTTTTCATCATTCTATTTAATGAAAAATTTTATGATGTTTAACAACTCATTCTCCACTATTGTGGTATTTATTCGGATTTTTATGCGATTTGTGTAATTAAATAAAATTGTTTTAGTGAAAAAAATACTTATTTTACCCATTTCGAGCTTCGAAATTTATATTTTACTCATGGTTTCTGTAAAAATTCCTCAATAATTATTTATGATGCATTGAAATGTACTTGAATTACTATCCAAATTTCATTTAAATTAGAGTTGTGGTGTGCCATAAGTAAATTTTAATGTGATTTTGCTAATTTATTTTCAATTAAATCCACATATTGTATTTTTGTCAAACTTCAACTCTCCTACATTGCCCATTTAAATACCATTTAAAAAAACTGCATTGGAATCCTAAAACTAAGTTTTTAAATTAATCCAAAGCTTTTCCATTGCCTCCCTGTGTTTGACCCCAGACTTGCAAAGGATATAAATTAAAAGCCGAGACACTCTTCACGGAGATCTTCTCTCAGTTCAAACTGATTAGCAAAGACATGTATTACAATGAGGACAAATTACACCAAGAAATCAACGACCAGTCGGACATGTGAGCCCATAGCGAGCCATTACTCAATAAACATTATTGCGAATATCATTCCCAGATCTGAAATGAATAATAATAAATTTGCATGATAGGTCCCCTAATACAATAAGGGTTATGTTCCGTGGCCATCTTAATGATCATACATTTGTTGATTCAATTGTTGAATCATAGAGGCTGGTGCTTTGATGAATATCTAAAGAGTTTAATTGAGGACTCATCTAGCACCGTCAAATGATTATTAAATTGATGATCTCCAGCCTGAGGTGGAGATGGGAATCCTCTGTCTAGAGACAGATATCTAACCAACCTCATGATGCAACTCCTCTGCTTAGGAATAGTGATTCGGAGTTGTTAGATAAATAAGGTGAAAGAGTTAACTTAACAAGATAGAGATAACCAAAGTCCTATGTTGTATGTTGACACGATATAGGCATGTATCCTCTGACCAGGGACAGATGTGTTACTATATGTCTGAGTATGTACATTTCGTGGACCAATAGGTTGATGACCTAATCAAGGTCTATACACTGGCGGGTTGGTGTGCATGCAAGGGCATATGACTAATATGATCTCTCAAAGGGATCATACATGTTCATTACTGAACCAGAAGACATGAGCTCACTCATGTGATATTACGAAGAATCAAATTCCGTACACGATTGTCTCGCTTTGGAAGCCTGACTGAATTTGTAGGTTTGATATGTACCTTTGCAAAGTATATTATCAAGGCATAGGTATGATATATTCTTTTTGAAAGTATATGATCGATACCAACTCCCAATGATCAAATGAGAAACTTACCAATAAAACCCTGAAGTAGATGGTGTAAAATTAATCTTATACTTCAGGTTTATTTCTGGTCTTCTAGTATGCAGGATGTACAAGTATTGGGAATACCATAAGGTGATGTTATCATAAATGATTGTATAACCATGATGCTTCCATTCATAGGGAGTGATGAAATAGGTGTGGATTTTAGTGACTCCTTTCAGTAGAGAAGTAATCTAATCTTGGTGCAAATGTTTGACATTGAATGTAATTCAGATGAAATGAGAAAGATTATATTTGGTTATTAATTTAATCAAGCATCTATGAGAGGTCTACAAGATCTGGATTTAAGATGTGATCTCAATATCCATGTCACTATACGTGGAACAATACAATCGCCATGTCCTTATTTCTAAGTATCCACGGAGAAAGCACATTATCCTTTAAACATTTCAAGGATAATTTCATTGTTGATATATCTTTGTGAGCATTAAGAAAATTGATAATCGAAAGTGATTTAATTATCATGAATAATATGAATTTGATTTATATTATAAGGAGAATTATCTAAGATGATTAGATGTGATGTAATTATCAAAGATGGGAATGTGATTCATATTATTTGGGCACTTAAGAATAGAGATCCAAGATGATTAAATGTTATTTAATTATCATGGATACGAGTAATGTAGATAACACTATCCATATTAATGATATATATTACAAATGTGATTTGTAATATATAAAATAAATCTAACTGTAATTTATATTTGTTAATTAATTATTGATGCAAAGTGGATTCACATTCGACAATTAATTGAAATTTTAATTTACATTTTATTTTGGGTTTTGAATGTGATTCACAAATTTTCAATGGCAAGATTGTAATATTCTCAAAATAATTATAATTTTTTTCATAGAATAATTTAAAACAATTGTTGTTATAAATATTAGAGATACATTGAATAATGCAATCTTGGAGATTGCATTGGAATCTCCCTTCCCTAATAGTTGTAGGGACGACCACCAATTCCTACAAGGAAAGGGTGGTCCTCCACCATTCCTATATGGAAGAGGAGATTCTCCTTTCCATTATCTCCAATATTAATTGATTTAATTTTAAGATTAAATCATATTGATTTGTAATTATATATTTCTATATAATTAAATTAGTTGTTGTTGCGGTTTTCCAACAAAATCTTGGCCATTGAAAGAAACACAAATCAATCTTATCCATTGATTTTATGTAGTCCATGGATAGTGATCCATGGACTCCCAAAACCCTATATAATAAGAGGCACCCTTTTCATTTCTAAGTTAGTTACAAATTTACAACAACTCCCTCTCTCTCTGATTCTCTACACACCCTTTCTCTCTTTTGTGGTCGTCCACTATAGAGGCCTAGAGAGAGTCGCTCTCGCCGCAGCTTCGTCGTTACGCTGCTTAACTATTTGCTCATGGAAATCTGTCTCTTTTTGTGCACCTCGCTCATGAAGAAGACATCAGATCTCGTGTGATGGGATTAGGATACTCGCCGCATGGATCATCATTTTTATAAGGATTGCGAGAAGCACACATTTCTTCAATGTGCTTGTAGGCGTCTCATTCATCGGATCATACATGAGACAGGAGGTCTATTTATTTAGAGACTCGTTCGCAAACATTGCAAGAGGTACCCCTAATACTTGTTTGTGATCTATATGAAACGATTTGAGAAGCATTCTTGGATCATGTGGTTTCATCGCATGAAAAAAAATAATTTCTGCTGCCTCGAGAAACTAGTGTGACTAGTCGCTTTCGATCGCATTCGATGTGATCCTCACTCTTCCGTGATGCGTTTAAGGATCTTTCCATACCCTTCAAGTGGTATTAGAGCCTGGTTGGAGGTTTTGGATGCGATCCATAAACCTAGGAAGACTTGGGTTCGTTAGGTTTTGTGAATTTTTAATTGCATTTCAATTTCGTATAACTATTTAGTGGTTATTTTTGGCCCTATTTAGATTGTTTAAATATAAAAATAACACTTGTATTATGTTACCCATTAAATAGGAAAACCATAGGATCTGAGTGTGCGTGATTTCGAATCTGTTTTCTCAAGTTATGATCATTTTAGTGAACATGTATCCACTATTTCGAGGACTGCGAATCATGGCGTAATTAATGAGTTAATTATTGTTTTCAAATGCTTAGAAATGCGTGCAAATCACTTAAGTTCTATTGTGAATTAAATTAGAAAACTTTGGGAACTTATTTTGCTTTATTTGGATTTAAATTGATTGATATGTCAATTTTAGTAAATGAGGATCACTGTTAAAAATTACTTTCCTAATCAAGAACCATGTCATTGTCATTTAATCAATTAGTGAAATTAAATGGTTTAATTTTTGGAAATAATTGATAAATATTTGTGGCATATTTGATGATAATAGTTTCCTTAAATGACATTGCCATAACTACTAATTGATTAGATATGATCTAGATCACAAATTGGTTACATGATCTACATTTCAAGAAACAAAGTTGCTTGAATAGGATTGGGGATTTGTTTAGTAAATCTCCTTATAATACAAATCGAAATGGTTTTGAGTATTATTATATGGTGTAATTTCGGTTCAAAAACCGATTATCATCTCAAGTACAAAACGATCGATTTGGCATTATCCTTTTCCTGTGGTGGATATGATGTCTAGTCGGTGAGCATTGGGGAAGTAGGTTGCACCTTGTGCGGTTTGTACAACCCCCGTCGGTACTGGTCACGACAACGAGTAGGGACAGGATATTGCAAGGGAGATCACGAAGTATTTTTCTAATTATTAAATTTCAAAATAATATGTATTTGAGATAATGCCACATTTCAACTAACAATAAAAGAATGTTTATTGGATATTAATTGGATCATTAATTTAAAATGATTATATTAATTCGAATCCAATTAAAATTAAAACACTCGATTATGAATAAAATTATAATTTCCCTTGCAAGAATTAACCGTAAAAAATATGATTTATTATGATTAATTAGAATTTGAACATGATATGGAGGATCACATAAGTGACATCCATGGTCTCCCGTCAAGGCGAAGGGTTCCGTCGCCAACGATTGTATGTAGGAGATGCTTGTCCAAAGTGGCAGCACCTGTATGCAAGTGCATCTAGATCGGGCTCTTTGCTTCTCTAAAGAGTTAGGACGTATGTGTAGTGACCCCCATATGGAGTCCTCAAATTATTGTGGCCATATTGGATTGCGTATAGTGAGTTGTATTCATGTTGACGGTTGGTTCAATTAATGACAAGTCAACATCACCTTAGGGGTGGTGGGCCTGAGTGTTAAAGATCGAATTTTGAGTACATGTTGGACTTGTAGGGCAGAATGTGTTCCCACTTATTTTTCTCTGAGTTGTAAGTTCTCGTCTTATTGGTACATAAAAAATATAAGGTAGGAGATCCTAGATCTTGCATGAGATATAATGGTAAGTATATCTCTTAAATTGAGAGTGATTAAGGGAATGAACTTTCAGTGTTGATAAGGCAAGACAACTTCGATATAGAAATACCTAAATAAAAGTAAAACATATATTTATATATATTTATGCAAATTTCTTATTTTAGATAATCCTTCATTAAGCCAACTCAATACTATACTCAATTATAACCAATGTAATATCATGGATTGTATCCATGATCAAGATATTATACTTGTAGTAGCAAAAATAATGTATGTGGTTGCAATGTGCATGATTCCTCATAAGAATGAGGAATGACAATTAAATAGAAAATAATGCTACACCGCTAGGGTTTGTGTGTCTCTATAGTCTTGATCTTTCATTGAATGTACTTTAGAAGTCACATGTCGATGATGATCATAATTGTCAATTAGTCCTTATAACAATCTTAGAAGATGTCCTGGCATACATGTGTGCTCTAGACATTTAATCATGAATGACATGGTTCACCGCATCACGCAAAATGGTAGCTCTATAAGATATGATGCATTCAAAATTTTTCAGTACCGACCTGAACCAATGTTTTAAGACTTTAGATGGATGTAGATACAATGAGTGTCATCATTCTATTATCCATACTCAGGTTATTCATGTAAATTCAAAACAATCATATTATATGAATTGAATGAAGCATATATAAATGTTGAAGTACTCTTATATTGAAATCATTTAAATTCAACATAAGAGATTCTTTATCTAAAAGAATTTGTTGTTTATAGATGAAGGGAGTGCAACAGAAGCATGGGTCAGACCCAAGTTGAGAAGGAATGTCAAAAGAGTTGACTATACTTCTATGACTTTCATATGACATCTAAAGAGTTGGATAAATGCCAATTCCTAAATAAGCCTATGTGTTAATAATATGACTATCAAGTCTATCTACAATCCTTAGAGAAGGACTCGGACAGTGCATCAAAATAATCTACATCTACATATAATAATTGAAATTGACATTCTTATTTGATAAGATCAAAGTCTAAGAATTGTATCTCATTCCTCTTATAACACTTGCAATTGGTTGCATATGAATTAGAAGTCTGGAATTTGATCTTCAAGTTTTATAGTCATCTACATGGATATTGATGCAATTGTTGCAACAATCTCTATTGGATAGATAGACTTCAAAATTTCAATGGGAGAGCCCTTAGTCTTAGAGAAAGTCTATATAACAAATATATTAGAATAAACTCATTGTTTATTTCTAAATATTTGAAATAAACATGAATTCTGAAATGGATATGTCATAAAGAGTTATGATAGATATAATTTAGATAATAATCTGACATCTAGAGGACTCTACTAAATTAGAAAATTAATGAATGGTTCACTAAGATTTTTAATAGATAAAATTAAACCTTTAAAGATCAATAGGTGGATGAAGATCATTTGACAATGATCTAGCATCAAACCTTGGACATATGTCTATTGATGAGATCAATAGACTAGTAAGAGATGAAAATTTCGAACGTTTGAAATTTCAAAATATGCGTACTTATGAATATTGTATTCAAAGTAAAATATCCAATACACCCATCTTTGGTAATGGTGATAGATGATGAGGTATTTGAGATCTCATTCGTATTGATGTATGTGGATCATCTATATCAGAATAAACATTATGTATATGTGATATCTATTAATGATTATTTTTGATGTGAGATTTCTTTCATTCACCTTAGAAAGCTTTGAAATGTTCAAAGATTTCACAATTTTGTTTTAGAACCAAAGTTTAAAGAAAGATGAAAATGATACTGATCTAATCTTGGTGGTCAGTACCTATTAGATGAATTCATGGAATACCTTATAGAGAAAGGAATATCACTCATATCTCATTCGTCCTGATAAAACCTAAACACAATTAATTTGTAGGGAGATACAGTTACATCATGTATGACACGATCAATTGATTTTTAGCATAATTTTCTATTAGTTTCCATGTATATATGTAGTGGAGACCACAATATATATCATTAATAATGTTCCATGCAAGTAAGCTGGAATCTCGCACCAGAGAGTGCTACTTCATTAGGAAAATAAAGGATGGTACTGGATGCCTAGTTTATGTCCTCGATATTCTTAAAAGATCTCATCTATGAGAATGTGATTCCTAGAGGATGACTCTCTTGAGAATCATGATGAAAATGAAGTAAAGGAGCTCATTTAACCTTGAGATGATAATGAGGCTCTTGAAATTGGAAACTAAAAGGACAATTAAAGATGAAACACTAATACCTCTTCAAATGAGTTCGAGGTTGTATTTCATGTGTCAGTTAATTGTGACACTGATCTGACTTCATGTGATGAGGCTCATACAGTTCATATCATGGAAAGATGCATGTTAGCAATAAAAGTCTAAAGTATACTTCATGTACAAATGTTGTATATGGACCCTTGAGGATCCACCAATATGGGTAAGACCCATTAATATGTAAATGGATCTTCAAGAGAAAGAAGAAACCTTATGAGAGGGTAGAGACCTTCAAAGTATGGTTTGTATCCACAAGATACACATCGAAGAGAAAACATCGCTAGCTATGAGACTTGATTTCTAGTGACCATGCTTAAACTCATCGGAATATTGCTAACTATAGATACACAACTTGACATCGACATCTTCAAGAGGGAAGTCAAAATTGCATTCCTCTATGAATACCTCTCTAAGTATATTCACATGAAGTAGACCCAAGGATTCATGGACGAGGAAAGCAAGGTGTGTAATCTAAAGAACTCCATCAGTGTACTCAAATAAGCTTCTTGTAGTTGGAACATAATATATAATGAAATTATAAATGTTATGATTTCATATAGAATCTTTATGAACCATGTAAAGCTTAGAGGGAGTGCCATTGTGTTCATTATGCTAAATGTAGATGATATCCTAATCATTTGAAATGACATGTAGATAATAACAAGTGTTTTATAAGCCTTATTATAATATTTTTTATAATAATAAGTGTTTTATATGGATAATAATAAGTGCCAGATGTCTACCACATAGTGGGAGTAGTAAACTATTACTTATCCGTCTATGTAGATAAAACAATTGATTGCAGTAATAACAATATCTTCAAAGAGGACATGACTTTCGAGATAGTGATCTCTAAGTCTTATCTTCAAGAACATAAGACTTTATAGATAGTGATATAGAAGTTCATAATCGCAGATACCTTAGGGAATAGAGATCTCTGGGAATAAGGGTATTCTAATAAGGATTATGGAAATACTGGTTATACTAATTATCAAGCTGTAGTGTCAAGGACACTATAACTGACAATATTGAGTAATTGGTTGCATAGGATGCAATATTCGCATTAAATGCGAGCACTATTACTAGGAGATATGCAGGTGTTGTAAAAGGACTTGGCATATTCTTTTGGGAACAAAATAATTAATCAGCTTACCTAGCTATTTTCTAAATATCCTGTAATTGTCACATGAGTGTGAGTTTAAAGATTAGTCCACTAATGGCTCTTTGGCTAGTGGGAGATTGTTGGACAAGCGAGCGCATGACAAGCCATTACGCTATAAATGTTATTACGAATATCATTCCCTGATTTGAAATGAAGACTAATTAATTTGCACAATAGGTTCCTTAGTACAATTAGGGATATGTACCATGACAATCTTAATGATCCTATAGCAATTGATTAAATTGTTGAATCATAGAGTTTGGTGCTTGGATGAATATATAAAGAGTTAGATTAAGGACTCATCGAGCAGCATCAAATGATTAGTAAAGTGATGATCTCTAGCCAGAGGAGGATATGGCAATCGTCTCTCTTAAGGCTAATATAAAACTGATCTCTTGATGCAGGTCTCTTGCTTAGCAACTGAGATTCAGAGGTCTTATACAGGTTAGATCAAAGAGTTGACTTAACAAGATGGAGAAAACTAAAGTCCTATGTTGTATGCTGTCATGATATAGGCAAGCATCCTTTGACCGGAGACAGATGTTTTACTATATGTTTGGGTATGCACATTTGGCAGACCAATAGGTTGATGACCTAATCAATGTTTATACACCGACATGCTAGTGTGACAACAAGGGCATATGAGTAATACGATCTCTCAAAGGGATCACACATGTTCATTATTGAACCAGAAGATAAGAGCTCACTCATGAGTTATTGGAAGACTCAAATTCCGCGCACGATCGTCTTACTTTGTAAGCTTGACTAAATTTGTCGGTTTGATATATACTTTTGAAAACTATTTGATCGAGACCTAGGTATGATATATGATTTTGGAAAGTATATGAGAGATACTAACTCAAAATGTTCAAATGAGAAACTTACTAATAAAATACTGATGTAGGCAGTGTGAAATAGATCTTATACTTTGGGTTTATTCTGGATCTTCTAGTATGTAGGATGTACAGGTATTGGGAATACTTGAGGGTGATGTGATCATAAGTGATTGTATAACCATGATGCTTCCGTTCCTAAGGAGAGATGAAATGGGTCTGGATTTCAGTGACTCCTCTCAAATAGAAGTAATCTAATCTTGGTCCAAATGTTGGACATTGATCTGAATGTGATTCAGATGAAATGAGAAGATTAGACTTGCGGTCTTGATTTAATCAAGAATCTATGAGTGGTCCACAATATCTAGATTTGAGATGTGATTTCAATATCCAAGTCACTATATGTGGAACAATACGGTCGTCCAGTCCTTATCTCCAAATATCCACGGAGAAATCACATTATCCCTTGAAAGAGTTCATGGATAATTTCAATGTTGATATATGTATCCGAGCATTGAAAAAATTGATAATTAATTGTGATTTTATTATCATAATTAATATGAATTTGATTCATATTATAATGAGAATTATCTAATATAATTCAATTTGATTTAATTATCAAATATGTAAATAACGTGATTGTGATTCATATTATTTGGGCACATGAGAATAGAAATCCAAGATGGTTAAATGTGATTTAGTTATCATGGATATGAATAATATGGATATCACTATACATTTTAATCAAATATATTATAAATGTGATTATAATATATAAGAGAGAGCTAATTGTAATTTATATTTGTTAATTAATTATCCATGTGAATTGCATTCAGATTGGACAATTAATTGAAAATGTAAGTTAAATTTTATTTTGGGTTGTGAATGTGATTCAAAAATTTTCAATGGCAAGATTGCAATATTCTCAAAAAATTATGAATTATATTTGTGAAATAATCTACGACAATTGTGGTTGTAAATATTGGAGATACATGGAATCATGCAATCTTGTAGATTGCATTAGAATCTCGCATAATGGGAGTAGGGACAGCCACCAATTCCTACAATGAAAGTGTGGCCATCCACCACTCCTATATGGAAGAGGAGATTCTCCTTTCTATTGTCTCCAAGATTAATTGATTTAATTTTATGATTAAATTATAATGCTTTATTAATATGTATATTTAATCTAACTAAATTAAATGTTTTTCATTTTTCCAACAAAATCTTTGCCACTGAAAGAAGCACAAGATAATCTCATCCATTAATTTTGTGTAGTCCATGGATTGTGATCCATGGACTCACAAAACCCTATATAAAAAGAGCACCCCTTGCCCTTCTATTCTATTTACAAGTTTACATCAACTCTCTCTCTCTAATTCTCTACCTGCTCTCTCTCCCCCTGTGGATGTCCACCATGAAGCCCTAGAGAGAGTCGCTCTCGTCGCAGCATTGCAGTTATGCTGCCAAGCAGTTTTCTCATAGATCTTCATCTCCTTCGGTGCACCTCACTCTTTAATAAGACATTGGATCTAGTGTGACGAGATCAGGAGACTCGTTGCTTGGATCATCAACATGGATTGTGTGAAGCAAACATTTCATCAACATTCTCGCAAGCATCTCCTCCATCGGATCAGACATGAGACAAGAGGTCTCTTCATTCAGAGACTCGATTGCACTCAATCTTCAAGAGGTAACACTAGTACTTGTTCGTGGTTTAGATGAAATGATCCGAGAAGCATTCTTGGATCATGTGGTTTCATTGCATTATAATATTTTAAATTCTGCTACTTTGAGCCGCTAGTGCGACTAGTCGCTCCCGATCGCATACGATGTGAATTTCATGCTTTCGTGATGATCTTAAGGATCTTTCCACATCCTAGAGGCTTGGGGTGACAGGAGGCGGTGTGGTCTGGCATCTAGGGAAGGGGTCTTGGGGGGATGGGTGGCAACGTGGTCAGGTATCCACGGAAGGGTAATTTGGGGGGGGGGGGTCGGCATGGTCGGGCATCTAAGGAAGAGAGTGGTGGGATGAGGGGTCGACATGGTCGGGCATCTAGGGAAGAGGACAAACATCTAGGGAGGGAGAGGGGACGGGGTCAGCATGGCACTTCCACAGGGGAGGCATGGTCGGGCCTCCTTGGAAGGGGGAGGCTTCGACCTTCTATGGGGTGGTGTCATCGGGATTCTAGGGGAGGTTCGACGGCGGTGGAGCTTCCATCGTGGGGCTTAAACGTTGATGGTGGTCGTGTTTCCTAGTTGGAGGACAAGTAGGGGGAAGGAGAGTTTCCTAGTGGAGGTCAGGCTTCATGAGTGAGGACATCGGAGGGGGAGGGGTTGCTTGGATGGAGTAGGTTGGTGCAGGAAGAAGAAGATAAGAGAGAGAACAATATGGCATTATGTGCATATAAGGATGATCATTAAGGTTAATTCTTTCTTTTTTTAATGGAAACCATAAAAAATAACATGCATCCCAAACTGAACATAACATAAGGTTATGTCATGTATGAGTTAAGCATTATTCATGGTTTCTCATGTACTTACAAATTATCGAGGGATCGTAAGCATTAAATTAGTCAGTGTTATGGTTGTAAATATCCCACTGTATTTTGAAGGATATGGTGAGATCCTTAAGTGCATCACGGAAGCGTGAGGATCGCATCGTATGCGATCGGGAGCGACTAGTCATACTAGTTGCTCTATGCAGTGGAAATTAAAAGTTTTCTTGTGACGAAACCACATGATCCCATAACACTTCTTGGATCATTTCATCTAAACCACAAATAAGTAATAGGATTACCTCTTGAAGCGTGGTTGCGATTGAGTCTCTAAATGAAGAGACCTCCTGTCTCAAGTCCTATCCGACAGAGGAGACGCTTGCGAGTGTGTTGATGAAATATGTGCTTCTCACAATCCATGTTGACGATCCAAGCGGGGGATCTCCTGATCTTGACACACGAGATCCGACTTCTTCTTCACGAGCGATGCGCACCGAAGGAGACAGAGATCCACAAACAAACGATTGAGAAGCATAACGACGACGCTGCGGCGATGGAGAATCTCTCTAGGACATCCATGGTGGATGTCCACATGAAAGAGAGAGAGAGTAGGCGTGTAGAGAGAAATAGAGAGAGAGAGAGGCTTATGTTCTCATCGTGTAAAGAAGAGCAATGGGGTGCCTCTCCTTTTATAATATTTTGGGATCCTTGGATCTCAATCCGTGGGGAACACAAATCCAATGGCTCTCATTGATTTGTGTTTCTTTTAATGGCTAAGATTTGTGTTGGTAGAAACCAACAACAATTAATTTTATTTTGATTAAATCTATATTGATAAATAAATATAGATCAATCCCAAATTAAATCGATCAAGCATGGAGATTATGGAGTGAATATTGCCCCCTTCCATAATATTGGAATTGGTCGCAATCTCATGCGATCTCATGATATCTCATGAGATTACATTATTCCATAGAAATCTCCAAGATTTACAACAACACTTGTTGTAAATTATTCTACAAAAGTAATTCATAATTATTTTGTGTTGTCCAATGTGAATCCAATAAACATCAATGTTTTATTAACAAGTGTAAATTATAAATAGCTCTCTATTATATAATATAAATAACATTTATAATATTTATGACTAATATGGATATTGCTATACACATTATTCATATCCATGATAAATAAATCACATTTAATCATCTTCGATCACTATTCTCGTGTGCCCAAATAATATGAATCGCATTCACATTATTCACATCTTTGATAATTAAATCACATTTAATTATCTTATATAACTCTCCTTATAAAATGAATCAAATCATAGTATTCATGATAATTAAATCACATTTAATTATCAATTTTCTCAATGCTCGGATAGACATACAACAATGAAATTATCCTGAGCTCTTTTAAGGATAATGTGCTTTCTCCGCAGATACTTGGAGATAACGACATGGCGATTGTATTGCTCCACGTATAGTGACTTGGATATTGAGATCATATCTCAAATCCAGATAGCGGGCCTCCCATGGATGCTTTATGAAATCAAAATCGCAAATCTAATCTTTTCATTGCATCTGGATCACATTCAGATCAATGTCCAACAATTGGACCACGATCAGATTACTTCTCTATTGAGAGGAGTCACTAAAATGCAGACCCGTTTCAGCACTCTCTAAGAATGGAAGCGTCATGGTGATACAATCATTTACGATCCCATCACCCTCAGGTATTCCCAATACCTATACATCCTGCATACTGGAAGACTTAAAATAAAACGCAAGTATTAGATAAACTTTACACTTTCTACTTTAAGGTTTTTATCAGTAAGTTTCTCATTCGATCACTGGCAGTTGGTATCAATCATATACATTCCAAAAGCATAAATTATTGGAAATGCGAGCCCACGGTGAGCCATTATGCAATAAATATTATTGCATATATCATTCCCTGATCTGAAATGAAGAATGAATGATTTGCATAATAGGTCCCTTAGTACAATTAGGGTTACGTACCATGGTCATCTTAATAATCATACAACTTTTGATTCAAATATCGAATCATAGAGGCTAGTGCTTGGATGAATATCTAAATGGTTAGATTGAGGACTCATCAAGCACCGTCAAATGATTATTAAGAGATGATCTCCAGCCTGAGTAGGAGATGGCAATCCTTATCTCTGAAGGCTGATATCTGATCGACCTCTTGGTGCAGGTCCTCTGCATAGGAATAGATATTCAGAGGTGTCAGATTAGTTAGGTCAAGGAGTTGACTTAACGAGATCGAGATAGACAAAGTCCTATATCGTATGTTGTCATGATATAGGCATGCATCCTCTGACCGAAGACAGATGTGTTACTATATGTCTATGTACATTTGGCAGACCAATAGGTTGATGACCTAGTCAAGGTCTATACACCGGCGCGTTGGTGTGCATATAAGGGCATATGAGTAATACAATCTCTCAAAGTGATCATACAGGTTCAGTCACTGAACCAGAAGGCATGAGCTCACTCATGAGATCTTGGGAAGAATCAAATTCCATGCGCTTGGTCGTCACGCTTTGGAAGCTTGACTGAATTTGTAGGTTTGATATATACTTTTGGAAAGTATATGATCGAGACATAGGTACGATATACGCTTTTGGAAAGTGTACGATTGATACCAACTCCCAATGATCGAATGAGAAACTTACTGATAAAACCATGAAGTAGACTGTATAAAGGTGATCCAATACTTCGGGTTTAATCTGAGTCTTCCAGTATGCAGGATGTACAGGTATTGGGAATACCTGAGGGTGATGTGATCATAAATGATTGTATAACCGTGACGCTTCCATTCCTAGGGAGTGATGAAACGGGTCTCGATTTTAGTGACTCCTCTCGGTAGAGAAGTGATCTGATCTTCGTCCAAGTGTTGGACATTGATCTGAATGTGATTCAGATACAATGAGAAGATTAGATTTATGGCCTTGATTTAATCAAGCATCTACGGGAGGCCCGCGATCTGGATTTGAGATATGATCTCAATATCCATGTCACTATACGTGGAACAATACAATCGCCCTGTTCTTATCTCCACGTATCTGCGGAGAGATTGCATTATTCTTGAAGGGTTCAAGAATAATTCCATAAGATCTAAGCAATGAAGAAATCATGATTAAATGTGATTTAATCATCTTGATGTATGAAGAAATTATCCAATATAATTAAATGTGATTTAATTAATGTGGATAAGAGTAATGTGGATAGAAATATCCAATTATTCATAATATATTATAAATGTGATTTATAATGTATTTGAGAGAGCTAGTTATAATTTATATGTGTTGATTAATTATTATGTGTATTGGATACACATTGTGTAATTAATTGACAATGTAAATTATATGTTGTTTTCGGTTGTGAATATGATTCACAATTTTTCCATGGCAAGACTGCAATATTCTCAAATATAATTGTGAATTATTTTTGAAGAATAAAACCCAACAAATAAATAACAAGAGATTTCCATGGAGATATGCAATCTCATGAATTATCATGAGATTGCTCTCCCCATGGAAATAAGTGGGCGGCACACCATTCCTAATAGGAATGTGTGGCCGTCCACATGGAAGGTGCATGGAGATGAAATCTCCATGCACATTCTCTCCTTATTTTTTGGGTTTGATTTAGGACTAATTTATATTTGATTTTGTAGAATATATTTTAATCCAAATTTGTTGGTTATACCAACAACAATCTTGACCATTGGATTGATATAAATCAATCTCATCCATTGATTTTACATGTCACATGGATTGAGATCCATGGATCCCAAAACCCTATAAATAGAGAGTCATACCATGCTCTCTATTTACATGCATTATTGGAGCTCTCTCTTCCTCCTTCTTCATACATGACAGCCCTCTCTCCCTCTGATATTGGTTGTCGTCCACCATACCCTAGAGGAGGGAATCATCGACACCATCGCCACCGCGCCGCCGCTTCGACGTTCTTCGTTCTCCGTCTTCTTGGTGTGCCATGCCCACTAAGGACACGTTCGATCTCGTGCGACGAGATCAGGAGAAACTGCGCTTGGATCAACTTCTTGGATTGCGAGGACAATGCGGTTCATCCCCACGCTCGCAAGCAGTCTCGCCGAGGATCGGACTTGAGACAGGAGGTCTCTTCTCTTAGAGACTTGATCAACCACGCTTCAAGAGGTATTGCATTATACTTGTTGTGGTTATAGATGAAACAATTTGAGAATGGTTCTGGGATCATGTGGTTTCATCAAATAAAAATTTTAAATTCTGCTGCATTGAACAACTAGTACGACTAGTCTTTCTTCGTCGTATCCGATACGACGATCACGCTTCCGTGATGCGCTTGAGTATCATTCCATATCCTTCAAATGGTATCAGAGCCAGGTTGATGGTTTTGAATGTGATTCGAAAACCGAGGACGACTTGGGTTCGTTAAGGTCGCGAAAGTTTTTGTCGCATTTGATTTCACCTATCTGTTTAGTAAATAATTTCGGCAATGTTTAAAATATTTAAGCACGAATTATTTCCATGGATTTTTTTTCCCATTAAATAAGAAAGCCATAGGATCTGAGTTTGCACAAATCGGATTTCGTGTGCTCGAGATATGGTTGTTTTAATGAACATGTATACACTGTTACGGGAACTGCAGATCTTAACATGATTAAAGAGTTAATTACTGCTTTGATCCGCCTCGAAATGCGTAAAATATCACTTGGATTCTGTCCTAATTCAAGTTAACAATCTTTGAAAATTGAGTTTGACTAATTTAGATTTAAATTGATTGAGAAATGTTAATTTTAGTGAGTAGGGGTCATTACTGAAATTACAGTCCTAATCTAGAACCAAGTGATTCTCAATTAGTGAAATTAATTGTTAATTTCGTGAAATAATCATGAAAAATATTTGTGAAATATTGGAAGATGATTATTTACATAATTGACTTGACCTCAACCAATTAATTGATTGGATTTGATCTAAATCCTAATTGGAAACACAATCATAAAACTTGACGCTTGAATAGTGATTGTCATTTAATCAATTAGTGAAATTAAATTGTCTAATTTCCTAGAATAATTGTGCATAAATATCTGTAGAATATTTGATGATAATTATTCCCTTAAATGACATTGCCTTAACCAATAATTGATTATATATGATCTAGATCACTAATTGGTTACATGATCTACATGATCAACATTCCAACAAACATGTTGCTTGGTAGGACTTGGGATTTATTTAGAAAATCTCATTATAATGTTAATCAAAAATTGTTTTGATTATTATTATATGGTATAATTTCGGTTGAAGAACCGATGATCATCTCAAATACAAAGTGATTTATTTTGCATTATCCTTTCCTGAGGTGGATATGGTGTCTAGTCGGAGAGTATTGGGGTTGCGGGTTGCAATGTATGTGGTCCGTACCACTCTCGTCGGTACTGGCCATGACAGCAGGCAGGATTAGTATAATGCTTATGAAATCATAATGTATTTCTAATTATTAAAATTCGAAATAATACGTATTTGAGATAATACCATAATTCAAGTAACAATAAAAAAATGTTTGTTGGATATTAATTGGATCATTAATTTAATATGATTAGATTAATTGGAATCCAATTAAAATTAAAACACTCTATTATGAATAGAGATGTTATTTCCCTTGTAAGAATTAATCATAATGAATATGATTCATAATGATTAATTAGAATTTGAATATGATATGGAGGATCGCATAAGTGACATCCATGGTCTCCCGCAAGGCGAATGGTTCCGTCGCCAGGGATTGTATGTAGGAGACGCATGTCCGAAGTGACAGCTCCTGTACGCAAGCGCATCTGGATCGGGCTCTTTGCTTCTCGAAAGAGTAAGGCCGTATACGTAGTGACCCCAATATCGGATCCTCATATTATTGGGGTGATATTGGATTGCGTATAGCAAGTACTATTCCTGTTGGTTCAATTAATGACGGGTCAACATCGCCTTAGGGGTGGTGGGCCCAGGTGTTAAAGACCGAATTGGGAAATGCAAGTTGGACTTGCAAGGTGGAATATGTTCCCGCTTCTTTTTATCCGAGTTGTAGATTCTCATATTATTGGGATGTAACAAAGATAAGGAAGGAGATCCCAGATCTTGCTGAGATATAATGGTAAGTACATCTCTTACATTGAAAGTGATTAAGGGAATGAAGTTTCAGTGTTGACAAGACAAGACAACTTTGATATAGAAATTCCTAAATCAAAGTAATATATATATATATTTATGCAAATTTCTTATTTCAGATAATCCTTCATTAAAACCCACTCGAGGATATACTCAATAACAACCAGTAAAATATCATGGATTGGACTCATGATCCAGATATTGTACTTGCAGTTGGATTTATAATGTATTGGTTGCAATGTGCAAGTTTCCTCATAATAATAAGGAATGACAATTAAATGGATAATAGGACTACAACCCTAGGGTTTGTATGTCTCTATAGTCTTGATCTCTCATCGGATGTACTTTGGAAGTGACATGTCGATGATGATCGCAATTGTCAAATAATCATTATAAAATGAATGAAGATATTCTGGCATACATATGTGCTCTTGACATTTATCATGAAAGAGATGGTTCACTGCATCATGCAGAATGGTGGCCCTATAGGAGATGATGTATTCAAATTGTTTGAGTACCTACCTGAACCTATGTTTTAATAGTTTAGATGGATGTAGATGATGAATGTCATCATTCTACTATCTATACTCTAGTCACTCATGAAGCTTCATAATATTAATATTATATGAATTTAATGAAGCATGTATAAGTGTTGAAATGATCTTACATTGAATTCTTTTGAATTTAAAGTAAGAGATCCTTAGTCTTAAGCAATGGTTGCTCATAGATAAAGGGAGTGCAGTAGAAGCATGAGTTGGACCCAAGTAAGAAGTATAGTCAAAGAGTTGATTGTACCTCTATGACTTCAATATGACATCCAAAGAGTTGGATGAATGCCAACACTGCAATAAATTGATGTGTTGATAGTACGACTATCAAGTTTGTCTAGAATCCTTAGAAAAGGACTCGGATGGAGCATCAGAATAATCTACATAAATCATTGATATTGAATTACTTATTGAATAAGATAAAGTCTAATAACTGTATCTCAATCCTCTAACAACACTTGCAATGGGTTGCATATGTTTTAGGAGATTGGAAAATTTGATCTTAAGGTTTATAATTACCCAGATAGACATTGATGCAATTGTTGCAACAATTTCCATTGGATAACTAGACTTCATAATTCCATTAGGAGAGCCCTTAGTCTTAGAGAATGTCTTTATGACCTAGACATTAGAATACACTCATTGTTTGTTTCTAAAAGTTGAAATAAACATAAATTCTTGAGTGGACCTATATTAAAGAGATATGATGAAGATATTTCATAAAGTAATCTAAAATCTAGTGGATCCCACTAAATTAGAAAATTAATGAATGGTTCATTAACATTTCTAAATACTGAAATTAAACCTCAAGATCAATAAGAGGATGAAGATCATTTGACAATGATCGAGCATCAAGCCTTGGACATTTGTCTATTGATTTGATCGATAGACTAGTAAGAGATGAAACTTTAGAATGTCTAAAATTTCAAAACTTACATACTTATGAATAACGTATTCGAAAGGAAAAATGTCCAATACACCCTTCTTTGGGAAAGGTGTAAGATGTCAAGGTATTCAGGATCTCATACATATTGATGTATGCGGATCATCTATATCACAGTAAACATTTTGGATATGTGATATCTATTCATGATTATGTATGATAGAAGATTTCTTCCCTTTAGAAACCTTTGAAATGTTCAAATATTTCATAATTTTGGTTTGGAACCAAAGTCTGAAGGAAGATGGAAATGAATTTGGTCTAATCTAAGTAATCAGTACCTATTAGATGAATTCATAATATACCTTATGGAAAAAAGGAATATCATTCCTATATCACTCCGCCTAATGAACCTAAACACAATAGAGTTGTGGGGAGGTACAATTGGATCATGTGTAACATGATTCGATCAATGATGAATTTTTATCACAAATTCCTCTTAGTATCCAGGTATATATGTAGTAGAGGCTACATATAATTCCATGCAAGTAAGCTGGAATTAAGCACTCGAGAGTTCTGCTTCATTAGGAAAATAAAGGACGGTATTAGATATCTACTTTATGACCTTGAGATTCTTAAAATATCTCATCTCTGAGAATGTGATTCTTAGAGGTTGAGACTATTGAGAATCAAGATGAAAATGAAGTGTATGAACTCATTTAATCTTGAGAAGATAATAAGGCTCCTGAAATTGGAAACTAAAAGGACAATTGAAGATGAAACACTAATAACTCTTGAAATGAGTTTGAGGATGGATTCCACGTGTTAGAGAAATCTGACAATGATCGAACTTCATGTGATGAAGCTTCTGAAGATCATAGCATGGAGAGATGGATGTTAGCAATAAAGTCTAAAGTATACTTCATATACAAGTGTTGTGTATGGACCATAGAGGATCCACCTATATGGGTAAGACCTATAAAGGTGTAAATGGATCTTCAAGAGAAAGGGAACCTGATGAGAAGGTAGAGACCTTCAAAGCACTGTTCGTAGCCATGAGTTACACACCGGAAGAGAAGACATTGCTTGCGATGAGACTTGCTCTTTGGTGACCATGCTTAAAATAATCAAAATATTGCTAACCTTAGCTACACAACTTGACTATTGCATCTTCAAGATGTAAGTTAATATTGCATTCCTCCATGAATACCTCTCTGAGGATATTCACATGATGTAGCCCCAGGGCTTCATCGTTAAGGAAAGCAAGGTGTGCAAGCTAAGGAATCCATCTATGGACTCAAATAAGCTTCTTAAAGTTGGACCATAAGATTTGATGAAATTATAAATGTTATGATTTCAGATAAACTCTTGATGAGCCATGTGAAGCTTAGTGGGAGTGCCTTTGTGTTCATCGTGCTAAATGTAGATAATACCCTAATCATTTGGAATGATATAAGGATGATAATAAGTGTTATGTAGACTGGCTATTCCAAATCTTGAAATATGATTTCAAACATACCTCTTGGATCTTTGTTCTGAAGTTGTTCAAGAGCAAAGAGAAGAGGGTACTAGAACTGTCACATTAATTGTACACCTTGGACATATTCCATTTTATGGAAAATTCCAAGAAAGGCTTACATTCCTTAAGATATGGTGCCAACCTATCTAAAGGGATAGCACATCAAAGAGTTGAGGAAGTGAATGGGCATCAGTTCTGAGAAGCCGGGTGTGTACTGGATGTGTACAAAAGCCAGATGGCTGTCATGCAGTGGGAGTAGTAAACTGTTACGAATCCTACTATGGAAAAAAACACTTAGTTGCAATAAATACGAAAATCTTCGTAGATGACAATATTTTTGAGATAGTGATCTCAAAGTCTTATCTTCAAAAGTTTAAGACTTTATAGATAGTGATCTAAAAGGTCTTAACTGTAGATACCTTAGGAGATAGATATCTACAGGAATAAGGGTATTCTGATAAGGATTATGGGAATACTGGTTATAATAGTTGTTAAGATGTAGTGTCAAGGACACTATAACTAACATGATTGAGTATTGGTTGCATGAGATGTAACATTCGCATTGGATGCGAGCACTATTACTAGGGATATGCAAGTGCCGTAAAAGGACTTGGCATAGTCTCGCGGGAACAAAATGACTGATTAGCTTACCTAGCTATTTTCTAAAAAGGCTATGATTGTCACATGAGTGTGGTTTTAAATGATTAGCCCATTAATAGCTCTTTGGGCTAGTGGGAGATTGTTGGAAATGCGAGCCCACGGTGAGCCATTATGCAATAAATATTATTGCATATATCATTCCCTAATCTGAAATGAAGAATGAGTAGTTTGCATAATAGGTACCTTAGTACAATTAGGGTTATGTACCATGGACATCTTAATAATCATACAGTTGTTGATTCAACAATCGAATCATAGAGGCTGGTGCTTGGATGAATATCTAAAGGGTTAGATTGAGGACTCATCAAGCACTGTCAAATGATTATGAAGAGATGATATCCAGCCTGAGTAGGAGATGGCATTCCTTATCTCTAAAGGTTGATATCTGACCGACCTCTTGATGCAGGTCCTCTGCATAAGAATAGAGACTCGAAGGTGTCATATTAGTTAGGACAAGCATTTGACTTAACGAGATCGAGATAGCCAAAGTCCTATATCATATGATGTCATGATATAGGCACGCATCCTCTGACCGAAGACATATGTGTTCCTATATGTCTGAGTATGTACATTTGGCAGACCAATAGGTTGATGACCTAATCAAGGTCTATACACCGGCACGCTGTTGTCCATATAAGGGCATATGAGTAATACGATCTCTCAAAGGTATCATACATGTTTAGTCACTGAACCGGAAGGCATGAGCTCACTCATGAGATATTGGGCATAATCAAATTCCATGCACATGGTCGTCAGGCTTTGGAAGCTTGACTGAAATTGTAGGTTTGATATATACTTTTGGAAAGTATATGATCAAGACCTAGGTACGATATACGCTTTTGGAAAGTGTATGATTGATACCAACTCCCAATGATCGAATGAGAAACTTACTGATAAAACCATGAAGTAGACAATATAAAGTTGATCCAATACTTTGGGTTTAATCTGAGTCTTCCAGTATGCAAGATGTACAGGTATTGAGAATACCTGAGGGTGATGTGATCATAAACGATTGTATAACCATGACGCTTCCATTCCTAGGGAGTGATGAAACGGGTCTGGATTTTAGTGACTCCTCTCGGTAGAGAAGTGATCTGATCTTCGTCCAAGTGTTGGACCTTGATCTGAATGTGATTCAGATACAATGAGAAGATTAGATTTACGGCCTTGATTTAATCAAGCATCTATGGGAAGCCCGTGATATGGATTTGAGATATGATCTCAATATCCATGTCACTATACGTGGAACAATACCATCGCCATGTTCTTATCTCCAAGTATCTGCAGATAGATTGCATTATTCTTGAAGGGTTCAAGAATAATTCCATAAGATCTAAGCAATGAAGAAATCATGATTAAATGTGATTTAATCATCTTGATGTATGAAGAAATTATCCAATATAATTAAATGTGATTTAATTAATGTGGATAAGAATAATGTGGATAGAAATATCCAATTATTCATAATATATTATAAATTTGATTTATAATGTATTAGAGAGAGAGTTAATTATAATTTATATGTGTTGATTAATTATTATGTGTATTGGAATTAATTGACAATGTAAATTATATGTTTTTTTGGGTTGTGAATATGATTCACAATTTTTCCATGGCAACATTTGCAATATTCTCAAATATAATTGTGAATTATTTTTTAAGAATAAAACCCAACAAATAAATAAAGAGAGATTTCCATGGAGATATGCAATCTCATGAATTATCATGAGATTGCTCTCCCCATGGAAATAAGTGGGCGGCACACCATTCCGAATAGGAATGTGTGGACGTCCACATGGAAGGTGCATGGAGATGAAATCTCCGTGCATATTCTCTCCTTATGGGTTTGATTTAGGACTAATTTATATTTGATTTTGTCAAATATATTTTAATCAAATTTGTTAGTTTTATCAACAACAATCTTGACCATTGGATTGACAAAAATCAATCTCATCCATTGATTTTACATGTCGCATGGATTGAGATCCATGGATCCCAAAACCCTATAAATAGAGAGGCATACCATGCTCTCTATTTACATGCATTATTGGAGCTCTCTCTCTCCCTCTTTCTTCATACACGAAAGCCCTCTCTCCCTCTAATATTTGTGGCCGCCCACCATACCCTAGAGGAGGGAATCGTCGACGCCATTGCCATCGCGCCGCCGCTTCGACTTTCTTCGGTTCTCCGTCTTCTTGATGTGCCATGCTCATGAAGGATACGTTCGATCTCGTGCGATGAGATCAGGAGCAACCACGCTTGGATCAACTTCTTGGATTGCGAGGACAACGCGGTTCATCCCCGCGCTCGCTAGCAGTCTCGCCGACGATCGGACTTGAGACAGGAGGTCTCTTCTCTTAGAGACTTGATCAACCACGCTTCAAGACTTATTGCATTATACTTGTTGTGACTATAGATGAAACGATCTGAGAATGGTTCTCGGATCATGTGGTTTCATCGAATAAAAATTTTAAATTCTGCTGCACCGAACAAGTAGTACGACTAGTCGTTCTTCGTCGTATCCGATACGACGATCACGCTTCCGTGACGCGCTTGAGGATCATTCCATATCCTTCATATATCATACATAGGTCTTGATCATATACTTTCCAAAAGTATATATCAAACCTGCAAATCCAGTCAAGCTTCCAAAGCGAGACGACCGTGTACGAAATTTGATTCTTCCCAATATCCCATGAGTGAGCTCATATCTTCCGGTTCAGTAATGAACTTGTATGATCACTTTGAGAGATCGTATTACTCATATGCCCTTATATGCACACCAATGCGTCGGTGTATAAACCTTGATTAGGTCGTCAACCTATTGGTCTGCCAAATGTACATACTCAGACATATCGTAACTCATATGTCTCTGGTCAGAGGATGTGTGCCTATATCATGACAGTATATGATATAGGACTTTGGTTATCTCGATCTGGTTAGGTCAACTTTTTGTCCTAACTAATCTGACACCGACGAATTTCTATTCCTATGTAGAGGACCTGCGTCAAGAGGTCGGTCAGATATCAAACTATCTGAGAAAGGATTGTCATCTCCTACTCAGGCTGGAGATAATCTCTTAACAATCATTTGACGGTGCTCGATGAGTCCTCAATCTAACCCTTTAGATATTTATCCAAGCACCAACCTCTATGATTCAATAGTCGAATCAACATCTGCATGATTATTAAGATGGAGATGGTACATAACCCTAATTGTACAAAGAAATCGATTTTGCAAATTATTTATTCTTCATTTCAGATCAGGTAATGATATTCGCAATAACATTTATTTCATAATGGCTCGCCGTGGGTTCGCATGTCCAACAATCTCCCACTAGCCCAAAGAGGCATTAACGGGCTAATCATTGAAACCCGCACTCATGTGACAATCATAGGCTATTTAGAAAATAGTTTGGTAAGCTCATCAGTCACTCTATTCCCACTAGACTATGCCATGTCCTTTTACGGCACTTGCATATCCCCAGTAACAGTGCTCGCATCTAATGCGAATGTTGCATCTTATGCAACCAATACTCAATCTTGTTAGTTACAGTGTCCTTGATACTACATTTTAATAATTATCTTGACAAGTATTTCTATAATCCTTATCAGAATACCCTTATTCTTGGAGTCACTATCTCTTAAGGTATCCACATTTAAGACCTTTTAGATTCTATCTATAAAGTCTTAAGTTTTTGAAGATAAGACTTTGAGATCACTATCTCAAAAAATCTTGTCATTAATGAGATTTTGTCATTTCTGCAACCAAGTGTTTTATCTCCATAGTAGGATTAGCAACACTCTACTACTCCCACTGCATGGCAGAAATCTAGCTTTTGTACACATCTAGCATACACTCAGCTTCTCGTAATCGATGCACAAGTGCAAGCAGTTCTAGCATTCACTTCCTCAACTCTTTGAGGTGTTATCCCTTTAGATAGGTTAGTACCATATCTTAAGGGATGGAAGCCTTTCTTGGAATTTTCGATCAAATGGAATATGTCCAAGGTGTACTACTAATGTGACACTCCCAATACTCTCTTCTCTATGCTTCTGAACACCTTCAGAACTAATATCTAAGAGGTATTCTTGAGATCATATCTCAAGTTATGGAACAACCAAATTATAAAACACTTATTATTATACTTATATCATTCCAAATGATTAGGATAGCATCTACATTTACCACAATGAACACAATGGCACTCCCACTAAGCTTCACATTGTTCATCAAGATTTTATCTGAAATTATAACATTTATAATTTCATAAAATCTTATGTTCCAACTATAAGAATCTTATTGGAGTCCATAGAGGGAGTTCTTAAGCTCGCATACCTTCCTTTCCTCAACCATGTAACCTTGGGGTACTTCATGTGAATGTCCTCAGAGAGGTAATCATGGAGAAATGCAATATTGACTTTCATCTCAAAGATGTAAATGTCAAGTTGTGTAGCTATTGTTAGCAATATTCCGATGGGATAAAGCAAGGTCACTAGAGAGCAAGTCTCATCGCAAGCGATGTCTTCTCCTATGTGTGTAGCTCATGGCTAGGAACCATGCTTTGAAGGTCTCTACCTTCTTATAAGGTTCCTTCTTTCTCCTGAAGATCCATTTGCACCTTAACAGGTCTAACCCTTGTAGGTGGATCCTCGAGGGTCCATATACAACATTTGTATATGAACTCTACTTTAGACTTTATTGCTAACATCCATCTTTCCATGTCATGATCTTCATAAGCTTCATCACATGAAGTAAGATCATTGTTAGACTTAACTGACACAAGGAATCCATCTTCAAACTCATTTGAAGAGGTATTTGTGTTTCATCTTTAATTGTCCTTTAAGTTTCTGATTTCAAGAGCCTCATTATCGTCAAGATTAAATGAGTTTCTTTACTTGATTTTCATCTTGGTTCTCGAGAGAGTCATCCTATAAGAATCATATTCTCAAAGATGAGATCTTTTAAGAATCTCAAGGTCATAAAGTAGGAATCCAATACCATCCTTTATTTTCCTAATTAAGTAGCACTCTTAGGTGCTAGATTCCAGCATATTTGCTTGGAACTTTATTAAAGATATATATTGTAGTCTCTACTACACATATACCTTG
The DNA here is from genome assembly GCA_037367405.1 of Ottelia alismoides. Taxonomy (NCBI): domain Eukaryota; kingdom Viridiplantae; phylum Streptophyta; class Magnoliopsida; order Alismatales; family Hydrocharitaceae; genus Ottelia; species Ottelia alismoides. The sequence goes on from JAZKJV010006031.1 coordinate 337,346, forward strand.
GAAACTAAGTAATAATTGTTCTAAAATTCATCATCAAATCATGTCATACATGATCCAATCGTATCTCCCTACAACTCTCTTGAATTTAGGTTTATTAGGAAGAGTGAGATAGAAATAATATTCATATCTCCATCAGGTATTATTTGAAATTTATCTAACAGGTACAATCTACCTAGGTTAGATCAAATTCATTTCATTTTTCTTCAAACTTTGGTTCTAAACCAAAATTTGAAATCTTTGAACACTTCAATGGTTTCTTAGGTGAAGAGAAGATACCTCATATCATGCATAATCATCAATAGATATCACATATCCATAATGTTTACTATGACATAGATGATCCGCATACACCAATATGTATGAGATCTTAAATACCTCGACATCTAACACGATTCCCGGAGAAGGGTGTATTGGACATTTTACTTTGAATACAATATTCATAAGTATGTAAGATTTGAAATTTTAGACATTCTAAAGTTTCATCTCTTACAAGTCTATTGATCAAATGTCCAAAGCTTGATGCCAGATCATTGCTAAATGATCTTCATCCTCCTATTGATCTTTTAAAGATTTAATTTCAATATTAGAAATCTAAATGAACCATAAATTAATTTTCTAATTTTGTCGAGTCCACTAGACGGTAGATTATTATATGAAATATATCCATCATACCTCTTTACGATAGGTTTATTCCAGAATTCATGTTTATTTCCAACATTTAGAAACAAACAATGAGTGTATTCTAATATCTAGGTCATAGAGACATTCTCTAAGACTAAGGCTCTCCCACTGAAAATATGAAGTCCATCTATCCAATAGAGGTTGTTGCAACAATTGTATCAATATCCATGTGGATAACTATAAACCTTATGATCAAATTTTCCAGTCTTCTAAAGCATATGCAACCCATTGCAAGTAATGTAGAAGATTGAGATACAATTATAAGACTTTATCTTATTTAATAAGCAAGTCAATATCAATGATTTATGTATATTATTCTAATTCTCTATCCGAGTCCTTCTTTAAGGATTCGAGACAGACATGATAGTCATACTATCAACACATCAACTTATTATAATATTGACATTTATCCAACTATTTGGATATCATATGGAAGTCAAAGAAGTACCATCAACTCCTTAACAATCCTTCTCATATTGGGCCTCACCCGTGCTTCCATTTAGCTCCCTTTATCTATAAACAACCATTGCTTAAAACTAAGGTAACTCTTATGTTAAATTCAAAAGAATTCAATGTACGAGCATTTCAACATTTATACATGCTTCATTAAATTGATATAATATGAATATTATGAAGCTTCATGATTGACTAGAGTATAGACAGTAGAATGATGATACTCATCATGTCTACATCCATCTAGACTCTTAAAAACGTTTGTTCAGGTAGGTATTCAAACATTTTTGAATACATCATCTCTTATAGAGCCACCATTCTGCATGATGCAGTGAACCATCTCATCCATGATAAATGTCAAGAGCACATATGTATAACAGAATATCTTCATTGATTTTATGAGGATTATTTGACAATTGCGATCATCATCGAAATGTCACTTCTAAAGTACATCCGATGAGAGATCAGGACTATAGAAACATACAAACCCTAGGCTTGTAGTCCTATTATCTATTTAATTGTCATTCCTCACTATTATGAGGGAACTTGCACATTTCAACCACATAGATTATGTGTCCAACTGCAAGTACAATATCTGGATCATGAGTCCAATCCATGATATTTTACTGGTTATTATTGAGTATAACATTGAGTGGGTTTAATCAAGGATTATCTGAAATAAGAAATTTGCATAAGTGTATATATTTATATATATATATATATATACATATTTGCTTTGATTTAGGAATTTTTATATCAAAGTTGTCTTGCCTTGTCAACACTGAAAGTTCATTCCCTTAATCACTTTTAATGTAAGAGATATACTTACAATTATATCTCAAACAATATATGAGATCTCCTTCCTTATCTTTGTCACATCCTAATAATATGAGAACTTGTGACTCTGATAAAAAGAAGAGGGAACACATTCCTCCTTGCAAGTCGAACATGCATTTCCCAAGTCGGTCTTTAACACCAGGGCCCACCACCCCTAAGGTGATGTTGACCCATCATTAATTCAACCAACTGTCAACAGGAATACAACTCGCTACGCACAATCCAATATCACCACAATAAAATGAGGACCCGATATTGGGGTCACTACGCATACGTCCTTACTCTATCGAGAAGCAAAGAGCCCGATCCAAATGGATTGTATGCAAGAGCTGTCACTTCAGACAAGCATCTCCTACATATAATATCTGGTGATGGAACCCTTCGCCTTGACGGGAGACCATGTATGTCACTTATGTGATCCTCCATATCATATCCATATTCTAATTAATCATTATGAATCATATTCGTTATGATTAATTCTTCTAAGGGAAATAACACATCTATTTATAATAGAGTTCCTTAATTTTAATTGAATTCCAATTAATCTAATCATATTAAATTAATGATCCAATTAATATCCAACAAACAATTTTAATTGTTACTTGAATTATGGTTTTATCTAACATACTTATTATTTTAAAATTTAATAATTAGAAATACATCATGATTTATTAAGCATTATACTAACCTTACCAGCCGTCATGATCAGTACCGACGGGAGTGGGACAAACCGTACACGATGTAACCTGCTAACCCAACGCTCCCTAACTAGACACCATATCCACCATGGGAAGGATAATGCAAAATAGATCACTTTGTACTTTAGATGATCATCGGTTATTCAACTTAAATTATACCATATAATAATAATCAAAACAACTTTGATTAACACTATAATGAGAATTTCTAAACAAATCCCAAATCATATTCAAGCAACATGTTTGTTGGAATGTAGATGATGTAAATGATGTAACCAATTTTGTGATACAGATCACATCTAATCAATTATTGGTTAATGCTATGTCATTTAAGGAAATAATTATCATCAAATATTTCATAAATATTTATTCACAATTATTCCAGGAAATTAAACAATTTAATTTCACTAATTGAGTAAATGACAATCGCTAGGTTCTTGATTATGAAAGTACATCCAGCAGTGACCCTCACTTACCAAAAATATCATATCTCAATCAATTTAAATCAAAATTATGCAAAATATGTTTCTAAAGTTTGATAATTTGATTTACAATAGAACCTAAGTGATTTTCACGCATTTCAAGGCATTTCAAATCCACAATGAACATCTTAATTACGTTAAGATTCGCAGTCCCCGAAACTCTGGATAAATGTTCACTAAAATGATCATAACTTGAGCATATGGAATAAAAATTACGTAAAATCATATACTAAGGTTTCCTTATTTAATGGGAAACATAATAAAAGTATTATTTTCTGGTTAAAAAGTTTAGACTGTGCCGAAAATAATCTCAAAACAGAGATGCAAAAATGTAATGCAAGAAAACTTTCGCAAACCCTAAGGAACCCAAGTCATCATCGGTTCATGGATCACATCCAAAATCTTCAACCTGGCTCTGATACCAATTGAAGGATATGGTGAGATCCTTAAGCGCATCACGGAAGCGTGAGGATGACATCGTATGCGATCAGGAGCGACTAGTCATTCTAGTTGCTCTATGCAGCGAAAATTAAAAATTTTCATGTGACGAAACCACATGATCCAAGAATACTTCTCGGATCATTTCGTCTAAATCACAAACAAGTAATAGGGTTACCTTTTGAAGCGTGGTTGCGATTGGGTCTCTAAACGAAGAGACCTCATGTCTCAAGTCCTATCCGACGGAGGAGACGCTTGCGAGCGTGTTGATGAAACACGTGCTTCTCGTAATCCATGTTGATGATCCAAGCAGAGGATCTCCTGATATCGACACACGAGATCCGGCATCTTCTTCATGAGCTAGGCATATCGAAGGAGACAGAGATCCACGAGCAAACAATCGGGCAGCATAACGACGATGCTGCGACGATGGAGAATCTCTCTAGGACATCCATGGTGGACGGCCACATGAGAGAGAGAGAGAGAGTAGGCGTGTAGCGAGAAATATAGAGATAGAATCTTATGGTCTCATTGTATAAAGAAGAGCAATGGGGTGCCTCTCCTTTTATAATATTTTGGGATCCACGGATCTCAATCCATGGGCAACACAAATCCAATGGCTCTCATTGATTTGTGTTTCTTTTAATGGCTAAGATTTGTGTTGGTAAAAACCAACAAAAATTAATTTAATTTAGAATAAATCTATATTGATAAATCAATACAAATCAATCCCAAATTAAATCAATCAAGCATGGAGATTATGGAATGAATATTGCCTCCTTCTATAATATTGGATTTGGTGGCAATCTCATGCAATCTCATGAGATCTCATGAGATTACATTATTCCATGGAAATCTCCAAGATTTACAACAACAGTTGTTGTAAATTTTTCTAAAAAAATAATTCATAATTATTTTGCGAATATTGCAATCTTGCCATTAGAAAATTTTGAATCATATTCACAACCCAAAATAAAATGTTAATTACATTTTCAATTACTTGTCCAATGTGAATCCAATTCACAGCAACATTTAATTAACAAATATAAATTACAAATAGCTCGATCTTATATATTATAAATCACATTTATAATATATATGACTAATATGGATATTGCTATCCACATTATTCATATCCATGATAATTAAATCACGTTTAATCATATTGGATCTCTATTCTCGTGTGCCCAAATATTATGGATCGCATTCACATTATTCACATCTTTGATAATTAAATCACATTTAATTATCTTAGATAACTCTCCTTATAATATGAATCAAATTCATACTATTCATGATAATTAAATAACATTTAATTTTCAATTTTCTCAATGCTCGGATACACATATCAACAATGAAAGTATCCTTAACTATTTTGAGGATAATGTGCTTTCTCCGTGGATACATAGAGATAAGGACAGGGCGATTGTATTGTTCCACGAATAGTGACTTGTATATTGAGATCATATCTCAAATTCAGATTGCGGGCCTCCATAGATGCTTGATGAAATCAAGACCGCAAATCTAATCTTTTCATTGCTTTTGAATCACATTCAGATCAATGTCCAACATTTGGACCAAGATAAGATTACTTCTCTACTGAGATGAGTCACTAAAATCCAGACCCGTTTCATCACTCCCTAGGAATGGAAGCGTCATGGTTATACAATCATTTATGGTCGCATCACCCTCGGGTATTCCCAACACATATACATATTGCATACTGGAAGACTCAGAATAAAACCAAAGAATTAGATCAACTTTACATTGTCTACTTCATGGTTTTTATCAGTAAGTTTCTCATTCGATCATTGGGAGTTGGTATCATTCATATCCTTTCCAAAAGCATATATCAAACCTAGATCTTGATCATATATTGTCCAAAAGTATATATCAAACCTACAAATTCAGTTAAGTTTCAAAAGCGAGATGGCCGTGCACGGAATTTGATTCTTCCCAATATCTCATGTGTGAGCCCATGTCTTCTGGTTCAGTAATTAACATGTATGGTCCCTTTGAGAGATCGTATTACTCATAAGCCCATACATGCACACCATCGTGCCAGTGTATAGACCTTGATTAGGTCATCAACATATTGGTCTGCCAAATGTACATACTCAGACATATAGTAACACATCTATTTCTGGTCAGAGGATGCATGCCTATATCACGACAGCATATGATATAGGACTTTGGTTATCTCGATCTCGTTAAGTCAACTCTTTGACCTAACTAATCTGACACCTCTGAATTTCTATTCCTATGTAGAGGACATGCATCAAGAGGTCAGTCAGATATCAACCTACCTGAGAAAGGATTGCCATCTCCTACTCAGGCTGGAGATCATCTCTTAACACTCATTTGACGGTGCTTGATGAGTCCTCAATTAAACCCTTTAGATATTCATCCAAGCACCAGCCTCTATGATTCAATAGTAGAATCAACATCTGTATGATTATTAAGATGGCCATGGTACATAATGCAAATTGTACTAAGGGACCTATTATGTAAATTATTTATTCTTCATTTCAGATCAGGGAACGATATTCGCAATAACATTTATTACATAATGGCTCGACGTGGGCTTGCATATCCAACATATTTGTCATGTCCTTATTACCAGGTATCCATGGAGAAAGCATATTATTCTTGGAAGAGTTCAAGAATAATTCTATTGTTGATAAAGTATTTGAGCATTTAGAAAAATTGGTAAGTAAATGTTATTTAATTATTATGAATAATGTGGATATGATTCATATTATTTGTACACATAATAGTAATCGTCCAAGATAATTAAATATGTTTTAATTATCAAGGATTTGATTAATGTTGATGTCATTATCCATGATAATCATAAATATTATAAATTACATTTTCAATATGACGGAGATATTTAGTTGTAAACATTATTTATGATTTAAATGTTAATGTAAAATGGATTCACGTTGAGTAATTATATGCAAATGTAACATGCATTTTATATTGGATGTTGATAACCAGGATTTTCTAGTGGTCAGAAAATGTCTGTTGTAGAAACCACTGAAACAACATCTAATATATCAAACAAAGAATACGAGAATCAAGATAAAACAAAATAGAGAGAAAATGAGTCAAGTCGGGTTCTCTTATATATTTCGGTGTTTCACTATTTTATTTAACCATGGACATATTCTTGGGTCGAACTCGAGGAGGTAGAAGATCACACTCAGATTGTTTTGAGTGAAGAAACCAGTTTTTCGATTTTTCATCTCTTTCTTATCTTTTTATGCGAGAAAACTCTTTTTGGTTGATTTTAATGTTTGTTATTTTTATTTTTCAAATTTATTTTATTTTTCAAATTTATTTTATTTTCATGAGACATTTTTAAATTATTTTATATAGAATATAGTGTATAGGGATGATAGAGAAAATAGTGATGCTATATAGTAAATGAATTAGTCAAGCAACGAGCTCGAGTAGGAACACTGAAAGAAACCAAACGGATTGAAAATCAAAGAACAAAATACCAATACAAAATTCAATGAAATTCCTCAAAATTTGATTCAAATAAATGTTGAAAAATACTATGTGAAGAATAATATCCAAAGGTGTCCACATTAGTCCAAAGTTCAAAGTAGAATGTGTGTAAAAAATACAATAAAAGAAAAAAGGCTTCCATTCATTGAGGTCCCTGGTCTGGGACCAAGTTACAAGAAAATTATGAATGCCTTAAACTTAGGTCCCTCCTCAGGGACCTAAATTTAAATCCTAGAGGCACAAATTGAATCTGGAGATCTGCGAGGGTTTGCGTGATAATTTGATATCATTTCAATCTTGGACTGTCATGATAAAAACATGGTGCTTGAATCTAGGTCATCCCTTAGGGACACATGTCAGTAACCTATAAAGTGGTTGTTCTAGGCACGTTCTTCCCCAAATTCCATTACAGGCAGTGGCGGTGCCAAATCCTCCCTAGAGAGAGCACAACTACATGGATGACGATGCACCTCTAGCAAGGCTAGAAGGGGGTCGCCTACCCATTCCTGGCTCGCCAATTACACCACGAGGTCGATGAAGAGCTGCAGAATTTTTGTGAAATATAATGAATAGGGTTTGCAGACCTCTAATTTCTCTATTGCTCAATTGATCCATGAAGAAGACATAGCCAATCTGGATGGCTAATAAAATTCTCCAGAAGAGCATGAGGATTTGCAATGAAGTTATTGTTGCTCGATTTCACAAGAAATCAACCAAAAATATCAAAATGGAATACAAATTCAATATATTTGCTTGAGGGGCTAATAAAGTCAAAATTGGATGGATTTTGGGTGGATTTGAATCGATTCGAGACGAGTTTGGAAATTTCATTTGGAATAGAATTATTAATTTTACTAATGGAGTAATTAGAGCGACTAGTTAGACACAAGACACGATGATTTGGGAATAATATACTGGGTTAGCTAGAGAAAAAGGTATCAAACCCTATTATATTCGCTCTACAGGCTTGTGTACCTGAAGCTCAACATCGCGAATGGCGGTGATGCAAGGTGAACAACCACCTTGGAACTATCCATCGATGTGCCTTCTTCCATGTGGGTGCTCACCTAGGAGATGTCACAAGCTTGGGTAGCCAGATTGGAATGAGGAAATGGAGTGGTTCACCAATTCGTTCTGGTTGTTGGATTATTAGTTATAATGGCATAAGTTTGTATCGTTAGATAGGCTAATTGATGATGGTTAAGAGATCATCCAAGGGCCGGTGAGCATCATGGTTGTTAGGTGTAATTGATGGAGGATTTGGATCATGTTTAGGTGGTAAGATGAGGTCAGAAAAATGGTTGAAAGCATGTCGATTGAACAGAACATCGAACAAATATTCTTAGAGAAGAAGGCCTTATGTGCTCACACATATTAGTACCTGATATGCTAGAAACTGTAGTTCAATATAAATTAAATAATAAATGGTTAATGGAAGTACCTTAAATAGATATAAAATAAAATTATAAGTAATTAAATTAATCAAATTTATGGTATAATGTATTTTGGTGAATAATAAATATTTTATGAAATAAAGATACTATTATACTTACATATATAATATACATATTAATAAGGTTTGTATTTCTAATTCAATAATTTAATACGCAATAAAATATTTTTGTATTTTCTTTATTATTATAATAATAAATATGAGTTATATGATTTTTCTGGATTTTAATAAATTAATTTATGTATTTTAATAAATACATGTATATCTGCCACAATTTAAATGCATCTTCAAAATAGGGTTTTTAAATAATTTAAAATATGAAATCAAGATTTAAATTCTGAAATAATTTATAGATCATCTACAAGATCTAAAATTAATTAAAATTAGTAAAATAGTTGGTACTATAAACAGTGTGTTAAAAATATATCCTACAAACCCAATTATCATTGGTCCCAGAACTGACCTTTTTCAAACATACTCTGATTTTAGTGAAATCATCTTCATTAATTAGAGAACATTAATTATGAGCTTTAAAGTTGACTATATGTAAATTGGAGTTCTTATGAAGAAGTTATGAGGTACGAAAGTTGAGAAATTGACAATTTGCATGTTGGATTTCTCGGCATATATAATGTTTGGTTTTTTTAGGATTTTTATATTTTTATAATCATTTTTATGAATACATAGGGTAAGAATTCGGTGAAAAACAAATGAATTAATTAAAAATCAACAATAAATAGATAAATAATGGATAAATATGGAATAATGTTCTACGCAAATAAATAATTTTTTTGTTGTTTTCTTCCTTATCTTTCCTTATTAATTTGTTTGTCGACGAATCAATGTTGACTTGTCTGGATGGTTAGGTTATATAAATATGTCTGAAGGCCATGGAAGGATCCTTAAGTTCATTATGGGAGCATGAAGATCACATCATATGTAATTGGCGTACCTTGTCGTATTAGTTGCTCGATGCATTATTATTTAAAATTTTTTAAATGATGATTCCACATTATATAATAACATTACGCGGATCATCACATACAAAAATATGGATTACCTCTTGAAGCGTGGTTGTGATCGTAGTCTCTAACATAAGAGACCTCCTGTCTCATGTCTGATTCAACTAGAGAGATACTTTTTGAGCTAGTTGATGAAGCATGTGCTTCTCGTAATCCAAAGCATTGATCCAAGCATCAGATCTCCTATTCCCGCCTCAAGATAATATTCTCCATAGGCAAGGTCCACTAAAGAAGATGGAGATCCATGAGCAGTCGAGGCGGCAGTATAACGACGTAGCGATGACGACAGTCTCTCTTGAGTTTCCCAGTGGACAGCAAATTAGAGAGAGATGTCATGAGATGAAAGAGAGAGATGTTGTATGCGTGTGTAAATAAGAGAAAGGGGTACCTCTCCTTTTATAACATTTTGGGAGTCCATGGTCTCAATCCATGTTCAAGACAAATTCAATGGTTCACATTTATTTGTGTTTTTTAATGGCATTGATTTCATTGTGAAAATAGAACAACAATTAATTAATTTAATAAAATATATATTGAATAATAGACAGATTTCGTAAAATTAAACCAATTCACCTTCGATAATAAGGAACGAGGCAAGCCTCCTTCCATAAGAGGAGTGGACTACCACAATATTCCCTATAAAATTGTGGTCATCCACTCTCCTTGTATGGAAGGTGGCTCCACCTTTCCTCTTTCATGTAATCTCATATTCCATGCATATCTCTAAATTTACAATGACATTTGTTGTAAATAATTTCATAAAAATAAATCTAATTTATTATGGGAACATTCCAATCATGCCATTGGAAATTTGTGAATCACATTCACAACCCAAAATAGGATGTAAATCACATATTCAAACAATTGTCCAATGCGAATCCAATTCATCGATATTTAAACTAGATATGCTATTTACAAATAGATTCATTTTATATAATGTAAATACTATATATATGAATAATATGGATAATGTTGTCCACATTATTCACATCCACAATACTTAAATCAAATTTAGTTACATTGGATCATCATTCTCATGCACCTAGATAATACGAATCAAATTCACATTATTCATGATAATTAAATCACATTTAAATATCCATTTCTCTAATCATGGATGAAATTTAACAATAATAATGTGCTTTCTATGTTGATACTTGGTGATAAGTACACAACTATTGTAAATTCTACATATAGTGACTAGGATATTGAGATCATATCTCAAATCCAGATCTTGAGGACCTCTTTTAGATGCTTGATTGAATCAATACCGTAAATCTAAATCTATTATTACATCTTAATCATATTTAGATCACTATCCAACATTTGGACCAAGATTAGATTACTTCTCTACTCAAAGGAGTTACTAAAATCTAGACATGTTTCATCAATCGGTTGAAATGAAAGCGTCAGGGATATAGAATCGTTTATGATCACATCACCCTCAGGTTTTCCTAATACCTATACATCCGGCATACTTGAAGACATACAATATACCCGAAGAAATATATCAGTTTATACGGTCATATTTGGGTTTTATTACTAAGTTTCTAATTCAGTTATTAATAATTGGTATCGATCATATGCTTTCCAAATGCATATATCAAACGTATAAACTCTTGTGATGCTTTGATAGCAAGACAATCGTGCATGGAATTTGATCGATCCCAATACGTCATGAGTGAGATCATGTCTTCTGATTCATAAGTGAATCTGTATGATCCCTTTGAGAGATCATATTACTCACATGCCCTCGTATGCACACCAGCTTGCCAGAATATAGACCCTTATTAGGCCACCAACCTATCAGTTTGCCAAATGTACATACTCATGCATATAGTAATACGTCTACCTCTAGTTATAGGGTGCATTCCTATATCATGACATCATATGACATAGGGCTTACTTATCTCTATCTTGTTAAGTTAACTCTTTGACCTAACTAATCTGACACCTCTAAGTCTCTATCCCCATGTAGAGGACAAGCATTGAGAGGTCGGTCAGATATCAACTAAAAGAGAAAGGATTGCCATCTCCAACTTAGGTTGGAGATCATCTCTCAAGAATGATTTAATGGTACTTGATGAGTCCTCAATCTAACACTTTAGATATTCATCAAAGCATCGGCCTCTATTATTCAATAGTTGAATCAACAACTGCATGAGTATCGAAATGATCATAGTACATAACCCTAATTGTACTAAGGGAGCTTATAGTACATTCATTTATTTAATATAAAATATGGAGCAAAATAGACCAATAACTTTTATTAATAAATCAAATAGTACAATAAAATTTATTGTTTATATGGTTCACCTTTGCCTCTCATGGCTAACAATCTCCCACTAGCCCTCAGAATGATTCAAGTACAATCCTTAAACCCATACTCATTACATGGTGATCAAAAAACTTGTCAATGTTTTGGTAAGCGGATCAGCAACATTATCGAGAGAGGTCACCTTTGTGATGAGGATGTGACCATGCTTTTAATTCTCATGAATAACGTGTTATTTCCTTTGCTCGTACTTGCTCTTTCGATGCCATATGGGTTCCTTCGCCTGAGCTATGGCTTTTGTGTTATCATAGAGTAGCTGTATAGGAGTATCACACAAACTATGCCAAGCTCCATGATGAACTAGCTCAACCACACCGCCTCCTTTGTAGCATCTGAGGCGACAATGTATTTAACTTCTGTTGTTGAATCGATCACAGTCTCTTGCTTCTTGCATCTCCATCTCACAACACCACTGTTTAACTTGAACACAAACCTTGATGTCGACTTTCGATTATAAATATCTCGCTGGAAGATTGAATCTGTGTATCCTATGATTTGGAGATCACCATCTCCATAAAACAAGTTGTAATATGGCGGCCATCTAAAATACTTGAAGATGTTCATTATTATTCTATTGTTTCTCACCATAGCTGGATTGGTATCATCTTACCACTCCCACTGCATGGCAGATATCTGGCCTTGTGCACATCATGGTGTACATTCAGTTTCGTACAATCGAGGCGTAGGGGCATCCAATCATGGATTTCTTTTCCTCTTCAATGTTAGGAGCCATCACATTAGACATGTGTATACTATGTCTTAAGGGAAGGAAGCCTTTCTTGGAGTTATCCATATGGAAACGCTCCAAGGTCTTCTTAACGTACCCATGTTGTTATAACCCCAAGATCTCTTTTCCCGATTTCAAAATTGCTTCAGACCGAAGATATACAAGTCTTCGCCAAGATGTTTCATCTCGAAGGTATGGGATAGCCAAATCTTAACATTGGTCATAATCCCTGTATAATTGCCAATGATAATGATGCCTTCTACATAAAGCACGATGAACACAACGATGCTCCTACTAAGATTCTTCTATACATACGGTTCATCAAGATTCTATACCAAATCATAACTCTTTATGATCTAAGCAAATATGATGTTCCAACTACGAGAAGCTCGTTTAAGCCCATAGATGGATTTCTTCAACTTGCATACTTTACCTTCCTCGGCTATGAAGCCCTGGGGCTGCTTCATATAGATATCCTCATCGAGGTATCCATTGAGGAAAGACGTCTAGATGGCCATATGCGAGATGTCATAGTCATGATATGCATGTATAGATAGTAGTGCCCTGATGGACTTAAGCATAGCCACATGAGAGAATGTCTCATTGTAGTTGATGACTTGTCTATGTGTAGACCTTGGCTATGAGTTATGCTTTGAAAGTCTCAACTTTCCGATCAAGTCCCCTCTTTCACTTAAAGATCCATTTACACCCAATGCATTTACCCATCTCGGTGGATCCTCTAGGTTACATACACCATTTTTATGCATAGGGTCAATTTCTGATGTCATTGCTAGCATCCATCTATCCATGCCATGATCCATGAGTGCTTCATCAAGTAAAGCTGGATCATTGTCAGTTTCATCCAACACATGGAATCCATACCTTTTACGTGGTGCAACTACTCTCAAACTCCTTCGAAGAGGTACATATGTTTCATTTTCGTTTAATTCTTTAGTTTATGGTTCGAGAAGCTCAGAATCCTTGGGGGATATAACGATTTCCTTCACTTCATTTTTTTCTTGAATCTTAAGAAAGTCGTCCTCCATAAATTTTACATCTTTAGAGACGATGACCTTCAGAGTCTCAAGTTTATAAAGATGATATCTGTTACCATCTTTAACATACCCAATGAAGCAACACTCACAAGTGTAAGAGGAAGGATATGGTTAGATGAAGCATGAGGATCGCATCATATGCGATCGGGAGCGACTAGTCGCACTAGTTGCTAGAAGCAACGGAAATTAAAATTTTTTCACGCGACAAAACCACATGATCCAAGGACACTTCTCGGATCATTTCATCTAAACCACAAACAAGTATTAGGGTTACCTCTTGATGTATGGCTGTGATTGAGTCCTAAATGAAGAGAACTCATGTCTCAAATATGATCCAACAGAGGAGACGCTTGTGAGCGTGTTGATGAAACACATGTTCTCTCAATCCATTTTGATGATCTAAAAGATGAATCTCCTGATCTTGTCACACGAGATTTTATGTCTTCTTCACGAGCGAGGCGCACCAAAGGAGATGGAGATCCACGAGCAAACAGTCCGGCATCATAATGGCGACGCTGCGACGAGAGCGACTCTCTTTAGGGCTCCATGGGAGAAAAAGAGAGGTCATGTAGAGAATAAGAGAGAGAGAGAGATGTTGTAAACATGTAACTGTTGAAGATGAAGGGGTGCCCTTCTATTTATAATATTTTGGGATCCATGGATCCCAATCCATGGACAACACAAATCCAATGGCTTGCATTAATTTGTGTTTGTTTTAATGGCCATGATATTGTTGTTAAAATCACAATGATAATTTATTTAATAAAATCAAATATATATTAAATATAACTTTATTTATATTAAATCAATCTCCATTGGAGAAATAGGAAGGAAGCAAGCCTCTTTCCATAGGAGGAGTGGACAACCACTCTATTCCATGTAGGAATTATGGTCGTCCACCCTCTCTACAATGAAGGTGGCTTTCTCCTCTAATTCTATGAGATTCCATTATCCCATGAATTTCTCCAATATTTCAACAACTTTTGTTGCAAATTATTTCACAAAAAATGAATCCATTTTATTTTGTAGACATTGCAATCATGCCAGTCGAAATTTGTGAATCACATTCACAACCCAAAATAAAATGTAAATTACATTTTCAATTTAATGTCCAATGTAAATTGAATTCAAATCAATAATTATTTAACAAATGTAAATTACAAATATCTCTCTCTAATATATTATACATCACATTTATAATATATATGATTAATATGGATAGTGTTATCCACATTATTCATATCCATGATAATTAAAACACATTTAATCATCTAGGATCTCTATTCTCATGTGCCCAAATAATATGAATCATACTCACATTATTCACATCTTTGATAATTAAATCACATTTAATTATGTAAGATAACTCTCCTTATAATATGAATCAAATTAATATTATTCATGATAATTAAATCACATTTAACTATCAATTTTCGTAATGCTCAGATACATATATCAACAATTAAATTATCCTGAACTCTTTCAATGGTAATGCACTTTTTGTGCGGATACTAGGAGATAAGGACAAGGTGATTGTATTGTTCCATGTATAGTGACATGTATATTAAGATCCCATCTCAATCGTTATCTCGGGCATCCAGGAGATGCTTCAGTTAATCAAGACTGCAAATCTAATCTCCTCATTGCATTTGAATCACATTCAGATCAATGTCCAGCATTTGGACCAAGATTAGATTACTTATCTACTGAGAGAAGTCACTAAAATCCAGAAACGTTTCATCACTCCCTATGAATGGAAGTGTCATGGTTATACAATTGTTTATGATCACATCACCTACAGGTATTCCTAATACCTATACATCTTGTATACTAGAAGACCAAGGAAAACATGAAGTTTTAAATCAATTTTGTGTTGTCTACTTCATGGCTTCTTCATTGAATTTCTCATTTGATCATTGGGAGTCGGTATCGATCATATACTTTCCAAAAGCATATAGCATACCTAGTTCTCGATCATATACATTCCAAAAGTGTATATCAAACCTACAAATTCAGTCAAGCTTCAAAAGAGAGACGACCGTGGGAATTTGATTCTTCCCGATATCTCAAGAGTGAGCTCATGTCTTTCGGTTAAGTAACGAAACATGTATGATCCCTTTGAGAGATTGTATTACTCATATGCCATTGTATACACACCAGCATGCTGGTGTATAGACCTTAGTTAGGTCATCAATATATTGGTCTGCTAAATGTACATACTCAGACATATAGTAACACATCCATCTCCAGTCAGAGGATGTGTCTATATCGTGACAGCATACGATATAGGACTTTGGTTATCTCGATATCGTTAAGTCAACTCTTTGACCTTACTTATCTACCACCTTCGAATCTTTATTCCTATGCAGAGGACCTGCATCAAGAGGTAGGTTAGATATTAGCCTTCAGAGAGACGATTACCATCTCTTCCTCAAGCAAGAGATCATATCTTAATAATCATTTGACAGTGCTCGGTGAGTTTTCAATCTAACTCTTTAGATATTCGTCAATTGAATCAACAATTGTATGATCATTAAGATGGCCATGATACATAACCCTAATTGTACTAAGTGACCTATTATGCAAATTAATTATTCTTCATTTCATATCAGGGAATGATATTCACAATAACAATTATTACATAATGGCTCGTCCCAAGATCGCATGTCCAACAATCTCCCACTAGCCCAAAGAGTCGTTTATGGGCTAATATTTAAACCCATACTCATGTGACAATCAAAGGACAATTAAAAAAATAGCTAGGTAAGATGATCAGTCACTATGTTTCCAAGAGACGGTGCCAAGTCCTTTTATGGTACTTGCCTATCAACTAGTAACAATGCTCGCATCCAATGCGAATGTTGCATCTTATGCAACCAATACTCAATCTTGTTAAAAGTAGTTATAGTGTCCTTCGCAATACTGCTCAACATTTATTATAAACAATATTTCCATAATCCTTATCAGAATACCTTTATTCCCAGGGATATCTATCTCGTAAGGTATCTACAGTTAAGAACTTATATATTACTATCTATAAACTCTTAAGTTCTTAATGATAAGACCTAGAGATCACTATCTCGAAAGTCTTGTCCTGTTTGAAGATATTATTATTACAACAATCAAGTGTTTTATCTCCATAGCAGGATTAGTAACAATTTACTACACCCTATGCATGGCAGACGTCCATCATTTGCACACATCTAGCATACACTCAGCTTCTCATAATTGATTCATAAGGGCATTTAGTTTTAGCATTCACTTCCTCTATGCTATCCCTTCAGATAGGTCAGTATCGTATCTTAAGGGATGGAAGCCTTTCTTGGAATTTTCCAAAAGATGGAACATATCCAAGGCGTATCACTAATGTGACGATCCCAATAACCTCTTCACATTGCTTCTGAACACCGTTAGAACTAAGATCCAAGAGGTGTCCTTGACATCATATCTCAAGATATGGAATATCCAGACTATAAAATATTCATTATCATCCTTATATTATTCAAATGATTATGGTATTATCTGCATTTAGCCCGATGAACACAATGGCACTCCCGCTATGCTGCACATGGTTCATCAAGATTCTATAAGAAATCATAACATTTATAATTTCATCAAATCCTATGTTCCATCTACAAGAAGCTTATTCGAGTCCATGGATATATTTCTTTATTTTGCATACCTTGCTTTCCTCAATCATGTAGCCTTGGCGCTACTTCATGTTAATATCCTCATAGAGGTTTTCATAGAGGAATGCAATCTTGAATTCCATCTTGTAGATGTCATGGTCAAGTTTTGTAGCTATAGTTAGCAATATTCTGATGGCTTTAAGCATGGTTACTGAAGAGAAAGACACTTCGCAAGCAATATCTTCTCTTTGGCGTGTATATCAAGCCTACGAGCAGTTATTTGAAGGTCCAAACCTTCTCATCAGGTTCCCTCTTTATCTTAAAGATCCATTTACACCTTAACGGGTCTTACCCTTATAGGTGGATCCTCGAGCGTCCATCCACAACATTTGTATATGAAGTCTAATATAGACTTTATTACTAACATCCATATTTCCATGTTATGATATTCATAAGCTTCATCACATGAAGTTTATTCATTGTTATATTTGACAGACACATTGAATATATCTTCAAACTCATTTGAAGAGATATTAGTGTTTAATCATTAATGGTCCTTTTAGTTTCTTATTTTAGGAGAAACATTCTCTTCTCAAGATTAAATGAGCTCCTACACATCATTTTCATCTTGATTTTCAGGAGTCTCATTCTCTAAGAATCACATTCTCATAGATGAAATCTTTTAAGAATCTCAATGTCATAAAGTAGGTATCCAATACCATCCTTTATTTTCCTGATGAAGCAGCACTCTCTAGTGATAGATTCCATCTAACTTGCATGGAACCTTATTAAGGAAATATATTGTAGCCTCTATACTACATATATACCATGGAAACTAAGAGATAATTATGCTAAAAATCCTCGTTGATCAAATAATGTCACACATGATCCAATTGTATCTCTATGCAACTCTATTATATTTAGGTGTATCAAGAGGAGTGAGATAGAAATGATATTCATATCTGCATAACGTATTCCTTCATCTAATAGGTGCATGCTACCCAGGTTAGATCAAATTCATTTTATCTTCCTTCAAACTTTGGTTCTAAACCAAAATTATGAAATCTTTAGACATTTCAAAGGTCTCTCAGGGGAAGAGAAGAAATCTCATATCATACATAATCATCAATAGATATCACATATCCATAATGTTTACTATGATATAGATGATCCACATACATCAATATGTATGACATCCGGAATACCTTGACATCTTACACCATTCCCAAGGAAGGGTGTAGTGGACATTTTTACTTTTGAATACAATATTCAAAAGTATGTAAGATTTGTACTCATAGACAATCTAAGGAGTCATCTCTTACTAGTCTATTGATCTCATCAACATACATATGTCCGAGGTTTGATGCCAGATCATTATCAAATGATCTTCATCCTCCTATTAATCTTTTAAGGTTTAAAATTTTTAGTATTAGATATGTTAATGAACCATTCATTAATTTTTCTTATTAAGTAGTGTCCACTAGATGTTATATTACTATCTAAAATATACCCATCATAACTCTTTATAATAGGTTTATTCTAGAATTCGTGTTTATTTCCAACAATTAGAAGTAAACAGTGGTGTATTGATATCTAGGTCATATAGATAATCTCTATGACTAAGCGCTTTCTCATTGAAATTATGAAGTCTATTAATCCAATAGAGGTTCTTGCAACAATTGCATCAATATCCATGTGGATGACTATCAAACCTTAAGATCAAATTTTCCAGTATTCTAAAACATATATAGCCAGTTCCAAGTGTTATTAGAAGATTGAGATAAAATTATTAGACTTTATCTTATTCAATAACCAAGTCAATATCAATGATTTAATTTTGATATAGATTATTATGATGTACTATCCGAGTCATTCTCTAAAGATTCTAGATAGACTAGATAGTCACACTATCAATTCATCGACTTATTGCAACATTGGCATTCGTCCAACTCTATGGATGTCATATGGAAGTCCTAGAAGTATAGTCAACCCTTTGACTATACTTCTCATCTGGGGTCTGACCCATGCTTCCACTGCACTCCCTCTATCTATAAGAAACCATTGCTTAAGATAAATGGTTTCTTATGTTAAATTCAAAAGATTTCAATATAAGAGTATTTCAACATTTATACATGCTTCATTCAATTCATGGAATGTGAATGCTACGAAGATTCATGAATGACTAAAGTATAGATAGCAGAATGATGACACTCATTGTATCTACATCCATCTAAACTCTTAAAACATTGGTTCAGGTAGGTATTCAAAAATTTTGAATACATCATCTCTTATAGAGCCACCATTCTGCATGATGCAGTGAACCATGTCTTTCACGATTAAATGGCAAGTGCACGTATGTATTCTAGAATATCTTCTTATATTTTCCAGGGATTATTTACCAATTATGTTGATCATCGACATATCACTTCCAAAGTACATTTGATGAAATCAAGACTATAGAGACATACAAACCCTAGGGTTGTAGTCTTATTATCTATTTAATTATCATTCCTCATTCTGATGAGAAGACTTGTACATTCCAACCACATACATTTTGTGTCCAACTGCAAGTACAATATCATGGTCATGGATGCAATCTATGATATTTTACTAGTTATTATTGAGTATAATATTGAGTGGGATTAATGAAGGATTATCTAAAATAAAAAATTTGCATAAGTGTATATATATTATATATACATTTTTTCTTTGATTTAGCAGTTTTTATATCAAAGCCGTCTTGCCTCGTCAATAATGAAAGGTCATTCCCGTAATGACTTTCAATGTAAGATATATAATTACCATTATATCTCAGTAAGATCTGGGATCTCCTTCCTCATATTTGTTACATCCCAATAATATGAGAACTTGCAACTCTGATAAAAATAAGCGGGAACACATTCCGCCTTGCAAGTCCAACTTGCATTCCTGATTCAGTATTTGAGACCAGAGCCCACCACCCCATGGGAAATAACATCTATATTAAAATAAAGTGTTCAATTTTTTTTTTGAATTTTAATTAATCTAATCATATTAAATTAATAATCCGAATAATATCCAACAAATATACTTTTATTTTAACTTCAAATATGGTATTATCTCAAATAAATATTCAAATTTAATAATTATAAAAATATACTGTGATCTCTCCTGCATTATTGAGTCCCTACCCACTATTATGGCCAGTACTGGCGGGAGTGGGAAAGACCGCACACGGTGTAACCTGCTACCCAAACGATCCTCGAGTAGACACCATATGCACCTCGAGAAAGGGTAATGCAAAATTGATCATTGTGTACTTGAGATGATAATCTCTTTTTCAACCGAAGTTATACCATATAATAATAATCAAAACCAGTTTGATTAATATTATAAGGAAACTAATTCCCAATCCTATTCAAGCAACCATGTTTGTTGGAACGTAGATCATGTAAATCATGTAACAAATTAGTGATATGTATCATATCTAATCAATTATTGGTTAAAGCAATATAATTTAGGGAAATAATTATCATCAAAAATTTTACAAATATTTATTCATAATTATTCCAGGAAATTAAATCATTTAATTTCACTACTTGATTAAATGACAATGACAAGGTTCTTGATTAGGAAAGAAATTTCCAGCAGTGACCCTCACATACTAAAATTACCATATCTCGATTAATTTATATCCAAATTTAGAAATAATTTTCTAAATTTTTATAATTTTATTTATAAAATAGACTAAGTGATATGCACATATTTATAGGCGTTTCAAATCAGTAAGTAACCTGTTAATTACGTCAAGATTTGCAAATACCCTGAAACAGTGGATACATGTTCACAAAAATAATCATAACTCGAGCAAACAGATTCCAAATCACACAAACTCAAATCCCATAGTTTCCATGTTTAATGGGGAATAAAATATTTTAAAAAGTTTTATTTTCATTTTTATATTTTAAACAAGGCCGAAAATAACAATTAAACAGATACACAAAAATGAAATGCGATAAAACTTTCGCAAACACTAATGAACCCAAGTCTTCCTAGGTTTATGGATCACGCCCAAAACCTTCAACCTAGCTCTGGTACCTCTTGAATGATATGGTTATATTGTAAAGCGCATCAAATAACCATGAGGATGGCATCGTATGAGATCGGGAGTGATTAGTCGCACTAGTTGCTCGAGGCAGCGGAAATTAAAATTTTTTCATGCTACGAAACCACATGATGCAAGAGCGCATCTCGAATCATTTCATCTAAAACACAACAAATTATTAGGGTTACATCTTGAAGCTTGGTTTTTATCAAGCCTCTAAACGAAGAGACCTCCTATCTCAAGTCAAATCCGACAGAGGAGACACTTGTAAGCGTGTTGATGAAGCATGTGCTTCTCGCAATTCATGTTGATGATCCAAGCGTTGAATCTCCTAATATCGTCACACAAGATACGATTTCTTATTCAGGAGCAGTACACAACAAAGGAGATGGATATGCATGAGCAAATAATCCGGCAACATAACGACGACGCTACAGCGAGAGCGACTCTCTCTAGGTCTCCATGGTGGACGACCAAAACAAGAAAAGGGATGTGAGAGAGAGATGTCGAAAACAAGAAACTCTTCAAGCGCAAGGGATGCCCTTCTATTGATAATATTTTCAGATCCATGGATTTCAATCCATGGACAACACAAATCCAATGGCTTACATTGATTTGTGTTTCTTTTAATGGCCGTGATCTTGTTGTTAAAAAAACAATAATAATTAATTTAATAAAATCAAATATATATTGAATATAACTAGATTTATATTAAATCAATCTCCACTGGAGAAATAGGAAGGAGGCAAGCCTCCTTCCATAAGAGGAGTGGACGGAGACCATATTCTATGTAGGAATTGAGGTTGTCCACCATCTCTACAAGGCGTCTTTCCCCTCTTATTCCATGAGATTCCATTTTCCCATGAATTTCTCCAATATTTGCAAAAACATGTGATGCAAATTATTTAAAAAAAATGAATCCAATTTATTTTGTGAACATTGCAATCATGCAATTAGAAATTTGTGAATGACATTCACAACCCAAAATAAAATGTAGATTACATTTTTCAATTTAATGTCCAATGTGAATCCAATTCACATCAATATTCGATTAACAAATGTAAATTACAAATAGCTCTCTCTAATATATTATAAATTACATTTATAATACACATGAATAATATGGATTGTGCTATCCACATTATTCATATCAATAATAATTAAAAGATATTTAATCATCTTGGATCTCTATTGTCATTTGCCCAAATAATATGAATCATATTCACATTATTGACATATTTGATAATTAAATCATATTTGGTTGTGTAAGATAACTCTCCTTACAATATGAATCAAATTGATATTATTCTTGATAATTAAGTCACATTTATTTAACAATTTTCTTATTGCTCGGAAACATATATCAAGAATGAAATTATCATGAACTATTTCAAAGATAATGTGCTTTCTCTGCGGATACTTGGAGATAAGGACAGGGCGATTGCATTGTTCCATGTATAGTGACTTGGATATTGAGATCCCATCTCAAATCCAGATCTTGAACCTCTAATAGATTCTTGATTAAATCATGACTGCCAATCTAATCTTTTCATTTCATCTGAATCACATTCAGATCAATGTCCAACATTTGGATCAAGATCAGATTACTTCTCTACTGAGAGGAGTTACTAAATTCCAGATCCGTTTCATCACTCCATAGGAATGGAATCATCATGGTTATACAATCGTCCATGATCACATAACCCTTAGGTATTCCAAATACCTGTACATCTTGCATACTGGAAGACTAAGAACAAACCTGAAGTATTAGATAAATTTACGTTGTCTACTTCATCGTTTCTTCATTAAGTTTCTCATTTGATCATTAGGAGTCAGTATCAATAATATACTTTCCAAAAGCATATATCGTACCTAGGCCTTGATCATATTCTTTCCAAAAGCGTCTATCAAACCTACAAATACAGTCAAGCTTCCAAAGTAAGACGACTGTGCACAAAATTTGATTCTTCCCAATATCCCATGAGTGAGCTCATGTCTTTCGGTTCAATAACTTAAATTGTATGATCCCTTTCAGAGATGATATTGCTCATATGCCCTTGTATGCACACCAGCGTGTCGGTGTACAGACCTTGATTAGGTCATCAACTAATTGGTCTGTTGATGAATCGCTGAGCACGTGGTTTAATTTGGCCTCATTGTAGTACGTGTACATAGCTATTAATTCAAGACCAATAAAGTATCTCCGTGAAGATTGTCTCGACTTTAATTTATATCCCGGGCAAGTCTGGGGTTAAACACAAGGAGGAAAAGGAACAACGTCGGGTTGATTCAAAAACTTAGGTCTAGGTTTCCAAATGGTATTTTTTTAAATGAAAAAACTAATGCAAATGCTAATTTGGATGAATTAAGACAATAATAAAATACACTACTAGGCCAAATTAATTTTAATGCGAAATTAAACAGATTTAGCCTAATTGTATTTTTCCCTTTTATGGATTTTTTCATAATTTCCCACACAAACTGAATGAAAAAATTAGAAAAAAATTATTGGAATTAAAGCATGATGCAAGGATACTACAATAACTTTTCTGAAATTTTCTAACAAAATATGAAATTCTATGGATTTTTTGTTGTAAACAGAGTGACAATGAATAAATAATTTCTAATAAATCCACATTAACAAATTAGCCAAAATACGAATTATCTCACATTGATATCTTTATAAGGAATCTATGGGATTTGAAATCTTACAAAATAGATGTGTGTGGATTTAATTGAAAATTATTCTACAAATTATTTTATGCACAAGGCAACTCTAATTGAGATGAAATTTGGATATTAATTAGAACATACTTCAAGGGATCATTCCTGATTTTTATGAAATTTTTCGAGCAATTGTGAGTGAGATATGAATTTAATTTCTCTTAATAGGTAAAGTACTCAGAAATCTGCTAATTTAATTTTAATTAATTCATCAAAGCTCAGAAAAATACAAATGGTTAATAGATGATAGAGAATTAGTTGCTCAACACAATGACAATTATCATTAAATAAAACGATGCAATATTAATGTCAAATGGATATGCAAATACATGGTTATCTATGCAATTAAAAATAAATTGAACATAACAAATCATGGACAGGGGTACAGCTGTAATTACAAAAAATAAAAAATATATAATTGCAATTTTTACATAAATAAAAGATAGAAAAAGAACGACACCATCATCTTCGTGTGTGTGGGTGGGCAGATAGGGAGTAGCAGGCCGAGCGGCGGCGCCTCGCGCTCGACCACGGTCTCGTTGAGGCGGTTGCAGGTCGGTGTAGATGGCGACGTGTGGCCGCTGTCTGGGGGATGACGAGTCGCTAAATACGATGATTAATTTGGTCACGTAATAGCACATGTACTTAGCGATTCAATCAGAACCGAGAGAAAATCTCCGTGAAGAGTGTCTCGGTTTAAATTTATATCCCGGGCAAGTCCAGGGTCGAACTCAGGGAGACAAAGGAACAACATGGGTTTAATTTGAAAATAAAGACCTAGATTTCCAAGGGGTATTTTTTTAGATTTTTTTAATTCAAGAACAAATGCAAATGCAAGTGCGGGTGAATTATTACAGTTAGAAAACACACAACAAGGCCAAATTAATTTTAATGTCAAATTAGTCCAATTTAGCCAAATTATATTTTTCCTAGAGTCCTAATCCAGAAATGAATGCAAGGTACTTTTTTTTGGAATTTTATGGGTTAAAATGCAATAAATAAAAAATGCACACTTTTTATGAGTTTTTTCGTAATTTCTCACAAAAACAGTAAGCAAAAATTACGAAACCTTTACTGGAATGCAAACATGATGGAAGGAAACTAAAGTAATTTTTTTAGAATTTTTTGACAAAATATGAATATTTTATGGATTCTTTAATGAAAACAGAGAAACAGTGAGTAAATAATTTCTAATAAATCCACATTATCAAATTAATCAGAGAGCAAATTATCTCCTATAGGTGTGTTTATATGGAATCCAAGAGACTTGAAATTTCGCGAAAAGGATGTACGTGGATTTAACTAAAAATCAAATACTACAATCACTCTACGATTTATTTTAGGCACATGACAACTCCACTTTGGATGAAATTGGGATAGTTTCTTAATCACATATGAAGGCATCATTATTAATTTTTGTGGAATTTTTAGAGCAACCGTGCGTTATATATAAATTTAAGTGCTCAAAATGGGTAAAATATCCAATATTTCAGTTAAACAATTATAGTTAATTACCCATGAGTGACAAAAATACCAATAAATAGTCAAAATGTAGACCATTAGTTGCTCATCATAGAGGTATTTTCCCAAGAAGAAAAAGATGCAATAATTATGTCCAAATCAAAGTGCGAATACAAGGGTGTCTTTGCAATTTCAGGAAAGAAACTCACAAGCAAACTATACACACGGACCAAACAGTAATTACAAAAACTTAAGAAATAAAAGATGCAATTTTTACAAATAAAAAATGATGAAAATAAACCTTCTTCTTCTCAGGTGGTAGGGCACGATTGTGGAGGAACCCAAATGGGTCGGCGGCATCGGCGGCAGGTGCGGGGGGCGGAGGCACATAGGAGGGTCGGCGGCGGTCCAAGCGTGGCTACGACGGCGTGCGGAGCACGGTCGCGGCGGAGGGGCGGGGAGGCAGCTGGAGCGGCAGCGAGAGGGGCCGCGGACGGCAGCGAACTGCGGCGAAGAGGAGGAGCGGAGGGTCGGAGGCGGAGGAGGTGGCACGGGGCCGCGCGCGCGAGGCTGAGCTCCGCTGCGGCGCTGGCGGTTGCCCGCGCGCGGCCGGCAGCGGTGTAGCCGTGGAGGCTGTAGTCGTGGAAGGAGGAAGGGAGGGGGGAGGCGGCGGTGCTGGCCGCTGATGCTCCTGTTTACTTTTTTTGATTTTTTTTTATTTTTTTTACTTTTGTTTCAGTGTTGGAACTGTAATATTTTTTGTTTTAATTTTTTTATTTTTTAATTTTCTTTAAACAAGAGATAATATGTACACAAATAGGTGATAAAGATGGAGGATGGTGATGGTGGAGTGGTTGATATCATAATGTTGGTGTTGGTCAAATTAAGTAAACAAAATATTAGATAAAATAAATAACAAGGAAAAGTAGAGAAACAACTTACCTGATGTTCGCCCGGATTGGCGGAGCAGCTACGATGAACTCCTGTCGTCGCCTCGATCCGATTGGTAAAATAAAATCGAAGAGGCCATGCGAGCTCGATGCAGAACTCGTGACGCGGCGATGGTGATCGCCGTGGATCTCGCCTGAAGGAGGTCGTGGCTTGAGGAAGATGAAAAGCCGCTGTTACCGACACCACGTTCCAAGCTCTCTCCTTTTTCTATAAGAATGGCGGATCCGGAAAAAATGAGGATGTACAAAAGAATATAAAGAGAAGAGAAAGGGAGGTTAGAATGGTGGAGGTGTTGAATGGGAAGTTGTATTATTGGTGGAGTTGAATGGGAGGTTGGTGGAAAAATATGGAGTAGAATGGGAGTTATTAAAATGGTGGAGTTGAATGAAAGTTGGTGGTAGAATAGAGAAGTTATTATAGAGAATAAATAATGATATAAATAATGATATAAAGTAGGCCTACTAAAATACAATAAAGATAAGAAAAAATGGAGAATTTACAAAAGAAGATATACAACATGTACACATTTTTTTGATTGCTTTTCTATTTTATATTTTTTTATCTTTTTAATAATAGCTATGTACAATAAGAAAATACAATAAAATACTACAATAAAAATACAACACCACCATTATTTTTTGTATTGTAATAATTAAGAAAGAAATAATGAAGAAAGAATGAACAAATACATAATATACAATGTACATCTAGGTCCTAAAACCCAACATTTGCAAATGAGCTCCGATTTTAATGAAACCACTTCCGTTGGATAGATAATTTTCTAACTTGAACTTTAAAAGTGAGTTTGGCGAATTTGAGTTGATACGGAGCGGAAATTTAGCTTGGAAGTTGGTCTTACGAGTTTTTTTTCATTGGGATCTAGGAGCATTTATTTGATGCAAATTTTGTTTTGTATTTTTGTATTTTTTATAACATTGTTATGAACAAGTTGGAGGAAGAATTAGCCAAAAAGGAGTTGAAATGAATTTATTAAAAAACACATGATGTTTTGGGCTATTTACATGTACAAAACTCCTTTGATTTTGCGGCTTTTTATTGTTAATTCATTTTGTACAATCTTATATACAATAATTAGTGGTGTTTTATTTACAAGAGTTATTTTGTTAATTTATTTATTTTATGGACATTTATTTGGGATTTTACTCGGGATTTTGCTAAGATCAAGATATGAAGATGATGAATCGTGGATTCATCACCCCCTTATACTTATAACTTTGCTAGTCCTCGAGCAAATAAAGATGAATAAGTTGGATTAACCCCTGATTGTGCATATGAATACAAGACTTGATCCGTTCAAGAACTCTCAGTTTTAGAAATCCTAAAATTCTATGTTGAACCAAGCGCTAGTCAAAAGGTATCCAATTTCCCTAGTCATCAGACTCTCTTTGTATATATATATATATATATAGTAGGGGTATAACTTTAAGTGTTGACCGCAGTTACAAGAGTTAGAGTCACAAAGTCACCCAAGGTTCCAGCCCAAGAGACTCTCCTAAGGACCCGATCCTCAACACTAGGGAATAAACCATTTCTTGCATCCAATCCACCGTCTCTTTAGTTGTCAGACTTAAAAGTGTAGATGGAAGGCCAGTTGATGGAGGGCATAGGATTGTGACATTTCTTCTCTCCCTCTGATTGGAACAAGGTTCTCTCGAGTGCCTTATTACGCAACGCATATTTTTGGTGTTGATCAGTGCGTCGTCAAGAGAAGTTGGAGCCGTATGCACTTGTTTTCCTGGGAGTACAACCGGGGTGGGCCTTTTTGAGTACCTATTGTACCTTCTACACCCAGACTTGTAGCATTTACGATGCAGAGCCTTTTTTGGTGCAAGCCCGACTCCTGGTCCTAATAGCGGTGGTCCAAGTGGACACTTGAAATGGTTGGGAGCGCTTGCCTTTGGTGGAAGCTCTATTGAAATTTGACTTTGTATGGAATGAGAGCTTTTCTTTGACATTTCATTTATTTGTAGTACTTTGGCAGCTCCACTGCTTTTACCAAGAGTTGGCGCACACTGATCAACATTTTTTATTTTATCACACCCTGGCACATAGGTAAATGTCAAGAGATAGTACAAGAACCATGTTCTCATACTGGCTAAAATGCTGACACTCAGGTTTCATGAAGCCTTCATTGATTTTATCCCATCCTCGAGCATTATCAAATCAAGTCCAAACTCAAATCCTCATCCCAGTTCCTCAAGTGAAATTTGAACTCATCTCTTCGTAACTGTATTCGTGTATGTGAGGTGCTGATGAATCCACATTTTCATCATCTTTATTCTATCATTTTGGCACCAAAAACCCTAGCAAATGCATGTAAATAGCCTTAAATCAAGCATCTTAGCATTCATGCATGTGCATCTAAACAGTGTATAAATTACTGTAATTAAGGCCAAAATTATAGAATAAATAAAGAAAAGAAAAAAGAATAAAATATTGTAAATATTTATGACCCAAAACCCCCGAGACCTAGGCATCTTGATGGATAGGTCGACAAGGAATAAAGTAGGGGGAGATAAGGTCAGAAGCACAGATAAAGCACCTATACTTTCTACTCATTCTTTATTCATTTTGGGACCTAATTTTGGTTCCACTTTTTATACATCAAATAAAGAAACTTTGTACATAAAAGTTGTAGATAAATTAATAAAGAAAAAGACAAAATTGATTTCACAGAAAAGTCATGTACAGACAAAAAGATATGGTCTGAATAAGAACCCAAAATCCCAACTTCCCAGACCCGTATCTCACAAACGACAACTCCAAATGCAGTGTACTCACCTTTAATTGTATATAGAATAAAATAATCTATCCAATGGTGGTGGTTTCGCATTTGGCGGAGCTACGGTTTGAAAGTTGAGTTTTGGACCCACATTGTATACTTGTACTGAATAAAATATTCAATTTATTCTTTATTCATCCATTTATTCATTTTTATATTTTTATAATTTTGTAAATATTACTTATACTGTACATGTGCATTAAAATTGAAATAAAATGCAAAAATAAAAAAATAAAAATAGAAATACTTGTATAAAGACTACATAGGTATACTGCATATACTTATACCTATATACAACACATCTGTATTTTATTAAATATACAAAATAAACCAGAAAAATAAAATAAAAATATAGTTGTATACATAAAAGTATTTTATAATTTTATAAAATCATAAATAAAAATAATAAAAATAAAATACCTAAATAAAAATAGAATACTTAAATATATAGATATAAATACTATAAAGGGCATAAATGCAAACTTGTAAAATATAACTCATAAAAATAATTAAAAATCGGAATAAAATACTATATAAAATAATGAACATTTCTTATTAAATAACCTAAAATTAATTATATGATTTATTATTTTTAATTCAATTACAAAAGTTTCATTTAAAATTTGTCTTTTTGCGGATGACGTGGCCCAATCAGGCCACGCCATCCGTTGACCTGGGTCAACTCCCTGACCCCAGGTCTATGCCTCCTGGTCCGTCTCGAGTGCCCACCTTCTCGGGTTTTTCGCAGGCTACCCTTTCACCCTTTGGGGTCGCTCCCTTCTGCAAAGTTGCTCTCCTACAATCCAGCTATCACGACCATCTTCTTCCTCGAGCAGACCGTCACTGTGTAGCCTGTTCTCCCTCGATTAAGGTGCCTCGACCACCATCCTTCAAAACCAACTCCCTGACTTTCCCCTTCTCTTCGAACCACTCCACGGCCTAGCTTAGACATCCAGGTGATAGTTGCGGATCTCCGGTGACAGGGAGCTCTCCCAGCTCCTTGTAGAGGTACGGCGAAGCCAGGAGTCGGATTCCAAGCCACCTCCGGCCACTTGGTCGTCGAGGTCATTCCTTGGGCTCCACAGCCCTTGAGGTTGTTTTCCCTTGTATTCTGCTTGCATTTTTTAAAACCTCGCAGTAGCTGTAGGTGCACACCCCATATTTAGTTTCGCCTAATACCCATCCAACCACCTGATCGCTACCTTGCCGAAGCTCGAAAGCTCCGGCGACCACCATCTGTTCCGCTACCGACCAACATCTCGCCAATAATAGCCAGGACACCTGCTACTTGGTACTGCTACGTTCTTCTCTCCTTGCAGGTCCTGAAGGAGGCATCTGAGCCTCAGGAGCATCTTCACCGAGCTACCTGGAGCAGTCCCTGTACACCCACGTCGTGGTGGCGCACCGGAGTCTCTCCTCCATTTTGACACCGTCACGAGCTAGACGGACGTCCCAGGAAGCTTCCCAGGCATTTGGAGCATCAACTCGCGGCGGGGGAGCCTGATCTGGACCTGGGAAACTCGCCTCGCGGCGGGTTCATCCCTGTTCTTCGTCGACTCCTCCAAGCCGTTCGATCAGCCTTGCTCTCCCCAGGCGTACAGCAGCCCTTGGATCTTGGGCCATCCACAACCGTTTGATCAGTCGCCCAGGATCTAATCACAGCCGTTGGGCGCGAAGGGGCATCGCGCGTCCAGAGCGTGACACGTGGTAGTGGGGACATATCCCACCGTTCATCCGCGCCTTTGACTGGGCATTTTGCATTGTAAGCCCGGCATATTTTTGTATTTAATATCTAATACTTAATCTTTCATTTGCAGTTACAAACTTTTTGTAATAATTGTTAAAAACCCCCTGAAGTTTTCGTATCTACATTTTAGTCCTTGCCAGTCCACCGCACGTGCGTGGCACGTGCACGTGGACATTTTGCGGACGAGGGCCGCGCAGTTGTGGTTTTATTATTTAGTCCACTGAACATTTTGTCACGCTATAAAATTGTAGGGAAATTTGCATTCCAGCCCCGCGATTTTGTAATATTGCAAATAGGTCCTTGCCAGATCACGTGCACAGTGCGCGTGACATTGGCAATTTTGCAGGTTCACCCTCGCGGGTTTTGGTTATTTGTAATTGGTCTAAAAATATTCAATTCAGTGTTAGTTCTCGTGGAAAAATTGCGTGATCAACCCTAGAGTTTTATCTATTTGCAGAAAAGACCCTGCCAGGCCCTTTAATTTTTGCGTGCTTGATATAATTAATTAAGGCCTTGTTTTAACTCCAAAAATTCTCAAATTTTGAATTTAAGCTCCTGTGCACTTGAACTTCCACGCCACCATTTTAGTTTTTGATTTTATTTTATTTTCATATTTATTAAAAATCAAAAACATCCTTTTTGCCTACTGTCTAGCTTAGAAAATGCCAAAAAAATATCAAAATGCCTCTAAAAATTCCAAAAAAATTACCTAGTGCCTATTATATCCTATTTTAGTGTCAGTCCAAAAATCACTAAAAATCTCAAAAGAAAAACACTAACACTCAAAAACTTCAAAAAAATATATAAAATCAAGGAAAACTCTGAAAAATACAAACTCTGTTCCTGTTTGTTCTTTATTTTCTTCTCTTTATTTGAAAAATAGTGTGAAAAATTTTGGTTGTTGTTTGCTATTTTCAAATCTTATTTTATTCACAGCCAGCTTTATTTGCACTGTTTTGGTTTATTTCAGTATTTAAAAATACCAAAAACACCTTGAAAATTTTCCAAAAATCACAAAAACAGTAAAAAACCCTAAAAAGACTAAAAACAATTTCTTTCTGAATTTCTGGTAATTTTTACTTAAGTTTTATAAATATTTTACCTTGTCTTTTATTCCATTGTCTTTAAATTCCTATATTGAAAAAGAAAAAGAAAAATATAAAATATAAAATTATAAAAATCAGAAAATTAAAAAGCAAAATACAAAATCAAAAATTAAATTAAAAATAAAAAAATTAAAAAAATTAAAAACCCACAAAAATTTCTTTCCTTGCTTGCTTAAGTGTAGACACATCACACACACACACTTGTGCTTACATTTGCTTGAACTACCCTGCTTGTTCCCTGTGTTCGAACTCTCTGCATACTTGCCCGTTACATCATTTGTGCAGAGTTAAAAATAAATTTTAACTCCACATTGTTTCTAATTTGTTGATCTTAGTGTGGGTTAATTGTTGACTTTAGTCCGGATTTAGCGTGGTCACCACACCGACTGAGTTCACGCTTTGTGCTGAACTTAAGACCACCTATTTTCGGCTAAATCAAATGGCGCCGTTGCCGGGGAACGACAGCGAGTAGTTCACATTTTGTTTGATTGTGTGATTGTTTACCATAGCACATTTTCCATCTCTTACATTTTTGATATATCTTGTTGAGCTATCTGACCATCTCTTTTCTTGTCTTCTTGCGAGGGACCGCGGAGCAAGGCGGATTGCTTAGGTGATCCGGAGCATCCTTGGGAAGCGGAGCCGGCCTTCTCAGGTCACGCCGGCAGGAGAGAGCAGGAGGAGTGAGAGAGAGTTGTAGATTAGCTTACATTTACTTTTGTGAGAGAGAGACTATTAATTTGTAATAATACAGGTACACTTGGACTCTTGGACATTCGGGCCCAATTTCCAAGTGTTTGTTCACTTGGGGGCTTACCGCGTTTTTATCGGTTTTCATCGCATTTTTTTTACTTTGTTTTCCGGTTTTGTTTTCTTCACTTTGTGTGATTGAGCCCTTAGATTTAGGATTGCTTGCGATAGATTAAGGCCAAACACCTAATATATCTTGCATGTACCTATAGCCGCGTTTGGACTTAGTCAAAGTTTAAACAGTCGGTTCATTTATCTCTTAACCCGTGTGCCGTGAGCGAGCCCCATCAAGCGCTACTCCTGAACTCGAGTGTGTCGAGAAGAGGAGGGGTAAGCCAAGACCGGACTCTTAGGTTAAAGATAAGTGGCCGACTTATGGTTCTTCACGATAATAGCAATTTCTGAACTTAGGGCGATTTCATCGGCTTGCATTTGCATATAGATAGGTTTCAATTCTGCTGAGCATCCTTGCATGTAGAGTGCTGGAGGCAAGGTGAGCATTTACGCTTTAGCATTCATCATTGTTTGCCGCTTGCATTGCTTTTCCGACTCTCCCTCTGATTTTGCCAACCTAGGAGCTTAAAGGAATTGAATCCCCGTTAGGATCGTGCATTTTTATTAAAAATCCAAAAAAAAGTGATAATCAAAAAAATTGGGACTGCTAATTTTACTTGACCCTAAAACCAACCAAAAGAAAAAAAAATCTTGTATTGGGGCGAGTAATCCCCTCATTGTCTTCGTTTTACATTGCTCGCGCACACACTAAGGATAGAGCCCAAAATCCTATTTTCAAGCCCCCTAAGTGTTTGTGCAACTTCTTGACTTTTTCACCTAAACTCTAAAACAGACAAGATAAAAAGACCGCATTTGTGGTCTTCACCGAGTTGAGTAGGTGAATTGAGGGTTTGGTTGTTTCATTTTTGCTTGTGATTGTTGTGTGTGTCCTAGATCATCTCTGCGCACTTGCGCCTTTCTTCTTCACTCTCTTGACTTGACCACCGTGCTCCCCCGAATCACTTCCTTTTGTCGAGATGGATCCCTGGAGCGATTTTTATCCGGATTTTGCGGATTCCTCGTACCCTCCAGCCGGTCCACCTCCCTTCTATCAGGAGGATCCTCCTCCTAGTTTTTCTGATTTTTGTACATATCCGCCTCAGCCACAGTTTCAGACCTCGGACTTCTACCCACCTCCACCTCCACCTGTGTATTATCCACCTCCACCTTCACATCCACCCGAGTCTGACCTGATGGAGTCACCTCCCTCGATCTCTATGAGTGATATCTTGAATCGGATGACAAAGCGCATTGATTTGATGAATGATGATATTGCCTTTTTGAGGAAGAATCAGATTAATGCTCCTTCCGTCAGGAATACGACTTCACGTATAGGTGATCATGGGAGCTTGCAATCGCCCAAAATACAAAAAAATGAGAAAAATTTAAAAATCCAAAAAGATTTCGGGAGACACTTGGTTGATCAAGTTGAGGAGAGAGTCCACTTGCCAGAACCCTTGACCACACATACATTCACACCTAGTCCCACCCTTGATCCCGAGGATGCCGTTGTATAGACTGCTCTTGGCATGCCTCGTGTATATGCTGATTCCGACTTCCTCCCTTGTATGGAGGAAGTCCAAAAATTCAAAAAAATGTTGACTGAACCCGAAGTGGTGGCCACTATTCATGAGATCATCCGTGCCCCACTTCAGCAGGCCATGACCCAATTATCTGCTCCTCTTCCCAAGAAGAGAAAGCGGAGGAGCAGATCTGAGCGTCACATTTTGACCATGGCCAGTGCCCTCGCCATCACACACCGTCCCATTCCCAAGAAGAAGAACACAGCTACACCTTTCATCACTTGCACCATCTCTGACCATACTTGTGATCGCACTCTCCTAGACGGCGGTGCTTCGATTAGCATACTACCCTTCTCGCTGGTACAATCTCTTCACTTAGGGCCTCTCAAGAAGACCAGGATGATCGTTCAGTTTGCTGATGGATCAATCAAGAGGCCGAAGGGTATCCTTGAAAACGCCGTTATTTCTATTCAGGGCATGAGCCACAATGTTGATTTTGTCGTGTTGCCCATGGAGAACTCCACAGGGGAGCCATCTCCAATCATCCTGGGACGACCATTCCTCGCCTCTGCGAGGGTCGTTATTGACTATGGATCAGGAGAGATTCGCTTCCGTCCTGTTGACGAGAGCGAAGTGTTGATCACCACACCCACAGTTGACCAGAGACCTGCATCTGATACACCTTCACCGACTATAGCTGACTCTGAGGCCCGTGACCTATCTGATGCTACTAGAGATACTTCCTTAGCGATCCTTGATGAGCCCCGACGGATCCCCCGAAAGGGGAGGAAGTCGGAAAGCATGGACCTCACTAATCCTCCTCCTGGTGTGTGGCGATGTGTTGATGAGATCCAGAGTATTTATGTGATTGAACCATTTGAGCAGGGGGCAGATACCAAAATAATTGAGGATGTTTATGATGTTGCCCATTACTTTGAGAGACCTCATAAGGAAACAAATGACCCATGTAAGACTAGACAGGACGGACCCGTTTTGACTACTTCCACTGATAAATCCGTTCCTGGCACTTCACAGGTCAAGATGATTGAGGTCGGTTATGATGCTGCCATTTATTTTGATAAATTCAGACCTCTTGTTGAAGACAAGGATTCAGGTGAGAGTCTTGAGGACGATCTGAGTTCGTATACTTCCACTGATGATTTCGTTCCTTTTGATTTTGACCTGGACGAGGACCCGCAGGACGACTCCGATTACACTTCTTCCGAGGATGATGAGTTTGTCCCATTTCACTTCGATATCGGCGAGACTTCCAAGGCCGGACCTAGTCGTACTTCTTCCACTCACCCGTCTGTGCCTTCACATCATAGGACCACCAAGGGAGAACCCAGCCATATTGCTTCCATTGATCAGTTCGTCCCTTTCCGTTTTGATTCCACTGAGGGTCTTCACCGTGTCGACCCTGATCGGCCTCCGTCCACTGTGGACCCCGATGTCGACATACACCATATCAGATCTATCCCTCAGCGGTCCCGCAAGAAGGTTTGCTTTCCACCTTCTGATGATCACCCATTTATGTTGTAGATTCTATCCTGTAACTCTCTTTCCATCTCCTGTTTTTGCTTGTCTACCCATCTCTCGTGTTTGCCTTGCTTAGGACGTACTTTGTCCTACGTATAGGAGGGGTAGATAAGTTGAGTGTTCTTTCTTCGTTCCGTGTCATCACTCCTGTTGTCGCCTATACTTAGGGCTTCTTTTACCCTAAGTATAGGGGGAGTGACGTGTATATCCTTCTCTATCTTCTGCCATCTTCCGATTTATTTTCTTCTATTCTTCTTTTCTTCTTTTCCTCTTATATCTTCTTCATCTACCGAAAAGGTGTCGCCCTTGTAGACAGTTTTCCATACTTAGGACGTACTTTGTCCTAAGTATAGGGGGGTTGGCACCCCGAGTTCATCTATTCTTTTTGATCCTCTCCATTGTCTCCTCTTCTTGTCTATACTTAGGGATATCTTACCCTAAGTATAGGGGGAGACAATCTGAGTATGATCTGTTCATTCCCACCCTTGACCCTCCCTGCTTTGTGTACAGTCTGCTATACTTAGGATTATTTGATCCTAAGTATAGGGGGGACGGTCAACTTCTCATTCGTTGATTCATTGATTCATTTATTATTTCTTTATTCTTTAGACTTGTCTATACTTAGTACGAGTTATGTCTTCTCTTTTCTCTTCGATCTATGAGGACATAGCTCAAGCTAAGTATAGGGGGGTCGTATATACTACGTATATACTTTAGCCATAACTCGTACTTTCGTATTTTCCTAATAATATAGCTAATAATTCTTTAAAATTCATTAAAAATTCTTTAATAAAAAGATGTGATTATTCCTCAAAATTCTTTTTGTATTTACTGATTAATAAATCAGGTGAAAATGTTTTTTTTGCAAAATGTTTGAAAAACAGTTTGAAAATCTTTGTGAACATCTATTGAAAACTATTTTGAAAATGTTTTGTTACATGTTTTCAACCTGTGTAAAAATGTGTGGTTTGTAAAATTTATTTTCTTTGTGTGAAATAAAATGTTTGAAAAATGCTTTGCAAATGGTTTGAAAAATGGTTGCAAAAATATTTGAAAAACCCATATATACTGTTTTGAAAACCTTTGCAAAATGATTTTCAAATGTGTGTACATGTTTGTAAAATATTTGTAAAAACTATTTTGGACTATAGTTTTCAAAAATTGTGTGAAAAGCTTGTGTCAAATAAGTTTGAGGAATATTTACATCACACTAAAATTCCACTATGTATATATATGTATAAAACTGACCACTTACCCTTGTAAATTCTTAAAATCTACTTCTTGTAGATATAAGAAGCACTCCCGTGTACATATTTTCACCGAGTTTTTAGCCAAAACTTTTTGTTTTCAAAAATTCCCAAAAACATTTGCAAAAATTAAAATCCAAAAACATCTGAAAAATCGTTTTGAAAAATACAAAAAAATGCATCTGCATGTGCATCATCATCTTTTCAAAAATCCATAAAATGTTCAAAAACATCTTGAAAATTACATCACAAAAATATTTTCTTGCATAGCATAGCATGAGCATTTTTCGGATTGAGTTTGACAGTTGAACAAGTCTAAGTAAAATCCGGAGATTGGAGCTTGATTGGACCTTAAAATCTACCTAATAACAGGAACCTTATAGGAACTGAGTTTGAGGTACTTCAGGTCTAGTTGACTTAATTCTTTGAGGATCACGGGACTTGGTTCAATGGATTCTTGACTGCCTAAGTAGAGTATTTCGGAGC
Source organism: Ottelia alismoides (assembly GCA_037367405.1). Classification (NCBI taxonomy): domain Eukaryota; kingdom Viridiplantae; phylum Streptophyta; class Magnoliopsida; order Alismatales; family Hydrocharitaceae; genus Ottelia; species Ottelia alismoides. The sequence goes on from JAZKJV010006031.1 coordinate 375,147, forward strand.
ACACGCACGACTCTTGTTGATAATGACCTAACTTGGACACCTGCACCTTTCACATAGCTCTCCATGGATGAGGTGGTGAGGAGGCAGTTTCCTTTGGCTTGGGGTAGCATATGAGGGTAGTACTTCTAGGCGGAACCTCTCTTCTTCTTATAGTGAAGGAAGTGCACCTCAACTTGGTCTAGTGGTGATGAAGGCTAAAGACAGAAGCCGTGGGTTGCAATAAAGCTTCAAAAGAGGGATAGTCTACTGGCTCAAGAGGAAAATTTCTTGTATATATGTTGCACCATGTAGATATGTTGTACAGATGCAATTAAAAAAAAAAAAAAAGAACTCCAAAAAAGTGGTGGGTCGGATTGAAAATTTAATAACCCCACCGGAGTGTATATAGTCCAATAAAGCAAAAGCTTATGGTATCCACGTTACATCTCATGAAGCTTGCAGCGGGAGACTTAGCTACACTGGTTGAGCTCCCAAAAGTCTATACTTCTTCCCGCTCTTCTTGAGCCGGTTGCACTTGAACTTAGAAGGGAATACCCCGCTTCTCGAGGAAAGAGTTGCTAGACCGAGGCATTAGAGTTACCAGGTTGGGGGAGGTTGTTTCTTTGTCACTTCTGAGGTGGGGAGCTACATATCACTTACACTGTACGAGTCAGATTCATAGTCATAAGAGTTTGCATATGAGTTGAAGTATTCTGACCTGGCTATTGAGGAGACTTGGACAGAGTTTTGGGATTCTCAAGGACTGTTGGATTTCAAACTTGGTTCTCATTAAGGTTCCGACCGCACTAAAATTCCAAAGGTCCGACTTAAGCTCCAAACTTTGATTTTGCGAAGACAAGTTCGATAGTTAAACTTAATCTAATTTTCTTCTTTTTCTTTTCTTTCTTTTTCTTTTGCACTTATTGCATAAGTGTTTGCTAGGGACTAGCAAAGGTAAAGTATAGGGGGATGATGAATCCACATTTCATCATCTTTATTCTATCATTTTGGCACCAAAAACCCTAGCAAATGCATGTAAATAGCCTTAAATCAAGCATCTTAGCATTCATGCATGTGCATCTAAACAGTGTATAAATTACTGTAATTAAGGCCAAAATTATAGAATAAATAAAGAAAAGAAAAAAGAATAAAATATTGTAAATATTTTATGACCCAAAACCCCCGAGACCTAGGCATCTTGATGGATAGGTCGACAAGGAATAAAGTAGGGGGAGATAAGGTCAGAAGCACAGATAAAGCACCTATACTTTCTACTCATTCTTTATTCATTTTGGGACCTAATTTTGGTTCCACTTTTTATACATCAAATAAAGAAACTTTGTACATAAAAGTTGTAGATAAATTAATAAAGAAAAAGACAAAATTGATTTCACAGAAAAGTCATGTACAGACAAAAAGATATGGTCTGAATAAGAACCCAAAATCCCAACTTCCCAGACCCGTATCTCACAAACGACAACTCCAAATGCAGTGTACTCACCTTTAATTGTATATAGAATAAAATAATCTATCCAATGGTGGTGGTTTCGCATTTGGCGGAGCTACGGTTTGAAAGTTGAGTTTTGGACCCACATTGTATACTTGTACTGAATAAAATATTCAATTTATTCTTTATTCATCATTTATTCATTTTTATATTTTTATAATTTTGTAAATATTACTTATACTGTACATGTGCATTAAAATTGAAATAAAATGCAAAAATAAAAAAATAAAAATAGAAATACTTGTATAAAGACTACATAGGTATACTGCATATACTTATACCTATATACAACACATCTGTATTTTATTAAATATACAAAATAAACCAGAAAAATAAAATAAAAATATAGTTGTATACATAAAAGTATTTTATAATTTTATAAAATCATAAATAAAAATAATAAAAATGAAATACCTAAATAAAAATAGAATACTTAAATATATAGATATAAATACTATAAAGGGCATAAATGCAAACTTGTAAAAATATAACTCATAAAAATAATTAAAAATCGGAATAAAATACTATATAAAATAATGAACATTTCTTATTAAATAACCTAAAATTAATTATATGATTTATTATTTTTAATTCAATTTACAAAAGTTTCATTTAAAATTTGTCTTTTTGCGGATGACGTGGCCCAATCAGGCCACGCCATCCGTTGACCTGGGGTCAACTCCCTGACCCCAGTTCTATGCCTCCTGGTCCGTCTCGAGTGCCCACCTTCTCGGGTTTTTCGCAGGCTACCCTTTCACCCTTTGGGGCCGCTCCCTTCTGCAAAGTTGCTCTCCTACAATCCAGCTATCACGACCATCTTCTTCCTCGAGCAGACCGTCACTGTGTAGCCTGTTCTCCCTCGATCAAGGTGCCTCGACCACCATCCTTCAAAACCAACTCCCTGACTTTCCCCTTCTCTTCGAACCACTCCACGGCCTAGCTTAGACATCCAGGTGATAGTTGCGGATCTCCGGTGACAGGGGAGCTCTCCCAGCTCCTTGTAGAGGTACGGCGAAGCCAGGAGTCGGATTCCAAGCCACCTCCGGCCACTTGGCCGTCGAGGTCATTCCTTGGGCTCCACAGCCCTTAAGGTTGTTTTCCCTTGTATTCTGCTTGCATTTTTTAACCTCGCAGTAGCTGTAGGTGCACACCCCATATTTAGTTTCGCCTAATACCCATCCAACCACCTGATCGCTACCTTGCCGAAGCTCGAAAGCTCCGGCGACCACCATCTGTTCCGCTACCGACCAACATCTCGCCAATAATAGCCAGGACACCTGCTACTTGGTACTGCTACGTTCTTCTCTCCTTGCAGGTCCTGAAGGAGGCATCTGAGCCTCAGGAGCATCTTCACCGAGCTACCTGGAGCAGTCCCTGTACACCCACGTCGTGGTGGCGCACCGGAGTCTCTCCCTCCATTTTGACACCGTCACGAGCTAGACGGACGTCCCAGGAAGCTTCCCAGGCATTTTGGAGCATCAACTCACGGCGGGGGAGCCTGATCTGGACCTGGGAAACTCGCCTCGCGGCGGGTTCATCCCTGTTCTTCGTCGACTCCTCCAAGCCGTTCGATCAGCCTTGCTCTCCCAGGCGTACAGCAGCCCTTGGATCTTGGGCCATCCACAACCGTTTGATCAGTCGCCCAGGATCTAATCGCAGCCGTTGGGCGCGAAGGGGCATCGCGCGTCCAGAGCGTGACACGTGGCTAAGTGGGACATATCCCACCGTTCATCCGCGCCTTTGACTGGGCATTTTGCATTGTAAGTCCGGCATATTTTTGTATTTAATATCTAATACTTAATCTTTCATTTGCAGTTACAAACTTTTTGTAATAATTGTTAAAAACCCCCTGAAGTTTTCGTATCTACATTTTAGTCCTTGCCAGTCCACCGCACGTGCGTGGCACGTGCACGTGGACATTTTGCGGACGAGGGCCGCGCAGTTGTGGTTTTATTATTTAGTCCACTGAACATTTTGTCATGCTATAAAATTGTAGGGAAATTTGCATTCCAGCCCCGCGATTTTGTAATATTGCAAATAGGTCCTTGCCAGATCACGTGCACAGTGCGCGTGACATTGGCAATTTTGCAGGTTCACCCTCGCGGGTTTTGGTTATTTGTAATTGGTCTAAAAATATTCAATTCAGTGTTAGTTCTCGTGGAAAAATTGCGTGATCAACCCTAGAGTTTTATCTATTTGCAGAAAAGACCCTGCCAGGCCCTTTAATTTTTGCGTGCTTGATATAATTAATTAAGGCCTTGTTTTAACTCCAAAAATTCTCAAATTTTGAATTTAAGCTACTGTGCACTTGAACTTCCACGCCACCATTTTATTTTTTGATTTTATTTTATTTTCATATTTATTAAAAATCAAAAACATCCTTTTTGTCTACTGTCTAGCTTAGAAAATGCCAAAAAATATCAAAATGCCTCTAAAAATTCCAAAAAAATTACCTAGTGCCTATTATATCCTATTTTAGTGTCAGTCCAAAAATCACTAAAAATCTCAAAAGAAAAACACTAAAAATTTAAAAACACTCAAAAACTTCAAAAAAATATATAAAATCAAGGAAAACTCTGAAAAATACAAACTCTGTTCCTGTTTGTTCTTTATTTTCTTCTCTTTATTTGAAAAATAGTGTGAAAAATTTTGGTTGTTGTTTGCTATTTTCAAATCTCATTTTATTCACAGCCAGCTTTATTTGCACTGTTTTGGTTTATTTCAGTATTTAAAAATACCAAAAACACCTTGAAAATTTTCCAAAAATCACAAAAAAAGTAAAAAACCCTAAAAAGACTAAAAACAATTTCTTTCTGAATTTCTGGTAATTTTTACTTAAGTTTTATAAATATTTTACCTTGTCTTTTATTCCATTGTCTTTAAATTCCTATATTGAAAAAGAAAAAGAAAAATATAAAATATAAAATTATAAAAATCAGAAAATTAAAAAGCAAAATACAAAATCAAAAATTAAATTAAAAATAAAAAAAATAAAAAAATTAAAAACCCACAAAAATTTCTTTCCTTGCTTGCTTAGTGTAGACACATCACACACACACACTTGTGCTTACATTTGCTTGAACTACCCTGCTTGTTCCCTGTGTTCGAACTCTCTGCATACTTGCCCGTTACATCATTTGTGCAGAGTTAAAAATAAATTTTAACTCCACATTGTTTCTAATTTGTTGATCTTAGTGTGGGTTAATTGTTGACTTTAGTCCGGATTTAGCGTGGTCACCACACCGACTGAGTTCACGCTTTGTGCTGAACTTAAGACCACCTATTTTCGGCTAAATCAGGTGTTGATCATATTCTTAAGGTAGAGACTAAGCATGCAATATAGCACACAAATCTTTCAAACTGGGGAAATGTGAATAATTAAGTCCAAGACCCTAATGACTAAGGCTGGTTAACCCAAAATCTCAAGAGCTCATAAACCAAGTGTTCTTGAACATTACTAGTCTTGTGTGAAAGTGGATGTGTCAGGGGTTAAACCAACTTATTAGTTGGTTTTTTTAGTTGGTTTTTTTTATGATTTTTTTTATGTTTTACGAAAAGTTTTTTTTCAAAAGGTTTTTTTGACAAACAAAGGCAAAGTAGTTTTTTTTGTTAGAAAAGTTTTGCTCTTTTCTTTTCAAGAGTTTTTTTTGAAAGATAGGTAGATAAGAAAGGATTTTTTTAAAGAGGATTTTTTTTAAAAGTTTTTTTTGAAAAAGGTTTTTTTTCTTTATCTTTTTTTTGAAAATATAGATAAATAAGAAAGGACACATTTTTTATTTTTTTTAGAGCAAATAAGAAAAGAGAACAAAAAACATTTCTTTTGAAAAGTTTTTTTAAGAGATTTTTTTTTGAAAAAAGTTTTTTTACCCACCCCATAATTATTGTATAATATATACAAAAATACGTGAAAGTACGAGCTATGGGTAAAGTATATATGTAATATATACACGCCCCCCTATACTTAGCATGTGCTATGTCCTCATGTCACAAGAAGCGAGAAAAAGACATAGCTCGTGCTAAGCGTAGGATGGCTAAAATAATAAGCAGTATAGAAGTCGATCCGCCCCCCTATACTAATGCTCTAGATAGCCTAAGTGTAGAAGAAGAGCAAAAATGGGGAGGATGAGGTCAAGAGGAGAAATGGATGAGTATGTACACATGGCGGTTATCGGCTCCCCCTATACTTAGGCTCTTGGTAAGCCTAAGTATAGGACAAGAGTAAGTGTGAGAACCGATGTTATCTGGAGAATATACAAAGAGGGGAGAATGTACAAGAGTGATTGAATCTGTACAGGGATCAAGAAGGTTTGTGACGGACCTTCTTGCGGGAGAGAGGGGGTGGGTAGTATACATATGTGTCGCTGTCAGAATCGTTCGTAGAGGAATAATAGTGAGGTGTGGGGAACGTCCAACGAGGGTCGACACATGGCTTCTTGCTCAAATATGGCTTCAGAACAACCGAACTAAGCTCACTCATGTAGATCACCTCATCCGGACCTGATGAGGACTCCTCAGAAAGTTCCTTCTCTGGAACATCGAAGGTAACCTTCTTAGTCGGTTTTCTAGATCCTGAAGCATCACGAGGAAGAGAAGATTGATACGTCTTAAGGAGTTCGGGGGAACACCTCAAGGAATCAATACCCGTCTTCTTCTTACCAGATGACCGACTAGAGGATGGAGCAACCGATTTATCAAGATTGGTCAATTTGGTCCCAGTTGTCTCCTTTGGTGTATGTCCTGGATGTGGTGTGTGTGAGGTTCTGACCAGAGGTTCATCATCAGATGAGTCACCATATGCATTGTAATACTCCTGTAGGGTCATCACACGTCTCTAATAAGGCACAGTGTTCTCAGTTGGCTTGACATTGTTGGGTTCTTGTGTCAGATCATCGAAATGATCAAGGCAATCCACCAAGGTCATGTCTGACTCAATGATAGCTTCTAGTCGTGAGTCCTCTCTAGAAGCTGTCGCGGTGGTGCAAGCAGTATGCGGTGTGTGGTTATAGGAAGTCTCTAAACCAATGGTCGTCTGGACAATCGGTATCTCAGGTGTAGTAGAGAGACGGGACTCAACTGTCTCTCGAAGGTCACGACTGTCTGCAACCTTACGGGTTACCTTGGAGTATCGTGTGTCCTCAAAGATCGGGTGAGGTCGGAGTGCTCCCAATGCAGAGAATTCGATCTCCCGAGTCTCGCAATCTATAGTTGCCTTAGCCAAGGCTAAGAACGGCTTCCCAAGAATGATCGAAGACTGGGTGAACTCTCCTCGATGCTCAATATCAATGATCGTGAAGTCCACCTGTAATAGAGAACCCTGGAAAGTAACGATGACTAAAATGGTTCCTCTCGACCGTTTAATAGACCGATCCGCCAACTGAATGATCTCTCTTGACTTCTTGGCAGATCCGAGTTTGAGTTTGGCAAGCACGGAGGTCGGACGGATATTAATCGGTAAGTCATCATCGATTCTTGCATGGGTGAATGTGGTATCTTTGATTTCACAATCAAACCTAGGCAACCGCTTTACTCTGCGGCTCTTGGTTTTTCTCCCTATCATGAAAGATGTGTCCATAGACACTATATGTATCTCAGTCCTTATTCTCTTATTGCCCGACCTTTTACGAATCAATTTACTTCTCACAAATCTTTTAAGGTCGGGAAAGTGTTCAATGACCATTATGAAGGGAAGCTCAAAAATCAACTCTCTATCAAGTGCTTCCCTAACTGCAGGATCAAATTTTTGTAAGTCTTTTCCATTTTCAATTTTTATGGTATTTTCTAGGTTTTCCATTTTTTTGATCTTTTTGATAGGTGAAGGTGGACTAGGAGAATGTACAGACTCATGTTTGGAGGAAAAGTGGTTAGTAGAAGAGGGAGGTAGAAGGGACTCCAGCTGTACATGACGTGTAGTCAATCCGGTGTCTTCCAGGTTTTCAAGATTCAATCCGCAAAATCCATGATCCACATTCCTACCTAGATTCTTTATCGTTCTACAAATGTCATCCTCCAATTAGTTCTCATGGTACATCATGAGAGAAGTCTACTCAGTTGGAGGATACCGCTGAGAACTTGTGATCTTATACTCAACACATCTTGACTCAGATGTGTAATACTGGGTTGAGTATGGCCTATCTGGATGGCAGATGTTGGTCAGAGCCTCATCTGGTGGAGTTAGTAGACAGGGGGTCTGTAAATTAGTCGCATGAATCCAATCCCATGTATATGTCGGCTCTCCGAATGGGTGATATGAAGGTTGGTCAATGTGGTCTCTATCACTCAGGTCAATCAAGTCAGGAAGATTGTACGGTGCAGGCCTCTCCATTCGGTTTGTCTAGTCAAGCATGTTATACCCTAAGGTTAAGTCAGGACGTGTATACAGAAATTGTTATTCTGTCCCAACTCGAGGTGAAAGTGAGGTATGTGGGGTCAACTGATTATGCCAATCATTCATCTCAGCAGTCGCTTGCTCTTCGATTTGTTCCTTGATTCCAGCAAGCGGACAAGAATATAGTGAGTCAATCCACGGTGGTTGTGGGTCAGGGGTGCCAGAATGTGGGGTAGGTGAGAAGGACGAAGAAGTGGAGAAGTCAGTCGGAGTTCTGACTTTACGGCCGGTGTATGGGTACGAGGAGGAATAAGTGGGTGGAGATGATCGGAATATGGTCGAAGAAGGGTGACTTGGATATGTTGACCAAAATTCTGACATCTTGGAAGGGAGATGGGAGAATGAAGTAGATCGAGGAAGAAAACGTGCAAGTGCACCGAATAACACACAAACAAACAAACACAAGAGCAAACCCTGAGTTCACCTACTCAACACAGTAATGGTCGCTAAAGTCCGACCGTTTATCTTTCCATTTTTAATTAGGTTATAAATCAAGATATAAATCCAATTACGCAAGGCCAAAAAGTAGGTTTTGGGCACTATCCTAGGGATGCGTCCTCACCTCTCAACAATCACAATTAGCCAAGCATACAATGAGGGTTTTGCTCTCCCGAAACAAGTGTTAATTTTAATCAGTTTTTTTTGGTCAACTCTGATTAGCAGTCTCGATTTTAAGTTTGGTTATCACTTGATTAGTCCACCAAACAAAGCACGCCTAACGATCAGTCCCGATTTCCTTTTAACCTAAGTTTCAAAAACCAAGGGGAGGGAGTCGAGAAAAGTCGATGCAAATAATGAAATCAATGATGCATGCCCAGTTCAGAAGACTTACAGTGATCCTCGCGCTCTACATGCGAGATGCAAGGCAGAATTGAAATTTTATACTATATGGATGCAAACGAGAAAACCGTTCCTAGACAGGCAGTTCTATTAGCAAGTGATGAACAAGTTAAATTTGACTAATAGTCCTGCGGTTTAAGTGCGTCTTGTTAAAAGTGATGTGTTGTTCTAAAAATTACGAGTACAAGCAAACAGATATTCTAATAAAATAAGCTCTAAGAGCCGCGAGTGCAAGTCCTATTCTACGTCAATCAACCACACGACCACGAGCAGGTCCAATGTCCAATCCAGTTACAAGTGTGAGCTCTCAAACAAGAGCCGCTGGAAAGTGCGAATTACCAAAGTTATTACAAGAATCACAGAAACTCTCTCAAAAATAAACTAATTCTCCTTGATCTTAAGCAGTCGGTGCGCGTCACGTCCGTCGACCTCTGATGCACTCCAAGTCCACTGGGCCCTCGTAAGGAAAATGAGATTCATATTAGAGAGATAAACAACAAAATATATACAAAAATATGAAAACAAATAATTGAAAGGAAATGGACTAAATACAAGGTGGCTCGGGGGTCAGACTACCCGAGTAAGTAAAAATCTAAATCCAAATTTTGAAATTAGTCCCTAAGCTGTTTGCCTCCCCGGCAACGGCGCCATCTGACGAGTCGCTAAATACGATGATTAATTTGGTCACGTTGTAGCACATGTACTTAGCGATTCAATCAGAACCGAGAGAAAATCTCCGTGAAGAGTGTCTCGGTTTAAATTTATATCCCGGGCAAGTCCGGGGTCGAACTTAGGGAGGCAAAGGAACAACTTGGGTTTAATTTGAAAATAAAGATCTAGATTTCCAAGTGGTATTTTTTTAGATTTTTTTAATGCAAGAACAAATGCAAATGCAAATGCGGGTGAATTATTACATTCAGAAAACACACAACAAGGCCAAATTAATTAAACTAGTCCAATTTAGCCAAATTATATTTTTCCTAGAGTCCTAATTCAAAAATGAATGCAAGGTACCTTTTTTTGGAATTTTATGGGTTAAAATGCAATAAATAAAAAATACACACTTTTATGGGTTTTTTTCGTAATTTCTCACACAAATAGTAAGCAAAAATTATGAAACCTTTACTGGAAAGCAAACATGGTGAAAGGAAACTAAAGTAATTTTTTTAGATTTTTTTTTGATAAAATATGAATTTTTTATGCAATTTTTAATGAAAAGAGAGCAACAGTGAGTAAATAATTTCTAATAAATCCACATTATCAAATTAATCAGAGAGCAAATTATCTCATATAGGTGTGTTTATATGGAATCCAGGAGACTTGAAATTTCACGAAAAGGATGTACGTTGATTTAATTAAAAATCAAATACTACAATCACTCTACGATTTATTTTAGGCACATGACAACTCCACTTTGGATGAAATTTGGATAGTATCTTAATCACATATCAAGGCATCATTTTTAATTTTTGTGGAATTTTTAGAGCAACCATGCGTTAGAGATAAATTTAAGTGCTCAAAATGGGTAAAATATCCAATATTTCAGTTAAACAATTATAGTTAATTACCCATAAGTCACAAAAATATCAATAAATAGTCAAAATGTAGACAATTAGTTGCTCATCATAGAGGTATTTTTCATTGAAGAAAAAGATGCAATAATGATGTCCAAATCAAAGTGCGAATACAAGGGTGTCTTTGCAATTTCAGGAAAGAAACTCACAAGCAAACTATACACAGGGACCAAACAGTAATTCCAAAAACTTAAGAAATAAAAGATGCAATTTTTACAAATAAAAAAATGATGAAAATAAACCTTCTTCTTCTCACGTGGTAGGGCACGATTGTGGAGGAACCAAAATGGGTCGGCGGCAGGTGCGGGTGGCGGAGGCACGGAGGAGGGTCGGCGGCGGTCCACGCGTGGCCACGACGGTGCGCGGAGCACGGTCGCGGTGGAGGGGCGGGGAGGCAGCTTAAAGCGGCGGCGAGAGGGACTGCGGACGGCATCGAACTGCGACGAAGAGGAGGAGCCGAGGGTCGGAGGCGGAGGAGGTGGCGCGGGGCCGCGCGCGCGGGGCTGAGCTCCGCTGCGGCGCTAGTGGTTGCCTGTGCACGGCCGCGGCGGCAGTGTAGCCGCGGAGGCTGCGACCGTGGAAGGAGGAAGGGAGGGGGGCGGCGGCGGCGCTGGCCGCTGATGCTCCTGTTTATTTTTTTTGATTTTTTACTTTTGTTTTAGTGCTGGAACTGTAATAATTTTTTGTTTTATTTTTTTTATTTTTTTAATTTTCTTTAAACAAGAGATAATATGTACACAAATAGGTGATAAAATGGAGGATGGTGATGGTGGAGTGGTTGATATCAAAATATTGGTGTTGGTCAAATAAGTAAACAAAATATTAGATAAAATAAATAACAAGGAAAAGTAGAGAAACAACTTACCTGATGTTCGCAGGATTGGCGGAGCAGCTACGCTGAACTCCTGTCGTCGCCTCGATCCGATTGGCGAAATAAAATCGAAGAGGCTATGTGAGCTCGATGGAGAACTCGTAACGCGGCGATGGTGATCGCCGCGGATCTCGCCTGAAGGAGGTCAATGCTTGAGGAAGATGAAAAGCCGCTGTCACCGACACCCGTTCCAAGCTCTCTCCTTTTTCTATAAGAATGGCGGATCCGGAAAAAATGAGGATGTACAAAAGAATATAAAGAGAAGAGAGAGGGAGGTTAGAATGGTGGTGGTGTTGAATGGGAAGTTGTATTATTGGTGGAGTTGAATGGGAGGTTGGTTGAAGAATATGGAGTAGAATGGGAGTTATTAAAAATGGTGGAGTTGAATGGAAGTTGGTGGTAGAATAGAGAAGTTATTGTAGAGAATAAATAATGATATAAAGTTGGCTACTAAAATACAATAGAGATAAGAAAAAATGGAGAATTTACAAAAGAAGATATACAACATGTACACATTTTTTTGTTTGCTTTTCTATTTTATAATTTTTTTATCTTTTTAATAATAGCTATGTACAATAAGAAAATACAATAAAATACTAAAATCAAAATACAACACCACCATTATTTTTCGTATTTTAATAATTAAGAAAGAAAAAAATGAAGAAAGAATGGACATATACATAATATACAATGTACATCTAGGTCCCAAAACCCAACTTTTGCAAATGAGCTCCGATTTTAATGAAACCACTAACGTTGGATAGATAAATTTCTAACTTGAACTTTAAATGTGAGTTTGGTGAATTTGGAGTTCATACGGAGCAGAAATTTAGCTCGGAAGTTGGTCTTTACAGTTTTTTTTCATTGGGATCTAGGAGCATTTATTTGATGTAAATTTTGGTTTGTATTTTTGTATTTTTATATACATTGTTATGAAAATGTTGGAGAAAGAATTAGCCAAAATGGAGTTGAAATGAATTTATTAAAAAAACATGAAGTTTTGGGCTATTTACATGTATAAAACTCATTTGATTTCGCGGATTTTTATTGTTAATTCATTTTGTACAATCTTATATACAATAATTAGTGTGTTTTATTTACAAGAGTTATTTTGTTAATTTATTGATTTTATGCACATTTATTTGGGATTTTACTCGGGGATTTTACTGAGATCAAGATATGAAGATGATGAATCGTGGATTCATCAGGGGACGACATCGATGAGAATTGGTGGTATGCAGTGTTCGTAGGAGGCGGAGGGTGGCCGACTAAAGGCGGTAGGCAGAGAATGGCCGAGGGTGAAAGTTGGCGTGGCGGTGGACGGTCGTACGTGGCCACAGGTTGATGGCCACGGTGGGACGCGGACTGCACCAGTGAGGTGTGCTACGGTTGGTCGCCGACGACTGTAGCCGAAGAGTGATGACGAGCGGTGCTGGGTGTTTTAATTATTTTTTATTTTTTTGATTTTTGTTAAAAAACTTTTCTTTTATTTTTTTAGTTTTTAAAATCAGGACATAAAAATGAAGAAGAGAATAAGGGAATGTGATGTGGGAAATGATGATGATGATAGAGTGGGGTGATGGTGGTTTATATGTGGCGTGCTAAAAAATACAAAGATATAAAAGATGACAAGATGAAAATAAACTTACCTACAATTGAGACGGTCACATTTGGTGTGCTCACAAGAAGCATGATCTTTGCTCGAGAAGCACGCAAGTGCAACTACGATGTTGGCCAAGAAGCCAACGGATCTCACCGGAGACAGGGCTGTTGTTGCTCGACCGCGGTTGCGTCGCTGCCACTGATTCAATTCTGGAAACTAGGCTCTCCTCACATAAATATGGATCAAAGGCAAAAATGAGGAGAATGGGATGTATATAAAGAGAAAAAATGAGAAGTTATTAAAGTAGTGGGAGGTTAATAAAATATAGGGGTTGAATTAGAAGTTAGACAATTTGGTTGAATGATGGAGTTGAATGGTGGTTATTGCAGAGAATGGAAATTAAAATAAATAAACAAAAGTATCCTACTTTAAATGAGAGAATAAAATAAAGAACAAAACAAAATGGAATATTTACAAAAGCAGGTCCATAAAAACACTATGTACATGGAATTTTTACTTTTCTAAATTGTTTTTTTCTGTTTTTAATAAAAGATCTTTACAAACTAAAAATAAAATAAAATAGTAGAAATAAAATGAACATAGAAGATTTTTTTGGATTTTTAGTAATTATGAAGAGTAAATAAAAAATAAAGAAAGAAAGAAATGTACACTATATACAATGTACACCTAGGTCCCGAAACCCAAATTTTGCAAACGAGCTCGATTTTAATGAACCCACTTCCATTTAGATAATTTTCTAACTTGAACTTTTAAAGTTAGTTTGGTGAATTTGAAGTTCAAAAGGAGTAGGAATTTGGCCGAGAAGTTGGACTTTGCAGCTTTTTCTCTTTAGGATCTTGGAGCTTTTATTTGAGGTTAAATTTCTTTTATATTTTTTGTATTTTTATATACATTTTTATGAAAAGTCAGAGAAAGAATTAGCCAAAAAAGAGTTGAAATGAAATTATTAAAAATACATGAAGTTTTGGGATATTTATAGAAGAAAAACACCTTTATTTTGTGACTTTTTATTATTAATTTATTTTGTGCAATCTAATATACAATAATTAGTGTGTTTTCTTTACAAAAGTCATTTATCTAATTTACTGATTTTATATGTATTTATTTGAGATTTTACTCAGTGGTTTTGCTAAGACCAAGATATTGATATGATGAATCACAGACTCTTCACCCCCCCTATACTTAAACTTAGCTAGTCCTCAAGCAATAAGGAATGAATAAGCTGGATTATCCCATGACTGTGCATGTTAATACAAGACTTGATCCGTTCAAGAACTCTCGATTTTAGAGATTCTAAACATCTACGATGAACCAAGCTCTAGTCAAAAGGTATCCAATTTCCCTAATCATCGGACTCTCTCTGTATACATATATAATAGGGATATGACTGAAGTGTTAACTGCAGTTACAAGAGTAGAGTCGCAACGTCACCCAAGGTTCCAGTCCAAGAGACTCTCCTACGAACCCGATCCTCAATACTAGAGAATAGACCATTTCTTGCATCCATTCCACCATCTCTTTAGTTGTCAGACTTAAAAGTCTAGATGGAAGGCTAGTTGATGGACAACATAGGATTGTGTCATTTCTTCTCTCCCGCTCATTGGAACGAGGATCCTCTCGAGTGCCTTATTAACTCAACACATTTATTTTTTTCGTTGGTCAGTGTGTCCGTCAAAAGAAGTTGGAGTCGTAAGCACTTATTTTCATGGGAGTACACCGGGGTCTGCCTTTTTTAGTATCTATTATACCTTCTACACCCAAAATTGTAGCATTAAAGATGCAGAGCCATATTTTGGTGCAAGCCTGACTCCTGGTCCTAATAGTGGTGGTCTAAGTCGACACTTTGAAATGGCTGGGAGCGCTCGCTTTTGGGGGAAGCTCCTTGATATTTCACTTTGTATGGTGAGAGCTTTTCTTTGAACATTGATATTTCTTTTCTTTGCTTTTTGGCTAGCTCCACTGCTTTTATTAAGGGTTGGCGTACAGTGATAACCAATTTTCCTAGATTTCATCACACTATGGCACATAGATAAATGTAAAGAGATAGTACAAGAGCCATGTTCGTATATTGTCTAAAGATGTTGACACTCAGGTTTCATGTAGCCTTAATTGATTTTATCCCATCCTCGAGCATCATCAAATCAAGTCCAAACTCAAATCCCTCATCCCAATTACTCACGTGAAATTTCAACTAATCTCATCATAAATGCGATAGTGTATGTAAGGTGGTGATCATATTCTTAAGGTGGAGACTAAGCACATGCAATATAGCACACAAATATTTCAAACCAGGGATATGTGAATAATTAATTCAAGGACCTAATGACTAAGGCTGGTTAACTCAAAATTTCAAGACCTCAAAAACCAAGTGTTCTTGAATATCACAAGTCTTGTCTGAATGTGAATGTGTCAATGATTAAACCACCTTATTGGTTAGTTTTTTTGTGATTTTTCTAGATAATTTTTTTTAAAAACAAAAGAAAATATGAAACTTTTTTTATAATTTTTTTGCTTGTTAAAAGGTTTTTTTGAAGAAGTTTTTTTATGAAACTACGATAAATAAGAAAGAACTTTTTTTTTAAATTTTTATTAAGAAAATAAGGGGGAAAAGTTAATAATATTTTAAAGTTTTTTAGGAGATTTTTTTTAAAAAATTCTTTTAAAAGGGTTTTTTAAAAAGATTTTTTTACCCATACCATAATTACTGTATAATATATACAAAAATATGTGAAAGTATGAGCTATGGGTAAAGTGTATATGTGTGTCTGTGTGTGTCTATATATACATACATATAGGCCCCCCTTTACTTAGCTTGCATTATGTTCTCGTGCTAAGCATAGGACGACTAGATTAACAAAAAGTATAGAAGTCGATCCGCCCCCTCCCCCCATGCTTAGACTCTATTCAGCCTGAGTGTAGAAGAAGAGCAACAATGGGGCGGAGGAGGTCATGAGGAGAAATGGACGAATATATACACATGGTGGGCATCGGTTCCCCCTATACTTAGGCTTTGGTCAATGATGGATCCGAAATCGTACTTGTTAAAGAAAGAAATAATCTACATCTACATATAATAATTGAAATTGACATTCTTATTTGATAAGATCAAAGTCTAAGAATTGTATCTCATTCCTCTTATAACACTTGCAATTGGTTGCATATGAATTAGAAGTCTGGAATTTGATCTTCAAGTTTTATAGTCATCTACATGAATATTGATGCAATTGTTGCAACAATCTCTATTGGATAGATAGACTTCAAAATTTCAATGGGAGAGCCCTTAGTCTTAGAGAAAGTCTATATAACATAGATATTAGAATAAACTCATTGTTTATTTCTAAATATTTGAAATAAACATGAATTCTGAAATGGATATGTCATAAAGAGTTATGATAGATATAATTTAGATAATAATCTAACATCTAGAGGACTCTACTAAATTAGAAAATTAATGAATGGTTCATTAAGATTTTTAATAGATAAAATTAAACCTTTAAAGATCAATAGGTGGATGAAGATCATTTGACAATGATCTAGCATCAAACCTTGGACATATGTCCATTGATGAGATCAATAGACTTGTAAGAGATGAAAATTTCGAACGTTTGAAATTTCAAAATATACGTACTTATGAATATTGTATTCAAAGTAAAATATCCAATACACCCATCTTTGGTAATGGTGATATATGATGAGGTATTTGAGATCTCATTCATATTGATGTATGTGGATCATCAATATCAGAATAAACATTATGTATATGTGATATCTATTAATGATTATTTTTTATGTGAGATTTCTTTCATTCACCTTAGAAAGCTTTGAAATGTTCAAAGATTTCGCAATTTTGTTTTAGAACCAAAGTTTAAAGAAAAATGAAAATGATACATTTACATCATGTATGACACGATCAATTGATTTTTAGCATAATTTTCTATTAGTTTCCATGTATATATGTAGTGGAGACCACAATATATATCATTAATAATGTTCCATGCAAGTAAGCTGGAATCTCGCACCAAAGAATGCTACTTCATTAGGAAAATAAAGGATGGTACTGGATGCCTAGTTTATGACCTCGATATTCTTAAAAGAACTCATCTATGAGAATGTGATTCCTAGAGGATGACTCTCTTGAGAATCATGATGAAAATGAAGTAAAGGAGCTCATTTAACCTTGAGATGATAATGAGGCTCTTGAAATTGGAAACTAAAAGGACAATTAAAGATGAAACACTAATACCTCTTCAAATGAGTTCGAGGTTGTATTTCATGTGTCAGTTAATTGTGACACTGATCTGACTTCATGTGATGAGGCTCATACAGTTCATATCATGGAAAGATGCATGTTAGCAATAAAAGTCTAAAGTATACTTCATGTACAAATGTTGTATATGGACCCTTGAGGATCCACCAATATGGGTAAGACCCATTAATATGTAAATAGATCTTCAAGAGAAAGAAGAAACCTTATGAGAGGGTAGAGACCTTCAAAGTATGGTTTGTATCCACAAGATACACATCGAAGAGAAAACATCGCTAGCTATGAGACTTGATTTCTAGTGACCATGCTTAAACTCATCGGAATATTGCTAACTATAGCTACACAACTTGACATCGACATCTTCAAGAGGGAAGTCAAAATTGCGTTCCTCTATGAATACCTCTCTAAGTATATTCACATGAAGTAGACCCAAGGATTCATGGACGAGGAAAGCAAGGTGTGTAATCTAAAGAACTCCAGCAGTGTACTCAAATAAGCTTCTTGTAGTTGGAACATAATATATTATGAAATTATAAATGTTATGATTTCATATAGAATCTTTATGAACCATGTAAAGCTTAGAGGGAGTGCCATTGTGTTCATTATGCTAAATGTAGATGATATCCTAATCATTTGAAATGACATGTAGATAATAACAAGTGTTTTATAAGCCTTATTATAATATTTTTTATAATAATAAGTGTTTTATATGGATAATAATAAGTGCCATATGTCTACCACATAGTGGGAGTAGTAAACTATTACTTATCCGTCTATGTAGATAAAACAATTGATTGCAGTAATAACAATATCTTCAAAGAGGACATGACTTTCGAGATAGTGATCTCTAAGTCTTATCTTCAAGAACATAAGACTTTATAGATAGTGATATAAAAGTTCATAATCGCAGATACCTTAGGGAATAGAGATTTCTGGGAATAAGGGTATTCTAATAAGGATTATGGAAATACTGGTTATACTAATTATCAAGCTGTAGTGTCAAGGACACTATAACTGACAATATTGAGTAATTGGTTGCATAGGATGCAATATTCGCATAAAATGCGAGCACTATTACTAGGAGATATGCAGGTGTTGTAAAAGGACTTGGCATATTCTTTTGGGAACAAAATAATTAATCAGCTTACCTAGCTATTTTCTAAATATCCTGTAATTGTCACATGAGTGTGAGTTTAAAGATTAGTCCACTAATGGCTCTTTGGCTAGTGGGAGATTGTTGGACAAGCGAGCGCATGACAAGCCATTACGCTATAAATGTTATTACGAATATCATTCCCTGATTTGAAATGAAGACTAATTAATTTGCACAATAGGTTCCTTAGTACAATTAGGGATATGTACCATGACAATCTTAATGATCCTATAGCAATTGATTAAATTGTTGAATCATAGAGTTTGGTGCTTGGATGAATATATAAAGAGTTAGATTAAGGACTCATCGAGCAGCATCAAATGAATAGTAAAGTGATGATCTCTAGCCAGAGGAGGATATGGCAATCGTCTCTCTTAAGGCTAATATAAAACTGATCTCTTGATGCAGGTCCCTTGCTTAGCAACTGAGATTCAGAGGTGTTATACAGGTTAGATCAAAGAGTTGACTTAACAAGATGGAGAAAACTAAAGTCCTATGTTGTATGCTGTCATGATATAGGCAAGCATCCTCTGACCGGAGACAGATGTTTTACTATATGTTTGGGTATGCACATTTGGCAGACCAATAGGTTGATGACCTAATAAATGTTTATACACCGACATGCTAGTGTGACAACAAGGGCATATGAGTAATACGATCTCTCAAAGGGATCACACATGTTCATTATTGAACCAGAAGATACGAGCTCACTCATGAGTTATTGGAAGACTCAAATTCCGCGCACGATCGTCTTACTTTGTAAGCTTGACTAAATTTTTCGGTTTGATATATACTTTTGAAAACTATTTGATCGAGACCTAGGTATGATATATGATTTTGGAAAGTATATGAGAGATACTAACTCAAAATGTTCAAATGAGAAACTTACTAATAAAATACTGATGTAGGCAGTGTGAAATAGATCTTATACTTTGGGTTTATTCTGGATCTTCTAGTATGTAGGATGTACAGGTATTGGGAATACTTGAGGGTGATGTGATCATAAGTGATTTTATAACCATGATGCTTCCGTTCCTAAGGAGAGATGAAATGGGTCTGGATTTCAGTGACTCCTCTCAAATAGAAGTAATCTGATCTTGGTCCAAATGTTGGACATTGATCTGAATGTGATTCAGAGGAAATGAGAAGATTAGACTTGCGGTCTTGATTTAATCAAGAATCTATGAGTGGTCCACAATATCTAGATTTGAGATGTGATTTCAATATCCAAGTCACTATATGTGGAACAATACGATCGCCCAGTCCTTATCTCCAAGTATCCACGGAGAAATCACATTATCCCTTGAAAGAGTTCATGGATAATTTCAATGTTGATATATGTATCCGAGCATTGAAAAATTTGATAATTAATTGTGATATTATTATCATAATTAATATGAATTTGATTCATATTATAATGAGAATTATCTAATATAATTCAATTTGATTTAATTATCAAATATGTAAATAACGTGGTTGTGATTCATATTATTTGGGCACATGAGAATAGAAATCCAAGATGGTTAAATGTGATTTAGTTATCATGGATATGAATAATATGGATATCACTATACATTTTAATCAAATATATTATAAATGTGATTATAATATATAAGAGAGAGCTAATTGTAATTTATATTTGTTAATTAATTGTCCATGTGAATTGCATTCAGATTGGACAATTAATTGAAAATGTAAGTTAAATTTTATTTTGGGTTGTGAATGTGATTCAAAAATTTTTAATGGCAAGATTGCAATATTCTCAAAAAATTATGAATTATAGTTGTGAAATAATCTACGACAATTGTGGTTGTAAATATTGGAGATACATGGAATCATGCAATCTTGTAGATTGCATTACAATCTCGCTTAATGGGAGTAGGGACAGCCACCAATTCCTACAATGAAAGTGTGGCCATCCACCACTCCTATATGGAAGAGGAGATTCTCCTTTCTATTGTCTTCAAGATTAATTGATTTAATTTTATGATTAAATTATAATGCTTTATTAATATGTATATTTAATCTAACTAAATTAGATGTTTTTCATTTTTCCAACAAAATCTTTGCCACTGAAAGAAGCACAAGACAATCTCATCCATTAATTTTGTGTAGTCCATGGATTGTGATCCATGGACTCACAAAACCCTATATAAAAAGAGCACCCCTTGCCCTTCTAATCTATTTACAAGTTTACATCAACTCTCTCTCTCTAATTCTCTACCTGCTCTCTCTCCCCCTGTGGATGTCCACCATGAAGCCCTAGAGAGAGTCGCTCTCGTCGCAGCATTGCAGTTATGCTGCCAAGCAGTTTTCTCATAGATCTTCATCTCCTTCGGTGCACCTCACTCTTTAATAAGACATTGGATCATCAACATGGATTGCGTGACGAGATCAGGAGACTCGTTGCTTGGATCATCAACATGGTTTGCGTGAAGCAAACATTTCATCAACATTCTCGCAAGCATCTCCTCCATCGGATCGGACATGAGACAAGAGGTCTCTTCATTCAGAGACTCGATTGCACTCAATCTTCAAGAGGTAACACTAGTACTTGTTCGTGGTTTAGATGAAATGATCCGAGAAGCATTCTTGGATCATGTGGTTTCATTGCATTATAATATTTTAAATTCTGCTACTTTGAGCCGCTAGTGCGACTAGTCGCTCCCGATCGCATACGATGTAAATTTCATGATTTCGTGATGATCTTAAGGATCTTTCCATATCCTAAAGGCTTGGGGTGACAGGAGGCGGTGTGGTCTGGCATCTAGGGAAGGGGTCTTGGGGGATGGGTGGCAACGTGGTCGGGTATCCACGGAAGGGTAATTTGGGGGGGGGGGTCGGCATGGTCGGGCATCTAAGGAAGAGAGTGGTGGGATGAGGGGTCGACATGGTCGGGCATCTAGGGAAGAGGACAAACATCTAGGGAGGGAGAGGGGACGGGGTCAGCGTGGCACTTCCACAGGGGAGGCATGGTCGGGCCTCCTTGGAAGGGGGAGGCTTCGACCTTCTATAGGGTGGTGTCATCGGGATTATAGGGGAGGTTCGACGGCGGTGGAGCTGAAGGATATGGTTAGATCCTCAAGCGCATCACGGAAGCGTTATCATCGTATCGGATACGACGAAGAACGACTAGTCGCACTAGTTGTTCTATGCAGCGGAAATTAAAAATTTTTCATGTGACGAAACCACATGATCCAAGAACACTTCTCGGATCGTTTCGTCTAAACCACAACCAAGTATTAGGTTTACCTCTTGAAGCGTGGTTGCGATCAAGTCTCTAAACGAAGAGACCTCCTGTCTCAAGTCCGATCCGTCGGAGGAGACGCTTGCGAGCGCGGGGATGAACCGCGTGCTTCTCGCAATCCATGTTGATGATCCAAGCGGCGGATCTCCTGATCTCGACACACGAGATCCGATGTCTTCTTCATGAGCGGGGCGCACCGAAGGAGACGGAGATCCACGAGCAAACCATCGGGCAACATAACGACGATGCCGCGGCGATGGAGAACCTCTCTAGGGCATCCATGGTGGAGGGCCACATGAGAGAGATGGAGAGAGGACGTGTAGAGAGAATGAGAGAGAGAGAGAGATTTTGTTGCCTCAACTTATGTGTCTAGAAGAGCAATGGGGTGCCTCTCCTTTTATAGGGTTTTGGAATCCATGGATCTCAATCCATGTGTCAACACAAATCCAATGGTCCACATCAATTTGTGTTTCTTTCAATGGTCATGATTTGTTGCTAAAAACACAACAACAATTAATTTAATTTAAATTAAATATATGTTGATAAATCAACACAATTTAATTACAAAAATTAAATCATCAATACATGGAGATAATGAAAGGAGAGAAAGCCTCCTTCCATGTGGAGAGGGGGGACGACCTCCCTTTCCTAATGGGAGTGGTGGCCGTCCACCCTCCTCCATTAGGAAGGTGGCTATTTCACCTTTTATGTAATCTCCATTATTTGCAACAACTTTTGTTGCAAATTATTTCACAAAAAATAAATCCAATTTATTTTGTGAACATTGCAATCATGCCATTGAAAAATTGTGAATCACATTCACAACCCAAAACAAAATGTAAATTACATTTTCAATTTGATGTCCAATGTGAATCCAATTCACATTAACATTTAATTAACAAATGTAAATTACAAATAGCTCTATATTATAAATCACACTTATAATATATATGACTAATATGGATATTGCTATCCACATTATTCATATCCATGATAATTAAATCATATTTAATCATCTTGGATCTCTATTCTCTTGTGTCCAAATAATATGAATCACATTCACATTATTTACATCTTTGATAATTAAATCTCATTTAATTATCTAAGATAACTCTCTTTATAATATGAATCAAATTCATATTACTCATGATAATTAAATCACATTTAATTATCCATTTTCTCAATGCTCGAATACATATATCAACAATAGAATTATCCATGAACTCCTTCAAGGATAATGCGATTTCTCCGCAGATACTTGGAGATAAGGACAGGGAGATTGTATTGTTCCACGTATAGTGACATGGATATTGAGATCGTATCTCAAATCCAGATCGCGGGCCTCCCATAGATACTTGATTAAATCAAGACCGTAAATCTAATCTTCTCATTGTATCTGAATCACATTCAGATCAACGTCCAATATTTGGACCAAGATCAGATCACTTCTCTACTGAGAGGAGTCACTAAAATCCAGACCCGTTTCATCACTCCCTAGGAATGGAAGCGTCATGGTTATACAATCGTTTATGATCACATCACCCTCAGGTATTCCCAATACCTGTACATCTTGCATACTGGAAGACTCAGACTAAACCCGAAGTATTCGATCAACTTTATACTGTCTACTTCATGGTTTTATCAGTAAGTTTCTCATTCGATCATTGGGAGTCGGTATCGATCATATACTTTCCAAAAGCATATATCATACCTAGGTCTTGATCATATACTTTCCAAAAGTATATATCAAACCTACAAATTCAGTCAAGCTTCCAAAGCGAGACGACCGTGCGCACGGAATTTGATTCTTCCCAATATCTCATGAGTGAGCTCATGTCTTCCGGTTCAGTAACTGAACCTGTATGATCCCTTTGAGAGATCGTATTGCTCATATGCCCATATATGCACACCAGCGCGCCGGTGTGTAGACCTTGATTAGGTCATCAACCTATTGGTCTGCCAAATGTACATACTTAGACACATAGCAACACATCTGTCTCCGGTCAGAGGATGCGTGCCTATATCCTGACAGCATACGATATAGGACTTTGGTTATCTCGATCTCGTTAAGTCAACTCTTTGACCTAACTAATCTGACACCTCCGAATCTCTATTCCTATGCAGAGGACCTGCATCAAGAGGTCGGTCAGATATCAGCTTTCAGAGATAAGGATTGCCATCTCCTACTCAGGCTGGAGATCATCTCTTAACAATCATCTGACGGTGCTTGATGAGTCCTCAATCTAACTCTTTAGATATTCATTCAAGCACCAGCCTCTATGATTCAATAGTTGAATCAACAGCTGTATAATCATCAAGATGGCCATGGTACATAACCCTAATTGTACTAAGGGACCTATTATGCAAATTATGCATTCTTCATTTCAGATTAAGGAGTGAATTGCAATAGCATTTATTGCATAATGGCTCGCCGTGGGCTCGCATTTCCAACAGGAGCTTCCATCGTGGGGCTTAAACGTTGATGGTGGTCGTGTTTCCTAGTTGGAGGACAAGTAGGGGGAAGGAGAGTTTCCTAGTGGAGGTCAGGCTTCATGAGTGAGGACATCGGAGGGGGAGGGGTTGCTTGGATGGAGTAGGTTGGTGCAGGAAGAAGAAGATAAGAGAGAGAACAATATGGCATGATTTGCATATAAGAATGATCATTAAGGGTAATTCTTTCTTTTTTTAATGGAAACCATAAAAAATAACATGCATCCCAAACTGAACATAACATAAGGTTATGTCATGTATGAGTTAAGCATTATTCATGGTTTCTCATGTACTTACAAATTATCGAGGGCTCGTAAGCATTAAATTAGTCAGTGTTATGGTTGTAAATATCCCACTGTATTTTGAAGGATATGGTGAGATCCTTAAGTGCATCACGGAAGCGTGAGGATCACATCGTATGCGATCGGGAGCGACTAGTCATACTAGTTGCTCTATGCAGTGGAAATTAAAAGTTTTCATGTGACGAAACCACATGATCCCATAACACTTCTTGGATCATTTCATCTAAACCACAAACAAGTAATAGGATTACCTCTTGAAGCGTGGTTGCGATTGAGTCTCTAAATGAAGAGACCTCCTGTCTCAAGTCCTATCCGACGGAGGAGACGCTTGCGAGTGTGTTGATGAAATACATGCTTCTCACAATCAATGTTGACGATCCAAGCGGGGGATCTTCGTATCTCGACACACGAGATCCGACTTCTTCTTCACGAGCGATGCGCACCAAAGGAGACAGAGATCCACAAACAAGCTATTGAGAAGCATAACGACGCTGTGGCGATGGAGAATCTCTCTAGGACATCCATGGTGGATGGCCACATGAAAGAGAGAGAGTAGTCGTGTAGAGAGAAATAGAGAGAGAGAGACTTATGTTCTCATCGTGTAAAGAAGAGTAATGGGGTGCCTCTCCTTTTATAATATTTTGGGATCCTTGGATCTCAATCCGTGGGGAACACAAATCCAATGGCTCTCATTGATTTGTGTTTCTTTTAATGGCTAAGATTTGTGTTGGTAGAAACCAACAACAATTAATTTTATTTTTATTAAATCTATATTGATAAATAAATATAAATCAATCCCAAATTAAATCAATCAAGCATGGAGATTATGGAGTGAATATTGCCCCCTTCCATAATATTGGAATTGGTAGCAATCTCATGCGATCTCATGATATCTCATGAGATTACATTATTCAATAGAAATCTCCAAGATTTACAACAGCACTTGTTGTAAATTATTCTACAAAAGTAATTCATAATTACTTTGTGTTGTCCAATGTGAATCCAATAAACATCAATGTTTAATTAACAAGTGTAAATTATAAATAGCTCTCTATTATATATTATAATTAACATTTATAATATTTATGACTAATATGGATATTGCTATACACATTATTCATATCCACGATAAATAAATCACATTTAATCATCTTCGATCACTATTCTCGTGTGCCCAAATAATATGAATCGCATTCACATTATTCACATCTTTGATAATTAAATCACATTTAATTATCTTATATAACTCTCCTTATAAAATGAATCAAATCATAGTATTCATGATAATTAAATCACATTTAATTATCAATTTTCTCAATGCTCGGACAGACATATCAACAATGAAATTATCCTGAACTCTTTTAAGGATAATGTGCTTTCTCCGCGGATACTTGGAGATAAGGACATGGCGATTGTATTGCTCCACGTATAGTGACTTGGA
Source organism: Ottelia alismoides (assembly GCA_037367405.1). NCBI lineage: Eukaryota > Viridiplantae > Streptophyta > Magnoliopsida > Alismatales > Hydrocharitaceae > Ottelia > Ottelia alismoides. Next base: position 400,824 of record JAZKJV010006031.1, read on the forward strand.
TATTGAGATCATATCTCAAATCCAGATAGCGAGCCTCCCATGGATGCTTGATGAAATCAAAATCGCAAATCTAATCTTTTCATTGCATCTGGATCACATTCAGATCAATGTCCAACAATTGGACCACGATCAGATTACTTCTCTATTGAGAGGAGTCACTAAAATGCAGACCCGTTTCAGCACTCTCTAAGAATGGAAGCGTCATGGTGATACAATCATTTACGATCACATCACCCTCAGGTATTCCCAATACCTATACATCCTGCATACTGGAAGACTTAAAATAAAACGCAAGTATTAGATAAACTTTACACTTTCTACTTTAAGGATTTTATCAGTAAGTTTCTCATTCGATCACTGGCAGTTGGTATCAATCATATACATTCCAAAAGCATAAATTATTGGAAATGCGAGCCCACGGTGAGCCATTATGCAATAAATATTATTGCATATATCATTCCCTGATCTGAAATGAAGAATGAATGATTTGCATAATAGGTCCCTTAGTACAATTAGGGTTACGTACCATGGTCATCTTAATAATCATACAACTTTTGATTCAAATATCGAATCATAGAGGCTAGTGCTTGGATGAATATCTAAATGGTTAGATTGAGGACTCATCAAGCACCGTCAAATGATTATTAAGAGATGATCTCCAGCCTGAGTAGGAGATGGCAATCCTTATCTCTGAAGGCTGATATCTGACCGACCTCTTGATGCAGGTCCTCTGCATAGGAATAGATATTCAGAGGTGTCAGATTAGTTAGGTCAAGGAGTTGACTTAACGAGATCGAGATAGCCAAAGTCCTATATTGTATGTTGTCATGATATAGGCATGCATCCTCTGACCGAAGACAGATGTGTTACTATATGTCTGAGTATGTACATTTGGCAGACCAATAGGTTGATGACCTAATCAAGGTCTATACGCCGGCGTGTTGGTGTGCATATAAGGGCATATGAATAATACGATCTCTCAAAGGGATCATACAGGTTCAGTCACTGAACCGGAAGGCATGAGCTCACTCATGAGATCTTGGGAAGAATCAAATTTCATGCGCTTGGTCGTCACGCTTTGGAAGCTTGACTGAATTTGTAGGTTTGATATATACTTTTGGAAAGTATTTGATCAAGACATAGGTACGATATACGCTTTTGGAAAGTGTACGATTGATACCAACTCCCAATGATCGAATGAGAAACTTACTGATAAAACCATGAAGTAGACTGTATAAAGGTGATCCAATACTTCGGGTTTAATCTGAGTATTCCAGTATGCAGGATGTACAGGTATTGGGAATACCTGAGGGTGATGTGATCATAAACGATTGTATAATCGTGACGCTTCCATTCCAAGGGAGTGATGAAATGGGTCTCGATTTTAGTGACTCCTCTCAGTAGAGAAGTGATCTGATCTTCGTCCATGTGTTGGACATTGATCTGAATGTGATTCAGATACAATGAGAAGATTAGATTTATGGACTTGATTTAATCAAGCATCTACGGGAGGCCCGCTATCTGGATTTGAGATATGATCTCAATATCCATGTCACTATACGTGGAACAATACAATCGCCCTGTTCTTATCTCCACGTATATGCGGAGAGATTGCATTATTCTTGAAGGGTTCAAGAATAATTCCATAAGATCTAAGCAATGAAGAAATCATGATTAAATGTGATTTAATCATCTTGATGTATGAAGAAATTATCCAATATAATTAAATGTGATTTAATTAATGTGGATAAGAGTAATGTGGATAGAAATATCCAATTATTCATAATATATTATAAATGTGATTTATAATGTATTAGAGAGAGCTAATTATAATTTATATGTGTTGATTAGTTATTATGTGTATTGGATACACATTGTGTAATTAATTGACAATGTAAATTATATGTTGTTTTCGGTTGTGAATATGATTCACAATTTTTCCATGGCAAGACTGCAATATTCTCAAATATAATTGTGAATTATTTTTGAAGAATAAAACCCAACAAATAAATAACAGGAGATTTCCATGGAGATATGCAATCTCATGAATTATCATGAGATTGCTCTCCCCATGGAAATAAGTGGGCGGCACACCATTCCTAATAGGAATGTGTGGCCGTCCACATGGAAGGTGCATGGAGATGAAATCTCCATGCACATTCTCTCCTTATTTTTTGGGTTTGATTTAGGACTAATTTATATTTGATTTTGTAGAATATATTTTAATCCAAATTTGTTGATTTTACCAACAACAATATTGACCATTGGATTGATATAAATCAATCTCATCCATTGATTTTACATGTCACATGGATTGAGATCCATGGATCCCAAAACCCTATAAATAGAGAGTCATACCATGCTCTCTATTTACATGCATTATTGGAGCTCTCTCTCCCTCTTTCTTCATACATGACAGCCCTCTCTCCCTCTGATATTGGTTGTCGTCCACCATACCCTAGAGGAGGGAATCATCGACACCATCGCCACCGCGCCGCCGCTTCGACGTTCTTCGGTTCTCCGTCTTCTTGGTGTGCCATGCCCACTAAGTACATGTTCGATCTCGTGCGACGAGATCAGGAGAAACCGCGCTTGGATCAACTTCTTGGATTGCGAGGACAATGCGGTTCATCCCCACGCTCGCAAGCAGTCTCGCCGAGGATCGGACTTGAGACAGGAGGTCTCTTCTCTTAGAGACTTGATCAACCACACTTCAAGAGGTATTGCATTATACTTGTTGTGGTTATAGATGAAACAATTTGAGAATGGTTCTGGGATCATGTGGTTTCATCGAATAAAAATTTTAAATTCGACTGCATTGAACAACTAGTACGACTAGTCGTTCTTCGTCGTATCTGATACGACGATCACGCTTCCGTGATGCGCTTGAGTATCATTCCATATCCTTCAAATGGTATCAGAGCCAGGTTGACGGTTTTGAATGTGATTCGAAAACCGAGGACGACTTGGGTTCGTTAAGGTCGCGAAAGTTTTTGTCGCATTTGATTTCACCTATCTGTTTAGTAAATAATTTCGGCAATGTTTAAAATATTTAAGCACGAATTATTTCCATGGATTTTGCTTCCCATTAAATAAGAAAGCAATAGGATCTGAGTTTTCATAAATCGGATTTCGTGTGATCGAGATATGGTTGTTTTAATGAACATGTATACACTGTTACGGGAACTGCAGATCTTAACATGATTAAAGAGTTAATTACTGCTTTGATCCGCCTCGAAATGCGTGAAATATCACTTGGCTTCTATCCTAAATCAAGTTAGCAATCTTTGAAAATTGAGTTTGACTAATTTGGATTTAAATTGATTGAGAAATGTTAATATTAGTGAGTAGGGGTCATTACTGAAATTACAATCCTAATCTAGAACCAAGTGATTCTCAATTAGTGAAATTAATTGTTAATTTCGTGAAATAATCATGAAAAATATTTATGAAATATTGTAAGATGATTATTTACATAATTGACTTGACCTCAACCAATTAATTGATTGGATTTGATCTAAATCTTAATTGGAAACACAATCATAAAACATGATGCTTGAATAGTGATTGTCATTTAATCAATTAGTGAAATTAAATTGTCTAATTTCCTAGAATAATTGTGCATAAATATTTGTAGAATATTTGATGATAATTATTTCCTTAAATGACATTGACTTAACCAATAATTGATTATATATGATCTAGATCACTAATTGGTTACATGATCAACATTCCAACAAACATGTTGCTTGGTAGGACTTGGGATTTATTTAGAAAATCTCATTATAATGTTAATCAAAAATTGTTTTGATTATTATTATATGGTATAATTTCGGTTGAAGAACCGATGATCATCTCAAATACAAAGTGATTTATTTTGCATTATCCTTTCCTGAGGTGGATTTGGTGTCTAGTCGGAGAGTATTGGGGTTGCGGGTTGCAATGTATGTGGTCCGTACCACTCTCGTCGGTACTGGCCATGACAGCAGGTAGGGTTAGTATAATGCTTAGGAAATCATAATGTATTTCTAATTATTAAAATTCGAAATAATACGTATTTGAGATAATACCATAATTCAAGTAACAATAAAAAAATGTTTGTTGGATATTAATTGGATCATTAATTTAATATGATTAGATTAATTAGAATCCAATTAAAATTAAAACACTCTATTATGAATAGAGATGTTATTTCCCTTGTAAGAATTAATCATAATGAATATGATTCATAATGATTAATTAGAATTTGAATATGATATGGAGGATCGCATAAGTGACATCCATGGTCTCCCGCAAGGCGAATGGTTCCGTCGCCAGGGATAGTATGTAGGAGACGCATGTCCGAAGTGACAGCTCCTGTATGCAAGCGCATCTGGATCGGGCTCTTTGCTTCTCGAAAGAGTAAGGCCGTATACGTAGTGACCCCAATATCGGATCCTCATATTATTGGGATGATATTGGATTGCGTATAGCAAGTACTATTCCTGTTGACGGTTGGTTCAATTAATGGCGGGTCAACATCGCCTTAGGGGTGGTGGGCCCAGGTGTTAAAGACCGAATTGGGAAATGCAAGTTGGACTTGCAAGGGGGAATATGTTCCCGCTTCTTTTTATCCGAGTTGCAGATTCTCATATTATTGGGACGTAACAAAGATAAGGAAGGAGATCCCAGATCTTGCTGAGATATAATGGTAAGTACATCTCTTACATTGAAAGTGATTAAGGGAATGAACTTTCAGTGTTGACAAGACAAGACAACTTTGATATAGAAATTCCTAAATCAAAGTAATATATATATATATATATATTTATGCAAATTTCTTATTTCAGATAATCCTTCATTAAAACCCACTCAAGGATATACTCAATAACAACCAGTAAAATATCATGGATTGGACTCATGATCCAGATATTGTACTTGCAGTTGGACTTATAATGTATTGGTTGCAATGTGCAAGTTTCCTCATAATAATGAGGAATGACAATTAAATGGATAATAGGACTACAACCCTAGGGTTTGTATGTATCTATAGTCTTGATCTCTCATCGGATGTACTTTGGAAGTGACATGTCGATGATGATCGCAATTGTCAAATAATCATTATAAAATTAATGAAGATATTCTGGCATACATATGTGCTCTTGACATTTATCATGAAAGAGATGGTTCACTGCATCATGCAGAATGGTGGCCCTATAGGAGATGATGTATTCAAATTGTTTGAGTACCTACCTGAACCTATGTTTTAATAGTTTAGATGGATGTAGATGATGAATGTCATCATTCTACTATCTATACTCTAGTCACTCATGAAGCTTCATAATATTAATATTATATGAATTTAATGAAGCATGTATAAGTGTTGAAATGATCTTACATTGAATTCTTTTGAATTTAAAGTAAGAGATCCTTAGTCTTAAGCAATGGTTGCTCATAGATAAAGGGAGTGCAGTAGAAGCATGAGTTGGACCCAAGTAAGAAGTATAGTCAAAGAGTTGACTGTACCTTTGTGACTTCAATATGACATCCAAAGAGTTGGATGAATGCCAACACTGCAATAAATTGATGTGTTGATAGTACGACTATCAAGTTTGTCTAGAATCCTTAGAAAAGGACTCGGATGGAGCATCAGAATAATCTACATAAATCATTGATATTGAATTACTTATTGAATAAGATAAAGTCTAATAACCGTATCTCAATCTTCTAACAACACTTGCAATGGGTTGCATATGTTTTAGGAGACTGGAAAATTTGATCTTAAGGTTTATAATTATCCAGATAGACATTGATGCAATTGTTGCAACAATTTCCATTGGATAACTAGACATCATAATTCCAGTAGGAGAGCCCTTAGTCTTAGAGAATGTCTTTATGACCTAGACATTAGAATACACTCATTGTTTGTTTCTAAATGTTGAAATAAATATAAATTCTAGAGTGGACCTATATTAAAGAGTTATGATGAAGATATTTCATAAAGTAATCTAAAATCTAGTGGATCCCACTAAATTAGAAAATTAATGAATGGTTCATTAACATTTCTAAATACTGAAATTAAACCTCAAGATCAATAAGAGGATGAAGATCATTTGACAATGATGGAGCATCAAGCCTTGGACATTTGTCTATTGATTAGATCGATAGACTAGTAAGAGATGAAACTTAGAATGTCTAAAATTTCAAAACTTACATACTTATGAATAATGTATTCGAAAGGAAAAATGTCCAATACACCCTTCTTTGGGAAAGGTGTAAGATGCCAAGGTATTCAGGATCTCATACATATTGATGTATGCGGATCATCTATATCACAGTAAACATTTTTGATATGTGATATCTATTGATGATTATGTATGATAGAAGATTTCTTCCCTTTAGAAACCTTTGAAATGTTCAAATATTTCATAATTTTGGTTTGGAACCAAAGTCTGAAGGAAGATAGAAATGAATTTGGTCTAATCTAAGTAATCACTACCTATTAGATGAATTCATAATATACCTTATGGAAAAAGGAATATCATTCCTATATCACTCCGCCTAATGAACCTAAACACAATAGAGTTGTGGGGAGATACAATTGGATCATGTGTAACATGATTCGATCAATGATGAATTTTTATCACAAATTCCTCTTAGTATCCAGGTATATATGTAGTAAAGGCTACATATAATTCCATGCAAGTAAGCTGGAATTGAGCACTCGAGAGTGCTGCTTCATTAGGAAAATAAAGGACGGTATTAGATATCTACTTTATGACCTTGAGATTCTTAAAATATCTCATCTCTGAGAATGTGATTCTTAGAGGTTGAGACTATTGAGAATCAAGATGAAAATGAAGTGTATGAACTCATTTAATCTTGAGAAGATAATAAGGCTCCTGAAATTGGAAACTAAAAGGACAATTGAAGATGAAACACTAATAACTCTTGAAATGAGTTTGAGGATGGATTCCACGTGTTAGAGAAATCTGACAATGATCGAACTTCATGTGATGAAGCTTCTGAAGATCATAGCATGGATAGATGGATGTTAGCAATAAAGTCTAAAGTATACTTCATATACAAGTGTTGTCTATGGACCATAGAGGATCCACCTATATGGGTAAGATCTATAAAGGTGTAAATGGATCTTCAAGAGAAAAGGAACCTGATGAGAAGGTAGAGACCTTCAAAGCACTGTTCGTAGCCATGAGTTACACACTGGAAGAGAAGACATTGCTTGCTATGAGACTTGCTCTTCGGTGACCATGTTTAAAATAATCAAAATATTGCTAACCTTAGCTACACAACTTGACTATTGCATCTTCAAGATGTAAGTTAATATTGCATTCCTCTATGAATACCTCTCTGAGGATATTCACATGATGTAGCCCCAGGGCTTCATCGTTAAGGAAAGCAAGGTGTGCAAGCTAAGGAATCCATCTATGGACTCAAATAAGCTTCTTAAAGTTGGACCATAAGATTTGATGAAATTATAAATGTTATGATTTCAGATAAACTCTTGATGAGCCATGTGAAGCTTAGTGGGAGTGCCTTTGTGTTCATCGTGGTAAATGTAGATAATACCCTAATCATTTGGAATGGTATAAGGATGATAATAAGTGTTATGTAGACTGGCTATTCCATATCTTGAAATATGATTTCAAACATACCTCTCGGATCTTAGTTCTGAAGTTGTTCAAGAGCAAAGAGAAGAGGGTACTAGAACTGTTACATTAATTGTACACCTTGGACATATTCCATTTTATGGAAAATTCCAAGAAAGGCTTACATTCCTTAAGATATGGTACCAACCTATCTAAAGGGTAGCACATCAAAGAGTTGAGGAAGTGAATGGGCATCAGTTCTGAGAAGCCGGGTGTGTACTGGATGTGTACAAAAGCCAGATGGCTGTCATGCAGTGGGAGTAGTAAACTGTTACGAATCCTACTATGGAAATAAAACACTTAGTTGCAGTAAATACGAAAATCTTCGTAGATGACAATATTTTTGAGATAGTGATCTCAAAGTCTTATCTTCAAAAGTTTAAGACTTTATAGATAGTGATCCAAAAGGTCTTAACTGTAGATACCTTAGGAGATAGATATCTACAGGAATAAGGGTATTCTGATAAGGATTATGGGAATACTGGTTATAATAGTTGTTAAGATGTAGTGTCAAGGACACTATAACTAACATCATTGAGTATTGGTTGTATGAGATGTAACATTCGCATTGGATGCGAGCACTATTACTAGGGATATGCAAGTGCCGTAAAAGGACTTGGCATAGTCTCGCGGGAACAAAATGACTGATTAGCTTACCTAGCTATTTTCTAAATAGGCTATGATTGTCACATGAGTGTGGTTTTAAATGATTAGCCCATTAATAGCTCTTTGGGCTAGTGGGAGATTGTTGGAAATGCGAGCCCACGGTGAGCCATTATGCAATAAATATTATTGCATATATCATTCCCTAATCTGAAATGAAGAATGAGTAATTTGCATAATAGGTCCCTTAGTACAATTAGGGTTATGTACCATGGACATCTTAATAATCATACAGTTGTTGATTCAACAATCGAATCATAGAGGCTGGTGCTTGGATGAATATCTAAAGGGTTAGATTGAGGACTCATCAAGCACTGTCAAATGATTATGAAGAGATGATATCCATCCTGAGTAGGAGACGACATTCCTTATCTCTGAAGGTTGATATCTGACCGACCTCTTGATGCAAGTCCTCTGCATAAGAATAGAGACTCGAAGGTGTGATATTAGTTAGGACAAGGATTTGACTTAACGAGATCGAGATAGCCAAAGTCCTATATCGTATGATGTCATGATATAGGCACGCATCCTCTGACCGAAGACATATGTGTTCCTATATGTCTGAGTATGTACATTTGGCAGACCAATAAGTTGATGACCTAAACAAGGTCTATACACCGGCACGCTGTTGTGCATATAAGGGCATATGAGTAATACGATCTCTCAAAGGGATCATACATGTTTAGTCACTGAACCGGAAGGCATGAGCTCACTCATGAGATATTGGGCATAATCAAATTCCATGCACATGGTCGTCAGGCTTTGGAAGCTTGACTGAAATTGTAGGTTTGATATATACTTTTGGAAAGTATATGATCAAGACCTAGGTACGATATACGCTTTTGGAAAGTGTATGATTGATACCAACTCCCAATGATCGAATGAGAAACTTACTGATAAAACCATGAAGTAGACAATATAAAGTTGATCCAATACTTTGGGTTTAATCTGAGTCTTCCAGTATGCAAGATGTACAGGTATTGAGAATACCTGAGGGTGATGTGATCATAAATGATTGTATAACCATGACGCTTCCATTCCTAGGGAGTGATGAAACGGGTCTGGATTTTAGTGACTCCTCTCGGTAGAGAAGTGATCTGATCTTCGTCCAAGTGTTGGACATTGATCTGAATTTGATTCAGATACAATGAGAAGATTAGATTTACGGCCTTGATTTAATCAAGCATCTATGGGAAGCCCGTGATCTGGATTTGAGACATGATCTCAATATCCATGTCACTATACGTGGAACAATACCATCGCCATGTTCTTATCTCCAAGTATCTGCGGATAGATTGCATTATTCTTGAATGGTTCATGAATAATTCCATAATATCTAAGCAATGAAGAAATCATGATTAAATGTGATTTAATCATCTTGATGTATGAAGAAATTATCCAATATAATTAAATGTGATTTAATTAATGTGGATAAGAATAATGGGGATAGAAATATCCAATTATTCATAATATATTATAAATGTGATTTATAATGTATTAGAGAGAGAGTTAATTATAATTTATATGTGTTGATTAATTATTATGTGTTTTGGAATTAATTGACAATGTAAATTATATGTTTTTTTGGGTTGTGAATATGATTCACAATTTTTCCATGGCAACATTTGCAATATTCTCAAATATAATTGTGAATTATTTTTTAAGAATAAAACCCAACAAATAAATAAAGAGAGATTTCCATGGAGATATGCAATCTCATGAATTATCATGAGATTGCTCTCCCCATGGAAATAAGTGGGCGGCACACCATTCCGAATAGGAATGTGTGGCCGTCCATATGGAAGGTGCATGGAGATGAAATCTCCATGCGTATTCTCTCCTTATTTATTGGGTTTGATTTAGGACTAATTTATATTTGATTTTGTCAAATATATTTTAATCCAAATTTGTTAGTTTTATCAACAACAATCTTGACCATTGGATTGACAAAAATCAATCTCATCCATTGATTTTACATGTCACATGTATTGAGATCCATGGATCCCAAAACCCTATAAATAGAGAGGCATACCATGCTCTCTATTTACATGCATTATTGGAGCTCTCTCTCTCTCTCCCTCTTTCTTCATACACGAAAGCCCTCTCTCCCTCTAATATTTGTGGCCGTCCACCATACCCTAGAGGAGGGAATCGTCGACGCCATCGCCACCGCGCCGCCTCTTCGACGTTCTTCGGTTCTCCGTCTTCTTGATGTGCCATGCCCACGAAGGATACGTTCGATCTCGTGCGACGAGATCAGGAGAAACCGCGCTTGGATAAACTTCTTGGATTGCGAGGACAACGCGGTTCATCCCCGCGCTCGCTAGCAGTCTCGCCGACGATCGGACTTGAGACAGGAGGTCTCTTCTCTTAGAGACTTGATCAACCACGCTTCAAGACTTATTGCATTATACTTGTTGTGACTATAGATGAAACGATCTGAGAATGGTTCTCGGATCATGTGGTTTCATCGAATAAAAATTTTAAATTCTGCTGCACCGAACAAGTAGTACGACTAGTCATTCTTTGTCGTATCCGATACGACGATCACGCTTCCGTGATGCGCTTGAGGATCATTCCATATCCTTCATATATCATACATAGGTCTTGATCATATACTTTCCAAAAGTATATATCAAACCTACAAATCCAGTCAAGCTTCCAAAGCGAGACGACCGTGTACGAAATTTTATTCTTCCCAATATCCCATGAGTGAGCTCATATCTTCCGGTTCAGTAATGAACTTGTATGATCACTTTGAGAGATCGTATTACTCATATGCCCTTATATGCACACCAATGCGTCGGTGTATAAACCTTGATTAGGTCGTCAACCTATTGGTCTGCCAAATGTACATACTCAGACATATCGTAACTCATATGTCTCTGGTCAGAGGATGTGTGCCTATATCATGATAGTATATGATATAGGACTTTGGTTATCTCGATCTGGTTAAGTCAACTTTTTGTCCTAACTAATCTGACACCGACGAATTTCTATTCCTATGTAGAGGACCTGCGTCAAGAGTCGGTCAGATATCAAACTATCTAAGAAAGGATTGCCATCTCCTACTCAGGCTAGAGATAATCTCTTAACAATCATTTGACGGTGCTCGATGAGTCCTCAATCTAACCCTTTAGATATTTATCCAAGCACCAACCTCTATGATTCAATAGTCGAATCAACATCTGCATGATTATTAAGATGGAGATGGTACATAACCCTAATTGTACAAAGGAATCGATTTTGCAAATTATTTATTCTTCATTTCAGATCAGGTAATGATATTCGCAATAACATTTATTTCATAATGGCTCGCTGTGGGTTCGCATGTCCAACAATCTCCCACTAGCCCAAAGAGGCATTAATGGGCTAATCATTGAAACCCGCACTCATGTGACAATCATAGGCTATTTAGAAAATAGTTTGGTAAGATGATCAGTCACTCTATTCCCACTATACTATGCCATGTCCTTTTACGGCACTTGCATATCCCCAGTAACAGTGCTCGCATCTAATGCGAATGTTGCATCTTATGCAACAAATACTCAATCTTGTTAGTTAAAGTGTCCTTGATACTACATTTTAATAATTATCTTGACAAGTATTTCTATAATCCTTATCAGAATACCCTTATTCTTGGAGTCACTATCTCTTAAGGTATCCACATTTAAGACCTTCTAGATTCTATCTATAAAGTCTTAAGTTTTTGAAGATAAGACTTTGAGATCACTATCTCAAAAAATCTTGTCATTAATGAGATTTTGTCATTTCTGCATCCAAGTGTTTTATCTCCATAGTAGGATTAGCAACACTCTACTACTCCCACTGCATGGCAGAAATCTAGCTTTTGTACACATCTAGCATACACAAAGCTTCTCGTAACCGATGCACAAGTGCAAGCAGTTCTAGCATTCACTTCCTCAACTCTTTGAGGTGTTATCCCTTTAGATAGGTCAGTACCATATCTTAAGGGATGGAAGCCTTTCTTGGAATTTTCGATCAAATGGAATATGTCCAAGGTGTACTACTAATGTGACACTCCCAATACTCTCTTCTCTATGCTTCTGAACACCTTCAGAACTAATATCTAAGAGGTATTCTTGAGATCATATCTCAAGTTATGGAACAACCAAATTATAAAACACTTATTATTATACTTATATCATTCCAAATGATTAGGATGGCATCTACATTTACCACGATGAACACAATGGCACTCCCACTAAGCTCCACATTGTTCATCAAGATTTTATCTGAAATTATAACATTTATAATTTCATAAAATCTTATGTTCCAACTATAAGAATCTTATTGGAGTCCATAGAGGGAGTTCTTAAGCTCGCATACCTTCCTTTCCTCAACCATGTAACCTTGGGGTACTTCATGTGAATGTCCTCAGAGAGGTAATCATGGAGAAATGCAATATTGACTTTCATCTCAAAGATGTAAATGTCAAGTTGTGTAGTTATGGTTAGCAATATTCCGATGGGATAAAGCAAGGTCACTAGAGAGCAAGTCTCATCGCAAGCGATGTCTTCTCCTCTGTGTGTAGCTCATGGATAGGAACCATGCTTTGAAGGTCTCTACCTTCTTATAAGGTTCCTTCTTTCTCCTGAAGATCCATTTGCACCTTAACAGGTCTAACCCTTGTAGGTGGATCCTCGAGGGTCCATATACAACATTTGTATATGAAGTCTACTTTAGACTTTATTGCTAACATCCATCTTTCCATGTCATGATCTTCATAAGCTTCATCACATGAAGTAAGATCATTGTTAGACTTAACTGACACATGGAATCCATCTTCAAACTCGTTTGAAGAGGTATTTGTGTTTCATCTTTAATTGTCCTTTAAGTTTCTGATTTCAAGAGCCTCATTATCGTCAAGATTAAATGAGTTTCTTTACTTGATTTTCATCTTGGTTCTCGAGAGAGTCATCCTATAAGAATCATATTCTCAAAGATGAGATCTTTTAAGAATCTCAAGGTCATAAAGTAGGAATCCAATACCATCCTTTATTTTCCTAATGAAGTAGCACTCTCAGGTGCTAGATTCCAGCATATTTGCTTGGAACTTTATTAAAGATATATATTGTAGTCTCTACTACACATATACCTTGGAAACTAAGTAATAATTGTTCTAAAATTCATCATCAAATCATGTCATACATGATCCAATCGTATCTCCCTACAACTCTCTTGAGTTTAGGTTTATTAGGAAGAGTGAGATAGAAATAATATTCATATCTCCATCAGGTATTATTTGAAATTTATCTAACAGGTACAATCTACCTAGGTTAGATCAAATTCATTTCATTTTTCTTCAAACTTTGGTTCTAAACCAAAATATGAAATCTTTGAACACTTCAATGGTTTCTTAGGTGAAGAGAAGATACATCATATCATGCATAATCATCAATAGATATCACATATCCATAATGTTTACTATGACATAGATGATCCGCATACACCAATATGTATGAGATCTTAAATACCTCGACATCTAACACGATTCCCGGAGAAGGGTGTATTGGACATTTTACTTTGAATACAATATTCATAAGTATGTAAGATTTGAAATTTTAGACATTCTAAAGTTTCATCTCTTACAAGTCTATTGATCAAATGTCCAAAGCTTGATGCCAGATCATTGCTAAATGATCTTCATCCTCCTATTGATCTTTTAAAGATTTAATTTCAATATTAGAAATCTAAATGAACCATAAATTAATTTTCTAATTTTATCGAGTCCACTAGACGGTAGATTATTATATGAAATATATCCATCATACCTCTTTACGATAGGTTTATTCCAGAATTCATGTTTATTTCCAACATTTAGAAACAAACAATGAGTGTATTCTAATATCTAGGTCATAGAGACATTCTCTAAGACTAAGGCTCTCCCACTGAAAATATGAAGTCCATCTATCCAATAGAGGTTGTTGCAACAATTGCATCAATATCCATGTGGATAACTATAAACCTTATGATCCAATTTTCCAGTCTTCTAAAGCATATGCAACCCATTGCAAGTAATGTAGAAGATTGAGATACAATTATAAGACTTTATCTTATTTAATAAGCAAGTCAATATCAATGATTTATATATATTATTCTAATTCTCTATCCGAGTCCTTCTTTAAGGATTCGAGACAGACATGATAGTCATACTATCAACACATCAACTTATTATAATATTGACATTTATCCAACTATTTGGATATCATATGGAAGTCAAAGAAGTACCATCAACTCCTTAACAATCCTTCTCATATTGGGCCTCACCCGTGCTTCCATTTAGCTCCCTTTATCTATAAACAACCATTGCTTAAAACTAAGGTAACTCTTATGTTAAATTCAAAAGAATTCAATGTACGAGCATTTCAACATTTATACATGCTTCATTAAATTGATATAATATGAATATTATGAAGCTTCATGATTGACTAGAGTATAGACAGTAGAATGATGATACTCATCATGTCTACATCCATCTAGACTCTTAAAAAAGTTTGTTCAGGTAGGTATTCAAACATTTTTGAATACATCATCTCTTATAGAGCCACCATTCTGCATGATGCAGTGAACCATCTCATCCATGATAAATGTCAAGAGCACATATGTATAACAAAATATCTTCATTGATTTTATGAGGATTATTTGACAATTACGATCATCATCGAAATGTCACTTCTAAAGTACATCCGATGAGAGATCAGGACTATAGAAACATACAAACCCTAGGCTTGTAGTCCTATTATCTATTTAATTGGCATTCCTCACTATTATGAGGGAACTTGCACATTTCAACCACATAGATTATGTGTCCAACTGCAAGTACAATATCTGGATCATGAGTCCAATCCATGATATTTTACTGGTTATTATTGAGTATAACATTGAGTGGGTTTAATCAAGGATTATCTGAAATAAGAAATTTGCATAAGTGTATATATTTATATATATATATATATATATATACATATTTTGCTTTGATTTAGGAATTTTTATATCAAAGTTGTCTTGCCTTGTCAACACTGAAAGTTCATTCCCTTAATCACTTTTAATGTAAGAGATATACTTACAATTATATCTCAAACAATATATGAGATCTCCTTCCTTATCTTTGTCACATCCTAATAATATGAGAACTTGTGACTCTGATAAAAAGAAGAGGGAACACATTCCTCCTTGCAAGTCCAACTTGCATTTCCCAAGTCGGTCTTTAACACCCGGGCCCACCACCCCTAAGGTGATGTTGACCCATCATTAATTCAACCAACTGTCAACAGGAATACAACTCGCTACGCACAATCCAATATCACCACAACAAAATGAGGACCCGATATTGGGGTCACTACGCATACGTCCTTACTCTTTCGAGAAGCAAAGAGCCCGATCCAAATGGATTGTATGTAGGAGCTGTCACTTCAGACAAGCATCTCCTACATATAATATCTGGTGATGGAACCCTTCGCCTTGACGGGAGACCATGGATGTCACTTATGTGATCCTCCATATCATATCCATATTCTAATTAATCATTATGAATCATATTCGTTATGATTAATTCTTCTAAGGGAAATAACACATCTATTTATAATAGAGTTCCTTAATTTTAATTGAATTCCAATTAATCTAATCATATTAAATTAATGATCCAATTAATATCCAACAAACATTTTTAATTGTTACTTGAATTATGGTATTATCTAACATACTTATTATTTTAAAATTTAATAATTAGAAATACATCATGATTTATTAAGCATTATACTAACCTTACCAGCTGTCATGGCCAGTACCGACGGGAGTGGGACAAACCGTACACGATGTAACCTGCTACCCCAACGCTCCCTAACTAGACACTATATCCACCTTGGGAAAGGATAATGCAAAATAGATCACATTGTACTTTAGATGATCATCGTTTATTCAACTTAAATTATACCATATAATAATAATCAAAACAATTTTGATTAACACTATAATGAGAATTTCTAAACAAATCCCAAATCATATTCAAGCAACATGTTTGTTGGAATGTAGATGATGTAAATGATGTAACCAATTTTGTGATACAGATCACATCTAATCAATTATTGGTTAATGCTATGTCATTTAAGGAAATAATTATCATCAAATATTTCATAAATATTTATTCACAATTATTCCAGGAAATTAAACAATTTAATTTCACTAATTGAGAAAATGACAATCGCTAGGTTCTTGATTATGAAAGTACTTCCAGCAGTGACCCTCACTTACCAAAAATATCATATCTCAATCAATTTAAATCAAAATTATGCAAAATATGTTTCTAAAGTTTAATAATTTGATTTACAATAGAACCTAAGTGATTTTCACGCATTTCAAGGCATTTCAAATCCACAATGAACATCTTAATTACGTTAAGATTCGCAGTCCCCGAAACTCTGGATAAATGTTCACTAAAATGATCATAACTTGAGCATATGGAATAAAAATTACGTAAAATCAGATCATAAGGTTTCCTTATTTAATGGGAAACATAATAAAAGTATTATTTTCAGTTTAAAAAATTTAGACTGTGCCGAAAATAATCTTAAAACAGAGATGCGAAAATGTAATGCAAGAAAACTTTCGCAAACCCTAAGGAACCCAAGTCATCATCGGTTCATGGATCACATCCAAAATCTTCAACCTGGCTCTGATACCAATTGAAGGATATGGTGAGATCCTTAAGCACATCACGGAAGCGTGAGGATCACATCGTATGCGATCAGGAGCGACTAGTCATTCTAGTTGCTCTATGCAGCGAAAATTAAAAGTTTTCATGTGACGAAACCACATGATCCAAGAATACTTCTCGGATCATTTCGTCTAAATCACAAACAAGTAATAGGGTTACCTTTTGAAGCATGGTTGCGATTGGGTCTCTAAACGAAGAGACCTCCTGTCTCAAGTCTGATCCGACGGAGGAGACGCTTGCGAGCGTGTTGATGAAACACGTGCTTCTCGTAATCCATGTTGATGATCCAAGCGGAGGATCTCCTGATATCAACACATGAGATCCGGCATCTTCTTCATGAGCTAGGCATACCGAAGGAGACAGAGATCCACGAGCAAACAATCGGGCAGCATAACGACGACGCTGCGACGATGGAGAATCTCTCTAGGACATCCATGGTGGACGGCCACATGAGAGAGAGAGAGAGTAGGCGTGTAGCGAGAAATACAGAGATAGAATCTTATGGTCTCATTGTATAAAGAAGAGCAATGGGGTGCCTCTCCTTTTATAATATTTTGGGATCCACGGATCTCAATCCATGGGCAACACAAATCCAATGGCTCTCATTGATTTGTGTTTCTTTTAATGGCTAAGATTTGTGTTGGTAAAAACCAACAAAAATTAATTTAATTTAGAATAAATCTATATTGATAAATCAATACAAATCAATCCCAAATTAAATCAATCAAGCAAGGAGATTATGGAATGAATATTGCCTCCTTCTATAATATTGGATTTGGTGGCAATCTCATGCAATCTCATGAGATCTCATGAGATTACATTATTCCATGGAAATCTCCAAGATTTACAACAACAGTTGTTGTAAATTTTTCTAAAAAAATAATTCATAATTATTTTGTGAATATTGCAATCTTGCAATTAGAAAATTTTGAATCATATTCACAACCCAAAATAAAATGTTAATTACATTTTCAATTACTTGTCCAATGTGAATCCAATTCACATCAACATTTAATTAACAAATGTAAATTACAAATAGCTCGATCTTATATATTATAAATCACATTTATAATATATATGACTAATATGGATATTGCTATCCACATTATTCATATCCATGATAATTAAATCATGTTTAATCATCTTGGATCTCTATTCTCGTGTGCCCAAATAATATGGATCGCATTCACATTATTCACATCTTTTATAATTAAATCACATTTAATTATCTTAGATAACTCTCCTTATAATATGAATCAAATTCATACTATTCATGATAATTAAATAACATTTAATTTTCAATTTTCTCAATGCTCGGATACACATATCAACAATGAAAATATCCTTAACTATTTTGAGGATAATGTGCTTTCTCCGTGGATACATAGAGATAAGGACAGGGCGATTGTATTGTTCCACGAATAGTGACTTGCATATTGAGATCATATCTCAAATTCAGATTGCGGGCCTCCATAGATGCTTGATGAAATCAAGACCGCAAATCTAATCTTTTCATTGCTTTTGAATCACATTCAGATCAATGTCCAACATTTGGACCAAGATAAGATTACTTCTCTACTGAGAGGAGTCACTAAAATCCAGACCCGTTTCATCACTCCCTAGGAATGGAAGCGTCATGGTTATACAATCATTTATGGTCGCATCACCCTCGGGTATTCCCAACACATATACATATTGCATACTGGAAGACTCCGAATAAAACCAAAGAATTAGATCAACTTTACATTGTCTACTTCATGGTTTTTATCAGTAAGTTTCTCATTCGATCATTGGGAGTTGGTATCATTCATATCCTTTCCAAAAGCATATATCAAACCTAGATCTTGATCATATATTGTCCAAAAGTATATATCAAACCTACAAATTCAGTCAAGTTTCAAAAGCGAGATGGCCGTGCACGGAATTTGATTCTTCCCAATATCTCATGTGTGAGCCCATGTCTTCCGGTTCAGTAATGAACCTGTATGGTCCCTTTGAGAGATCGTATTACTCATAAGCCCTTACATGCACACCATCGTGCCAGTGTATAGACCTTGATTAGGTCATCAACCTATTGGTCTGCCAAATGTACATACTCAGACATATAGTAACACATCTATTTCTGGTCAGAGGATGCATGCCTATATCACGACAGCATATGATATAGGACTTTGGTTATCTCGATCTCGTTAAGTCAACTCTTTGACCTAACTAATCTGACACCTCTGAATTTCTATTCCTATGTAGAGGACATGCATCAAGAGGTCAGTCAGATATCAACCTACCTGAGAAAGGATTGCCATCTCCTACTCAGGTTGGAGATCATCCCTTAACACTCATTTGAGGGTGCTTGATGAGTCCTCAATTTAACACTTTAGATATTCATCCAAGCACCAGCCTCTATGATTCAATAGTAGAATCAACATCTGTATGATTATTAAGATGGCCATGGTACATAATGCAAATTGTACTAAGGGACCTATTATGTAAATTATTTATTCTTCATTTCAGATCAGGGAACGATATTCGCAATAACATTTATTACATAATGGCTCGACGTGGGCTTGCATATCCAACATATTTTCCATGTCTTTATTGCCAGGTATCCATGGAGAAAGCATATTATTCTTGGAAGAGTTCAAGAATAATTCTATTGTTGATAAAGTATATGAGCATTGAGAAAAATTGGTAAGTAAATGTTATTTAATTATTATGAATAATGTGGATATGATTCATATTATTTGGACACATAATAATAATCGTCCAATATAATTAAATATGTTTTAATTATCAAGGATTTGATTAATGTTGATGTCATTATCCATGATAATCATAAATATTATAAATTACATTTTCAATATGACGGAGATATTTAATTGTAAACTTTATTTATGATTTAAATGTTAATGTAAAATGGATTCACATTGAGTAATTATATGCAAATGTAACATGCATTTTATATTGGATGTTGATAACCAGGATTTTCTAGTGGTCAGAAAATGTCTGTTGTAGAAACCACTGAAACAATATCTAATATATCAAACAAAGAATACGAGAATCAAGATAAAACAAAATAGAGAGAAAATGAGTCAAGTCGGGTTCTCTTCTATATTTCGGTGTTTCACTATTTTATTTAACCGTGGACATATTCTTGGGTCGAACTCGAGGAGGTAGAAGATCACACTCAGATTGTTTTGAGTGAAGAAACCAGTTTTTCGATTTTTCATCTCTTTCTTATCTTTTTGTGCGAGAAAACTCTTTTTGGTTGATTTTAATGTTTGTTATTTTTATTTTTCAAATTTATTTTATTTTTCAAATTTATTTTATTTTCATGAGACATTTTTTAATTATTTTATATAGAATATAGTGTATAGGGATGATAGAGAAAATAGTGATGCTATATAGTAAATGAATTAGTCAAGCAACGAGCTCGAGTAAGAACACTGAAAGAAACCAAACGGATTGAAAATCAAAGAACAAAATACCAATACAAAATTCTATGAAATTCCTCAAAATTCGATTCAAATAAAGGTTGAAAAATACTATGTGAAGAATAATATCCAAAGGTGTCCACATTAGTCCAAAGTTCAAAGTAGAATGTGTGTAAAAAATACAATAAAAGAAAAAAGGCTTCCATTCATTAAGGTCCCTGGTCAGGGACAAAGTTACAAGAAAATTATGAATGCCTTAAACTTAGGTCCCTCCTCAGGGACCTAAATTTAAATCCTAGAGGCACAAATTGAATCTGGAGATCTGCGAGGGTTTGCGTGATAATTTGACATCATTTCAATCTTGGACTGTCATGATAAAAACATGGTGCTTGAATCTAGGTCATCCCTTAGGGACACATGTCAGTAACCTATAAAGTGGTTGTTCTAGGCACGTTCTTCCCCAAATTCCATTACAGGCAGTGGCGGTGCCAAATCCTCCCTAGAGAGAGCACGACTACATGGATGACGATGCACCTCTAGCAAGGCTAGAAGGGGGTCGCCTACCCATTCCTGGCTCGCCAATTACACCGCGAGGTCGATGAAGAGCTGCAGAATTTTTGTGAAATATAATGTAGGGTTTGCAGACCTCTAATTTCTCTATTGCTCAATTGATCCATGAAGAAGACAGAGCCAATCTAGATGGTTAATAAAATTCTCGAGAAGAGCATGAAGATTTGCAATGAAGTTATTGTTGCTCGATTTCACAAGAAATCAACCAAAAATATCAAAGTGGAATACAAATTCAATATATTTGCTTGAAGGGCTAATAAAGTTAAAATTGGATGGATTTTGGGTGGATTTGAATCGATTCGAGACGAGTTTGGAAATTTCATTTGGAATAGAATTATTAATTTTACTAATGGAGTAATTAGAGCGACTAGTTAGACACAAGACACGATGATTTGGGAATAATATACTGGGTTAGCTAGAGAAAAAGGTATCAAACCCTATTATATTCGCTCTACAGGCTTGTGTACCTGAAGCTCAACGTCGCGAATGGCGGTGATGCAAGGTGAACAACCACCTTGGAACTATCCATCGATGTGCCTTCTTCCATGTGGGGGCTCACCTAGGAGATGTCACAACCTTGGGTAGCCAGATTGGAATGAGGAAATGGAGTGGTTCACCAATTCGTTCTGGTTGTTGGATTATTAGTTATAATGGCATAAGTTTGTATCGTTAGATAGGCTAATTGATGATGGTTAAGAGATGATCCAAGGGCTGGTGAGCATCATGGTTGTTAGGTGTAATTGATGGAGGATTTGGATCATGTTTAGGTGGTAAGATGAGGTCAAAAAAATGGTTGAAAGCATGTCGATTGAACAGAACATCGAACAAATATTCTTAGAGAAGAAGGCCTTTTGTGCTCACACATATTAGTACCTGATATGCTAGAAACTGTAGTTCAATATAAATTAAATAATAAATGGTTAATGGAAGTACCTTAAATAGATGTAAAATAAAATTATAAGTAATTAAATTAATCAAATTTATGGTATAATGTATTTTGGTGAATAATAAATATTTTATGAAATAAAGATACTATTATACTTACATATATAATATACATATTAATAAGGTTTGTATTTCTAATTCAATAATTTAATACGCAATAAAATATTATTGTATTTTCTTTATTATTATAATAATAAATATGAGTTATATGATTTTTCTGGATTTTAATAAATTAATTTATGTATTTTAATAAATACATGTATATCTGCCACAATTTAAATGCATCTTCAAAATAGGGTTTTTAAATAATTTAAAATATGAAATCAAGATTTAAATTCTGAAATAATTTATAGATCATCTACAAGATCTAAAATTAATTAAAATTAGTAAAATAGTTGGTACTATAAACAGTGTGTTAAAAATATATCCTACAAACCCAATTATTATTGGTCCCAGAACTGACCTTTTTCAAACATACTCTGATTTTAGTGAAATCATCTTCATTAATTAGAGAACATTAATTATGAGCTTTAAAGTTGACTATATGTAAATTGGAGTTC
Source organism: Ottelia alismoides (assembly GCA_037367405.1). Lineage (NCBI taxonomy): Eukaryota > Viridiplantae > Streptophyta > Magnoliopsida > Alismatales > Hydrocharitaceae > Ottelia > Ottelia alismoides. Next base: position 423,379 of record JAZKJV010006031.1, read on the forward strand.
TTATGAAGAAGTTATGAGGTACGAAAGTTGAGAAATTGACAATTTGCATGTTGGATTTCTCGGCATATATAATGTTTGGTTTTTTTAGGATTTTTATATTTTTATAATCATTTTTATGAATACATAGGGTAAGAATTCGGTGAAAAATATATACAAATGAATTAATTAAAAATCAACAAAAAATAGATAAATAATGGATAAATATGGAATAATGTTCTACGCAAATAAATAATTCTTTTTGTTGTTTTCTTCCTTATCTTTCCTTATTAATTTGTTTGTCGACGAATCATTGTTGACTTGTCTGGATGGTTAGGTTATATAAATATATCTGAAGGCCGTGGAAGGATCCTTAAGTTCATTATGGGAGCATGAAGATCACATCATATGTAATTGGCGCACCTTGTCGTATTAGTTGCTCGATGCATTATTATTTAAAATTTTTTAAATGATGATTCCACATTATATAATAACATTACGCGGATCATCACATACAATAATATGGATTACCTCTTGAAGCGTGGTTGTGATCGTAGTCTCTAACATAAGAGACCTCCTGTCTCATGTCTGATTCAACTAGAGAGATACTTTTTGAGCTAGTTGATGAAGAATGTGCTTCTCGCAATCCAAAGCATTGATCCAAGCATCAGATCTCCTAATCTCGCCTCAAGATAATATTCTCCATAAGCAAGGTCCACTAAAGAAGATGGAGATCCATGAGCAGTCGAGGCGGCAGTATAACGACGTAGCGATGACGACAGTCTCTCTTGAGTTTCCCAGTGGACAGCAAATTAGAGAGAGATGTCATGAGATGGAAGAGAGAGATGTTGTATGCGTGTGTAAATAAGAGAAAGGGGTACCTCTCCTTTTATAACATTTTGGGAGTCCATGGTCTCAATCCATGTTCAAGACAAATTCAATGGTTCACATTTATTTGTGTTTTTTAATGGCATTGATTTCATTGTGAAAATAGAACAACAATTAATTAATTTAATAAAATATATATTGAATAATAGACAGATTGCGTAAAATTAAACCAATTCACCTTCGATAATAAGGAACGAGGCAAGCCTCCTTCTATAAGAGGAGTGGACTACCACAATATTCCCTATAAAATTGTGGTCATCCACTCTCCTTGTATGGAAGGTGGCTCCACCTTTCCTCTTTCATGTAATCTCATATTCCATGCAAATCTCTAAATTTACAATGACATTTGTTGTAAATAATTTCATAAAAATAAATCTAATTTATTATGGGAACATTCCAATCACGCCATTGGAAATTTGTGAATCACATTCACAACCCAAAATAGGATGTAAATCACATATTCAAACAATTGTCCAATGGAAATCCAATTCATCGATATTTAAACTAGAAATGCTATTTACAAATAGATTCATTTTATATAATGTAAATACTATATATATGAATAATATGGATAATGTTGTCCACATTATTCACATCCACAATACTTAAATCAAATTTAGTTACATTGGATCATCATTCTCATGCACCTAGATAATATGAATCAAATTCACATTATTCATGATAATTAAATCACATTTAATTATCCATTTCTCTAATCATGGATGAAATTTAACAATAATAATGTGCTTTCTATGTTGATACTTGGTGATAAGTACACAACTATTGTAAATTCTACATATAGTGACTAGGATATTGAGATCATATCTCAAATCCAGATCTTGAGGACCTCTTTTAGATGCTTGATTGAATCAATACCGTAAATCTAAATCTGTTATTACATCTTAATCATATTTAGATCACTATCCAACATTTGGACCAAGATTAGATTACTTCTCTACTCAAAGGAGTTACTAAAATCTAGACATGTTTCATCAATCGGTTGAAATGAAAGTGTCAGGGATATAGAATCGTTTATGATCACATCACCCTCAGGTTTTCCTAATACCTATACATCCGGCATACTTGAAGACATACAATATACCCGACGAAATATATCAGTTTATACGATCATATTTGGGTTTTATTACTAAGTTTCTAATTCAGTTATTAATAATTGGTATCGATCATATGCTTTCCAAATGCATATATCAAACGTATAAACTCTTGTGATGCTTTGATAGCAAGACAATCGTGCATGGAATTTGATCGATCCCAATACATCATGAGTGAGATCATGTCTTCTGATTCATAAGTGAATCTGTATGATCCCTTTGAGAGATCATATTACTCACATGCCCTCGTATGCACACCAGCTCGCCAGAATATAGACCCTTATTAGGCCACCAACCTATCAGTTTGCCAAATGTACATACTCATGCATATAGTAATACATCTACCTCTAGTTATAGGGTGCATTCCTATATCATGACATCATATGACATAGGGCTTACTTATCTCTATCTTGTTAAGTTAACTCTTTGACCTAACTAATCTGACACCTCTAAATCTCTATCCCCATGTAGAGGACAAGCATTGAGAGGTCGGTCAGATATCAACTAAAAGAGAAAGGATTGCCATCTCCAACTTAGGTTGGAGATCATCTCTTAAGAATGATTTGATGGTACTTGATGAGTCCTCAATCTAACACTTTAGATATTCATCAAAGCATCGGCCTCTATTATTGAATAGTTGAATCAACAACTGCATGAGTATCGAAATGATCATAGTACATAACCCTAATTGTACTAAGGGAGCATATAGTACATTCATTTATTTAATATAAAATATGGAGCAAAATAGACCAATAATTTTTATTAATAAATCAAATAGTACAATAAAATTTATTGTTTATATGGTTCACCTCTGCCTCTCATGGCTAACAATCTCCCACTAGCCCTCAGAACGATTCAGGTACAATCCTTAAACCCATACTCATTACATGGTGATCGAAAAACTTATCAATGTTTTGGTAAGCGAATCAGCAACATTATCGAGAGAGGTCACCTTTGTGATGAGGATGTGACCATGCTTTTAATTCTCATGAATAACGTGTTATTTCCTTTGCTCGTACTTGCTCTTTCAATGCCATATGGGTTCCTTCGCCTGAGCTATGGCTTTTGTGTTATCATAGAGTAGTTGTATAGGAGTATCACACAAACTATGCCAAGCTCCATGATGAACTAGCTCAACCACACCGCCTCCTTTGTAGCATCTGAGGCGATAATGTATTTAACTTCTGTTGTTGAATCGATCACAGTCTCTTGCTTCTTGCATCTCCATCTCACAACACCACTGTTTAACTTGAACACAAACCTTGATGTCGACTTTCGATTATAAGTATCTGGCTGGAAGATTGAATCTGTGTATCCTATGATTTGGAGATCACCATCTCCATAAAACAAGTTGTAATATGGCGGCCATCTAAAATACTTGAAGATGTTCATCATTATTCTACTGTTTCTCACCATAGCTGGATTGGTATCATCTTACCACTCCCACTGCATGGCAGATATCTGGCCTTGTGCACATCATGGTGTACATTCAGTTTCGTACAATCGAGGCGTAGGGGCATCCAATCATGGATTTCTTTTCCTCTTCAATGTTAGGAGCCATCACATTAGACATGTGGATACTATGTCTTAAGGGAAGGAAGCCTTTCTTGGAGTTATCCATATGGAAAAGCTCCAAGGTCTTCTTAGCGTACCCATGTTGTTATAACCCCAAGATCTCTTTTCCCGATTTCAAAATTGCTTCAGACCGAAGATATACAAGTCTTCGCCAAGATGTTTCATCTCGAAGGTATGGGATAGCCAAATCTTAAAATTGGTCATAATCCTTGTATAATTGCCAATGATAATGATGCCTTCTACATAAAGCATGATGAACACAACGATGCTCCTACTAAGATTCTTCTATACATACGGTTCATCAAGATTCTATACCAAATCATAACTCCTTATGATCTAAGCAAATATGATGTTCCAACTACGAGAAGCTCGTTTAAGCCCAGAGATGGATTTCTTCAGCTTGCATACTTTACCTTCCTCGGCTATGAAGCCCTGGGGCTGCTTCATATAGATATCCTCATCGAGGTATCCATTGAGGAAAGACGTCTAGATGGCCATATGCGAGATGTCATAGTCATGATATGCATGTATAGATAGTAGTGCCCTGATGGACTTAAGCATAGCCACATGAGAGAATGTCTCATTGTAGTTGATGACTTGTCTATGTGTAGACCTTGGCTATGAGTCATGCTTTGAAAGTCTCAACTTTCCGATCAAGTCCCCTCTTTCACTTAAAGATCCATTTACACCCAATGCATTTACCCATCTCGGTGGATCCTCTAGGTTACATACACCATTTTTATGCATAGGGTCAATTTCTGATGTCATTGCTAGCATCCATCTATCCATGCCATGATCCATGAGTGCTTCATCAAGTAAAGCTGGATCATTGTCAGTTTCATCCAACACATGGAATCCATACCTTTTACGTGGTGCAACTACTCTCAAACTCCTTCGAAGAGGTACATATGTTTCATTTTCATTTAATTCTTTAGTTTATGGTTCAAGAAGCTCCGAATCCTTAGGGGATATAATGATTTCCTTCACTTCATTTTTTTCTTGAATCTTAAGAAAGTCGTCCTCCATAAATTTTACATCTTTAGAGACGATGACCTTCAGAGTCTCAAGTTTATAAAGATGATATTTGTTACCATCTTTAACATACCCAATGAAGCAACACTCACAAGTGTAAGAGGAAGGATATGGTTAGATGAAGCATGAGGATCGCATCGTATGCGGTCGGGAGCGACTAGTCGCACTAGTTGCTAGAAGCAACAGAAATTAAAATTTTTTCACGCGACAAAACCACATGATCCAAGGACACTTCTCGGATCATTTCATCTAAACCACAAACAAGTATTAGGGTTACCTCTTGATGTATGGCTGTGATTGAGTCCTAAATGAAGAGAACTCATGTCTCAAATATGATCCAACAGAGGAGACGCTTGTGAGCGTGTTGATGAAACACATGTTCTCTCAATCCATTTTGATGATCTAAAAGATGAATCTCCTGATCTTGTCACACGAGATCTGATGTCTTCTTCACGAGCGAGGCGCACCAAAGGAGATGGAGATCCACGAGCAAACAGTCCGGCATCATAATGGCGACGCTGCGACGAGAGTGACTCTCTTTAGGGCTCCATGGGAGAAAAAGAGAGGTCATGTAGAGAATAAGAGAGAGAGAGAGAGAGATGTTGTAAACATGTAACTGTTGAAGATGAAGGGGTGCCCTTCTATTTATAATATTTTGGGATCCATGGATCCCAATCCATGGAGAACACAAATCCAATGGCTTGCATTAATTTGTGTTTGTTTTAATGGCCATGATATTATTATTAAAATCACAATGATAATTTATTTAATAAAATCAAATATATATTAAATATAACTTTATTTATATTAAATCAATCTCCATTGGAGAAATAGGAAGGAAGCAAGCCTCTTTCCATAGGAGGAGTGGACAACCACCCTATTCCATGTAGGAATTGTGGTCGTCCACCCTCTCTACAATGAAGGTGGCTTTCTCCTCTTATTCTATGAGATTCCATTATCCCATGAATTTCTTCAATATTTCAACAACTTTTGTTGCAAATTATTTCACAAAAAATGAATCCATTTTATTTTGTGAACATTGCAATCATGCCATTCGAAATTTGTGAATCACATTCACAACCCAAAATAAAATGTAAATTACATTTTCAATTTAATGTCCAATGTAAATTGAATTCACATCAATAATTAATTAACAAATGTAAATTACAAATATCTCTCTCTAATATATTATACATCACATTTATAATATATATGATTAATATGGATAGTGTTATCCACATTATTCATATCCATGATAATTAGAACACATTTAATCATCTAGGATCTCTATTCTCATGTGCCCAAATAATATGAATCATACTCACATTATTTACATCTTTGATAATTAAATCACATTTAATTATGTAAGATAACTCTCCTTATAATATGAATCAAATTAATATTATTCATGATAATTAAATCACATTTAACTATCAATTTTCTTAATGCTCAGATATATATATATATATATATATATATCAACAATTAAATTATCCTGAACTCTTTCAATGATAATGCGCTTTTTGTGCAGATACTATGAGATAAGGACAAGGTGATTGTATTGTTCCATGTATAGTGACATGTATATTAAGATCCCATCTCAATCGTTATCTCGGGCATCCAGTAGATGCTTCAGTTAATCAAGACTGCAAATCTAATCTCCTCATTGCATCTGAATCACATTCAGATCAATGTCCAGCATTTGGACCAAGATTAGATTACTTATCTACTGAGAGAAGTCACTAAAATCCAGAACCGTTTCATCACTCCCTATGAATGGAAGTGTCATGGTTATACAATTGTTTATGATCACATCACCTACAGGTATTCCTAATACCTATACATCTTGTATACTGGAAGACCAAGAAAAACATGAAGTTTTAAATCAATTTTGTGTTGTCTACTTCATGGCTTTTTCATTGAATTTCTCATTTGATCATTGGGAGTCGGTATCGATCATATACTTTCCAAAAGCATATAGCATACCTAGTTCTCGATCATATACATTCCAAAAGTGTATATCAAACCTACAAATTCAGTCAAGCTTCGAAAGAGAGACGACCGTGGGAATTTGATTCTTCCCGATATCTCAAGAGTGATCTCATGTCTTTCGGTTAAGTAACTAAACATGTATGATCCCTTTGAGAGATTGTATTACTCATATGCCATTGTATACACATCAGCATGCTGGTGTATAGACCTTAGTTAGGTCATCAACATATTGGTCTGCTAAATGTACATACTCAGACATATAGTAACACATCCATCTCCAGTCAGAGGATGTGTCTATATCGTGACAGCATACGATATAGGACTTTGGTTATCTCGATATCGTTAAGTCAACTCTTTGACCTTACTTATCTACCACCTTCGAATCTTTATTCCTATGCAGAGGACCTGCATCAAGAGGTAGGTTAGATATTAGCCTTCAGAGAGACGATTACCATCTCTTCCTCGAGCAAGAGATCATATCTTAATAATCATTTGACAGTGCTCGGTGAGTTTTCAATCTAACTCTTTAGATATTCGTAAATTGAATCAACAATTGTATGATCATTAAGATGGCCATGATACATAACCCTAATTGTACTAAGTGACCTATTATGTAAATTAATTATTCTTCATTTCATATCAGGGAATGATATTCACAATAACAATTATTACATAATGGCTCGTCCCAAGATCGCAGGTCCAATAATCTCCCACTAGCCCAAAGATCCGTTTATGGGCTAATATTTAAACCCATACTCATGTGACAATCAAAGGACAATTAAAAAAATAGCTAGGTAAGATGATCAGTCACTCTGTTTCCAAGAGACGGTGCCAAGTCCTTTTACGGTACTTGCCTATCAACTAGTAACAATGCTCGCATCCAATGCGAATGTTGCATCTTATGCAACCAATACTCAATCTTGTTAAAAGTAGTTATAGTGTCCTTGGCAATACTGCTCAACATTTATTATAAACAATATTTCCATAATCCTTGTCAGAATACCTTTATTCTTAGGGATATCTATCTCGTAAGGTATCTACAGTTAAGAACTTATATATTACTATCTATAAACTCTTAAGTTCATGATGATAAGACCTAGAGATCACTATCTCAAAAGTCTTGTCCTGTTTGAAGATATTATTATTACAACAATCAAGTGTTTTATCTCCATAGCAGGATTAGTAACAATTTACTACACCCTATGCATGGCAGACGTCCATCATTTGCACACATCTAGCATACACTCAGCTTCTCATAATTGATGCATAAGGGCATTTAGTTTTAGCATTCACTTCCTCTATGCTATCCCTTCGGATAGGTCAGTATCGTATCTTAAGGGATGGAAGCCTTTCTTGGACTTTTCCAGAAGATGGAACATATCCAAGGCGTATCACTAATGTGACGATCCCAATAACCTCTTCACTTTGCTTCTGAACACCGTTAGAACTAAGATCCAAGAGGTGTCCTTGACATCATATCTCAAGATATGGAATATCCAGACTATAAAATATTCATTATCATCCTTATATTATTCAAATGATTATGGTATTATCTGCATTTAGCACGATGAACACAATGGCACTCCCGCTATGTTGCACATGGTTCATCAAGATTCTATAATAAATCATAACATTTATAATTTCATCAAATCTTATGTTCCATTTACAAGAAGCTTATTCGAGTCCATGGATATATTTCTTTAGTTTGCATACCTTGCTTTCCTCAATCATGTAGCCTTGGCGCTACTTCATGTTAATATCCTCATAGAGGTTTTCATAGAGGAATGCAATCTTGAATTCCATCTTGTAGATGTCATGGTCAAGTTGTGTAGCTATAGTTAGCAATATTCTGATGGCTTTAAGCATGGTTACTGAAGAGAAAGCCACTTCGCAAGCAATATCTTTTCTTTGGTGTGTATATCAAGCCTACGAGCAGTTATTTGAAGGTCCAAACCTTCTCATCAGGTTCCCTCTTTATCTTAAAGATCCATTTACACCTTAACGGGTCTTACCCTTATAGGTGGATCCTCGAGCGTCCATCCACAACATTTGTATATGAAGTCTAATATAGACTTTATTACTAACATCCATATTTCCATGTTATGATATTCATAAGCTTCATCACATGAAGTTTATTCATTGTTAGATTTGACAGACACATGGAATATATCTTCAAACTCATTTGAAGAGATATTAGTGTTTAATCATTAATGGTCCTTTTAGTTTCTTATTTTAGGAGAAACATTCTCTTCTCAAGATTAAATGAGCTCCTACACATCATTTTCATCTTGATTTCCATGAGTCTCATTCTCTAAGAATCACATTCTCATAGATGAAATCTTTTAAGAATCTCAATGTCATAAAGTAGGTATCCAATACCATCCTTTATTTTCCTGATGAAGCAGCACTCTCTAGTGATAGATTCCATCTAACTTGCATGGAACCTTATTAAGGAAATATATTGTAGCCTCTATACTACATATATACCATGGAAACTAAGAGATAATTATGCTAAAAATCATCGTTGATCAAATAATGTCACACATGATCCAATTGTATCTCTATGCAACTCTATTATATTTAGGTGTATCAAGAGGAGTGAGATAGAAATGATATTCATATCTGCATAACGTATTCCTTGAATTCATCTAATAGGTGCATGCTACCCAGGTTAGATCAAATTCATTTTATCTTCCTTCAAACTTTGGTTCTAAACCAAAATTATGAAATCTTTAGACATTTCAAAGGTCTCTCAGGGGAAGAGAAGAAATCTCATATCATACATAATCATCAATAGATATCACATATCCATAATGTTTACTATGATATAGATGATCCACATACATCAATATGTATGACATCCGGAATACCTTGACATCTTACACCATTCCCAAGGAAGGGTGTAGTGGACATTTTTACTTTTGGATACAATATTCAAAAGTATGTAAGATTTGTACTCATAGACAATCTAAGGAGTCATCTCTTACTAGTCTATTGATCTCATCAACATACATATGTCCGAGGTTTGATGCCAGATCATTGTCAAATGATCTTCATCCTCCTATTAATCTTTTAAGGTTTAAAATTTTTAGTATTAGATATGTTAATGAACCATTCATTAATTTTTCTTATTAAGTAGTGTCCACTAGATGTTATATTACTATCTAAAATATACCCATCATAACTCTTTATAATAGGTTTATTCTAGAATTCGTGTTTATTTCCAACAATTAGAAGTAAACAGTGGTGTATTGATATCTAGGTCATATAGATAATCTCTATGACTAAGCGCTTTCTCATTGAAATTATGAAGTCTATTAATCCAATAGAGGTTCTTGCAACAATTGCATCAATATCCATGTGGATGACTATCAAACCTTAAGATCAAATTTTCCAGTATTCTAAAACATATATAGCCAGTTCCAAGTGTTATTAGAAGATTGAGATAAAATTATTAGACTTTATCTTATTCAATAACCAAGTCAATATCAATGATTTAATTTTGATATAGATTATTATGATGTACTATCCGAGTCATTCTCTAAAGATTCTAGATAGACTAGATAGTCACACTATCAATTTATCGACTTATTGCAACATTGGCATTCGTCCAACTCTATGGATGTCATATGGAAGTCCTGGAAGTATAGTCAACCCTTTGACTATAATTCTCATCTGGGGTCTGACCCATGCTTCCACCGCACTCCCTCTATCTATAAGAAACCATTGCTTAAGATAAATGGTTTCTTATGTTAAATTCAAAAGATTTCAATATAAGAGTATTTCAACATTTATACATGCTTCATTCAATTCATGGAATGTGAATGCTACGAAGATTCATGAATGACTAAAGTATAGATAGCATAATGATGACACTCATTGTATCTACATCCATCCAAACTCTTAAAACATTGGTTCAGGTAGGTATTCAAAAATTTTGAATACATCATCTCTTATAGAGCCACCATTCTGCATGATGCAGTGAACCATGTCTTTCACGATTAAATGGCAAGTGCACGTATGTATTCTAGAATATCTTCTTATATTTTCCAATGATTATTTACCAATTATGTTGATCATCGACATATCACTTCCAAAGTACATTCGATGAAATCAAGACTATAGAGACATACAAACCCTAGGGTTGTAGTCTTATTATCTATTTAATTATCATTCCTCATTCTTATGAGAAGACTTGTACATTCCAACCACATACAGTTTGTGTCCAACTGCAAGTACAATATCTTGGTCATGGATGCAATCTATGATATTTTACTAGTTATTATTGAGTATAATATTGAGTGGGATTAATGAAGGATTATCTAAAATAAAAAATTTGCATAAGTGTATATATATTATATATACATTTTTTCTTTGATTTAGCAGTTTTTATATCAAAGCCGTCTTGCCTCGTCAATAATGAAAGGTCATTCACGTAATGACTTTCAATGTAAGATATATAATTACCATTATATCTCAGTATGATCTGGGATCTCCTTCCTCATATTTGTTACATCCCAATAATATGAGAACTTGCAACTCTGATAAAAATAAGCGGGAACACATTCCTCCTTGCAAGTCCAACTTGCATTCCTAATTCAGTATTTGAGACCCGAGCCCACCACCCCATGGGAAATAACATCTATATTAAAATAAAGTGTTCAATTTTTTTTTTGAATTTTAATTAATCTAATCATATTAAATTAATAATCCAAATAATATCCAACAAATATACTTTTATTTTAACTTCAAATATGGTATTATCTCAAATAAATATTCAAATTTAATAATTTGTGAGTGAGATTTTTTCGAGCAATTGTGAGTGAGATATGAATTTAATTGCTCTTAATAGGTAAAGTACGTAGAAATCTGCTAATTTAATTTTAATTAATTCATCAAAGCTCAGAAAAATACAAATGGTTAATAGATGATAGAGAATTAGTTGCTCAACACAATGACAATTATCATTAAATAAAACGATGCAATATTAATGTCAAATGGATATGCAAATACAGGGTTATCTATGCAATTAAGAAACAAATTGAACATAACAAATCATGCACAGGGGTACAGCTGTAATTACAAAAAATAAAAAATATATAATTGCAATTTTTACATAAATAAAAAATAGAAAAAGAACGACACCATCATCTTCGTGGGTGTGGGTGGGCAGATAGGGAGTAGCAGGCCGAGCGGCGGCGCCTCGCGCTCGACCACGGTCTCGTTGAGGCGGTTGCAGGTCGGTGTAGATGGCGACGTGTGGCCGCTGTCTGGGGGATGACGAGTCGCTAAATACGATGATTAATTTGGTCACGTAGTAGCACGTGTACTTAGCGATTCAATCAGAACCGAGAGAAAATCTCCGTGAAGAGTGTCGGTTTAAATTTATATCCCGGGCAAGTCCGGGGTCGAACTCAGGGAGACAAAGGAACAACATGGATTTAATTTGAAAATAAAGACCTAGATTTCCAAGGGGTATTTTTTTAGATTTTTTTAATTCAAGAACAAATGCAAATGCAAGTGCGGGTGAATTATTACAGTTAGAAAACACACAACAAGGCCAAATTAATTTTAATGTCAAATTAGTCCAATTTAGCCAAATTATATTTTTCCTAGAGTCCTAATCCAGAAATGAATGCAAGGTACTTTTTTTGGAATTTTATGGGTTAAAATGCAATGAATAAAAAATGCACACTTTTTATGGGTTTTTTCGTAATTTCTCACAAAAACAGTAAGCAAAAATTACGAAACCTTTACTGGAATGCAAACATGATGGAAGGAAATTAAAGTAATTTTTTTATAATTTTTTGACAAAATATGAATTTTTTATGGATTTTTAATGAAAACAGAGCAACAATGAGTAAATAATTTCTAATAAATCCACATTATCAAATTAATCAGAGAGCAAATTATCTCCTATAGGTGTGCTTATATGGAATCCAAGAGACTTGAAATTTCACGAAAAGGATGTACGTGGGTTTAATTAAAAATCAAATACTACAATCACTCTACGATTTATTTTAGGCACATGACAACTCCACTTTGGATGAAATTGCGACAGTTTCTTAATCACATATGAAGGCATCATTATTAATTTTTGTGGAATTTTTAGAGCAACCGTGCGTTATATATAAATTTAAGTGCTCAAAATGGGTAAAATATCCAATATTTCAGTTAAACAATTATAGTTAATTACCCATGAGTGACAAAAATACCAATAAATAGTCAAAATGTAGACAATTAGTTGCTCATCATAGAGGTATTTTTCAAAGAAGAAAAAGATGCAATAATTATGTCCAAATCAAAGTGCGAATGCAAAGGTGTCTTTGCAATTTCAGGAAAGAAACTCACAAGCAAACTATACACACGGACCAAACAGTAATTACAAAAACTTAAGAAATAAAAGATGCAATTTTTACAAATAAAAAATGATGAAAATAAACCTTCTTCTTCTCAGGTGGTAGGGCACGATTGTGGAGGAACCCAAATGGGTCGGCGGCATCGGCGGCAGGTGCGGGGGGCGGAGGCACATAGGAGGGTCGGCGGCGGTCCAAGCGTGGCTACGACGGCGTGCGGAGCACGGTCGCGGCGGAGGGGCGGGGAGGCAGCCTGGAGCGGCGGCGAGAGGGGCCGCGGACGGCAGCGAACTGCGGTGAAGAAGAGGAGCCGAGGGTCGGAGGTGGAGGAGGTGGCGCGGGGCCGCGCGCGCGAGGCTGGGCTCCGCTGCGGCGCTGGCGGTTGCCCGCGCGCGGCCGCGGCAGCGGTGTAGCCGTGGAGGCTGCGGCCGTGGAAGGAGGAAGGGAGGGGGGAGGCGGCGGTGCTGGCCGCTGATGCTCCTGTTTACTTTTTTTGATTTTTTTTATTTTTTTTACTTTTGTTTTAGTGCTGGAACTGTAATATTTTTTTGTTTTAATTTTTTTATTTTCTTTAAAGAAGAGATAATATGTACACAAATAGGTGATAAAGATGGAGGATGGTGATGGTGGAGTGGTTGATATCAAAATGTTGGTGTTGGTCAAATAAGTAAACAAAATATTAGATAAAATAAATAACAAGGAAAAGTAGAGAAACAACTTACCTGATGTTCGCCGGATTGGCGGAGCAGCTACGATGAACTCATGTCGTCGCCTCGATCCGATTGGTAAAATAAAATCGAAGAGGCCATGCGAGCTCGATGCAGAACTCATGACGCGGCGATGGTGATCGCAGTGGATCTCGCCTGAAGGAGGTCGTGGCTTGAGGAAGATGAAAAGTCGCTGTCACTGACACCACGTTCCAAGCTCTCTCCTTTTTCTATAAGAATGGCGGATCCGGAAAAAATGAGGATGTACAAAAGAATATAAAGAGAAGAGAAAGGGAGGTTAGAATGGTGGTGGTGTTGAATGGGAAGTTGTATTATTGGTGGAGTTGAATGGGAGGTTGGTGGAAGAATATGTAGTAGAATGGGAGTTATTAAAAATGGTGGAGTTGAATGGAAGTTGGTGGTAGAATAGAGAAGTTATTATAGAGAATAAATAATGATATAAAGTAGGCTACTAAAATACAATAAAGATAAGAAAAAATGGAGAATTTACAAAAGAAGATATACAACATGTACACATTTTTTTGTTTCCTTTTCTATTTTCTATTTTTTTCTTTTTAATAATAGCTATGTACAATAAGAAAATACAGTAAAATACTACAATTAAAATACAACACCATCATTATTTTTTTGTATTTTAATAATTAAGAAAGAAATAATGAAGAAAGAATGAACAAATACATAATATACAATGTACAACTAGGTCCCAAAACCCAACTTTTGCAAATGAGCTCCGATTTTAATGAAAACACTTCCGTTGGATAGATAATTTTCTAACTTGAACTTTAAAAGTGAGTTTCGCGAATTTGGAGTTCATACGGAGCGGAAATTTAGCTTGGAAGTTGGTCTTTACGAGTTTTTTTTCATTGGGATCTAGGAGCATTTATTTGATGCAAATTTTGTTTTGTATTTTTGTATTTTTATATACATTGTTATGAACAAGTTGGAGAAATAATTAGCCAAAAAGGAGTTGAAATGAATTTATTAAAAAACACATGATGTTTTGGGCTATTTACATGTACAAAACTCCTTTGATTTTGCGGCTTTTTATTGTTAATTCATTTTGTACAATCTTATATACAATAATTAGTGTGTTTTATTTACAAGAGTTATTTTGTTAATTTATTGATTTTATGGACATTTATTTGGGATTTTACTCGGGGATTTTGCTAAGATCAAGATATGAAGATGATGAATCGTGGATTCATCACCCCCCTATACTTAAACTTTGCTAGTCCTCGAGCAAATAAAGATGAATAAGTTGGATTAACCCCTGATTGTGCATGTGAATACAAGACTTGATCCGTTCAAGAACTCTCAGTTTTAGAAATCCTAAAATTCTAAGTTGAACCAAGCTCTAGTCAAAAGGTATCAAATTTCCCTAGTCATCAGACTCTCTTTGTGTGTATATATATATAGTAGGGGTATGACTTTAAGTGTTGACCGCAATTACAAGAGTAGAGTCACAAAGTCACCCAAGGTTCCAGCCCAAGAGACTCTCCTAAGGACCTGATCCTCAACACTAGGGAATAAACCATTTCTTGCATCCAATCCACCGTCTCTTTAGTTGTCAGACTTAAAAGTGTAGATGGAAGGCCAGTTGATGGAGGGCATAGGATTGTGACATTTCTTCTCTCCCTCTCATTGGAACAAGGTTTCTCTCGAGTTCCTTATTACGCAATGCATATTTTTGGTGTTGATCAGTGCGTCTGTCAAGAGAAGTTGGAGCCGTATGCACTTGTTTTCCTTGGAGTACACCGGGGTGTGCCTTTTTTGAGTACCTATCGTACCTTCTACACCCAGACTTGTAGCATTTACGATGCAGAGCCCTTTTTTGGTGCAAGCCCGACTCCTGGTCCTAATAGCGGTGGTCCAAGTGGACACTTTGAAATGGTTGGGAGCGCTTGCCTTTGGTGGAAGCTCTTTTGAAATTTGACTTTGTATGGAATGAGAGCTTTTCTTTGACATTTCATTTATTTATAGTACTTTGGCTAGCTCCACTGCTTTTACCAAGAGTTGGCGCACACTGATCAACATTTTTTTATTTTATCACACCCTGGCACATAGGTAAATGTCAAGAGATAGTACAAGAACCATGTTCTCATACTGGCTAAAAATGCTGACACTCAGGTTTCATGAAGCCTTCATTGATTTTATCCCATCCTCGAGCATTATCAAATCAAGTCCAAACTCAAAACCCTCATCCCAGTTCCTCAAGTGAAATTTCAACTCATCTCTTCGTAACTGCAGTCGTGTATGTGAGGTGCTGATCATATTCTTAAGGTAGAGACTAAGCATGCAATATAGCACACAAATCTTTCAAACTAGGGAAATGTGAATAATTAAGTCCAAGACCCTAATGACTAAGGCTGGTTAACCAAAAATCTCAAGAGCTCATAAACCAAGTGTTCTTGAACATTACTAGTCTTGTGTGAAAGTGGATGTGTCAGGGGTTAAACCAACTTATTAGTTGGTTTTTTTAGTTGGTTTTTTTTATGATTTTTTTTAAGTTTTACGAAAAGTTTTTTTTCAAAAGGTTTTTTTGACAAACAAAGGCAAAGTAGTTTTTTTTTAGAAAAGTTTTGCTCTTTTCTTTTCAAGAGTTTTTTTTGAAAGATAGGTAGATAAGAAAGGATTTTTTTTAAAGAGGATTTTTTTTGAAAAGTTTTTTTTTGAAAAAGTTTTTTTTTTCTTTATCTTTTTTTATGAAAATATAGATAAATAAGAAAGGACACATTTTTTTATTTTTTTAGAGCAAATAAGAAAAGAGAACAAAAGACAATTTTTTTTGAAAAGTTTTTTTAAGAGATTTTTTTTTGAAAAAAGTTTTTTTACCCACCCCATAATTATTGTATAATATATACAAAAATATGTGAAAGTACGAGCTATGGGTAAAGTATATATGTAATATATACACGCCCCCCTATACATAGCATGTGATATGTCCTCATGTCACAAGAAGCGAGAAAATGACATAGCTCGTGCTAAGCGTAGGATGGCTAAAATAATAAGCAGTATAGAAGTCGATCCGCCCCCCTATACTTAGGCTCTAGACAGCCTAAGTGTAGAAGAAGAGCGAAAATGGGGCGGACGAGGTCAAGAGGAGAAATGGATGAGTATGTACACATGGCGGGTATCGGCTCCCCCTATACTTAGGCTCTTGGTAAGCCTAAGTATAGGACAAGAGTAAGTGTGAGAACCGATGTTATCTGGAGAATATACAAAGAGGGGAGAATGTACAAGAGTGATTGAATCTGTACAGGGATCAAGAAGGTTTGTGACGGACCTTCTTGCAGGAGAGAGGGGGTGGGTAGTATACATATGTGTCGCTGTCAGAATCGTTCGTAGAGGAATAATAGTGAGGTGTGGGGAACGTCCAACGAGGGTCGACACATGGCTTCTTGCTCAAATATGGCTTCAGAATAACCGAACTAAGCTCACTCATGTAAATCACCTCATCCGGACCTGATGAGGACTCCTCAGAAAGTTCCTTCTCTGGAACATCGAAGGTAACCTTCCTAGTCGGTTTTCTAGATCCTGAAGCATCACGAGGAAGAGAAGATTGATACGTCTTAAGGAGTTCGGGGGAACACCTCAAGGAATCAATACCCGTCTTCTTCTTACCAGATGACCGACTAGAAGATGGAGCAACCGATTTATCAAGATTGGTCAATTTGGTCCCAGTTGTCTCCTTTGGTGTATGTCCTGGATGTGGTGTGTGTGAGGTTCTGACCAGAGGTTCATCATCAGATGAGTCACCATATGCATTGTAATACCCCTACAGGGTCATCACACGTCTTTGATAAGGCACAGTGTTCTCAGTTGGCTTGACATTGTTGGGTTCTTGTGTCAGATCATCGAAATGATCAAGGCAATCCACCAAGGTCATGTCTGACTCAATGATAGCTTCTGGTCGTGAGTCCTCTCTAGAAGCTGTCGCGGTGGTGCAAGCAGTATGCGGTGTGTGGTTGTAGGAAGTCTCTAAACCAATGGTCGTCTGTACAGTCGATATCTCAGGTGTAGTAGAGAGACGGGACTCAACTGTCTCTCGAAGGTCACGACTGTCTGCAACCTTACGGGTTACCTTGGAGTATCGTGTGTCCTCAAAGATCGGGTGAGGTCGGAGTGCTCCCAATGCAGAGAATTCGATCTCCCGAGTCTCGCAATCTATAGTTGCCTTAGCCAAGGCTAAGAACGGCTTCCCAAGAATGATCGGAGACTGGGTGAACTCTCCTCGATGCTCAATATCAATGATCGTGAAGCCACTTGTAATAGAGAACCCTGGAAAGTAACGATGACTGAAATGGTTCCTCTCGACCGTTTCATAGACCGATCCGCCAACTGAATGATCTCTCTTGACTTCTTGGCAGATCCGAGTTTGAGCTTGGCAAACACGGAGGTCGGAAGGATATTAATCGGTAAGTCATCATCGATTCTTGCATGGGTGAATGTGGTATCTTTGATTTCACAATCAAACCTAGGCAACCGCTTTACTCTGCGGCTCTTGGTTTTTCTCCCTATCATGAAAGATGTGTCCATAGACACTATATGTATCTCAGTCCTTATTCTCTTATTGCCCGACCTATTAGGAATCAATTTACTTCTCACAAATCTTTTAAGGTCGGGAAAGTGTTCAATGACCATTATCAAGGGAAGCTCAAAAATCAACTCTCTATCAAGTGCTTCCTAACTGCAGGATCAAATTTTTGTAAGTCTTTTCCATTTTCAATTTTTATGGTATTTTCTGGGTTTTCCATTTTTTTGATCTTTTTGATAGGTGAAGGTGGACTAGGAGAATGTACAAACTCATGTTTGGAGGAAAAGTGGTTAGTAGAAGAGGGAGGTAGAAGGGACTTCAGCTGTACATGACGTGTAGTCAATCCGGTGTCTTCCAGGTTTTCAATATTCAATCCGCAAAATCCATGATCCACATTCCTACCTAGATTCTTTATCGGTCTACAAATGTCATCCTCCAATTAGTTCTCATGATACATCATGAGAGAAGTCTGCTCAGTAGGAGGATACCGCTGAGAACTTGTGATCTTATACTCAACACATCTTGACTCAGGCGTGTAATACTGGGTTGAGTATGGCCTATCTGGATGGCAGATGTTGGTCAGAGCCTCATCTGGTGGAGTTAGTAGACAGGGGGTCTGTAAATTAGTTGCATGAATCCAATCCCATGTATATGTCGGCTCTCCGAATGGGTGATATGAAGGTTGGTCAATGTGGTCTCTATCACTCAGGTCAATCAAGTCAGGAAGATTGTACGGTGCAGGCCTCTCCATTCGGTTTGTCTAGTCAACCATGTTATACCCTAAGGTTAAGTCAGGACGTGTATACGGAAATTGTTGTTTTGTCCCAACTCGAGGTGAAAGTGAGGTATGTGGGGTCAACTGATTATGCCAATCATTCTTCTCAGCAGTCGCTTGCTCTTCGATTTGTTCCTTGATTGCAGCAAGCGGACAAGAATATAGTGAGTCAATCCACGATGGTTGTGGGTCAGGGGTGCCAGAATGTGGGGTAGGTGAGAAGGACGAAGAAGTGGAGAAGTCAGTCGGAGTTCTAACTTTGCGGTCGGTGTATGGGTACGAGGAGGAATAAGTGGGTGGAGATGATCGGAATATGGTCGAAGAAGGGTGACTTGGATATGTTGACCAAAATTCTGACATCTTGGAAGGGAGATGGGAGAATGAAGTAGATCGAGGAAGAAAATGTGCAAGTGCACCGAATAACACACAAACAAACAAACACAAGAGCAAACCCTGAGTTCACCTACTCAACACAGTAATGGTCGCAAAAGTCCGACCGTTTATCTTTCCATTTTTAATTAGGTGATAAATCAAGATATAAATCCAATTACGTAAGGCCAAAAAGTAGGTTTTGGGCACTATCCTAGGGATGCGTCCTCACCTCTCAACAATCACAATTAGCCAAGCATACAATGAGGGTTTTGCTCTCCCAAAACAAGTGTTAATTTTAATCAGTTTTTTTTGGTCAACTCTGATTAGTAGTCTCGATTTTAAGTTTGGTTATCACTTGATTAGTCCACCAAACAAAGCACGCCTAATGATCAGTCCCGATTTCCTTTTAACCTAAGTTTCAAAAACCAAGGGGAGGGAGTCGAGAAAAGTCGATGCAAATAATGAAATCAATGATGCATGCCCAGTTCAGAAGACTTACAGTGATCCTCGCACTCTACATGCGAGATGCAAGGCAGAATTGAAATTTTATACTATATGGATGCAAACGAGAAAACCGTTCCTAGACAGGCAGTTCTATTAGCAAGTGATGAACAAGTTAAATTTGACTAATATTCCTGCGGTCTAAGTGTGTCTCGTTAAAAGTGATGTGTTGTACTAAAAATTACGAGTACAAGCAATACAGATATTCTAATAAAATAAGCTCTAAGAGCCGCGAGTGCAAGTCCTATTCTACGTCAATCAACCACACGACCACGAGCAGGTCCAATGTCCAATCCAGTTACAAGTGTGAGCTCTCAAACAAGAGCCGCTGGAAAGTGGGAATTACCAAAGTTATTACAAGAATCACAGAAACTCTCTCAAAAATAAACTAATTCTCCTTGATCTTCAGCAGTCGGTGCGCGTCACGTCCGTCGACCTCCGATGCACTCCAAGTCCACTGGACCCTCGTAAGGAAAATGAGATTCATATTAGAGAGATAAACAACAAAATATATACAAAAATATGAAAACAAATAATTGAAAGGAAATGGACTAAATACAAGGTGGCTCGGGGGTCAGACTACCCGAGTAAGTAAAAATCTAAATCCAAATTTTGAAATTAGTCCCTAAGCTGTTTGCCTCCCCGGCAACAGCGCCATCTGACGAGTCGCTAAATACGATGATTAATTTGGTCACGTTGTAGCACGTGTACTTAGCGATTCAATCAGAACCGAGAGAAAATCTCCGTGAAGAGTGTCTCGGTTTAAATTTATATCCCAGGCAAGTCCGGGGTCGAACTTAGGGAGGCAAAGGAACAACTTGGGTTTAATTTGAAAATAAAGATCAAGATTTCCATGTGGTATTTTTTTAGTTTTTTATAATGCAAGAACAAATGCAAATGCAAATGCGGGTGAATTATTACATTTAGAAAACACACAACAAGGCCAAATTAATTTTAATGTCAAACTAGTCCAATTTAGCCAAATTATATTTTTCCTAGAGTCCTAATCCGGAAATGAATGCAAGGTACTTTTTTTGGAATTTTATGGGTTAAAATGCAATAAATAAAAAAAGCACACTTTTATGGGTTTTTTTCGTAATTTCTCACATAAATAGTAAGCAAAAATTATGAAACCTTTATTGGAAAGCAAACATGGTGAAAGGAAACTAAAGTAATTTTTTAGATTTTTTTGACAAAATATGATTTTTTTATGGAATTTTTAATGAAAACAGAGCAACAGTGAGTAAATAATTTCTAATAAATCCACATTATCAAATTAATCAGAGAGCAAATTATCTCATATAGGTGTGTTTATATGGAATCCAGGAGACTTGAAATTTCGCGAAAAGGATGTACGTGGATTTAATTAAAAATAAAATACTACAATCACTCTACGATTTATTTTAGGCACATGACAACTCCACATTGGATGAAATTTGGATAGTATCTTAAACACATATCAAGGCATCATTTTTAATTTTTGTGGAATTTTTAGAGAAACCATGCGTTAGAGATAAAGTTAAGTGCTCGAAATGGGTAAAATATCCAATATTTCAGTTAAACAATTATAGTTAATTACCCATGAGTCACAAAAATATCAATAAATAGTCAAAATGTAGACAATTAGTTGCTCATCATAGAGGTATTTTTCATTGAAGAAAAAGATGCAATAATGATGTCCAAATCAAAGTGCGAATACAAGGGTGTCTTTGCAATTTCAGGAAAGAAACTCACAAGCAAACTATACACAGGGACCAAACAGTAATTCCAAAAACTTAAGAAATAAAAGATGCAATTTTAACAAATAAAAAAATGATGAAAATAAATCTTCTTCTTCTCACGTGGTAGGGCACGATTGTGGAGGAACCCAAATGGGTCGGCGGCAGGTGCGGGTGGCGGAGGCACGGAGGAGGGTCGGCGGCGGTCCACGCGTGGCTACGACGGTGCGCGGAGCACGGTCGCGGTGGAGGGGCGGGGAGGCAGCTTGGAGCGGCGGCGAGAGGGACTGCGGACGGCAGCGAACTGCGGCGAAGAGGAGGAGCCGAGGGTCGGAGGCGGAGGAGGTGGCGCGGGGCCGCACGCGCGGGGCTGAGCTCCGCTGTGGCGCTAGTGGTTGCCTGCGCACGGCCGCGGCGGCAGTGTAGCTGCGGAGGCTGCGACCGTGGAAGGAGGAAGGGAGGGGGGCGGCGGCGGCGTTGGCCACTGATGCTCCTGTTTACTTTTTTGATTTTTTTTATTTTTTTTTACTTTTGTTTTAGTGCTGGAACTGTAATAATTTTTTTGTTTTAATTTTTTTTATTTTTTTAATTTTCTTTAAATAAGAGATAATATGTACACAAATAGGTGATAAAGATGGAGGATGGTGATGGTGGAGTGGTTGATATCAAAATGTTGGTGTTGGTCAAATAAGTAAACAAAATATTAGATAAAATAAATAACAAGGAAAAGTAGAGAAACAACTTACCTGATGTTCGCCGGATTGGCGGAGCAGCTACGCTGAACTCCTGTCGTCGCCTCGATCCGATTGGCGAAATAAAATCGAAGAGGCTATGTGAGCTCGATGGAGAACTCGTAACACGGCGATGGTGATCGCCGCGGATCTCGCTTGAAGGAGGTCAACGCTTGAGGAAGATGAAAAGCTGCTGTCACCGACACCTCGTTCCAAGCTCTCTCATTTTTCTATAAGAATGGCGGATCCGGAAAAAATGAGGATGTACAAAAGAATATAAAGAGAAGAGAGAGGGAGGTTAGAATGGTGGTGGTGTTGAATGGGAAGTTGTATTATTGGTGGAGTTGAGTGGGAGGTTGGTTGAAGAATATGGAGTAGAATGGGAGTTATTAAAAATGGTGGAGTTGAATGGAAGTTGGTGATAGAATAGAGAAGTTATTGTAGAGAATAAATAATGATATAAAGTAGGCTACTAAAATACAATAGAGATAAGAAAAAATGGAGAATTTACAAAAGAAGATATACAACATGTACACATTTTTTTGTTTGCTTTTCTATTTTATAATTTTTTTATCTTTTTAATAATAGCTATGTACAATAAGAAAATACAATAAAATACTACAATCAAAATACAACACCACCATTATTTTTCGTATTTTAATAATTAAGAAAGAAAAAAATGAAGAAAGAATGAACATATACATAATATACAATGTACATCTAGGTCCCAAAACCCAACTTTTGCAAATGAGCTCCGATTTTAATGAAACCACTAACGTTGGATAGGTAATTTTCTAACTTGAACTTTAAATGTGAGTTTGGTGAATTTGGAGTTCATACGGAGCGGAAATTTAGCTTGGAAGTTGGTCTTTACGGTTTTTTTTCATCGGGATCTAGGAGCATTGATTTGATTTAAATTTTGGTTTGTATTTTTGTATTTTTATATACATTGTTATGAAAATGTTGGAGAAAGAATTAGCCAAAAAGGAGTTGAAATGAATTTATTAAAAAAACATGAAGTTTTGGTCTATTTACATGTATAAAACTCCTTTGATTTTGCGGCTTTTTATTGTTAATTCATTTTGTACAATCTTATATACAATAATTAGTGTGTTTTATTTACAAGAGTTATTTTGTTAATTTATTGATTTTATGGACATTTATTTGGGATTTTACTCGAGGATTTTGCTGAGATCAAGATATGAAGATGATGAATCGTGGATTCATCAGGGGACGACATCGATGAGAATTGGTGGTATGCAGTGTTCGTAGGAGGCGGAGGGTGGCCGACTAAAGGTGGTAGGCAGAGGATGGCCGAGGGTGAAAGTTGGCATGGCGGTGGACGGTCGTACGTGGCCACAGGTTGATGGCCACTGTGGGACGCGGACTGCACCAGTGAGGTGTGCTATGGTTGGTCGCCGACGACTGTAGCCGAAGAGTGATGACGAGCGGTGCTGGATGTTTTAATTATTTTTTATTTTTTTGATTTTTGTTAAAAAACTTTTCTTTGATTTTTTAGTTTTTAAAATCAGGACATAAAAATGAAGAAGAGAATAAGGGAATGTGATGTGGGAAATGATGATGATGATAGAGTGGGGTGATGGTGGTTTATATGTGGCGTGCTAAAAAATACAAAGATATAAAAGATGACAAGATGAAAATAAACTTACCTACAATTGAGACGGTCACATTTGGTGTGCTCACAAGAAGCATGATCTTCGCTCGAGAAGCACACAAGTGCAACTACGATGTTGGCCAAGAAGCCAACGGATCTCACCGGAGACAGGGCTGTTGTTGCTCGACCGCGGTTGCGTCGCTGTCACTGATTCAATTCTGGAAACTAGGCTCTCCTCACATAAAGATGGATCAAAGGCAAAAATGAGGAGAATGGGATGTATATAAAGAGAAAAAATGAGAAGTTATTAAAGTTGTGGGAGGTTAATAAAATATAGGGGTTGAATTAGAAGTTAGACAATTTTGTTGAATGATGGAGTTGAATGGTGGTTATTGCAGAGAATGGAAATTAAAATAAATAAACAAAAGTATCCTACTTTAAATGAGAGAATAAAATAAAGAACAAAACAAAATGGAATATTTACTAAAGCAGGTCCATAAAAACACTATGTACATGGAATTTTTACTTTTCTAAATTGTTTTTTTCTGTTTTTAATAAAAGATATTTACAAACTAAAAATAAAATAAAATAGTAGAAATAAAATGAACATAGAAGATTTTTTTGGATTTTTAGTAATTATGAAGAGTAAATAAAAAATAAAGAAAGAAAGAAATGTACAATATATACAATGTACACCTAGGTCCCGAAACCCAAATTTTGCAAACGAGCTCGATTTTAATGAACCCACTTCCATTTAGATAATTTTCTAACTTGAACTTTTAAAGTTAGTTTGGTGAATTTGAAGTTCAAAAGGAGTAGGAATTTGGCCGAGAAGTTGGGCTTTGCAGCTTTTTCTCTTTACGATCTTGGAGCTTTTATTTGAGGTTAAATTTCTTTTATATTTTTGTATTTTTATATACATTTTTATGAAAAGTCAGAGAAAGAATTAGCCAAAAAAGAGTTGAAATGAAATTATTAAAAATACATGAAGTTTTGGGATATTTATAGGAGAAAAACACCTTTATTTTGTGACTTTTTATTATTAATTTATTTTGTGCAATCTAATATACAATAATTAGTGTGTTTTATTTACAAGAGTCATTTATCTAATTTACTGATTTTATATGTATTTATTTGAGATTTTACTCAGTGGTTTTGCTAAGACCAAGATATTGATATGATGAATCACAGACTCTTCACCCCCCCTATACTTAAACTTAGCTAGTCCTCAAACAATAAGGAATGAATAAGCTGGATTATCCCATGACTGTGCATGTTAATACAAGACTTGATCCGTTCAAGAACTCTCGATTTTAGAGATTCTAAACATCTATGATGAACCAAGCTCTAGTCAAAAGGTATCCAATTTCCCTAATCATCGGACTCTCTCTGTATACATATATAATAGGGATATGACTGAAGTGTTAACTGCAGTTACAAGAGTAGAGTCGCAACGTCACCCAAGGTTCCAGTCCAAGAGACTCTCCTACGAACCCGATCCTCAATACTAGAGAATAGACCATTTCTTGCATCCATTCCACCATCTCTTTAGTTGTCAGACTTAAAAGTCTAGATGGAAGGCTAGTTGATGGACAACATAGGATTGTGTCATTTCTTCTCTCCCGCTCATTGGAACGAGGATCCTCTCGAGTGCCTTATTAACTCAACACATTTATTTTTTTCGTTGGTCAGTGTGTCCGTCAAAAGAAGTTGGAGTCGTCTGCACTTATTTTCATGGGAGTACACCGGGGTCTGCCTTTTTTTAGTATCTATTATACCTTCTACACCCAAAATTGTAGCATTAAAGATGTAGAGCCATTTTTTGGTGCAAGCCTGACTCCTGGTCCTAATAGTGGTGGTCTAAGTCGACACTTTGAAATGGCTAGGAGCGCTCGCTTTTGGGGGAAGCTCCTTGATATTTCACTTTGTATGGTGAGAGCTTTTCTTTGAACATTGATATTTCTTTTCTTTGCTTTTTGGCTAGCACCACTGCTTTTATTAAGGGTTGGCGTACAGTGATAACCAATTTTCTTAGATTTCATCACACTATGGCACACAGATAAATGTAAAGAGATAGTACAAGAGCCATGTTCGTATATTGTCTAAAGATGTTGACACTCAGGTTTCATGTAGCCTTAATTGATTTTATCTCATCCTCGAGCAACATCAAATCAAGTCCAAACTCAAATCCCTCATCCCAGTTACTCACGTGAAATTTCAACTAATCTCATCATAAATGCGATAGTGTATTTAAGGTGGTGATCATATTCTTAAGGTAGAGACTAAGCACGTGCAATATAGCACACAAATATATCAAACCAGGGATATGTGAATAATTAATTCAAGGACCTAATGACTGAGGCTGGTTAACTCAAAATTTCAAGACCTCAAAAACCAAGTGTTCTTGAATATCACAAGTCTTGTCTGAATGTGAATGTGTCAATGATTAAACCACCTTATTGGTTAGTTTTTTTGTGATTTTTCTAGATATTTTTTTTTAAAACAAAAGAAAATAAGAAACTTTTTTATAATTTTTTTGCTTTTTAAAAGGTTTTTTTTGAAGAAGTTTTTTTTATGAAACTACGGTAAATAAGAAAG
This sequence comes from Ottelia alismoides, assembly GCA_037367405.1. NCBI lineage: Eukaryota > Viridiplantae > Streptophyta > Magnoliopsida > Alismatales > Hydrocharitaceae > Ottelia > Ottelia alismoides. The sequence continues at coordinate 449,882 of JAZKJV010006031.1, forward strand.
ATTTTTTTTGAAATTTTTATTAAGAAAATAAGCGAAAAAAGTTAAAGATATTTTAAAGTTTTTTAGGAGATTTTTTTAAAAAATTCTTTTAAAAGGGTTTTTAAAGAGATTTTTTTACCCATACCATAATTACTGTATAATATATACAAAAATATGTGAAACTATGAGCTATGGGTAAAGTGTATATGTGTGTCTGTGTGTGTCTATATATACATACATATAGGCCCCCCTTTACTTAGCTTGCATTATGTTCTCGTGCTAAGCGTAGGACGACTAGATTAACAAAAAGTATAGAATTCGATCCGCCCCCCTCCCCCCATGCTTAGACTCTCTTCAGCCTAAGTGTAGAAGAAGAGCAACAATGGGGCGGAGGAGGTCAAGAGGAGAAATGGATGAATATATACACATGGTGGGCATCGGTTCCCCCTATACTTAGGCTTTGGTCAGTGATGGATCCGAAATCGCACTTGTTAAAGAAAGATGTTGTATTTGTCGTTCGTTTAATAGAAATTATTTGATTTGTCGTTCGTTGTAGGCGGCAATCGGAATCGGTCAAGAAAATAACCACACAAAATAATTTAATCAATTCTTAATAAAGTGGTATTATGTTTATTTTACTTGGGCAAGTCCCAACGTCGAACACAAGGAGACAAAGGAATAACCTAGAATTTTGTCTACCGAAATTCGTGTGCGGTTTAAAGGAGGTATTTTTTTGCAATTTTTAATGCAATAAAGGATGCAAAATGCAAATTCGTCTTATTTTAAGGACTAAAATGTCAAATACGTTCAAATGATGTCCGAAAAATGTAAATCTTGGCCATGATGCAAAATGTGATGAAATGAATGCAGTATATTTTTTTGGAATTTTTGAATGCAATATGAACTTTTTTATGAATTTTTAAATGCAAGTAGTGTGAATTTCAATATTTAATTATAATAATTTTTAAACCTACTTGTTTTCAAGGGATAAAATTATCTAAATCTATCACTAGGTGATGGACCTCAGAAAAATCCTAAACCGTGAAAATGTGAGATCTAATACCTATTAAAAATCTAATACTGAAATATGCAAAATGATTTTTCCAAGGTAAAGTATGCATGCAAATGTCAAGCACAATAAACTCTACAATATGTATTTTTTCGGGAATTTAGAGCAACGGTTAATTAATGGCAAATTTAAGAGCACTAACTGGGCAAAATCTTTGGTTCTAGGTTGTATGAAGGTGGGGTAAGTTGCATAGTACTCGCCACCAGTATAGAAGTATGGGGACTCGGATCGCCATAGAAACGTGATAGTTTGGTCAAAGCTATGTACGACTCATCATCAATGTCCCAAGATCATTCCAATGGGGATGGAACTGACAGAACCAGATGGATCTCTACGTCATCATGGGAATAGGGAGATGCATCCCACATAAGATCAGACAACACAGGGCAAACTGCATCATCCACTATGTCCTTTCCAGGTGAAGGGGACTCGCTCTGTCCTGAAGGAATCTGTCCCCAAATCTCAAATGTGCTAATCAGTCTGCAATCTGCCTTTGAAGATGATTACGTTGTGTTACTCTCTGAATCAGGTCGCTGACACTTGGTTTGCTTCATTTCAAGGTATACTTCTCCTTCTGTGGTACGAAACTTCATGATTCCCGTACCCTAATCAAAAGTTGCGCTCGAATTCTAAGGAAGGGCTACAAGAGAATGATTTGAGATTCTCTCCAATGATTGGGGGTCTCCATGTCCAAGAATGTGAAGTCAACCTGATAGTTCTGCCCCTCAATCGAGATAATGATGTTCTTCACTTTTCCCTTTGGTCTTTTCACTGAACGATCTGTGAATTGGAGAGAAGCTCTAGATTTACGAAGTGGTCCCAACTCCAATTTCTGATATAATGGTAAGGGGAGTAATTTGATGGAAGAACCTTTATCCTAGAGTGTGCGTGCAAACGCAATGTCTTCAACATGACTCTTCACATAGTGATCACCCATGTCTCTCATTTTCATCACAAAGTCTGATTCTTGAGACAATAGGTTGTGGCTACTGACAAGACATGTATTTTTATATTTTGGCTCACTTTTTTCTGCCAACCCATCTAGGAGTACATCTCACCTTAAGGTATTTTTGGAATGCGGGATGGTTAGCCACATATTAATCAAATGGCACATTTATAGTGATATTCTCTTTACAGAACCTTGCTATATCCGGATCATCTTTATGATCTTTTTGAAGCATTTTCCCGTCGTAAGAGCATGGGGAAAGGATTGAAGCTTGGGAAATAGAGGATGAAGAGTCTGAATCATGAAATGAAAGATCATTCTTGGCATTAACAGAAATAAAGTTCTTCATATAAGAATCTTTTTGATGTAACATGGAATCAAAATCATAACTATCTACTATAGGTTATGGGATAGAAGCTGAAGTGGTATCTGCCACAACCGAAGATGCAAGGCCCTCCGTAGACTCGGAAGTGTATCCATGATGTCGATGATACATACGCACTCTCCTCCTCCTCTCAGCTCCCTGAGTAGAAATACTCAATGGTGTTGATGGGGCTATGGAATATGCTTCCTCTCCTCCTCATCCTCTAAAGACTCCTTAGGTAGAGCTCCAGAGATGCCCCTCCCCGTGTCCCTCCCCAGTTAGGTACGCTCACGGTCCTTCCTCTCCTGAGTGACACATGATTAGCCTCGTCACACAATAGAATCTCATGTTCAGATCTTGGAGATTCTGAATAGTATACTTGGCCAAATTGCTGTTGAGAACTAGATCGGTTCATGCTAATGGTGTTAGCCGGAACTTGGGCTGGGACTGAGGTAGAGGGAGCAGTATGCTCATCTCGCCATCTGGACAAGTGGTTGACATCCACCCATAACTCATGAATTTCATTCTGATAGGAACGGAGATCATCGAGAATCTGCTGTTGTATATTCACGGGTCTAGATTATGAAGGGGATAAGACTAGCATGAAGAAGGGGAAGACTGGCCCTGCTGGCTAGGGTATTGCCTTTGCAGTTGCTGCTAGGGTATCTGCTAAGATTGTGGGCCATGTTGGCACGACTGGTAATGGCCATGTCGACCATACTGCTAGTATCGCTACCATTGCTGCTGGTGGGCTGGAATCTAGGGATCTGCTTTGAAGGTGGTGGGCGAAGGTGAATGCAGTGTTGTGAAAGGTCGTCGCACGCTGATAGGTCTGTCGGTCTCAAATACTTCCCTACATGGAAAGGTACAGAGTATAACATGCTCCATTCACCTCCCAAACCAGTGGAGTCTCCTCCTGAACTGTCTATGCTAATGTATGTAGTTGTTGTAAAGAGTCGGTGTAGGATTGGTCATGCTCCCACGATTAGGGTTGCCCTGAAACCATCTGCTCCTGAATATGGTGAACTTCATATAAGGTGGTAGAGGGTGCAGTCACGATGGGTATCCTTATCTTAGATACCATCTTAGTCAACTCCTCCGATTGTTTTGGAAATTTGGAGACTCTCTGGTCAAACTCATCAAACCTCCTGTCAATCTTCTCGACTACGGTAAGCTTGTATGCAAGGAGTCACATTCTAGGGATCACGTCCTGAGAGAGACAGACTACAGCTGGTTTTCCCCGTCCAAATGAGAGTGAACTGGGGGATGATGTATAGGCCTTGCTGGCCATCTATGAGCGGCTGGTTTCAGACATATGCATGAATACCTTCTAGACGATATACAATCCCCGTGATGTATAGCTGCCTCCATAGGCAGCGCTCACTAAACCCTGCATCTCAATGGTGAGACCAGTGAAGAACGACTGGACCAATATGTTGTCATATAAATTGTGATAGGGACACTTATTCAAGACGTCCTTGAATCTTTCCAAAGCATCGCAGAGGCCTTCATCGGGTAATTGTGAAAAACTCGTAGTGAACTTCCTTATCATGTTAGTCCTACTCAATGGGTAGAGCTTCTTCAGAAACAGGTCCTTGAACTTGACATATGTGGTGACTGTAACTCCCAAGTTCTTTACCCAGTAGTCAGCTTTGCCACCCAAGGCAAACAGAAGGTATGTGAGCCTAATATAATCATGGCTAACATTAGGATGTCTGAGGTCAGCACAGATGAGCTCAAAGTCCCTTAGAAATGCATATGGCTCCTCAGAAGCATTCCCATCAAAGTGTGGCAACATGTTCATAAAGTACGACATCAACTCAAAATCAATTGTGGGTTCTGACTTACTCAAATAGTTCTCAATTATGTACTATCGAAGGTTGTACGCCATATCCGTATGTGGTTCGACCCCAACATTGAGTTGTCCTAACCAAGCTCTCAGTAATGCATGTTGCTGCTCAGATGCAGCTAATATGTCTCGTACCATTCTCATTGGGTCCTCAAGGTGTTCTTCATCTTCTTTCTTCTTTGGAGGCGTTTTTCTTGTATCTTATTTAGGTCCTGAATCAGCAATGTGTTCTTGATAAGAGGAGGATTTATGAATCAAGATATGCTCACTGAGGGGAAGGTCTTCCTTGGTGAGGTGGGAAGAGAGAAAGGGAATGGTTTGAGAGTAACCATTCTGAGAGTGGGTGATCCTGGGCTCAAGAGGGCCGTGAGTCCAGGTTGGTCCAAGTTGCGCATGGACCTTTGAAGACATACTTCTTGGAGGGTTCAACGAGAGATTCTCGATGTTCGAATAAATATCCCCCCAATCGGTCATCTTCGATGTCAAAAAAAATCGATTAGAACACAATATTCAATGAGGTGGTAGTTCTACAGTGCACGTTAATGTGCGGAGTAAACTCACACAATACAAATGCAATTTAAAACCTTAATTTCACCAACTCAATACATGACGGTCGTAAGGGTTCGGCCAAATTATCTTGTCAATTTTAGTTGGTAATAAATACAATCTTGGAAAGATTAATGAGATGTTAGGTGTCCGTATTTTCCTGACTGGCCCGATTCTAACGACTAGTTGGGCATACTTTCAGCAAGTATATGAGTAAGTGCAGACCATATAAATACGGCTACCCATTCCTTGAAGACTAAGGTGGCCTCCAAACACCCCACTATGCTAAGGAAGTCTGGACCATATAAATATGAGTACCCGTATTCTTCACTGAAAAGTAGCTAATCGCCTAAAAATAAATAACCACTTGTATGTAAGAAATCCCGGCTTGGCTCTGTCATGGGGTCGTCTCTCTCTCACTTGCAAGTAAATCAAACAATTAGGGCTTTATGCATCCGTGAACAAGGTTCTTTTATTGCAACTTTTTAATCAACCTTCTCAATTCAATCCCAATTTTAACTTAGGTATAACCTGAAAATTAATCTGAACAAAAAATGACGTCAACCTTTCAATCCCAATTTCCTTTTTAACCTTAAGTCATAAAACATGAGGGAAATCCTAAGTCAGAATGCAAACGAGAAAATATGTTGCATGATCAGAACAAGGTAAACATATAGTGAATCCCATCACTCTCCATGCGTTATGTAAAATAGAATTTGTAAAGTTTACATTAGATGCATGCAACTCGAGAATACCATAGCTAAACAGTATACTATTAGCGGTGAAGAATTGATTTGATTTGAGCTATGTAGTACGTGTCTATGTACGTCTCATTATAAACCTTATCAGATATGTGAATCTTCTAAGATATGTGTGGCCTAAATTATGATGGCACAAAAAATTTTTGATGCTAAACTACCGCTTGCCAAATACTTAAATTCACCACTCAAGTTGAGACCCACCCTCACTGAAGAGTGAAACGGGTCTTGACACACCACGAAGTAATGTCCAAGTCTCTTTACAAGAATGAGCTCTCAAACAAGAGCCGCTAAAAGGAGCAAACTAGCTAAATAATTACCACACGATAATTACAAAAAATGACTCAAAAAATAAATTAAATATCCTCGCTCTTTCGTAGTCGGCGTGCATCACATCCGTCGACATACGTTGCAGTCCAAGTCCACCAGGCCCTCGCAAGGAAAATAAATTTATGTTAGAGAGATCAACAATAAACTATGTACAAAAATGAGCAGAAAAAAATTGCGAAAAATGCAGTTATTACAAGGTGGCTCGGGGGTCAGTCTACCCGAGTAAATGAAAATCTAAATCTAATTTTTCAAATTAATCCCTATGTCGTTTGCCTCCCCGAAAACATCACCAACGGATGAATCGCAGAGAACATGGATTAATTTGGGCTCGTTGTAGTACGTGTACTTGGCAATTAGTTTAGAACCGAGAAAGGATCTCCGTAAAGAGTGTCTCGGCTTTAATTTATATCTCGGGCAAGTCCGGGGTCGAACACAGGTAGGCAAAGGAACAACGTCGGGTCAATTCAAAAACTGAAGTCTAGGTTTCAAATGGTATTTTTTAATTTTTTTATTGCAAAAACAATTGCAAATGCAAATGTGGATAAATTAAGACAATAAGAAAATACACTACTAGGCCAAATTAATTTTAATGCGAAATTATTCAGATTTAGCTTAATAGTATTTTCCCTACAATCTTAATCCAGTGATGAAGACAAAACACATTTTTTTTGGAATTTTAGGAATAAAAATGTAATAAATAAAAAATGCACAATTTTTATGGGTTTTTTCACAATTTTTCACGCAAAAAGAATGCAAAAATTATAAAAAAATATGGAATTAAAATATGATGCAAGGATACTACAATGATTTTTTTGAAATTTTTTGACAAAATATGATTTTTTAAGGAATTTTTAATGTAAACAGAGTGATTATGAATAAATAATTTCTAATAAATCCACATTAACAAATTCGCCACAAATATTTTTATAAGAAATCCAGGAGATTTAAAGTTTCGCAAAATTGATGTGCGTGGATTTAATTAACAATCATTTACTAAAATCACTCTACAACTTATTTCAGGAACAAGACAACTCCAATTAGGATAAAACTTGGACAGTAGTTAGAGCATACTTCAGGGCACCATTCCAGATTTTTATGAAATTTATCGAGCAACTGTGAGTAATATATAAATTTAAATGCTAAGATTGGGTAAAATATGCAGAATTTGCCTTTAGCAATTTTAATTAATTCACCAAAGCTCAGAAAAACACAAACAATTATCCAGATGATACATAATTAGTTTCTCAACTCAATGATATTTTTCATTGAAAGAAAAGATGCAATATAGATGTCCAAACTTATATGCAAATATAGGGTTATGTGTGCAATTAAGGAAATAAATTGAACATAATAAAGCATGCACATGGGTATTGTTGTAATTAGAGAAAATTACAAAAAGTAAAATTGCATTTTTTACGTGAAAAAATTGAAAAAGAACAATACCTTTTTCTTCGTGGAAGCATGTGGGCGGATAGGGAGTAGGAGGCCGGGCGGCGACGCCTCGTACTCGGTCGGGGCGACATAGAGGCGATTGTAGGCCGATGGAGACGATGGTGCGTGGACGCTGTCTGGGGGATGACGTGGAGGAGAACTGGCGGTGCACGGGGTTGGCAGGAGGCGGAGGGTGGCCGGCCGAAGTCGACATGCCGGGATGACTGAGGGGGAAGGCTGGCATGGAGGTGGATGGCCACACATGGCCGCAGGTTGCGGGAGGCGGTGGGACACGGACTACATCAGTGAGGTGTGCGATGGTAAGCTGCCGGCGACAAGCCGAAGAGGGATGATGGGCGACGTCAGATGTTTTATTTTTATGTCTTTGTTAAAAAAATTGTTACTTTGATTTTTTAGTTTTTTTAACCAGGACATAAAAATGAAGAAGAGAATATGAGATGGTGATGTGGGAAATGATGATGACGATGGAGCGGGGTGATGGTGGTTTAGATATGGTGTGCAAAAAAATTTGTAAAGACACAAATGTTGACAAGATGAAAATAAACTTACCAACGATGGATGCAATCGCCTATGGTGTACTCACGAGAAGCACGATCTTCGCTCGAATCGCCGGCGAGCGATGAGCTTGAGTAGCACATGGGTGTGGCTGTGATGTTGGCCAAGAAGCTAACGAATCTCACCAAAGAGAGGGTTGTCGTCGCTCGACCGTGGTGGCACCGCTGTCACCGATTCAACTAAGGGAACTAGGCTCTCCTCACATAAATATAGATCAAAGGGAAAAATGTGGAGAATGGGATGTATATGAAGAGAAAAAATGAGAAGTTATTAAAGTGGAGGGAGGTTAATAAAATAATGGGGTTGAATTAGAAGTTAGAAATTGGTGGAATGATGGAGCTGAATGGTGGTAATTGTAGAGAATGGAATTTAAAATAAATAAATAAAAGTATCCTACTTTAAATGATAGACTAAAATAAATAAAAAAGCAAAATGGAATATTTACAAAAGTAGGTCCATAAAAACACTATGTATATGGATTTTTTACTTTTCTATTTTTTTTTGTATTTTCAATAAAAGATTTTTAAACTCAAAATAAAATAAAATTGTAGAAATAAAATGGAACATAAAAGAGTTTTTTTTGTATTCTTAGTAATTAAGGAGAGTAAATAAAAAATGATGAAAGAAGGAAATGTATAATATATACAAAGTACACATAGGTCCCAATCCCAATTTTTTCAAACGAGCTCTGATTTTAATGAAACTCTGCCGTTGAATAGATAATTGTCTAACTTGAATTTTAAAAGTAAGTTCAGAAATTTGGAGTTCGTACAGAGCGGGAATTTGGCCTGGAAGTTGGACTTTACAGCTTTTTTCTCTTTGGGATCTAGGATCATTTATTTGAGTTGATATTTGTTTTGTATTTTTGTATTTTTATATGCATTTTTTATGAACCAGTCAGAGAAAAAATTAGCCAAAAAAGAGTTCAAATGAATTTATTAAAAATACATGAAGTTTTGGGCTATTACAGGTGAAAAACTCCTGTATTTTACAGCTTTTTATTGTTAATTTATTTTGTACAATCTACTTTACAATAATTAGTGTGTTTTATTTAGAAGAGTAATTTTTATAATTTATTGATTTTATATACATTTATTTGAGAGTTAGAGATTTTACTAAGATCAAGATATTGAGATGATGAATTGCAGATTCATCATCTGCCAAATGTACATACTCACATACGGTAACACATTAGGATGGGTGCCTATGTAATGATAGCATACGATAAAGGACTTTAGTTATCTCGATCTCGTTATGTCAACTCTTTGACCTAACTTATCTAATACCTTCAAATCTCTATTCATATGTAGAGGACCTGCATCAAGTGGTTGGTTAGATATCAGCCTTCAGAGTGAGGACTACCATCTCCTCTTAAAGCTGGAGATCATCTCTTAATAATCATTTGACGGTGCTCGATGAGTCCTCTATCAAACTCTTTCGAAATTAATCCAAGAACCAACCTCTGTGATTCAACAATCATTGATCATTAAGATGGCTACGGTACATAACCCTAATTGTACTAAGGGACCTATTATGCAAATTAATTATTCTTCATTTTATATCAGGGAATGATATTCACAACAACATTAATTGCGTAATAGCTCGTCATGGGCTCGCATGTCCAACATGAGATTCTAGCTTACTTGTGTCCCCGTTCTTAGGATTGACCAAGCAACTCCAAACTCTTAAGTGTTTAACACTGGTGGTTCCATGCCAAAGCTCATGAGGATTTTTAGGTACATACATAGGAATCTTATTCATGATATATATTGCAGTCTCTACTGCATATCCTCATAAACTAAATGGAAAATGTTCTTTACTCGTCATTGAAAGTACCATGTCCATGATAGTCTTGTTGTGCCTTTTAGCAACACCATTAAGTTGGAGAGTTCCAAACGGAGTGAGATTGGGGACAATTCCTTTCTCTTTAAGATATTCCTTGAATTCATCTGAGTGGTACTCACAACCTTGGTCAGATCGAATCTATTTAATCTTCCTATTGGGTTGGTTGTCAACCAAATCCACGAACTCTTTGAACTTTTCAAAGATTCCAGATTTATGATGTAATAGAAATATAAACATGTATCATGAATGGTGATCAATAAAAGGAAAATATTATCGATAACTATTTCAGGTCGTATTACTGAAGGGACCACATATGTTAGTATGTATCAAGTTAAGAATACCTTCACATCTTGTAACATTGTTCCGGAAAGGTGTCCTAGATATTTTACCTCGAATACAATGTTACGGGTCCATCCTTTATCAATGTGTTAATCCTATAAATAGATAAATGGCCAAGCCTTTTATGCCACATCATATTTGAACTATTTCCATACTCTCTGGTTCTTTTGGGGTTTTTATTAGTGGTAGTAACATTCATGACATTTTCATCAATGCACGATTCGTAGAGTCCACCAAAAGTAAGAACACAATCTACTGTATATTTATCATAATGATTTTTAACAAGTTTATTACATAATAGAAACAAATATCCACTTTTAACTAATTTAGATACAGATAGTATGTTTCTTCTCACATCTGGACATAAAGACATTCTTTAAGTATTAGGACTCTTCCACTAGATAACGATAGTCTGCATGTCCCGATGGTGACTGTTGTAACAGTTGCATCAGATCCCATATGGATGACTGTATCCCCTTCCTTAAGATTCCTAGTTTTCTAAAATATATGCAACAAATTTCATACATGAACATAATTACAAGAATTGATGACCCAAATACTTATTCGTCGTACAAGAAAATTATTCCAATGATGAAACTATAATTAATACTTGTTGGAGCTCTACATTTGTCAGTAGAGTTCAGGTAATCCGGACAGTTACGCTTCCAGTTCCCCAGCTTCTTGCAGTGATGACACACAGTGGTCTTCTTTGATGTCACCAGTGTGGAGGTAGTAGAAGATGAGCCATCACATTGAATCTTCTTCTTTCCCTTCTCGCTTAGGCCTTTATGAGATTCTTGCTTCCAACTACGCTTCCCTTTAACCTGTGCAACCATTGCACTACCAGTGGGATTATCTCTCTTCATTACGTGTTCTACAGACTTTAATGCAGCTAAGAGTTCAACTTTGGTTAATTCCCATTTATTCATGTGGTACAGTACCATAAAGTTATTTATAGACTTGGTCAGTGATAGCAGAATGATTTCACACTACATTTCTGCATCCATATCCACCCCAAGAGTTTCCATCACAGACAAGTACCCAAACATTTTAGTAAAAAAATGCCCATGCACTGAAGTCCCTTCCCGCATCTTGCAAAGAATAAGCTCTTTAATAACGTTTTAAAGCTGAATGTGATTTACATCACCAAACATCTCTTGAGATTTAACATTATATCCTGGCAGCTCTATCCCCACATGTTGTTTCTGAATAACATTGGAGAGAGATCCAGGAGTATAACACCAAGCCAATGTATGATCTTCATCATATTTTTCATTAAACTTTAAGAATTATGGTGTCTTAGAGTTTTTGTACTTATTCTTTGGTATCATGTAAGAGAAATTAAGGATTCGCAAAGACAACAAGATCTAAATTACAGATCCAATCCGAGAAATTTGGTAACTTACTGAGTGTGTTTATGTACTTCATTGTCTGTAATTATGAATGCACTATATTGTAACATATAAATATTTATGTATTCAATTTAAATTCTTTGATTAAGGATTTTTAATCAAATTAGTCTTGCCTTTTCAACTATGAAAGTTCATTCTCTTGATCACTTTCAAAGCAAGAGTTATACTTATATCTATATCTCCAGCAAGATCTGGGACCTCCTTTTTTACCTTTGTTACATCCAAATAATATGAGAACTTGTAACTCGGATAAAAAGAAGTTGGAACACATTCCACCTTGAAAGTCCAACTTGCATTTCCCAATGTGGTCTTTAACAACCAGGCTCACCACCCCTAAGGCAATGTTCACCCGTCGTCAATTGAACCAATCGTCAACAGGATTGTAACTTGCTCTACGCAATCAAATATCACCTCAATAATATGAGGAATGGATATTGGGGTCACTACGTATATGGCCTTACTCTTTCGAGAAGAAAAGAGATTTATCCATATGTGCTTGTATATAGTTGTTTTCACTTCAGAAATATATCTCCCACATGTTATCCCTGGCGATGAAACCCTTCGCATTGATGAGAGACCATGGCTGTCACTTATGCGACCCTCCATATCATATTTAAATCTTAATTAGATATAATGAATAATATTCACATAATTAATTCTTCCACGAGAAATACAACTCTATTCATAATAAAGCATTTCTAATTAGATATAATTAGTTTAATCATATTAAATTATTTACCAATCCAATTTAATCAACAAGCAAATAATTTTAATTGTTACTTGTACGGATGGTATAATCTCAAAATACAACAAATTTTAATAATTAGAAAAATACTCCATAATCTAATAAAATATTATCCTTTCCTTAGCCATTGTCATGGACAATACACACAGAATGTAGGAAAGACTGCTCATGGAGCAACATTCTACCCACAACGATCCTTGACTTGACACCATATCCACCTCAGGTCAGGATGATGTGATTTGATTGTATTGTATTTGAGATGTTGTTAGGTATCAGAACTGAAGTTATACCATATAATATTCATAAACACCTTATTGATTAATATTATAAAGATATTTTCTAAACAAATCCGCAATCCTATTCACATAACAATGTTTTGCATATAGAGATTGCCCTACAACTATTGTAAGATAAACCAGGATTTTCATTGAATGTTTATTCAATATGCTATGATGATCAATAAATTATTTTCATAATTGTTAGGCATAAAATATAAAATCAAGTAAAATTCATAATTTCCAGAATTTCCATTGACTTATAAACACATTAAGTAAAAATCTTTGATCATCTAATCAATTTCCATCCCATCTCCACTAAATATGGTATATCTAGGTCAAATAAAGTCGGAATCACATGAAATAAACTCCAAAAGATTGACAGTTTGATTCTCTGCTTAATTAAAGTTTATTTCACATTTTATGGTGGAAAACAGTATCTAAAATTAATTCACTCACAGATCCGTGAAAACATGAAAAACAAATTTCTGTGGCGGGAACCATTCGAAACACTTTCATGCACTTTTGGTAACATTTAGAAGTTACTATTTTTGAGAAATATTTAGTAATTCTAAATATATTTTATTAACCTAAAATTACTTCCAAACAATGTTGAAATAATAGATTTTTAATTTAAAAAAAGCCTATTCGAATCTTGCATCCAATGCAACAACAATATTTCATACGCACCTGAAACATGAACCATGATCATCTAGGGTTTTGGATCATATCCAAGACTACTACCAATGCTCTGATACTATTTGAAGGATATGGAAATTTACTTAAGCACATCAAGGAAGCGTGAAGATCACATCATATACGATCGGAGCAACTAGTCTCACTAGTTGCTCAATGTAACAAAATTTAAAAAAATTTACATGACGAAAAACTTGATCCAAGAATATTTCTTGGATCGTTTCATAAAACCACATACAATAGTAAAGATTACCTCTTGAATCATATTTGTGACCATAGTCTCTAACGTAAGAGAACTCTTGTCTCAAGTTCAATCTGAATAGAGAGACGCTAGCGAGCGTGGTGATGAACCACATGCTTCTTGCAATCCTTGAGTATATGAAAATATGGTTGGCACTATTTATATTATATATATTATAAACATGATTTAAAATATATTAAAGAGAGCTTATTGTAAACAGTATGTACAAATTAATTATTATTGTGAATTGGATTCATATGGAAAATTATTTGTAAATACAATTTACAGTTTATTTTTGGTGTAAAATACAATTTATATTTAATGGCATGATTATAATATGCACATATTTATATTGAAATAAATTACTTGAGTTAATTTATGACAAAAATTGTAAACATATGAGGGATTATGTGAGATCTTATATCTCACATAATTAGAAGGCCAACACCTTCCTTGGATGGAGGGCGGACGACCACCCTTTAACTCATTCAAAGGGTGGACGTCCCCGTTATTTCTTAAAGATGGGTGGCCTCCTTCTTTATCCTTTTATCCAAATTGATTAGTTAAATTAAATTATGTTGATTATTCAATATATATAATTTAATCTAAAGTAGTTGTTGTACAACACAATCATGGACATTGAAGCCAACATAAATCAATTTAAACCATTAGATTTGTGTTGTCCGTGGATTAGGATCCATGGACTCCTAAAATATTACACAAGAAGAGGAAACCCTAGCTCCTCTTTATACAACAATTGCATGTGCTTTCTCCCTCTGATATTCTCATACACGCCCCCTTTCTCTCCTACAAGAGTGGTCGTCCACCTCTTTCCCTAGAGAATGAACATTATCGTCGTCACGACATTGTTCTGTTGGTTCGATCGTTAGTGTATCTCCATCTCCTTTGATGCATCGTTCTCGTGAAGATCACATCCAATTTCATGAGACGAGATCAGGAGAATCAACTCTTATATTGTCAATATGGATTATGAGGAGCACTCATTTCATAAATGCGCTCGCAACTTGTGACAGGAGGTCTCTTCATTTAGAGACTCGATCACCACACTTAAGGAGGTAACCATAATACCCACTTGTGGTTTAGATGAAATGATCTGAGAAGTGTTCTTGGATCACATGGTTTCATCATTTTATTTTTTTTTAAGTTGTGTTGCCCCGAGAAACTAGTATGACTAGTCATTCCCAATCGCATATGATGTGATCTTCATGTTTCAGTGACGGCTTAAGGTCTTCTCTATAACCTTGAAGTAGCATTAGAGTTATATTGGAGGTTACGAATATAATCTATAAGCCTAAGATGACATGGGAATTTTTGGTTGTGCGAACATCCATCGCATTTTGTACATGCAACTCTGTTTTGTACGACATTTTCACCCTATTTAAATGCATTAAAATGTGAGTTTATCATTGGTTTATGTTGATCATCTTAATAACAATCTGCGAGACTTGAGTTTCCGTGATGTTGAATCCGTTTACCCGTGTAATGACCATTTGAGTAGACATGTGTCCATTATTATAGGAATAGTATTTTAGAACAAAATCAAGATATAAACATAGTTTGAAAACATTTATAAATGCATGTCTATCACTTGTATTATGATGAAAATCAAATTCGGAAAGCATGGATATTTATTTTGCACAATTTGGAGTTTATATTCTAAAGATTTAATAGTTTTTGTAAACATGTGTCACTTCTAGAATCTTAACAAAATTGAACAACAATCTTCTGATTTTCACTAAATTAATTCATGGAAATTAATGGTTAATCTCCTTTAGTAATTACTTTTAAAATATTGGTGAAATGTTTAATGGTGATAATTATTTTTGAATGTCCATAACCAACACAGTGTATGTTAATTGATCTTCGTCGATTTAGTTATAATGAACATTCCAGCAATCATTGATACTTGAATAAGATTGAGGATTTATTTATAAAATATCCTTATAATAATAATCAAAATAATTTCGATAAATATTATATGGTACAAATTCGATTGAAAGATCGAATATCATCTCAAATGTAATGTGATTAAATCACATTACCCGGACTTGAGGCATATTAGTGTCTAGTCGATGATCGCTGGGGTTATAGGTTGCTTCGTAAGCAATTTGTTTTACATCCTCTATGTACTGTACATGACAACGAGCAAGGAAATGAAAATACTTTAAATGATCATGCTATATTTTCTAATTTCTGAAAGTGTAATAACACTTATTTTGAGATTATACTATCATTTGAGTAATAATCAATACTTTAATATGATTTAATTAATTATCCAATAATAATCATGATCTTTATTTACATGAAGATTATAATTCCCTTGGAATGACTAATCATAACGAATATGATTCATACAGATTAATTAAAATTTAAAGGGTATATGGAGGATGACATATGTGACATCCATGGTCTCCCTTTAAGGCAGATGGTTCAATCGCGATGGATTTTATGCATGTATCCAAAGTGACAGCTCATGCATACATGCACATCTAGATCAGGCTCTTTGCTTCTCGAAAGAGTAAGGTCGTATGCAAAGTAACTCAAATACTGGTTCCTCATATTATTGGGGAGATATTATATTGCTCTTAGTGAGTTCTATTCCTGATGAAGATTGGTTCAATTAACGATGAGACAACATTGCCTTAGGGGGTGGTGGGCTCGGGTGTTAAAAACTGAATTGAGAAATGCAAGTTGGACTTGCAAGGCAGAATGATCTCAAATGCTAAGATAAGAAACGAAATCTCAGATCTTACTTGAGATATAATTGTAAGTACATCTCTGACATTTAAATCAAATAAAAGAATGAACTTTCAGTGTTGACAAGGCAAGAAAACTTTGATATAAAAATCCTAAATCAAAGTAAATTATGTATTTATGCAAATTAGTTCTGATAACCTATATTCTCACTCAAAATTATTATTAATAATAACTAGTAAATTACCATGAATTGGATTCATGATCATGATATTATACTTGTAGTTGGACACATAATGTATTTGTTTACAATGTACAGGTTTCCTCATAATAATGAGGAATGATAATTAAATAGACAATAGAACAACAATCTTCGGTTCGTATATCTCTATAGTCTTGATCACTCATCAAATGTGCTTTAGAAGTATCATATCGATGATGATCGTAATTATAGAAAAATCCTTATAAGACTTAAGAATATGCTTTTGCATATACATATATATATATGTGTGTGTGTGTGTGTGTGTGTGTGTGTGTGTTTG
Source organism: Ottelia alismoides (assembly GCA_037367405.1). Classification (NCBI taxonomy): domain Eukaryota; kingdom Viridiplantae; phylum Streptophyta; class Magnoliopsida; order Alismatales; family Hydrocharitaceae; genus Ottelia; species Ottelia alismoides. Next base: position 466,540 of record JAZKJV010006031.1, read on the forward strand.
TGTGTGTGTGTGTGTGTGTGTGTGTGTGTGTGTTATCTCGACATTTAATCATGAATGACATGGTTCACTACATTATGCAGAACAGTGGCTCGATAAAATATGTTGTACTCAAAATCTTTAAGTACCTGCCTAAATTGAAAGTCTTTAAGAGTAAAGATGGACGTAGATACAATGAGTGTTATCTTTTTTCTGTCTACACTCAATTCATTCATGAATTTCATAATATTCATATTGTATGAATTGATTGAACCATGCATAAATGCTAAAATACTCTAATATTGAAAACTTTTGAGATCAAATAAGAGTTTCTTTATCTTAATTGAGCGTATGGAAGTATGGGTCTGACCCAAGTGAGAATGAAAGTGAAAGAATTGATAGTACTTATTTAATTTTCACACATATGATATCAAAAAAGTTGGATGAATGCCAATACTGCAACAAGCCAATGTATCGATAGTATGACTATTTGGAGTAAATAAAATCATTAAGGAAGGACTGAGATAATGCATTGAAATAATATACATATAATCATTGAAATTGACTTGCTTATATATAAAATCAAAGTCCAATAATTGCATCTCACTCTTCTAATAACACTTGCCATTGGTTGCATGTGTTTTAGAATATTAGAAAAATTGATCTTAAGATTTAATAGTCATCTATATGAAAAGTGATGCAATTGTTGCAACAATATCCATTGGATAGATGGACTCGATATTTTCAGTGGGAGATCCCATAGTCGTAGAGAATGTCTCCATAACGTAGATATTAGAAAACATTCATTATTTATTTCTAAATGTTGGAAATGAACCTATATTCTAGAATAGACCTATCATAAAGAATTATGTACATATTTCAGATAGTATTATAAATTGTAGAGGACTCTACTAAATTAGAATATTAAAAAATAGTTCATTATTATTTCTAAATATTGAAAAATAAACCTTAAAAGATCAATTGGAGGATAAAAATCAATTGACAATGAACTGGCATTGAGTCTTGGACAAATGTCTATCGATAAGATCAATAGACTAGTAAGAGAAGAATCTTTAGACTATTTGATGGTTCAAAGCATACATACTTATGGATATAGATTCAAAGTAAAAATGGCCAATGACCCTTCACTGTGAATGATGTAAGATGCCAAGGTATTTCAGATCCCATACATGTTATGTATGTAGATCCTCTATATCCAAATAAATAATAATGATATCTAATATCAATTGATGATTATATGTCTTATGGGAATTCTTCCCTTCACCTTTGAAACCTTTTAAATATTCAAAGATTTCACAATTTGATTTAGACCCAAAGATTGAAGGAAGATGAAAATGAATTTGATCTAATCTAGGTAGAAAGTACCAAATTGATGAATTCAAGGAATACCTTATGAAAAAGTAAAATCGTTCCTGTCTCACTCCTTTTAATACACCTAAACTTATCAGAGTTGTAGGGAAGCATATGGATCGTGTGTGATACGATTTGATCAATGATGACTCTTAGCATAATTAGCTCTTGGTTTCCAATTATAATGAGAGCTATAGATCTCATCAAGACAAGCAGCTTCTTTCGTGAAGAAAACTTTTTGATCCAAGTACATTTGTTATTTCTTCCCAATTTATCTTTGTATTTTTATCTCAAAATATTTTGTGGTGACACGTGGCAGATCATGGAGCTACCACCTGTAACTCATTTTTAGTATTTTTTTATTTTTTATTAAAAAATTAAAATAAATTAATTATAAAAAAATTAAAAAATAAAGCCAATACGTGTAGTGCACGTGCCCCAATGCATGTGCCTAACACGTGCCTCGACCTTCCTCCTTTCTCCATGCAATCTTCGCTTCTATAGTCTTCTTTAGCACCATCGTCGGACGCCATGATTTTCACCGCCGCTGATGAATCTGTGATTCGTCATCTTTATTCATTTATTTTAGCTTAAAATCCCTTATAAAATACATGCATATAACACTAACTCCATATTCTTACTAACGTGTGTGTGTAAATATTGTACACTTCTTACTAATTTTAACCTAAAATAAATAAATAAAGAAAGAAAGAAAGGAAAATTTAAGAAAATAAAATAAAAAAAGAAAGGAAGATTGTATACAGGCTGACATGAACCCCGAGAGAAGGTCAAGACATGACATGATCGACCATGAATAAAGTAGGGGGGAGATAAGGGTCCTCAAGCAGAAAATAAAAAAAATGTGTGTTTTGTTGTAAATACTTCTCACTTATTTTGTGTATATCTGTATAAAATTAACACTAATTTATTTTTACTTAATTGACCTCAAATCAAATAACTTTCAAAATTGGAGTTGTAAATAAAAATGTGTCGTAATTAATAAAAATAATTGCACAATTAAATCATGTACAGAATAAAAGTAGCCACACTTGGAAAAAGCCACTAAGCACTAATTGAAAAATCAATTCCAGCACCAGCCGAACTCAAACGGAACCAATCTCACTTCCATTGGATTCTAAATAAATTATCTTAAAATTGGATGTGATTTCATAATTTTTGGAGATACGAGTAAAAAGTTGGTTTTCCGAGGTGGTTTGTGCAATTTTCCCATGGATTTTGTAAATATTGTATTTGTATATATTTATAAATTATTCATACTAACTATTTAAAATAAAAATAAAAATAAAAAATAAAACGAAAAAATTCCTAATTTACCCTTGTATATAATGTCATATATGTATATAGTATATGTATATATTTACTATTTTAATTTAACCATCATAAAGAATAAAAAAATAACATTTTTGAATTCAAATAAATAAAGTGATGAAAATTTAAATAATTAGATAATTTTGTAAATAGTTTTATCTCTTTGTCATCTCTCTTATCTCTTCCACCAAAAAAATCAAAAATTCATTTCAATCTTTATTTCTCGTCTCTTTATCCAAAAAAAATAAAAAATCAAATTTCATTCCATCTTTTCTATTTATATGGCTCCTTTTCCTTCATTCCAACTTGATCAATCTTTTGAGAGAGGAGCTCGATCTCCGAGAGAAAATTTCGTAGAGAAAGTTGCCTAGTCTCCAAGCCGTCCAGTGATAGCGAGTCGGCCTTGTCGAGGCGATCACGGTCCTTTTCCGCTCCTAAGGTGAGATTTACGTCTCTTTTTCTTCTTACTTTTGTCTAGGTTAATCATTGTTTACTTTGTCGTATTTTTTATTCATCGTCATTTTGTTTTCCTAGACCATTAAAAAAATCTCTCATGTTTTTGGTCCACCACCGACTCGAATTTTCATCTCATCTTCTCTATCTTTCCGCCTTCAAATTCTATCTCCCACGATCTATTAACTCCGACCATGCAGAGTGGTCGTGAGTCGGATTCAATCCTTTCATTTTTAGTTGGATCCCCATTCATATTCCTATTTGTGAATAAATAAAAAAATATTAAAACTTCCATATAATTGTTTTCTTGTCTAACCTTTATTTTGCAGGAGAATAAAAATAAAAAAACAATAAAAAAACATTTCTTATTTTTTATATTTTTTTATATTTTCATATTTACAATAAAAAAAATTTTAAAAAAGTTTTTTTCCTTTACTGTTTATAACACAAACAATAAAAAAATTACAAAAAAAAATAAAAAAAAAACAAAAAAGGGAACGGTCGCCGTCTAGCCGCCGCCGACCCCTTCTTCCTCGGCCCTGCTCGTCTCCAACCATGGCAGCAGTACCACGCTGCAGCCCCGCCTCCATCGTCCCTGACCTCTGCGCGTGGAGCAGCGCGCCCGACCGTGATTGTACTGCCGCCCCACCAGTCCTCCGTGCGCCACCCGCCATGCTAGGCTGTCGCTTCCAACCCTCGAAACCTGCAACCCCCTCACCGTTGAGACCACCACAGCCCCGGCGTCGTCACCCGAATGGGAGGTGCTCGCCTCCTACATCACCCGCACCGCGGGACGGTCGTTGCCACCACTGTCCTTCCTGGCCACCTGCTGAAGCACGCCAGTTCCACCGCGGCCCGCGACGCGCTCCACCGTCGAAGCACGCTCGCCCCGCGTGCAAGCCGCCCCACCGATCCACCACACGCCACAACTCAGGCCACCGCCGCTGCTCTTGGTGAAGAAGAAGGAGGCAGCGGTTGAGGCGGCCCTCCCCTGCCCTTTTGCATGGACCCGAGGAGAACCCTCCCTAGGGTATATTTTTTCTAATTGGAAAAATTATAAGTCAGCCCTCAAAAGTTCTTGAAATTAGACCTACGCCCCTGCCAGAACAAATCATTGGGTAAAGTATAAAGTCTCTCCTGCATCTATTTATTATTATATTTTGATACTTAAACTTGAAAGATTTGCAATTTAGTCCCTGAACTGGAGAATAAAAAACGTGCTTGCTCTATCTGAATGTAATAAATGTTATTTGTTATCTTAAAATCTTGCAAAAGATATGTTATGCTCCTAATGTGATTATCTTCTTAGCATAAAATTTCCATTGCATTTAATTTCATTTATTATTTTAAAAAATCAAAAACCTTGTCATTTTGTCTTCCTGAAATTCAAAAATTCCTAAAAATTCAAATATTGTTCCAAAAATTCCAAAAAAAGAGAGTAGTTATATTTCATTGTCTTTTAATTTCTGGCCAATTTTCACGCATTAGTTATTAATAAAATCCAAAAAATGAAAAACAGAAAAAATCATGTAAAAATCACAAAACATTCTACGAAAAAAAATTATGAGTTCAGTTGCTTATAGTTTGTTTAAAAATATTTGTAAGGTTTTTTATGTAATTTTTAAATTGCAAATTACTCTAGGTTGTGAACATTTTCGCATTTTCTCATTGTTTAAATTTTAGAAAAACACAAAAACATATGAAAATTAGATAAAAATTGTAAAAAACATTTATAAACTTTTAAAACCCAAAAATATTTTCACTGGATTTTTCTTAGCATTTTTTGTAAATTGAAAAAATACAAAAAGAGTTGGTGTCCGTATTTCTTGTGCTTGTGCATATTGTTCGTTTTTTAAAATTTTAAAAAATACAAAATCAAAATCACTACAAATTTAAAAATCAGAAAATAAAAAATATAAGATAAAAAAATCATGAAAATCAAAGATCATTGTCCTTTGAGATTCCTGTTTTATCTTAACTGATTTTCGATTAATAGAATAACCCTCGGGAATAGTAGCCTCCCTGAGTTCCACCCTATCCTCTATACAAGTTAACAAGTAGCAAAAAAATATTTTTTTTGTCACATGATTTTGGGATAGCAACGAGCAACGACGATTTATCGTCAATTTTTCGACCACAAATTTTCGTGTCAACAAAATGGCGCTGTTGCCGGGGAGGCACGACGAGGGTAGTTAGGTTTCTCTTTTTACCTTCTATTCTTAGTCGTAAATATATGTTTACATTTTTGTCACTCAATTCATTGTTTATGTCCACTGCATTCATTTTTTTCTCGTATTTGATAATTTTCTTACACATTCTCTTTATTTTTTCTTGTGAGGGCCCGTTTTGCGAAAGAGGCGATCCTAGGAGAGCCGAAGCACCCAAGCGACGCGGAGGCAGCTTGATTCTTCACCAAGTCACAGGATAGCATGAGAAAAGGAGAAGAAGAATAGAAAGAGAAAAAAAACAGAAAAAGAAAAGAGAGAGAGAGAGTTTTTCTTTTCTAGCATTTGAACTCTATAAACGGACATTAATTGGTTGCGGGGTTTGTTTCGTCAAGTGTCGGTGCACTTGGGGGACCTCACCGGTTTTGTTTTCATCCCTTTATTTTTCTATGTTTCCCGCGAATTTCGTGAGCAGTCTATTGATTGCTTTAATTAATTTGCTTGAGGTAGGTAATTAATTAGGTCCAAACACCCTAAACAAGAATTTCTATGCCAATAGAGTAGAGCGTAATTTGGATTTAGTCAAATTAAGTTGTTCTTTCCTGTTAATAGAAGTTATCATCTAGGACGGTTCACTTGCATCATATAGGTTAGTTTGTTTTTCCGTATTTAAATTCTGCGCGGATTACTTGCATGTAGAGTGCTGGCGATAAGGTACGCATCTCTAACCCCTGCATGCATCATTATTTTTAATCGCGTATTGGCATTTCTGATCTCCTTCCTTGTTTTCACTCACATAAGTTAAAGTAGGAAATTGGACACTCTGTACGCGATTCGTAGAAAATATTTTAACCAAGTGACAACTGCCTAAAATTTGGGACTGCTAAAGAAAACTCGACCCTAAAATAAACATAAGGAAAAATCATTGTTTTGGGGAGAGTAACCCCCTCATTGTATATGTTTTAACTTGCTCGCGTACACGCTAAGGTTAATGCCCAAATCCCATAATTCATCCTAAGTGTTTGTAAAACTTTGTAATTATTACCTAACTCTAAAACAGAAAAGATTAAGAGACCGAACCTTCACGGTCTTCACTTTACGTTGAGTTGATGAATTAGGGGTTTGTGTTGTGTTGGATTGCTTGTGTGTATACTAGATCCTATTGTGCATTTGCGCCTTTTTCTCCATATCTTTTGACTTGACCCTCGTGCTCTCTCATCTTTTGTTTCGAAGATGACCATCTGGAGTTATTTTAATCTGATCTTCGCAGATACCTCGTACTCTCAAGACGATCCACCTTCCCTTTTCCAGGAGGATCTTCCTCCTGATGTTTATGCATATCCGCCTAACCCATTATTTCAAGAGTCGGAGGACTTTGATTCTCATCCACCCTCATTCAACCCACCCGATCCTGGGATTTTATAGTCACCTTTCATGATTTCTACACTTAAGACATAGAATCAGATGATGGACCATATGAATTCGAGGATTTCTAATCTATTTAACAAGAATGAGAGCCAGAACGTTGCTCCACTATTTGAGGATATGGATTCACTTGAGGATAATCATGAGAGCATGAAATCACCCAAAACAAAAAAATGAGAAAATTTTGAAAATACAAAATGATTGTGGGAGACATATTATTGATTCATTTTGTTAGGAGAGGAACCAAATGCCTGATCATTTACCCACACAGCCATGTCCCAACCTTGACCCCGAGCATGCCACTGTACAGACTGCTCTTGGCAATCCTCGTGTATATGCTGATTCGGACCTCCTCCCTTATATGGATGAGGTCCAGAAATTCAAAAAAAATGTTGACTAAACCCGAAGTGGTGACCACCCTTCATGAGATCTTTAAAGCCCCACTTCAACAGGCCACGACAGATTTATCTACTCCTCAACACAAGAAAAGAAAGTGAAGGAGAGTATCTGAGCGTTACTTACTAACCATGGCTACTGCCTCCGCCATTTCTCACCGTCCGTATTTTAAGAAAGGGAACACCGCTACACCTCATGTGAGTTGCTCCATATCTGACTATTCTTGTGATAATACTCTCGTTGACGGTGGTTCATCAATCAATATAATACCCTTCTCTATGATACCGTCTCTTCATCTTCGGCCTCTCAAGAAAACCAAGATGATAGTTCAATTTGCTGATGGATCTATCAAGAGGCCGAAGGGTATTATAGAAAACGATGTCATTCTCATTCAAGGCATGAATTTTACTTTGGATTTTGTTGTAATGCCCATGGAGACCTCCACCCCCGTGGAGTACCCTCCAACCATCCAGGGACGACCTTTCCTTGCCTCTGCGGGAGCCGTTATCGATTATGGATCAGGAGAGATTCGCTTTTGTTCTGATGTAGGGAGCGATGTGTTAATCACTACACGCACTATTGTACAGAGACCCGCATCCCATGAGAGCCCGCCAGTGTTAGCGAACCCCAAGGAATTTGACCTCGATGATAATATCACTGCTTCTTGTTATATGTTGGATGATAATGAAACCCAAGAATTCCTCTTCAACGAGGAAGACTCGAGAAACATAAACCTTGGAGTTACCCCTTGTGGTACGTGGCGATGCATTGATGACATCAGAAGAATTTACACGATAGACACCCTAGAGCGGAAGGTAGATCTGAGACTAGACAAGACAGACATGATTTGACTACCTTCATTGATAAGTCTGTTCCTATTCACCCTGATTCATATGAGACCGATCAAGCCAAATTTGATTTGATTGATTTTATAAAGAAATTTGGGACTTTTAATAAAAATGATGATCTGGTAGAGGCTCGCCATGCTGAAATTGATCCTCATTTTTCTGATAATTATTTCGAGCCATTTTACTTTGATGTTTGCAAGACTTCCCGGGTAGGACATGATCACACTACTTCCAATAACCAGTTTAGGCCTGCACACTCTGAAACTGTTGATGATACATTCTTGGTCGATCCTACTCAGTTTATGTCTAATGATGATCCCAATATCGACCTACTCCTTGTCAAATCCATACCTCAGCGGTCCCACAAGAAGGTTCGTTTTCGACCTTCTTGACCTTTGTACATCCACTCCTCTTGTATATCCTTTCATTTCACTCTTTCTTATCTCGTTTTATCATTCACCCCTTTTCTGTGTGTGTGTGTGTATCTATGCTATAATTAGCATGTGCTTTATCCTACGTATAGGGGGGATGAATGATTTGTGTTGTTCATATTGGTCCTGTTTATCACCCTCGTTGTTGTTGCCTATAATTAGGGATACTCTACCCTAAGTATAGGGGGGTGATGTTGTTCATATCATGTCGTTGTATTTTTGAGTCTGTACATTCTCTTCATTGGTTTTCCCCCTTGTGCATTCTACTATACTTAGTATTACTTGATCCTAAGTATGGGGGAGATCGCCAACTTCTCTTCTTTTTATCTTTTATTTGAGTCATTGTAGCATAGGAGTCTCTTCACCTTTCTATACATAGCACGAGTTATGTCTTCCTTTGTCGCTCTCTGATCACTATGAGGACATAGCTCGAGCTAAGTATAGGGGAGTATCCTATACATTGTATATACATTTTAGACATAACTCGTACTTTTAAATACATTCTTTTGTGGGTTATGTGTATAATTTTGTGAAATCCACATGTATTAAAAAAACAAAAAAAACAAAAAAAACCCATAAAAAATAAAAACAACAACAAAAAACAACAAAAAAACAAAGAAAATTCTTTTCTATATACTTGTATATATTTTACGAACCCTTTTCCTTAAAAAAATTCTTTCACATATGCATTTTCCTCCAAAAATCCATAAAGATTTCAAAATTAGAATTTTTTTAAAAAATGATCATTTCACACGTGCGTCATTTCTTTTCAAAAAAAACTCTCTGCATTGGTCATATTTGGTTTTTGCATGTGCATTTTTCAGGATAGTATTGCTATTTAAACTATATCTGGAATAAAATTGAAGAATGGAGCTTAGTTGGATCTCAATCAACCTAATTCTAAGAGGAACTTCACCGAAAAATAGGATATTAGAAGCTCCAGGTCTTTGACTTAATTCTCCAAGTTCCACATGACAATGTGCAGCATTTGACTCTTAGTGTCTAACCTGGTCTCTTCATTCTGGGTACAACTCTGGAATATGGAATTAATTTGAACTCTCGCATTATGCACTTAGCTCAACTCAGACGGGATGTTGGAAGATTGTGTGAGTTTCTTTTATGGTAGCATGGAAATCTAGAGACCGAAGTACGGGTTGAAATAAAGCTTCGGAAAAGGGATGGACGGCAGACACAATTTTTTCTAAGACCCCAAAACATGTATGGAAAAAAGATTCTATATCCGTAGGGGCACAACAAGATCCAAGCAGAATCACCAAAAATCAAAATACAAAGAAGCCACTACCAAATAAATATCTGACCAAAAAGGTCAAAGCATCAAAATACAATTTACATTTTATTTTTTTGCAGTGAATATGATTCACATTCTTTTAATGGCATGATTGTATTATTCACAAAACAATTTCGGAATTATTTTTGCGAATTAATTTACGACAAAATATTGTTGTAAATAATTAAGGGATTATGTGATATAAATTAATCTCACATATTTGGAAAGGAAACCACCATCGATATATGGATGATGGATGGATGTTGAGCCCACTTTTTCAGGCATTTATTTCAATGAATTATTCACATATGAAAATGAGGTTGTTACAATCTAAAGAAGTGTTAAATAAAAATTATTCAATTCTCAAGCTAAAATAAATAAATAATAAACGGATCTAGAGAATTTGCTATTTAATTTACATGTATATTAAACATGGTTGAACTCATTGAGGCTACAAAAATCTCAAGGGTTAATCCGTGCAATGAATAATCAATGAAAGAATGAAGAAAACTCTAATACACTATGCTTGGTTGTTGTGTTTCAAATTTTAACTTTTTTAAATTATAATTTATATTTTTATTTTCTTTTGATTTTTTCATATTTTTAACTTTTTAATTTTGTCATAAATATTTCTTTTATTTTAAAGAAATATATTAATTAAAAGAAAAATTAAACACACACACCCAATCACTCTTCTTGTAGTTTTTAAATATGAAAAAATAATCATAAAATTAAGCAAAAATTATTTTGGCTTTTTGATAATATTTTTTACTTTCTGGATTTTTTCAAAATTTTAAAGCCTTCAAATAAATAAAAAACATGGAATAAAGTAAAACCAAAATAAAAACAATGCTTTAAAATTTCAGACCGACAAATGATGCCAAAAATGGGAGATATATACACAGAATGAATGATTTTTTTATATTTTTCAGAGACCCATTTTATGATTTTTTTCGGTATTTTCAATTGAATTTCTATGAATTTTTATGTTTTTAAGTCTTATGTGATTTTTATGGTTTTTATGAAGAATTAAAATGCCAAAATTGGTATGAATTAAATATATGAAAATAGAAATAAGATTTTTTATTGAATTTTTAATGCATTTTTTAAATTCCTGTTGGCTTTTTATGCAAATTAGAAATTTTAATGCTATTTTTGACTTTTTATAAATAAAAAATTTGAAAATTTGAAATGCAAAATGTGGATGCAAGATGAATGTAACATGAGTTTAATAAATTTTTATGGAATTTTATACACGTTTTTATATTTTTTTATTTCATTTTCATAAAGAAAAACACATGTAGATGAACAGGGATAAATATGCAATTATTTACAATACGTAGACTGAACTATACCAAATATTAAAAATGTGGACAAAATTAAAATAAATATGGAAGGAAAACATGAAAATGTTCAAATATAGATAAGTTGTCACTGGCCTTGCAGGGACTTATTTTAAAATCAAATAAATGAAGGGACAAAGGCAGCTCAGATGCACTTCCCACTCTGATTGGACGATTATGAATGAATCATGCTTTAAGGGTCATTGTGAAATATGGGTCTTCAATCCACGGTCAAATTTTGGGTCTTTATCGATGGTCAAGATCTAAATTAGGTTGTGTGTTCTTGATCATGCGACAACAAGAGGGTCTAGATGAATTGGAAAGCATCGGTTCCCCCTTGAACTTGGATTACAGGGATTTCCCTCAATTCAGCACTAATCCATGTGAAATCAATCTCAGATCGATGCTCCTTGAATTCCGCGCCTGCCATACACCATAAATCGACGTAAAACCACCAGATGGCCAATCTGGAAGGTAATGAAATATGTTGCTCCAAGAACAAGCTCTAGCATTGAATCTTGTGTTGTGCGTGAGCCCTAGAGATCATTAGACCCGTAATGGGAACCTCATGCTCACAGGAATAATCTAACTAAGAATTAGGTTCAAAATTTTATGGAATAGGTGGTGAAAGGATATCTCCCGTGAAAGGTGGTCAGAATGGAGAACAAGCTTCTGTTATAGAGTGCTCTTCAGCTAGGCAGACGGTGGACGAGGTGGAGAAAGGTGGTGTGAACGTGTTGGTCGTGTCGGCAATTGTTGATATTGATCAAAATACCTCTGATTGTAAAGATCATAGGCTGAAGATAATTATTTGATCGATGTGATTAATCGAAAATAAAGGCTGAAAAAATGATAGAGTACCTACGTTACCTACAGAGGAAATAGAGAATGAATCGCTTCTATCTACAATCGCTTTTACCTACGTTACTGGATCACAGCAGTTGGCGCTCCTCTCATGCTCGTGATTGGAGGACATCTCCTCTGTCACTAGAGGCGATCCCCTATCACTTAATCTATGGAGACAATAAGGCCTAGATAGGATCAAAAGCTCATTTGAGGTGGAAGGGTATCATACATAGGCATGGAATCAGTGAATTTTGAATTTGAAAATGAGTGAGATTAGAGGAATGATTGGTAGATATGTAATGCGAGCGAGTGAGAGGGATGAGCAAGCAAAGAATCATAGAAGGAACGAGTCGATTATTCAATGTTCATAGGGTATGCTTTGGGAAGCAGATTGATCTGAGATGACTTATGAGCCGAAACTGTGACAATGATGTGTAGAACACGAAGGCTATCGATTTTAAAATTCTAAATCTCACAGAAGTTCCGACACACTAATAATCTAAAGGTTCGATAGAGCTCCAAACTACAATTTTATGAAGATAAGTTTAATACTCGATATTTCCATACTTTCTTTATTTTCCCTTTCTTTTTCTTTTTCTTCACTTATTCTTCCAAAAAAGTGTTTTCTAAGGGACTAGCAAAGGTAAAGCATAGGGGGATGATGAATCTGTAATTCATTATCTTTATTTATTTATTTTAGATTAAAATCCCTTATAAAACACCTGCATATAACACTTTCTCCATATTCTTACTAACTTGCATATGTGTAAATATTGTATATTTCTTACTAATTTTAACCAAAAATAAATAAAAAATGAAAGAAAAGGAAAAATAAAGAAAAGAAAATAAAAAGGAAGGAAAACTATATACAGCCTGACCCGAACCCCGAGAGAAAGTCAAGATTCGACATGATCGACCTGGAACAAAGTAGGGGGAGATAAGAGTCCTTAAGCAGAAAATTAAAAAAATGTGTGTTGTTGTTGTAAATACTTCTCACTTATTTTGTGTATATCTGTATAAAACTAACACTAATTTATTTGTACCTTAATTGACCTCAAATCAAATAACTTTCAAAATCAAAGTTGTAAATAAAAATGTGTCCTAATTAATAAAAATAATTACACAATTAAATCATGTACAGAATAAAAGTAGCCACACTTTGAAAAAGCCACTAAGTACTAATTGAAAAATTAATTCCGGCTCCATATGAACTCAAATTTAATCAATCTCACTTCCATTGGATTCTAAATTAAATTATCTTTAAAATGGCTATGATTTAATAATTTTTGGAGTTACAAGTAAAAAGTTGGTTTTCTAGGGCGGTTTGTGCAAATTTCGCTTGTATTTTGTAAATATTATATTTGTATATATTTGTAAATTATACTTACTAATTATTTAAAATAAAAGTAAAAATAAATTAGTTAAAACAAAAAGAAAGAAAAAGCTAATTTCCTCATTAACCCTCGTATATAATGTCATATATGTATAAAGTATATGTATATATTTGCTATTTTTAATTAACCATTATAAAAAATAAAAAAATAACATTTTATAATTCAAATAAATAAAGTGACAAAAATTCAAAAAAATTAGATAATTTTGTAAATAGTTTTATCTCTTTGTCATCTCTCTTATCTCTTCCACCAAAAAAAATCAAAATTTCATTTCAATCTTCATCTCTCATCTCTTTATCCAAATTATTTCAAAAATCAAATTTCATTCCATGTTTTCAATCTATATGGCTCCTTCTCCCTTATTCCAACTTGATCAATCTTTAGAGAGAGGAGCCCGATCTCCGAGAGAAAATTTCGTCAAGAAAGTTGCCTAGTCGCCAAGTCGTCCAAGGACAGCAAGTCGGCCTTGTCGAGGCGATCACGGTCCTTTTCCACTCCTAAGGGAAGATCCACATTTTTCTTCGTACTTTTGTCTAGGTTAATCATTGTTTACTTCGTTGCATTTTTTTCATCGTCATTTTATTTTTCTAGATAATTAAAAAAAATCCATCACGTTTTTTATCTGCCACTGACTCGATTTTTCATATCATCTTCTCGATCTCTCCGCCATCAAATTCTACCTCCCACGATCTATCAACTCCGACCACACACGGTGGTCGGGGAGTTGGATTCGATCCTTTCATTTTCGTCGGATCCCCGTTCATATTCATATTTGTAAAAAAATAAAAAAAATCATATTTTTTTCTTGTCTAACCTTTGTTTTGCAAGAGAATCAAAGTAAAAAATCAAAAAAAAACATTTTTCATTTTTTTTATATTGTCGGGTTACAATAAAAAAATAAAAAATTGTTTTTTCTCCTTTATTGTTTACAACACAAACAATAAAAAAATTACAAAAAAATTATAAAAAAGTAAAAAAGGGGGACGGCCACCCTACAGGAGCTGCCACCTCATTCTTCATAGGCCCCGCTCGTCTCCATCCGTGGCGGCAGTGCCGCCACGCAACCCCACCTCCATCGTCCCCGACCTCCGCGCGCGGAGTACGATCATAGGCTGCTGGCATCCAGGATCATCCCTTGACCCTGGGACGGCGTGCCCGACTGCGGCAGCAACACTGCCCCGCTAGTCCTCCTGTGCTCTGCGTGCAACCCGTCGCGCTAGGCTGTTGCTTTCAACCCTCGAAATCCGCAACCCCCTCGCCGTCTCACCCGCCTGGGAGGTACACCCCTCCTGCGTCATCCGCACCGCAGGACGGCCATTGCCTCCACCGTCCTTCCAGGCTGCCAGCTGAAGCACACCCGTTCTTTTATAGCACGCTCCACCGTCGAAGCACGCTCGCCACGCTCGCAGGTCGCCCCGCCGATCCACCGCACGCCACAATTCAGGCCACCACCACCGCTCTTAGTGAAGAAGGAGGAGGCGGTTAAGGCGACCCTCCCCTGCCTTTTGCTTGGACACGAAGAGAACCCTCCCTAGGGTTTATCTTTTCTAATTGGGAAAATTACGAGTCAGTCCTCAGAAGTTCTTGAAATTACACCTAGGCCAGAACAAATCATTGAGTAAAGTACAAAGCCTTTCCTGCATCTATTTATTATTATATTCTGATACTTAAACTTGAAAGATCTGCATTTTAGTCCCTGAACTACAGAACAAAAACGTATATGTTCTATTTGAATGAAAGAAATGTTATTTGTGATCTAAAAACCTTGCAAAAATTATGTTATTCTCCTGATGTGATTATCTTCTTAGCATAAAATTTCCATTGCTTTTTAATTTCATTTATTATTTTTAAAAAATAAAAAATAGTGTCATTTTGTCTTCCTGAAATTCCAAAATTCGTAAAAATTCAAATATTATTCCAAAAATTCCAAAAAATAGAGTAGTTGTATTTCATTGCCTTTTAATTTCTGACCAGTTTTCACAGAAAATTCTACAAAAATCCAAAAATCTTGTAAAAATCACAGAAAATTCTACAAAAATCCAAAAATTGTGATTTCAGTTCCAGTTTGTAGATAATTGCTCATAGTTTGTTTTAAAAATAATTGTCAAGAGTTTTAGCGCTTAAAATATTTTTGAGTTGCATATTACTCCAGGTTGTGCACATTTTCACATTTTCTCATTGTTTGATTTTTAGAAAAAAACAAAACCATCTGAAAATTCCACAAAAATTGTGTAAAACATTTTTTTCTCTGGATTTTTCTGAGAATTTTTGATAAATTGAAAAATTACAAAAATAGTTGGTGTGCATATTTTTTGTGCTTGTACATATTGTTCGTTTTTTAAAATTAAAAAAATGCAAAATCAAAATCACTAAAAATTTAAAAATCAGAAAATAGAAAAAATGAAAGATAAAAAAATCACGAAAACCAAGGATAGTTGTCCTTTGAGATTCCTATTTTTTCTTAATTGATTTTCGATTAATTTAATAACCCCCAAGAATTGTATCCACCCTGAGTTCGACCCTGGTCGCTATATAGGTTAACAAGTAGCAAAAATAAAAAAAAGGTTTTTACCCGACAGACCCTATAAACATTGCCAATTACCTCTACGACCATTTGCACAACATAATTACCCCCATCTCGACCCTATAAATTACCTCAAGAACCATCACGAGCTTCAAACAGATTAACCACAGGGTTCATGGGGTAAGAGTTGGCAAGTTTACGAGATCGAGGGGGGAATTATGTTGTTTCAAAGGTCGTAGAGGTAATTGGCAAAGTTTTTAGGGTCTACCGGGTAAAAATCCCTAAAAAAAATTTTTTTTGTCATAGAATTTTGGGGACAGCAACGAGCAACGACTTAATTATCATTAAAATTTTCATCCTCGAGAAAAACGTGCACAACAGCCGCCTCGTCTCATATCCCTCCATGAATCTCCCCATATAGCCTAGCGCTAATCGCATTCCATTTCTGCGATCTTCATCATCGCCTCCCCGCAAATCATGGCACGTCGATCACCCCTCGATCAACACGGTCGCATGCACATCTTCATGATACCCCCAAATCTTCAATCTCTGATCCATCATCAATCTCGCCGCCCATCACTGATTCCCTTCCAACCCCAGTCGACCTTCGACACCCTATTTAAGAATCATCATTGCGCCCCTCAGAATGCATCTACCAATATGCAATATAGAAGGGGGTAGCCTCCGTCGGAGGTGACCGATCCGGTTTCGCCTCCCAATCTTACTGTATAATCTGAGGTTGAGCACCTCGTCTCAATTCGACCCCAAGGTCTGCTTCTGCACTTTGGTTTCACCATCGAGCTGATACCACCACTGTTGCATCGTCGTCAACGTCACCATCGTCAACAGCCATCAACTCTGCCTCTATCAATCTTTGACGACACAATAACCCCTTCCATCCATGCTCCACCATCAACAACTATGATGCCTTCTTGACTCTGACCACCGCGTCGATACACCACCTCTTCCTAGATCCCTTCTGGACAGAGATAGGAGCCACTATGATCAACAAGGCTCGGAGCCTTGCCCTTCTCCTCCATCCCCTCGCAGCTCCACCTTCCAGCAAGCGATAACTCCCTTGAACTGCATGTAGCTGGAGCCCCTCCAGAAGTGGGTAAAGCAACTTTGTTGACCCAACCGCACCCCTCCAACCGTCTCCTCCACAATCTAGGGGCTTCTTCAACAACACAGACTATGCCGTGCCACCAAGAACGAGGCCCGAGACCCCTCCCATGTGCGTCGCACATGTCCATAGGGGGAAAATGCATCGAGCCCACAGAGGTCTTCATATTTCTGGAACCACCCTTACCCATGTGATACACACATGCGAGGTACACACATGCGAGGTGGGTTGCTTACGCCTACGCCCCTAAAGAACCCTTTTATCACCTCAAGATCCAGGCACACGGGGGCACGTGCGTAGCACTGACGTTCTTGTTATTTTACAGTTAACCCTCCCCGAGTTTACGTAATTATACATTAGTCCCTCTATTGCAATTTTTTATAAATTTTATATTCTATAATATTGCCAACAGAACCTCGTGTTCCTTCGATTATTTTACCACATTTATCGCATCATTTTATTATTTTATAAACAAAACTTTTTTCCATAATTATTATTGACATTATGGCATGATTGTGATTTTTTTATGATTTGTGATTAAGTACTAATTTTTAATTTGGTGAAAAATTGCATATTTGATATAATTTGTGCTCGTAAATTGAAATAATTAACCATTACTTTGAAATTTACAAAAAAATCACAAATCATGGAAGTAATTGTATTTAACATCATGCCCAAAAAGAATTGCATTTGCATGCATGGTTTTCACTATAAAAATCATTTTGTAGATTTCATCATAAAATTTTAATAGTTATTAAATGTTGTATTTTGAAGTTTTAGGATTTTTCTGAGATCAATCATCTAGTGATAAATTTTGGATAATTTTATTCTCTAAAATAAATAGGTTTGATATTTATTATAACTAAATATTGCAATTCACATCATTTTCATTCATAAATTTGATATTTATCCCTCTTACATTCAAAAATTCCAAAAACTTTATAGTATGTTGATTTCATTATTACTCATATCTTGGCCAAGTTTTGTAACTTTTAGTCATCGTTTGATTGAAATTGCATTTTTCCCCAAAATTGGCCACCTTTGCATTTTGCATTCCAAACATGCATTAAAAATACCAAAAAAAGCAGCCTTGAAAATTGTGCACGAAATTGATAAACATAATTCTAGGTTGTTCCTTTGCGTCATTGAGTTTCACATTGGAACTTGCCCAAGTAAATTAAACATAGTACCACATCGAATAAAAATTGAATAAATTATTGTGGTTATTTCTTGATCGATTCCGAATTCGTGCCTACAATGAAATGATAAATTTCAATGGTAATTCAATCAAATTAATGTAGGATTTTCGCGGACTCATCAATTGGCATCGTTACTGGCGAGGCAAACGACTTTGATTTTTGTTTAGAATATTAGGGCTCCGTTTTCCATGCATTTGGGTAGCTTGACCCCCGAGCGTGACACCGTATATTTTCCATTTGTTTTTCAGCAATTATTTTCTATCTTTATTTTTTATTATTTTTTTAGTCACTCTCTTACACTCTCTTTCTTTTTTTTGTGTGAGTTACCCGATGTATGTGGAACGGTTGTCCAAAAACCTACACATGTTCACCGACTTCCGAAAAGTCGTATAAAATTAAAATCCAGTTGAGTCATGAGAGCGCGTAGAGTCTATGATTTATTTTCAACACCATTTAATTATCTGTAATTGATTTCTCATTTACAATAGTGTCTATTTGGAATCTCACATGTGTAACAAGAGCTCAAACTTTTTCTATGGTTTTCCGTTGCCACTTTCACTCTCTAGAGAGGGTAGGGCTCGACTCGAGTGACTCGTAGGTTAGACGTACACATACTGCTATTAGAGCTTCTATTATTTTCTAATTGTGCTTGTCAGACCAAGGATCACAGTTCAGATTAATCGAGATGCACATTAGATCGTTCAACTTGGTCAAAAATTTAAATCAATTCTCCACGGCTACTAGAACTATTTGTTATGTGCATTTTCGTCGGTTTGTATTCATATAGAATAATTTTCAGTTCCTGTATTGCATCCCACATGGGGATTGTAAGGAATCATTGTGAGTCTTCTATACGAGCATACATGATTCTTTCACGTTCACCGTCTTTTTCGAATTTATCCATTTTGTTTTGTCACATAAATTTTAAAGGAAACCAGGATTCGACGGTAGATATGTATTTGTGCTAACCTAAATTTTCAGTGATCGTCTTATTAAAACCGGGACTACTAAATAAGGTCAACTTTAATTAACTCATAAAATCAAGAATTTTTGCGGGAGAGAAACGCCATTCTTGGATTAATTTATTATTCTATGTGAGCAAGAGACGATACTTTAGGCTATAGCCCAGTTCCATATTTTCATATTCACTACTGATTTTGTAAAAACAATTAGCTACTTCTCAGGGAGGAAATGGGTAGCCAATTAACGGTCCAGATATCCTTAACATGGTGGGTGGTTTAAAGGAAATTGTGTAAGGCTCCATCCTTAAGCAATATGTAGCCATTTTTACTATCCGTACTTACACCTATAATAGCAGAAAGTAGGTGCAACTAGTCATAAGATTTCAAGACAATTTTTAGGAAATTTCCTGGCACCTAATACCTCACTATTTTTTTCCAAGATTGAATTTATCACCAACTGAAATGGATGATAATTGGTCAAACACTTGCGGCCCTTATTGTGTGTGTTGGTGAACCTGGGGTTTGAATTGTGTTTGCATTGGTGTGCGTAAACTGATCTCGAATATAAAAAACCGCACACTTGATCCATTACTCTCCTTGATTTAGAAATTAGGTTTTCTTCTATTGAGTATCCCACGTACTTGACATTTTTTAAACAAGATCTATTATGTCAACTCATCCACCTCCTTATAAAATGATGGGACAATTCTCCGAGTACCGATCAGATTTGTACTTTGAAAATTAACTCTTTTCGGTCTGACCCACGTTATCAAAACCCCCTTCTATGAGACCTCTTTCAGGAAATATTCATCATCGAATGAAGCCAGTCCAATCTATGAATCATGATCATCTGACTGATTTCAACACTACAAATTAGAAACCTTCCCTAGCCTTTGCTATGTAAGATCAAAATCCATCCTGGGTTGACCCAACCTATTCCCGATTTCTCACGAAACCTCATAAACCATTCCAAGATCAAACCAATTTAGAGACAGATCGTTGGAAGAGACAACATTCCCAACCGACTTCATTCTTTCCTCCCGATTGTGTTGGGACATGTCAACAATTAACATAAACACCGCGGAACTGGACCTTAGGGAATAACATAGTGAACCAACCAAATCGAATGGAGTGGCCTGCACCTGACTGGATAGACATCAATGACCAAATTTCCATTAACCAACCAATATACCACTCCTTTAATCAGCCTATACATACAGAGGACTAGACTTATGATATCGACGCATATGATCCCTGTATGATTCCACTATATGAGGGTGCAATAATTCACAACCTAGGACATGGACACTACTCAAATCAGCATTGCATGCTTGAGTCACGGTATGCTGAGTATAATACCTACAGACACTCGCAGAATCCTCTTACTAAGCAGACTCCTTCCATGATTTTCAGGAGAAAATTTTAGAAGGTAACAATCATATAATGGATATTCCAAGAGAATCTTCTCCCGCCATATAGAAAAATGGATTATGAAATGATTGGATCTCAAGTTGAAAAATGAGAAAACAGTTAGGAACCCACACAGACTGCTCATATGAATGATGAAAAA
Source organism: Ottelia alismoides (assembly GCA_037367405.1). Taxonomy (NCBI): domain Eukaryota; kingdom Viridiplantae; phylum Streptophyta; class Magnoliopsida; order Alismatales; family Hydrocharitaceae; genus Ottelia; species Ottelia alismoides. The sequence continues at coordinate 487,183 of JAZKJV010006031.1, forward strand.
ATTTTGAAGGATGACTTTTCGAGGATAAGTAAGAGATACGAATTACTTGAGGAGAAATTTAGAAATTTCACTAACCAACAAATTTCACTCCATGATGGCTTGAATATAAAAATGGAATTTGAAAATATTGGATCTCCTATTAAAATCCCTAAGGAAAATCAGAAACCCTATGTTCACCATAGGGACTACTCTGACAACGAGACCTTTGCATATTACTCCCCTAGGGATGACTCGGATTCTGACTCTTACTCGACAAATCAAAAACTCTCATCATCTAATGAAATCAATACATCTACACACCACAGAAAACACTCTAAATATAAAAAAACCAGAAAAAATACATAGAAATTAAAAGTGAGGAGCATTTGAAGAATTTGGATCTTGTTCCAAGTGAAGCATTGGAGAAAAGATTGTGTTTTAAACTTCCCTTGATACATGACATTGAACACTTCCCCAACATTAAAAGATTTGTAATGAGCAAATTAATGACGAAAAAACCAGGGAGGACGAGGACATATACTGAAAGACATATCTTGTCAGTGGCCACCTCCTTAGTGTTGAAAAGAAAAACCAAGAGCCGCATAGTGAAGTGATTGCCCATATTTAACTGTGCAATCAAAGACACAATATTTAACAATTCTCGAATCGATGACGACTCAATAATCAATAACACCCGACCATTGTATTTGATAATCTCAAACTCAAACATATCAGGAAGACAACAGAGATAGATCAACTAGTTGATTGATCTATAAAGCAGCCGAGAGGAACCATATCTGTTATTGTTACATTCCAAGGTTCTCCACTCATAGTGGACTTCACGATAATTGATATTGAGTTTCAAGGAGAATTCAACCACTCACCAAACATTCTCGAAAATCCATTCTTGGCATTGGCTAATGGGATTATTGAATGTGAGACCCCGAAAAATAATTTTACAACATTGGGAGCACATAAATCCCACCCAATCTTTGAGGAAACACAATATTCTGAGGTGACCGACAAAGTCATCATCAGATTTAACAACCAAGCGGTAGAAGATCCTTACCCTACTGCTACACTTGAGATCGCGGTTATTGCACAAACCATTGGATCAAAGACTCACCCCAACCCCCCTCCATTTCTTGCTACTTTAAACTCCAATGCGATACATTTCTTTTATATGATCCTGAAACATATGCATGGGCTCACATTGAGTTTTCCATCATCTTCACAGACCACTCTAGTCAAATCGACCCGATAAAGGAATGCACCAAGTCATATAAAAATAAATATGCATGACGTACGCTGACCAGGGTGGAATATTTCAATTGTTTTCCTGAAAATGACTCTAAGTATAATTGGGAATCTTCTTTTAATCGTCTTCCTATCATTACGATCTACCACCACATGCTCACAAAAAGATCTACCGAAAACCTCCTTAATCTTCAGCAACCAACCTTCCCTCTTGACCACATCGGTTCCCTTGTACGTCTTATACCTCTACTTAGGCCAAGGCCTACGTATAGGGGCGGAGACCGATGATATCTGTATATACCACATTCCTTACACTCTACTTCTATCAATCACCCCATTTCCACCCTTCTTTTATACTTACGATGACCAGAGCCTAAGTATAGGGGAGCCCGATGCCATATGTTTCTACTATCTTCATCCACTTCTTCCATCATCCGCCTCATTTTCGCTCTTCTGTAATTAGATTGTTCAAAGCCTAAGTATACGTCCATTGTTTATAATTATTTTCACTTTCAAATGCTTAGCACGAACTATGTCGTCTTTGCTCTTCTTGTGCTCTGAGGACCCATCACATGCTAAGTATAAGGGGTGTGTATATATATAATGTATATATTTCACCTATAGATCGTACTTTCACGACAATCTAGATGTATTTACGGGATGTGTAACTAACTTAAAAAAAGAAGAGAAACGAGTTTTTCAACTAACACTGACTTACTGTGTTTAACAAAATATTTTGAAAAAAATAGCTTCTTATTCATTTTTGCTTAAAATATTATTTTTCATAAAAAATATATGTCTAAGAAACATCTATTAAATAAAAAATCAATCAAATTAAAAAAACACAAAAATAAAAAAATGTGTCTGCATTTAGCGCACCAGCACTTCATCCAACATTACATGCATATGCATTTGTAAAAAACCCTTGGGTTCTGAACCGAGTTATGAGAAGAAACAAAGAGTGGTCTGTACTTGACCTTAATCCACCACAATTTCAATGAAACTTCATCAAGAAAGAGAATTTTAGAAGCTTCATGTCCATGACTAAATTCTTCGAGTTCCACGAGACAGTGTGCAGCTTTTAACTCTTAGTTTCTAACCTGGTGTCTTCATTGTAGGTACGACTATGGAATAGGGAATTAATTTGTACTCTTGCACTATGCACTTATCTCAACTCAGATGGGGTATTGGAAGACTGTGTGGGTTTTTTTCTTGTAGCGTGGACATTTTAAGACCATAGTACGGGTAGAATAATGTTTTTGGAATAGGGATGGACGAGTAGGCATAATATTTCTAAGATCCCAAAAAATGTAAGGAAATAAGATTCCATATCCATAGGGGAACAACAAGATCCATGCAAGAGCAACCAAAAATCCAAATATAAAAGAAGCCAACACCAAATAATTATTTGACCAAAATGTTCAAGCTTCAAGTTAGCTTGCAGATCTTGGTGGAGACTCGACTACACTGGCCAACTTCACAAGGAGCGGTGACTGCACTGGTCAACGTCAGTTCTTTTACCCTTCTTCTATTATTCTCCCCCATTTTGGTTGTGAACACAACCCGATAGACCTTAGAAGGAAATACCTGATTCCAGGAAGATGAGTTACTATAAAGGGGGTTTGCATGGTAGTCTGACATTCTGGATGGGAAGATCTAAAACATTTCACACACATGAGTCAATTAATCAATGTTCATGGGATATGCTGTGGGAGGAGGATTGATCTAAGATGACTTCTGAGCCAAAGTTGTGTTAATGATGTGTAGAACTTGGAGGTTGTTGATTTTAAAATCCTAAGTCTCACAATTGTTCTGCCAAACTAATAATCCATTTTCACCTTCAGCTCATGGTCTTGGAATGGCACCCAATCTCATTTCACCTCATTGCATTTCTTAAGATGCTCAAAGAGAAGCACGGTTTAAATACATGGGGATAATGAATATCAGATTCATCACTCTAAAAATGACTAATTAAGCACTAATTCCCAAAATTCATTGCCATTTCTTTATTCATATTGCACATTTAGCATTCACGCATGTACATATAAGAATTGCATTTTATCGCTCATTATGGCACAAAATAAGGAGCCAAAAATCGCAACCCAATTGTCCTATAAAATTGCCTAAATTCCCTGATTTTTTACTAATTCATGTTAACTCCAAATGACCTGAAACCACCTCCATATTGTACATAACACTAACAAGAATAAATAAAAAATACAAAAAAATCACTAACTATAATAAGCAGGCAAAAAACTCAAAATCAAATTCCAAGATTTCTAAACAAAAATGTTGATATCTTATGCATACAGTATCCGATTTGATCCTACTCATTTTTGAACTATTGTACTTTCATATACCTTTAAAACAAGACTATGATCAAGTGAATTAGAGTCATATATGAAAGTTAGATTTTCAGCCTCTTTTGAACATTTTGTATTTTACCTAATTTTGACCTACTATTTCATGTACACAATTAATTCATTTTATTTTATTATTTTTCATTTATTTTCTTCGATGAAAGTTTTATTAAAATATGCAAAAATAAAAATCCAAAATGAGCTTGAAATCAAAGAAACTCAGTCCGAATCTTCACTAACATTCTGAACAAAAGTTGTTATTTTTTTATTTTATTTTATTTTATTTGTTCTTTTTATTGATTAATAAAACTATAAATAATTAATGTGTAAATATTTATATTATAATTTATGATATTTTCGAGATTTTTATCTGGTTTAAAAATGGTAAAAAATTATAAAACCCGAAAATCAAGTTGTTCAATATGCATGGGATACACCAAAAATGCTACCTGGTGCAAATGACCTATTTTGGCTTTGATCTTCTGAGATCAATAATTTAGTGATGGATAATTTTATTCTTTTAAAATAAATAGGTTTAATGTTTATTATAATTAAATATTGAAATTCACATCATTTGCATTCATAAATTCATTATTTATTCATTGTGGATCCAAAAACTCCAAAAAATTACAATGTGTTCATTCCATTATCATCCACATCTCGACTAAGTTTTATGATTTTGGATATCTTTTGATTGAAATTGTATTTTTGTCTCTAAAATTGTCTACATTTCATTTTAAATTCCAAAATTCCATTAAAAATACAAAAAATTCCTCCTAAAATACCACGCATGAAATTGATACACATAATTCTAAGTTGTTCTTTTACCACCTTGAGTTCAACCATGGGACTTGCCCAAGTAAAATAGACATAGAACAACACCGATTAAAAAATTTGAATAAATGATTGTGGTTATTTCTTGATATAGTTCAAATTCCTGCATACAATGAAGCGAGAAATTTAAACAATAATCCACGCAGTAGGTCGGAAGATGAATAAAGTATCAAACCTATTTAGTTGACGTGTTTATAATTCAATTGAAGTAATAGAAATTGTGAATTTTCCTTGATTAAATATGATGCCTAATAATTAAGAAAATGTCTGATTAGTCGTCATAGGCCATTGAATACATGTTTCATGAAAATCCCAGTTATACTACAATAGTTGTAGGGCAATCTCTACATGCAAAACAATGTTACTTATATAGGAATGGGGATTTGTCTAAAAAAACTCCATATAATTTTAATAAAATGGTTTTGTAAATATTATATGTTATTAGTTTTGTTAAAAGATAGATTATAATCTAAAATACAAAATGATCAAATCACATTATCCTGACATGAGGCAGATATGGTGTCTAGTTGGGGATCGATGTGGTAGCAGGTTTCTCTATGAGTGGTTTGTCCCACATCATGTGCATTTTGTCCATGACAACAGGTAAGGAAAGGATAATGTTTGAAGAGATAATGTTTTATTTTTTCATTACTAGAATTTGAATAATACATTTTTTAAGATTATACCATCCTTTAAAGTAGCAATAAGGATTATTTGTTGGTTGATTAAATTTAATCTATAATTGATTTAATATGATTAAATGAATTATATCCAATTAATAATATTGTATTGTAAATAAAGATGTGTTTTCCTTGGAAGAACTAATTATTTGAGTATGATTAATAATAATAATAATAATAATAATAATAATAATAATTTGAATATGAGGTGAAGAATCACATAAGTGACATCCATGGTCTCTCATCAAGGCAAAGGGATCCATTGCCAGGGATTGTATGAAGGAGACACATGTCTGAAGTGATAGCTCATGCATACAAGCGAATCTAGATCGAGCTCTTTTCTTCTCAAAAGAGTAAGCCTGTGCACGTAGTGACCCCAATATCAGTTCCTCATATTATTGGGGCGATACTGGATCTCCCAAAGCGAGTTTATTCCTATAAATAGTTGGTTAAATTAACAATGGGTCAACACTGCCTTAGGGGTGGTAGTCTAAGATATTAAATACTGAATTGGGAATGCAAGTTGGACCTGCATGACGTAATGTGTTCCCTCTTCTTTTTACTCGAGTTACAGTTTCTCGTATTATTGGGATGTAAATCAGGTACAAAAAGAGATCCAGTTCTTGCTAGAGATATAGTGGTAAGTATATATCTTGCTTTGAAAGTGATAAATGGAATGGACTTTCAAAGTTGAAAAGGCAAGACTAGTTAGATTAAAAATAATTAATCAAAGATGTAATATTGAATATATGATTAGTTATATGTTATAATTTATTGCATTCATAATTTTAGACAATGAAGTCCATGAAATCACTTAGTGGGCTCCTAGATCTCAATCAGTTGGCCTGACAAAATTACTCGGATTGGATATGTAATTTGGATATTGTCCCATCTGTTGAGAGCATATCCTAGCATCGTCAAAGGACAAGCTTGAAAACCCTAAGACATCAGAAGATATCAAATATAATGAAAACTATTATGAAGATCATACATTCGCCAGATGTTTTATTATGGGATCTCATTCCAATGTGTGTAAGAAGCAACATTTGAAGATAAAGACCTATAAGGATATAATGCTAAATCTCAAGGAGATGTTCGATGATGTAAACTGCACTCAACGTTATAACATTATGAAAGAGATTATTCAGTGCAAAATGTAAGAAAGGACTTCAGTCATGGAACATGTACTTAAAATTTTTGGGTACCAATCTGAATTAGAAACTCTTGAGACATATATGGATGCAGATATGTAGTATGGATTCATTCTAATGTCTATACAATAATATTGTTTCATCATTCCATAAGAACAAGTTGAATCGGTCTAATGCTGAGTTATTTTCTTAATTAAAATATGCAGAAGACGTAATGAAGAAGAATAATCCCTTTAGTAGTGCAATGGATGCAAATGTCAAAGGTAAGTGTAGTCAGAAGCAAGGATCTAAGAAGGGTCCGACCCTGGAGAGAAAGAAGAAGAGTCAAGATGTTGGCTCATCCTCTACTTCTTCCGCACAAGTTACATCAAAGAAGATCGATGTGTGTCATCACTTCAAAAAATCGGGGCTCCATAAGCATAACTGTCCATATTAGCTGATGTCTGCTGACAAAGGTAAAGCCCCAACAGGTATGAATTCTACTTTCATCATTGAAACTGATTTTCTGGTATGATAAGAAGTTAGTTGGGTCATCAATTCTGGTGGTTATGTTAATGTCTGAAATTTGTTGCATCTATTTCAGAAAACTAAGTGTCTTGATGAAGGGGAGATAGTTATCAAGATGGGATCTGATGCAACTGTTGTATTAGACGCTATCGGGAGATGCAAACTATCATTATCTAGTGGAATTGTCCTTACCTTAAAGAATGTCTTTTTGTTCCAGATGTCAGAAGAAACGCAACATCTGTATCTAAATTAGTTAAAAGAGGATATTGGTTTCTATTCTATAATAAACTTTTCATATGCCGTTATGATAAACATATTGTGGATGGTGTGTTGCCTTCTGGTGGCGTCTGAATAGTGCATTGCTGAAGTATCATGAATGTTACTACTACTAATAAAAACCCGAAAAGAACCAAGGAGAATGGAAATCGTTTGAATATTATTCGTCACTAAAAGCTTGGTAATTTATATATTGATAGGATCAGTAGATTGAAAAAGGTTGAACCCTTAGGTTCTCTGCAGGTTCAATATTTGCCAACTTGTAAACGTTGTATTCGAGGTAAATGACTAGGATGCCTTTCCGTAACAAGGTTACAAGATGCATAGATATTCTTGACCTAATACATACTTATGTATATGTTCCCTTCAATACCACAACCTATAATGGATATTGATATTATTTGATGTTTATTGATGGACATTTGCGATACAGGTTTATCTTTTTATTGTATCATAAATCCAAAACCTTTAAAAAGTTCAAAGAGTTCATGGATTTGATTGAGATCCAAACCGATACGAATATTAAACGGATTCGATTTGAGTGAGTTGGAAAGTACCTCTCGGATGAATTCAAGGAATACCGTAAAGAGAAAGTAATTGCTCCAATGTCACTCCTCCTGGAACTCCCCAACTTAATGGTATTGCTGAAAGACGCAACCGGAGCATCATGGACATGGTCCAATCGGTGACGATTAAAGAGCATTTGCCACTTATTTTTCAGGTATATGTAGTAGATACTACAATATATATCCTGAACAAGATTTCTAACAAAAATATACCTAAGACTCCTCATGAGATTCGTTATGGAACCAAACCTAGTGTTGGACACTTAAGAATTTGGGGTTGCTTTGTCCAAGCGAAGAACGTATATGCAAGCTAGAATATCAGATTTATGAGTACTAATTCATTGGGTATGTTAAAGATTGTATTGGATACTAGCGTTGTGACCCTGAGGCTCAAAAGCTCTTCATCTCTAGAGATGTATAATTTCTGGAGGATGAATTCCACAAGAGTTAAGATAAAAATGAAGTAAAGGAACTCATTGAATCCGCTGAGGATACTAGGTTCCTAAAGCACAAACTGAATAAGCAGATGAATATGTAACTCACATATCTCTTCAAAGAAGTTCGAGGGTGGTTGCACCACCTCAAAGGTACGTATTCCATATATTTGGTGAAACTGACAATTATCGAGCTTTATTTGATGAAGCACTCAAGGATCATGAAATGGATACATGAATGCTAGTAAGGAGGTCGGAAATTGACTCTGTGCATAAGAATCGTATATGGACCCTAGAGGATCCACCTAGTGGTATAAAACCCATTGGGTGTAAAAGGATCATCAAGAGAAAATGGGGACCTGATGGGAAAGTAGAGACTTTCAAAGTTCGGCTCGTAGCCAAGGGCTTCACACAAAGAGAAGGCATCAACTATGATGATACATTCTCTCCTATGGCTATTCCTAAGTTCATCAGGGCATTGCTATCTATAGTTGTATATATTGACTATGACATCTAGCAAATGGACGTCAAGACAGCTTTTCTCAATGGATACCTCGAAGAGGATATCTATATGGAGTAGGCCCAGGGCTTCATAACCGTGGAAGGTAAAGTATGCAAGCAGAAGAAATCCATCTATGAGATCAAAGAAGCATCTCATCGCTGGAACATTGGATTCAACAAAACTATAAAGAGTTATGATTCTGTACAGAATCTTGATGAAACATATGTGTACAAGAAGCATAGTGGGAGCCCCAATATGTTCACCGTGCTTTATGTAGATGACATCGTTATCACTAGGAATGATAATCGGATGATGACTTCTATTTTGCTAGACCATACCTTTGAGATGAAAAATCTTGGAGAAGCCTCTTGCAACTTGGGTCTAAATCTATTTAAAAACCGAGAAAAGAAGATATTGGGATTGTCACAACATGGGTACATTAAGAATATTTTGGATCATTTTCATATGGAGAACTCCAAGAAAGGTTTCCTTTCGTTAAGACATGGTATCCACCAATCTATAGGGATAGCTCTTCAAAGTGTTGGTGAATAGAAAGCCATGAGCGGTTGCCCCTACGCATCAGCTGTAGGAAGTTTAATGTATGCCATGATGTGCATAAGTCCAGATATCTACCCTGGAATGGTCGTGGTAGGCCATTACAAATACTACTATGGAGTACAACACTAGAATGCAATGAAGAACATCTTCAAGGATTTAAGATGGACTTAAGATTACATCTTGGTCTATGGAGATGAAGATCTCCAAATATTGGGATATACAGATTCTTACTTCCAGTCTGATATTGATGATCGGAAGTCGACATCAGGGTTTGTGATTCTATTGAACGATGGTTATGTGAGTTGGAGAAGCGAGAAGAAGGACACTACGTCTGATTCAACAACATAAGCTAAATACATTGTCACATCGGATGCTGCAAGAGAGGTATTGCGCAAGTTCATCTTGGAGCTTGGCATAGTTTCCTCTGATACTCCCTTCCTGCTACTTTGCAATAACACATTAGACATATCTCAACCGAAGATAAACAAATGGCATCAAATGTGCAAGCATGTGGAAAGGAAATACCACATCAATCGGGAGATTCAAAAGTGTCGTGATATCGTCATCACCAAGGTGGCCTCCACTGACAACATTGCTGGTCTGCTTACCAAACCTTTGACACAAAAGGTTTTCGACTAGCATGTAATGAGTATGGGTTTAAGGATTGTACTTGAATGGTTCTGAGGGAAAGTGTGAAATTGTTAGCAACGTAAGCCCTATGCGAACCATTCCTACAATAAATGTTATTGTAATATTTGATATATCAATAAATATTAGTGGTTTATTTTCAGTCTCTATTTGATATTAAATCAATGAATGCACTATATGGTCCTGAAATACAATTAGGGATATGTACCATGCATGTCTTGATGATCATACAACTATTAGTTCAATTGTTGAATCATAGAGGCTAGTGCTTGAATGAATATATAATGATTTAGATTGAGGACTCATCAAGCATCTTCCGGTTATTGTTCACATGTGATATCCAACGTAAGTAGGAGATGACAATCCTTCCTTATTTGGTTGATATCTCACCGACCTCTAGAAGAAGGTCCTCTGCATAGGATTAGATATTTCGAGGTGTCATATTAGTTAGGTCAAAGAGTTGATTTAACGAGATCAAGATAACCAACTACTATGTTGTAAATTGTGCATCCTCTGATAAGAGAAAAATGAATTATTATATGTTTATGTTTGTACATTTTGTAGACCCATAGCTTGATTCCCTAATCATGATCTCTACACCGACGAGCTGGTGTGCATATAAGGGCATATGAGTAATACGATCTCTCAATGGGATCATACAGCGGTAGTGGGACCTATCAAATTGCCAATATGATCGTCTTGCTTTAGAAGCATGACAATAATTTATAAGTGTGATCTATGCTTTTGGAAAGCATATGTTCAATACAAACTACCTATGAAAGAATGAGAAACTTAATAATAAAACACTAAAGATGTCAATATAAATTGATCTTTGTCTTTGGTTTTATTCTAGGTCATTCAGTATACAGGATGCAAAATTATTAGGAATTCTTGAGGGTGATGTGATCATTAACGATTATATAGCCATGACACGTCGCTACGTTGTCGTGTTGTCGGATCGCCGTCTTACTTGGCGGCTCTAGCACAAGTAGAAGACGTCAAATTTCATTGGACGAAATCAGGAGATTCAAGGCTTGGATCTTCATTATGGATTGCGGGAAGCACGCGCCTCATCATCGTACCCGCAAGTGCCATCTTCATGGATCGGACTTGAGTCCGGAGGATCTCTTACTTTAGAAATCAAGTGATCGCAACCACGCTTCAAGGGGTATTTCTAATACTTTGTGGTTAGATGAAACGACCTAAGAAATGTTCTTGGGATCATGTGGTTTCATCATATGGTTTAAAAAATTTTTAAATTCCGTTGCACCGAGCAATTAGTGCGACTAGTCGCTCTGATCGCATTGAATGTGATCATCACGCTTCTGTGACGCGCTTAAGGATTTTGCCCATATCCTTCTACAAGAATTTTTTAATATAAAATATGCTAAAACTAAATAACCAACTATCTACGCAAAATGCTTCAAATGATTAATCTCCTCAAAATCTTCTTCTCCTCCTCCTATGCTCTCTCGCAGCTTGCTGAAGAATCAAGATGCTTCTGCTTCGCTTGGGTGCGTGGACATCCTATGAATGCCACCCTCTCTCATCGGCCATTTGCAAGAAAGAGCAAACACAAGAATTTGTAAGAGACACTATTATATAAAGAATATGAACAAAAAACGAATGGAAATAAATACATTGACTATGAACAAAGGAATGAATGTAAGAAAATATAGAAAAAAATGAGGAAGAAGAAAAACAAGTATAAATAACCCAAGAATAGTAGGTTAAAAGAAAAATGTAACTACCCTAGTTGTGCCTCCCCAGTAATAGCATCATTTGTTGAACACCAAAATTCGATTTTTTATTCAAAACAATCATTCACCAATGAAATTGTGGTCGTTGCAACCCAAATAAGAGGGAAACAAAATTTTATTCAATTACTAAGAAAAAATATAGAAAATGTAGCAAGAGAACTTTGTTATTTAAGTTACATGTATAGTAACAGGATCGAACTCGTGGAGGCTCAAAAATCCCAAGAGTTATTCAATAAAGTTAAAAATTAATGAAAAAAATCAAGGAATCTCTATGCACAATGTGCTTGGTTTTTTTATTTTTTTAATATGGAATTTAATTTTATATTTTTTTATTTGATTTTCTGATTTCTTTGATTTTGAAAAAGATTTTTTTATTTTTTAGAACAAAAATGAAAGAAAGAAATTAATAAAAAGAATGTCAAGAATTAACTTAGTGAAATTTTACAAAGTGTCAAATGCATAGAAAATTAAAGTGAAAATATTTTTGTGTTTTGGTAGTTTTTTAATGTTTTTTATTTTTCAAAAATTTATCACAAATTTTAAATACTATAAATAGATCAGAAATAGAGAATAAAGTAAGAAGAAAATAAAATGGATGTTATCAATGGGAATCTAGCAAGGTTGAGCAGTTGACTTGGGTCAACAAACCCGGGTCGACCAATGAGATCGCGTAGAGCAAAAGGACAAGATACCCTAAACAAATTTTTTTGATAAAATTTAATTTAATTAATTCAATTAAAATTGGAAAATGAATTTATTCAATTAAATAAGAAATAATAATATTAAATTAACATAATTTTTGTGAATTTGAATTAATTAAGTAATATATATACATTGTTTTAAATAAATACAAAGTGTTAATTATAGGTATATATACCTATTTGTACAAGACTTTCATTTTTAATGTATTAACAATATACACATATATATATATTAATTGTGAAAGTTATTTTTAGTACCTTACAACGATTTTAATGATATTTTATTTCAATTTTATGAGTTAATTTATGATGTTAGTTAAAAAGGTATAGGTATAGTATATGCATAATGATACATATACAATATTTTATTTTTGTTGACTTTTGATTTTGTGATTTTTATTTGTATTTTATTTAATATAATATTTGCAATTAATTAAAAATAGAAATTTTATAAATATGCACAAAATAATTAAATGAATATTAATATACATAGCATATAGGTATAATATACAATAATACCCCAATTAGCCTCATTTCACACCTTAACTCGGGATTTTATGAAATCAAGCCCATCTTAAAGATACATTAGTTTGGAGTACAATGAAAGTGAGTTGGGTGGAGCAGATATTGATTTTGTAAGTTTGCATTTATGGCTTTTTGAGATTGTTGTTATTTACACAGTATATACAACTTTTATTGAATATATTTTTATTATTCACAAAGGAATTTTCTACACAATTTTTAATAAGAAATAATTTTTATTTACAAAAGATTTGGTAATAAATTAAAGAGTCTGTAATATAGAAAATAATGTATAATTGCTGAATATATAAATGATAAGTTAATATTTGGGATTTTTCTGTTTATTTGGCCTTATCTCTCCCAACTTTCTTCCTTGTCAGTCATATCAAGTCTAGACCTTCTCTAGAGGTATGATTGAGTATGTATCTATTGCATATATACAATCCTTTATTTTCTTTATTTACCTTTATTTATTTTTATCTATTTTACATTAAATTAGTGATAAATATATAATACTTCCATAAAATCATAGTTAGAAGTATGGAATTAGTGATATCTACATTTGTTTTATAAGGGATTTTAAGTTAAATAAAAGAATAAAGATGATGAAATGCATATTAATCATACCCGTGTGATTTTCCTCTGTTAGTCCCTTAGCAAACACTTTTTTTTAAAGAATAAGTGAATAGAAGAAAAATAAAAGAATGAAGGAAAAGTAAAGAACTTAGAACAACATTAAGTATTAAACGTATCTTCATAAAAATGTTGTATAGAGCTCGGTCAGACCCTTGAATTATTAGTGTGGCAAAACCTTATTGGGAAATGGATTTAAAACTTAACAACCCTCAAGTTCCACAAGACTCCTATTCCGGCTACCTCAGTAGTCATGTTAGAACAAATATAGATACACAAATTCATGTGAATATGAATCATTACTTGTATGGTGTAAGTGAAATATAGATCCCCACCTCAAAAGTAAAAGAGAAACAACCTCCCTCAACAAGGTAACTCTAGTCTCCCAGTCTAGCAACTCTTTGCTCGAGGAGTGGGGATATTCCCTTCTAAGATCAAGTGCCACCATCTCAAGAAGAGGGGCTCGAGAAAAGAATGGTCGGTACCCACTGTAGCTACCTGTCCTTGGATGCATGACCAGTGTAGTGAAGTCATCTAGCTGAAAGCACACAATAATTTGACTTTCAATATAATCCTTGCTTGTTGATTATACTCTAGCAGGCATTTATTTTCAATTAGGCATGCACAATGTTTTTGGAGTTTTTCCATTTTTTATAATATATACAATGGTACATTATGTACAAAAGGAGTTTTCCTTTTGAGCCAGTAGACTATACCTTATTTGAAGCATTATTTCAATCCCAAAACATCCTGTTTTTATACCTCAATGTTATATCAGGTTGATATGCACTAACCTCTCTATAGGAAGACATACGTTTCCACTAGTTATTACACACCCCTGTACAAGGCTAACCAAAACGATTCTACCCTCTCACCACCTCATGCACGGAGAGCTACTTGTATAGTTCTTGTACAAGTTATGCCACGATCTATAAGAATCATGGGCATATAGTTAAATATTCTACTTAGACTACTCATGATAACATGGGAAATAATCTTGTGAACTCAAAGAATTAAGATGCAAGGACCTGAAAAGTTATAACTCCAGATCCTATAAGGTTCCTCTGAAATTAAGTAGATTAAGGTCATCACCAAGATCCATTCTTTTATTATTCCATGCTAGTTTAATGTAAATACTATTCTAAAAATGCACATGCAAATGTAAGAAATATATAAAAATCACACATTTTTTTAAAGAAAAGGAAATCTTTTGAAAGAGTTTTCAAAGGGTTTGTTAACTTTTTATGTATTTTAAGAATTTTTTAAATAAAAAGGATTAGTAAATATATACATGCATATACAAGAATTTTACAATTTTATACAATATTTTACAAGAGAAATTATAAGCGGGTATTTGATCAAAGTTTTTATACACACTTGGGTTTTACGAATATATTTACATCCCATAATTTATATCTCTATGACAAAATATGTTTACAACAATATATCGAAAATAATTTCACAACACATTTTTATAGCCATTTTATTTAATAAAAGTATTATTTATGGCTAAGGTATATATACAATATATACAATAACCCCCCACTACATGGCTCGAGCTGTGTCCTCATAGTGATCAAAGAGCTACAAAGGAAGACATAACTCATACTAAGTATAGAAAAGTGAAAAGAACTCTATATAACAATGACTCCAAGAAAAACAAGAATAATAGAGGTCGGTGATCCCTACTATACTTAGGATAAAATAATCCTAAGTATAAAAGACTATAGAAGCAGGGAAAACCGAGCAAAAGAATTAACAAACTTAATGACTCAACTTGTACTCACCTATAATTAGGGTAAAATATCCCTAAATAGTAAAAAGGATATAAACAAGTTGAGGACAAGTGAGAGATAAGAAGAATGAAAAGAAAATAAAAACATGAAAAAGAAGGTACGAATAATATCACTCCCTCTATACTTAGGATAAGGGATCCTTAAGTATAAGAAACAACAATATTGATGAAACAAGATGCATATGAACAACTAAAATCATTATCCTCCCCTATAATTAGTATAGAGTACATCATGAGTATATATCACACACACACACGGAAGAGAGTTGACCAATAAAAACATGATCAGAAGAAATAACATGAAAGGATATATACAAGAGAAAATCAGCTCATGTATCAGATGCAAAAGATGTCCAAAAGTCATCGTATGATGCCACAAATATAGAATCAACCATGGACATGAATGTGTCAAGATCTAGATATGGATTCAACAATTGTCTGTTCACAACAAATGGTCCTGTGTCAAATGAAAATCGAGATATGATAATACTACCATTGTCACGTACAACTCTCGCAATGAACGGTACTGACCATCTTCTTTTCAATTTTCCTAGAAACAACAACAACTTAGCATGGAAGAAATGAACTTTCTAATTAGGGGAGAAAGCCTTCCTTCAAATGTGTCTATCAAGTCAATGTTTGACTTTCTCCTTATACATTAGTGAGTTGTCGTATGCAAAATCTTGGAATTCCAATAATATTCAAATCCAACTTTCTAATCTTTCTAACTTTCTCATAATCAAGATTGCATACACGGAGTGCCCATAATGATTTGTGAATTAATTCTACTGATAGATGGTAAGGCTTTCCATACACCGAAATGTAGGGAGACATACCCAACAGAGATTTGTACACCGTTCTATAATCCCAAAGAATAGAGTCAAGCATCTGGGACCAATTCTTCCTATCTAGACGTACAAGCTTTTGCAATATCATCTTAATCTCCTTATTTGAAATCTCAGCCAAGTCATAAGTCTGTGGGTGGTAAGGAGACACAACTTTGTGCTCAATTCTGTGCTCCTTTACAAGCTTCTTGACTTATCTATTAATGAAAAGGCTTCCCCAATCTGAAATAAGTATCTTGGAGATTCCAATCCACACAATAATATGGTCCTTGAGAAAGGAACACACTGTACGTCTATTAGTGGCTCGGGTGGGGATAGCCTCCACCCATCGATTAACATAATCCACGGCAAGCTGGATGTAATGATATCCCTGACTGACAGGAAATGGGACCTTGAAGTCTATGCCCCAAGCATAAAAAAACAGAAATTTGTATATATCATAGGGGCATACTATCTTTGGAACCAATGGTTCCTCCCATTTTCTGACAGTCAGTACAACATTGAACATACTTTGTAGCATCCTTAAATAATGTTGCCCACCATAGGATGCTTTGTAGAATCTTTGCTACCATGCGCTTCTCCGAATGATGCCCACCAGATTCTAATTTGTGACAGTGTTCAAGTACAATGGTGTGTTCCACCTGACGAATGCACCTTCTCCATAAACAATACGTACCCTCATGAAATAGGTACGGATCCTCCCACTGGTAAAAATGTATCTCATATAGAAATCCGTCTACATTATGCTTTGACCAATCTTGTGGAACTTTCTTACAGATAAGATAGTTCATAATATCATCATACCATTGGAGTGAGTTCACAGACAAAATGGTCTCATCTAGAAAGGTATAGAAATCAGGGACCATGCTCTACTCAGAAGTTTCTGCATATATAAAGTGGGAAAGGTAATCTACCACAACATTTTCCACTTTTGGATTATCTTAAATCTCTAAATCAAATTCATGCTGAAGAAGGAGCCATATGATAAGGCATAGTTTGGCATCCTTCTTTGGCTGTAAGTATCGTATGGCAATGTGATCCATGTGCACAATAACATGCGAACAGAAAAGATAAGATGTGAACTTCTCTAATCCAAACACGACAGCTAACATCTCCTTCTTTGTGATTCTGTAATTCCAGTGTGCCTCATCTAGAGTCTTGCTAGCATAGTGTATAGAAATTGGTATCCCCTCCCTTCTCTACCCTAAAGCAGCTCCAACTGCAAAATCTGGTGCATCCGTCATGATCTCAATGGGAAAAGAGCAATCAGGTGGTTGTAGGATATGAGCACAGATAACCATGTCTTTCATCTGATGGAATGCAAGGAGGACTTTCCCCTCAACATAAAACTCACTCTCCTTGTACAGAAGCTCAGTAAAAGGTCTAGCGATCTTGTTGAATTCCTTAATAAATCACTTATAAATTCCAACGTGTCCCAAAGTTGTCCTTAACTCCTTCAAATTATGCAGGGGATCTTGCTTG
Organism: Ottelia alismoides; assembly: GCA_037367405.1. NCBI lineage: Eukaryota > Viridiplantae > Streptophyta > Magnoliopsida > Alismatales > Hydrocharitaceae > Ottelia > Ottelia alismoides. The sequence continues at coordinate 504,673 of JAZKJV010006031.1, forward strand.
GTTATCGCATCCATCGTAGCTGGGTCAACCTCCATGACATGTTTGGAGACTATGTGGCCCAATACAATCCAATTAGTCACTAAAAAGTGACTCTTCTCCCACAAAAGCACTAGGTTTACCTCGCACCAACATTGAAGGATTCGATCTAAATGAGCAAGACATGTGTCAAAACTATCCCCATAGACTGACAAATCATCCATCAAGACCTCTAGAAAACTACCCACCTTGTAAGTAAAAATGGCTAACATACACCTTTCGAATGTAGTGGGCGCATTACACAATCCAAAGGATATCAATATAAAGGTGTATATACAAAACAGACATGTGAAAGTTGTTTTCTCCTGATTCTCACAAGCAATAGAAACCTAGTTATATCCATAATACGTATCCAAGAAACATAAGGACTCTTTCCCTGCCAACTTCTCAATAATTTGATCAATAAATTGTAGTGGAAAGTAATACTTATTGGTCCTTGAGTTCAGGTGTCAGTAATCTACTCAAACATGCAATGAAGTAGGTATACGGGTCGAAATCTCCTCATTGTCATTCCTCAAGATAGTAATTGTAGATTTCATCGAGACCATATGTAAAGTACTGAACCACATGGAATCTAAAGGGGATAAATAAAGCTAACATCACACCATTCAATGATCTCTTTCATGACAACCTCTCTTAGATTTGGATTTAGATGGCGTTGACACTCATGCGTGATGAATCACAGATTTGATAGCACACCCCGCACCCTATGTTAATTCGGTCAAATTAATTGTCCAAATTAAGTTTAAGTGTTCGTTGCAGTCGGACACGAGAGGCTAATCAAAAACCACTTTAATTAGATTCGAGTTAATTTCAAGCGGCAAATTTTTTTTACTTGGTGAAGTCCAAGGTCGAACTCAGGGAGGCAGCTGTCTCCTTAGGTCAAATTTTGGCAAAATCCAAGTGTGAGATTTTCGGAGGGAATATTTTTGGTCTTTTTCTATTTTCTATGCAGACACATGCAACTCGCAGGCCAAGATAACAACTAATTCAATTAAGATATCAAATGAAGTCCAAAAATTCTAAAAATTGGCCAGATGATTAATTATGATGAAAATGATCTACCCTAATTTTTTTGGAATTTTTAGACACTAAATGAATTTACTGTGAATTAAATATGCAGACAGGGAGATTTTCACTATTTTATTTTTAATAAATAACAAATCACAATTTCTTCAAGAAAGAAAATTATCCTAGATAGCACTAATGGCATGGAATCCAGGAGAATTGACAGATCTTAATTTCACTGTAAAATGAATTAATTAAAATTAAAATAAGAAAATCACTGAACAAATTTTTTAGGCCTCGATATGTGTGCAAATTACATGAAATTTTTATAGCATGTTAAGAATACTGTCCTTAAGCTACTGTGAATGTTTGAGGATTTTTGGAACCACAGAGAATTAACTAGAAATTAAAAGGTGTCACTGGGCAAAATATTCCACAAAATAACCAATTAATTCATTAAAAATTCCACTGTAATTACAAAAATAGGACACATGGCTCAATAGACAAAGGACAAGTTTCCCAAAATAATGCAACTTTTAGAATTGAAAAATGATGTAGTATGCAACCTAGGGATGCGTGCAAACACAAGGGTGTAAATGCAATACAGGAAAATAAAAATACAAAAAGCAAATATGCGGACAGGGACTAAAATGCAATTACCTATTATGCTGGAGATTCAAGTGCAATTTCTCCAACAGGCATGTGCTTCTCACGTGGGCTCAGCTTCACAGGGACCATTTTGCAATATCTGAAAGCTCCAGGGGCCTCTGTGTAAATTTCCCAGACCGCACGTGCTCCTCACGTGGGCGGCCTAGGTTCGGATGGCTGCGGAGGATCGACGCTAGGCTCGGTCGCTTCTGGAGGTCTGGAGTGAGGCTCGGACGACCCGAGCCTAGGCTCGGAGAAGAGGCTCGGGCGAATCTACGTGGCAAGCTGTGGACCGTTCGTTCAACGTGATCGCGCGGATGGCGAAGTGGACACGTGGCGTGACCTCAGCCTTTGGATCGATGCTGATCCAACGACTCCTGCGAAGACCGGTGAGGAGGCGACGTGGCTCGCTGAGGGTCGTTCGATCAACGTGATCGAACGGATGCTGTGTGTCCGCTCCGACGATCCTCCGCCGCCTGCGGAGGAGATGGCGGGGCTCCAGCAAAGGTGCCTTAGCTCCGCCCGTCCTTCCTCGTGTCGATGATGCTCTCCGACTTATCGGAGCTATCCTAGAAGACTAGTTGCGATGCGGCGGAGGTGCTGGTGGTCTCAGGAGCGGTGGAGGGCGGTCTGACGTCGATGGCGAGGAAGCTCGAAGTCGTCTCCGACGAGCTTCCGTTCAATTAGAAGAGGGGAACCTGCAAGTGTTAAAGATAGAGCCGGAGCTCGTGCGTGCGCCTGTGGCGAAGTGATGATAGTCGGCGAGGCCTAAGGAGTGATGGAGATGGGTTGGCGATGGTGCTCCGGCCAAGTGGCGGAGCTGGAGCTGATCGAGGATGAAGTGAGTCGTCGGCGGGCGTAGAGGTGGCCGCGAAGATGAGAGCTCCGACGCAGAGCTTGGCGGAGTGTAATGGAAGCGTGGTAGTGACCGGAGGCGAAGAATGACCAGCGAGAAAATCGACGAAGAGAAGAAGAGAAGATCGGAGAAGAATGGAGGGTTCACCTGGGGATTGGAACTCCTTCTCGGGTTCCAGGTCGTCGCTCGAAGGGTCGGTGGCTCCCTGAGCTCAAGCAGCATCGAGGAGGGCAGCTGCGACACGACGGAGATGCCGTGGATCTTGCCGAAGAAGACGCCTGTCTTCGCTCAAAGAGACGGCCAATTGCTGTCACCAATCGAGAGCTCTGAGCTCGGGGGTTTCTCCTGTAATGGCGGATAGGGCTGAGGTTGGCCGGTGGTGGAGTATTTAAAGGGTGAAGTAGAGGAGCGGCCTGGTGATGGAGCGAAGTTCATGGAGGTAGTGGGGTGTAGCTGGCGATCGACGTGGGAAATGAAGTGGCTGGCGAGGCTGACGGATGAGTGGGGAAGGACGTGGAGTGATTGGTGGTCGGAGATGGTGGTAGGCGTGGTGGCGAAAATAGAAAGGGGTGGCTTGTTTTGCAAGGGCGATATCGTGGGCGAGAGGTGTCCGGAGGTACACGACGAGGCCCTGACCGTTGGATCTTGTGATCCAACGGCCCAGATCAAAGCTCGAAGGGACGTGTGGGATTAGATCAAGGTGCGGTGATAAGAGGCCGTGATCGCGCCACGTGGAAGCAGCTGGGCTAAGCGCGAGCGAGCGGTTGGGATCAAGTCAAGGCGATGCGATCTAAAGGTGCGGAACCTGCCACGTGTCGTGGAGAGGCAGCGGCGTGAACGAACGGCTTGGATGAAGGGTTGAGGTTAATCGAAGGGACGAGGGACGCCTACGGAAGAGCGGCTGTGATGGAAGGATCGCGGGCTTGATCAGATGGTGTACACGCTGCCACGTGGCGAGCTCTGGAAGAGGCGCGGACGGGCGGGTCAGATGAGACAAGGGGATGATCTGACGGTATGGATTTGAGGCGCACGTGGAAGCAGCCAAGCCGTTGGATATAGAGCGTAATCCAATGGCTATGGCAGCGGGCGGATGAGGCAAGGGGATGCGGGCCGCGTGGCGCAACCAGAGGGCGCAACGTGGCCTGCTGTGAATGGCCGAAAGAAAATATATGTGTAGAGAAAAAAGGGGGCCGAATTTGGAAAAACTCAAAAGCATGAAAGTTGTAGATCTCGATGAGATCTACAAGTTTCATGTTGACCAAAGACGGAGATGAGGTCAAATATGATACATAAATACAAAGATACAAATATACATATATGTAGTATACAAAGTGGCCCAACAACCCAACTTTCTCATACGAGCTCCAAATTGGATGAAATTAGTCTCATTTTAAAGGTCTTTTAATGTGGAGTATTCTAAGAGTAAGTAGACCTATTTCGGAGTTTGTATGAGGGCTTTATGTGCATTTTAGTGTACAGGGGTTCTGAGGCTTTATTAGCTAAATTACAAGGGGGAATTTTTGGCCTTCTTCCCTATATTATTAACTAACGAGTACATATTGTAAAGAAGAGGTTATTTTAGTGAATAGTTATTCTACAAGTTATTTTTGTCTTCTTATTTGAATGCAAATGGGCTGCTAAAATGAATGTATTATGTATGTATGCATGAGTGCTATTTATGCATTATAAAGGGAAATATGCCTCTATTTACTCGGGAACAAGGCTCTATTTTTGACTTTTGAAGTGATGAATCACAGATTCATCAACCCCCTATACTTAAACCTTGCTCGTCCACGAGCAACTAAATGAAATGCAGAAGTGAAATGATTTTGGGTTCCATACCAAGGTCATGAACAAAAGTTAAAAATAGAGCTTGACTCGACCTTTGGATTAATTATGTGTCAGAACCTTATTGGGATCTGAGATTAAGACTTAACAGACTTCAAGTTCCACAAGTCTTCTATTCAAGACGCCTCAACACACCAGTTCAGAACAAGTCTACATACACAAACTCTAATGACCATGATTCTTTCCATGCAGTGTAAGTGATATATGACTCCCCACCTCAGAATTAACAAAGAAACAACCTCCCGTAACCTGGTAACTCTAATGCCTCAGTCTAGCAACTCTTTCCTCGAGAAGCGGGGTATTCCCTTCTAAGTTCAAGTGCAACCGGCTCAAGACTTTTGGGTGCTCAGCCAGTGTATCTAAGTCTCCCACTGCAAGCTTCATGAGATGTAACATCGGGACCATAAGCTTTTGCTTTTCTTGACTACATACACTCCGGTGGGGTTATTAATTTTTCAGTCCGACCCACCACTTCTTTGGAGTTCTTTTTGCATTTTTTTCAAGTGCCTCTGTACAACATATCTACATGGTGTAGCATATATACAAGAAATTTCCTCTTGAGCCAGTAGACTATCCCTCTTTTGAAGCTTTATTGCAACCCACGACTTCTGTCTTTAGCCTTCATCACCACTAGGCCAATTTGAGACGCACTTCCTTCACTAGAAGAAGAAGAGAGGTTCCGCCTAGAAGTACTACCCTCAAATGCTACCCCAAGCCAAAGGAAACTGCCTCCTCATCACCTCATCCGTAGAGAGCCATGTGTAAAGTGCTGGTGCACGTCAAGCCATGTCTCTAAGAGTCATGTGTGTGTTGTTAAGTGCTCTACTCAGGCTCATTAAGATGGCATATGAACATAGACTTGCAGACTTAAAGAATTAAGTCACCTGACCTGAAAAAATCTTAACTCCAGTTCCTATAAGGTTCCTCTGAAATTAGGTGGATTAAGGTCAAATCAAATCCATCCTCAATATCTGCTCATAACTTAGTTAAGAACCCACTAGCTTTTCACTTTGCCTATGCAAAGTATGCCGATGAGATGTCATGCTATGAAAATGCAAGACTCTTTTTGGATGCAGAGATGGTATGCAAGATTAAACAAGAAGCCTTTATTTTCAACTTTTTTTTGTCAATTTTTACCCACCCTATAATTATTGCAGAAAATACGAGCTATGGGTAAAGTATATATGTAATATATACACGCCCCCCTATACTTAGTGTGTGCTATGTCCTCAGAGCACGAAAAGCGACCAAAAAGACATAGCTCGGGCTAAGCATAGGAGAGCTAAAATTACAATAGTATAGAAGTCGTCCTGCCCCCCTATACTTAGGCTCTGGCAGCCTAAGTGTAGAAGAAGATCAGAAATGGGGCAGACGAGGGAGAGATGGGAAGTGGATGAGTATCAATGCGGGCATCGGTCCCCCCTATACTTAGGCTTAGGTCAGCCTAAGTATAGGTAAGAAATGAGTATGAGGACCAATGTGATCTGGAGGATGTACAGTCAACTGACTCAGGTGACCCCTCCCCCCTATACTTAGGATCTGGTTATCCTAAGTATAGTTCAGGATAGTGATCTAATGAGGCGGGGATGGGTTACTAAAGTCGCGTAAGAGAGAGGATAAGATGTACAAGAAGAATGATATGTACATATGAGTCGGTCTGAATCTTTCGAGATGCTGCGGATGGCTGGAGCTCATTGCTGCAAGGTCTCATACGCGGCTCGAGGTGTATCTACTGTGTCTGTCTCGCGCATGAATACAATCTCCTCAACATGGACTAACTGCTCATTGGATTCGACGAAGTGCTTTAACAGCTGTCCATTCACTAGGAATGTCGGTGCGTCATCTGCAAGATCTGAGATCTCGACACATCCACTATCATGCACCGTACGGACGACAAATGGGCCCATCCACTTAGACTTCAACTTGCCTTGGAAAATCTTCAGCCTAGCATTGAACAACCATACCTTCTGTCCAGGAACAAAGGTCTTTCGTCTGATATACCTATCATGCCAACGCTTCACCTTGTCCTTGTACACCAAACTGTTGTCATATGCGCGGTTTATGACTTCCACAAGCTCATTCAGATCCATGTCTCTCTGCTTCTGACCCAGGTGTGTGTTCCAATTGACCTTCTTGATTGCCCATTCTGATTTGTGCATTAACTCTGCGGGCAAGTGGCACGGCTTTCCGAATACCATTCGGAATGGGGAGGTGCCTAATGGTGTCTTGTAAGCTGTCCTATATGCCCAGAGGACTTGATCCAAGATATGAGACCAGTCCTTCCTGTCCGGGCGGACAAGCTTCTGCAATATGGTTTTCACCTCCCTATTTGACACCTCAGCCATACCATTGGTTTGTGGGTGGTAAGGACTCGCGACACGGTGTTCAATGCCGTAATCCTTCAAGAGTTTCTTCACCTTCCGATTCACAAAGTGGCTACCCCCGTCTGATATCATCATTTTGGGGATCCCGAACCTAGAGATTATGTGCTCTCTGATGAATTTGCAGACAGTCCTGCTGTCTGTGGCTCGGGTCGGGATAGCCTCCACCCATCTGGAAAGATAGTCTACCGCAAGAAGGATATATTCGAACCTGTGGCTGACAGGGAATGGGCCCATGAAATCGATGCCCCAAGCGTCAAAGACATCACAAATGATGATCGGCTGCATTGGCATCTCATCCTTGGAACCAACGGTTCCTCCCATTCTCTGGCAAACTGGGCACGACTTCGCGAAGGCGGTGGCATCGCGAAACAGAGTCGGCCAGTAGAAGCCACACTGAAGTACCTTCCATGCGGTCCTCTTCCCGGAGTGGTGTCCTCCTGCCTCCAAACTGTGGCATAAAGAAAGTACACTCTGGTATTCCTCCTGAGGAATACATCGTCTCCAGACACAATCCGGTCCTTCGAAGAAAAGGATCGGATCCTCCCAATGGTAGTGTCTCGAGTCCGATTTTAGTCGGTCGATTTGGCTCTTGGGCCAATCTTTGGGAACATTCTTGGAGACAAGATAATTCACGATATTGGCGTACCATGGGAGTGAGTCGATAACAAAAATCGACTCGTCAGGGAAGGAGTCTCGAATTGGTGAAACCTCTGAAGTGTTAAGATCTTCGAGACAAGAAAGATGATCGGCCACTACATTCTTCTTTCCAGGTTTATCACGGATGTCCAAATCAAACTCCTGGATAAGTAAAATCCAACGAAGAAGACGCGCCTTCGCGTCCTTTTTCTCCATCAAATACTGTAGTGCCGTGTGGTCAGTGAACACAGTTACCTTGGATCCAATTAGGTGAGATCTGAATTTGTCCAAGGCAAACACTACCGCAAGCATTTCCTTTTCCGTAACTGTATAGTTACGCTGAGTAGAATCAAGCACTTTGCTTGCGTAGTGAATTGCAAAAGGGACGCCCTCTCTTATTTGTCCCAACACAGCCCCAACAGCATAATCAGAGGCGTCCGTCATGATCTCAAAAGGTAGAGACCAATCTGGGGCTTGTAGGATGGGTGCGTCCATAATCATTCCTTGTAAAAGCGTAAAGGCCTCAAGATATTTGTGATCAACAATAAACTCCATGTCTTTGCCTAAAAGCTCAGTTAACGGTCGGGCGATCTTAGAAAAATCCTTAATGAATCTCCGATAAAATCCGACATGCCCGAGGAACGACCGCAACTGCTTTACGTTGGTGGGTGGCTGGAGTTGTCTGATCACATCCACCTTGGCAGGGTCAACCTCCATTCCTCTCTTGGAGATGACATGCCCCAACACTATGCCCTCCGTCACCATGAAGTGACTTTTCTCCCAGGAGAGCACCAGATTAACCTCACAACATCTTTTGAGGACTCGGTCCAGATTCGTAAGACAGGAATCGAAGGAATCGCCGTGGCCCGAAAAGTCATCCATGAAAACTTCTAGGAATTTACCGACCATTTCGGTGAATACAACAATCATGCACCTTTGAAAAGTACGTGGAGCATTGCATAGCCCAAAAGGCATGCGACTGAAAGCATAGGTACCAAAGGGGCATGTAAACGTGGTTTTTTCCTGGTCCTCTGGAGCTATGGCTACTTGATTGTAGCCTGAGAACCCATCTAAGAAGCAGAAGAACTCTTTCCCCGCTAGTCTCTCTAAGATCTGATCAATGAATGGAAGGGGGAAATGATCCTTCTTCGTCGCGGCATTCAAGCATCTGTAATCCACACAGACGCGCCACGACGTGGGTACTCGCGTCACGATCTCCTCTCCATCCTCATTGGTGGTCGTCTGAATTCCCGACTTTTTCGGGACAACATGAATTGGGGCCACCCACTTAGAGTCGGAGATTGGGTAAATGAAACCCGCGTCGCACCATTTTTCTATCTCTTCTTCACGACCTCTCGTAAATTCGGATTCAACCGGAGTTGGAATTCACGAGAGGGTTTGGATTCGTTCTCCAAGTAAATATGGTGCGAACAGAGAGCGGGATTTATCCTGTGGAGATCAGAAATGCTCCAGCCTATCGCCTTGCGGATTTTCTCTAGGATCTCTAGCAAGCGAGATTCCTGCTCCTCGGTCAATCGCGAACTGATGATGACCGGAAATTTCTTGTCTTGTCCCGCAAGGAAGGCGTATTTTAAAGTTGTTGGTAAAGATTTGAGCTCAGGAATAGTGTGATCGTCTAAGAAGTCTGGCTCAATCTGATCTGGCTCAGTGTTGGAAGTGGCTGATCGTTCTCTGTGATAGCAGCCACCAAGTTGTTCTGCTCAGGAGTCGGATCGTCAAAAGTCTCCATGCAATCGGCAAAAGCCACGTCCGACTCGTCATCCTCATCTTTCGATTGTCCTAAGGAGGGGAGGACAGACAGGCCCAACTGAGCCTCTATGTCATCGGAGATGTAGGGCGATACAGGTTCTGAATTGTACTCGTCTCTAAGGACCTCGCAAACTGATTCATGCACTGGATCATCTCCGGAGGGGAGGGACTCATCGGTGCTGGCTGGGTTCTGTCTCCATGGCCCAACTTTGTCTACATGATCGCAGTTTGATCCGGTAGAAGAGTACTCGGTGCTAGATTCTGAATCCAGTCTCTGCCATCTTGTCTGCTTCATCTTGAGTTCCTCATCTCCGCCTGGAGTTTGGAACTGAATCTTCCCGATCTTATAATCAAATAAGGCCCCTGCTGTTCTGAGGAAGGGCCTACCTAAAATAATCTGGGAGTCTCTCCAATTACGAGGGGTTTCCATATCCAGGACAGCGAAGTCCACCATGTATTCTTGTCCCTCGACTTTGATCACAATGTTCCTCAATTCTCCTTGGGACCTCTTGGTTGATTTATCAGCAAACTATAGGAGGGCTCTAGATTTCCTAAGACATCCGAGATTAAGCCGCTCATAAAGGGCTGTAGGCATCAGATTGATCGAGGAACCATTGTCCAGGAGAGTGTGTGGAAACGCGATGTCATCAACATGACTCACTACATAATGTGCACCCATATCTCTTCGTTTCCTTGGGAACGAGTTCTTTATTGCATAAGTCGTGGCTACTGATAAAACGTGTTTCTCAACACGGCTTTTGGTCTTCCTGCTAACCCTAGTAGGTGTGCATCTCACCGTAAGGTATTTTTGGAATGCAGGGGTCATCTCCACGTACTTGTCAAAGGGGATTGTGACCTTGATATATTTCTTGCAGAATTCAGCCATCTCAGGGTCATCTTTTTGGATTTTTTTTTTGGTTTTCTTCTTTCCACCCGTAAGAGCTCGGGGGAAAGGGATTATTGACTCTAACTCAGGTTCGGAAACTGAAATTTTCTCATTGACTTCGGGAACTGAGTTCTTAACAGGACTCTGACTCTGATACAAACTAGGACTCTGACTCTGACTGAAAAGAAAATGCTGAGGCGAAACCGGTGACGCTTCTTCCGCGACTGCTGGACGATCCTCCTTAGATGGAGGTGCGGGCTCTTCATCGGTTTCTTCCGACTCTATGCAAATGCGAGAATGATGCTTCGAGGATTCAGATATCCTCTTCTTCTGCCGGTGATGATGGTGGTGATGCTCCTCCTCTTCTTCCTCCGAGTTCTCCTCAGGTAGAGTGTCGGAGGCTCCTTCCTTCTGCTCCCGCGCCCGATCAGGTATGGTCACAGTCCTTCTGCTCCTGAGGGACATGTGATTTACATTATCGTACGAAAGGATCTCATGTTCAGATAAATCATTATCTGAATAGTATATCTGATCACGAGGTCGGTTCTGGCCATGGAGTATGTTGTTCGGGTTGGCCTGAACCTGTGCGGGAATTGGGATCTTTGGCGCCATCTGTTGGTCCTGGGTACGAGAGACACGATTAATATCGGTTCTCATATCCAGATAATCATTTGGCATCTGTTGGACCCTATCAGACAGGGTCTGGATCGCCAAGGTGAGGGACTCCAATTCAGTGGGCTGGGCTGGCTGATGTGCAGACGAGGTTCTGTATTGGCCCTGCTGGCCATGCCGATATTGCTGCTGCTGATGGGATGGTGCTGGCCCCTGCTGATAGGTGCGCTGCTGCTGCTGGTACTGCTGAGGCTGGTACCCTTGTTCTGGCCTAGACTGAAAGCGCGGTGTGGGAACGGGCCTGGTTTCTTGGTAGGCTAGGGATGAACGGTGGGGCTGATCCTTCCCCATTTCGGCCTGCCTGACAATTGTATCACGGCTATACCAAAGACCGTTGATCTCGTACACTTGCGGAGGCTCCTCGTATCCCGTCTCCACTTGTGGGGGTGCATGCTGGTCCTGCTGGGTGTAAGTCTGATCCCAGCTACTCTGAGACCCCGGTGCCTGTTCCTGTACAAGATGGACTCGATATACTGGTACAGGTGGTGCAGAAGGGGCAGGTAGCTTGATCTTAGCTACCTTCTCAGAAAGTTCCTCCACATGCTTCGGTAGACGCGAAAGAGACTCAAGTTCCGCGACTCTCTTGTGGATCTGCTCGACCATGGTAAGCTTGTCGGTAATCATCCCCATGATGGGGATGAGGTCCTCAGTCAGATCCGCTACAGTCCTTCGGGTTGTCTCATTGGATAGGATGGAGGGAGACAACTGATAGGCCCTGGTGGCCTGTGACCTGCCGATTTCCGCCATCTGCTCCAGGATCTTCCATACGGCGTGCTCGTTTTTGTTCAGATAGCTTCCTCCACAGGCGGCACTGACTAACCCATGCATCTCTGGGGTTAGACCACAGAACAAGGTCTGGACTAAGATCGCATTTGAAATGTCGTGGCAGGTTCATTTCTGTACTAAATCATTGAACCTATCCCAAGCATCATGGAAAGGTTCACTAGGTCCTTGGGCGAAGCTGGCGATCTTCGTTCTCATCTGGTTTGTCCTACTGAGAGGGTAGAACTTTTTCAAGAATAGGTCCTTGAACTGCATCCAGGTATTGCATACCACTCCTAAGTTTTTCAGCCAATGAGCAGCCTTATCTCCTAAGGCAAAAGGGGTGGCCTTCAGCCGAATATAATCTTGGCCAACATTGGGATGGCTAAGATTGTTGCACACCAACTCGAAGTCACGGAGGAAAGTGTATGGTTCTTCATTTAGGTTTCCGTTGAACTTCGGAAGTAGACTAAGGAAGTGAGGCTTCAGCTCAAATGCCTGGGCGGGAACTGCGGGTGCCAACCAGTTCTGAATCTCGTTCTCCGCCGGGTTATAGGTATCGACCATTGGTCGGTCGATTCCTCCTGCTACTATAATCTGTCCCATCTGCGTGTGAGATCTGCATTCTTCTGTTCGGCTTCAACGAGGTGAGCAAGAATCTGTCGTATTTGTTCCTCATCCGGTGGTACTTTTGGCGGCATCTTGTCCTCTAGTCCGGAGGGGAAAGTAAGGTCGATGTCAGAGGATAAATCAAGGAAAGGATTACCGAGGCGATGATCTTCCTCGATAATCTCAGAGGAGATGAAAGGGTTGGTTTGAGAGTTACCACCCTGCGTATGAGGCAACCAAGACTCAAGAGGGTCATGAGTCCTGGGTGGTCCAAGGTGCGCTTGGACCGATGAAGACGAGTTGCTTGGGAGACTCATAGAGAGATCGGTGAATAATGCGTCGAGATCTCCGCAGTTACTCATCTCGTTGTGGTGAGAAGAAGATAGGGTTTTACTCATACCTGAAGCAAGCAAAATCAATCCAAAACCCTGGTTTCACACTCAACACAGTGAAGGACTCGAAATCGAGTCCGATTAATCTTGTAATTTTTAAATGTGATTGTTCAAACAAGATAGCAAGGATTACGCGGCCTATAGGGAAGTCGGCTTAGAGCCGGATGCGTCTTCCCTGTTTATCCTGTCGCCTAAGATACCGCCGATCCTTCCTTTCTTCGCTCCTATCCGGAGTTGGGGACTCAATGACGTGCCCCTATCTACCTGCAAGCAGGCGGAGGCTGACAAAGCTAGCCTTGTCGCAGAGTACCGCTGGTTCGCCCCTATCTACCTGTGAAGGCAGAGGCTACTTGGTACTTGTCAATGAGATTAAAAGTATCCCACTCGTGATATTTGCTAAGATCAGTTGGCTCGTGATATGGAAGGCGGGGATTTGGGCTCTGCCTTAAGGTGTTCACACACACTCAAGTACCCTCACTCAGCCTGAAAACAGAGTCGGGGATTAATCTCCCGCAAATAATTTTCAAATTTTATTCTCTTTTTTGGTCAATACTGTTTAGGAGTCCCGATTTTAAATTAAGTTATCACTTGTTAAGTCCACCACACAGCACGCCTATCGGAGAGTCCCAATTTCCGTTTAATTAAATGTGAAAATCAGAGGGAGAAATCGAGAAAAAGCCGATGCAAGATAAAACAATGATGTTATGCTGAGTTCAGGAGACTTACAGTGATCCCTTCGCTTTTTGTGCAGGATGCAGAACAGAATTGAAATTTTATCTAAATGCAAATGCAGGCGATGAAAGCCGCTCCTAGACAGGCAGTTCTATTAGTGTGAAGAACAGTTTAATTTGGCTAAATAATGCGGTCTAAGTGCGTCTTTTAAGTGATTTGTGTGATCCTAATGATTACGAGCACAAGCAATTCCTAGATTGGCTCAGGGAGCCGCTAGTGCAAGCTAAGTTACAATTCAACCACACAGCACACGGGGACACGATTCCATTATTTTTACACACGCGAGAACCCAAACGGGAACCGCTGGAAATGATGCGAAAAATGTGGAAATAAATGAAATTACAGGTTCTCTCAAATCACTCAAACAAATTCGAATGCGTGTTCCTTGAAGCGTCTTCGACTCCGGTGTCCCTCACACAAAAACAAGTTGAGGTCAGATAAAGAACGACACAAAAATGCTAAAATTTAAAAGACAGAGAAATATTCACAAGAAAAACCGGGGGTCAGACTACCCAGGAAAGAAAATCAAGCAATCAGAATTTCACCAAAAATTAACCTAAGCCGTGCCTCCCCGGCAACGACGCCATTTGATAGCCCGCCCCGCACCCTATGTTAATTTGGTCAAATTAATGGTCCAAATTAAGTTTAAGTGTTCGTTGCAGTCGGACACGAGAGGCTAATCAAAAACCACTTTAATTAGATTCGAGTTAATTTCAAGCGGCAAATTTTTTTTACTTGGTGAAGTCCAAGGTCGAACTCAGGGATGCAGCTGTCTCCTTAGGTCAAATTTTGGCAAAATCCAAGTGTGAGATTTTCGGAGGGAATATTTTTGGTCTTTTTCTATTTTCTATGCAGACACATGCAACTCGCAGGCCAAGATAACAACTAATTCAATTAAGATACTAAATGAAGTCCAAAAATTCTAAAAATTGGCCAAATGATTAATTATGATGAAAATGATCTACCCTATTTTTTTTGGAATTTTTAGACACTAAATGAATTTACTGTGAATTAAATATACAGATAGGGAGATTTTCACTATTTTATTTTTAATAAATAACAAATCACAATTTCATCAAGAAAGAAAATTATCCTAGATAGCACTGATGGTAAGGAATCCAGGAGAATTGACAGATCTTAATTTCACTGTAAAATGAATTAATTAAAATTAAAATATGAAAATCACTCAATAATTTTTTTAGGCCTCGATATGTGTGCAAATTACATGAAATTTTTATGGCATGTTAAGAATACTGTCCTTAAGCTACTGTGAATTTTTGAGGATTTTTGGAACCACAGAGAATTAACTAGAAATTAAAAGGTGTCACTGGGCAAAATATTCCACAAAATAACCAATTAATTCATTGAAAATTCCACTGTAATTACAAAAATAGGACACGTGGCTCAATAGACAAAGGACAAGTTTCCCAACAAAATGCAACTTTTAGAATTGAAAAATGATGTAGTATGCAACCTAGGGATGCGTGCAAACATAAGTGTGTAAATGCAATACAGCAAAATAAAAATACAAAAAGCAAATATACGGACAAGGACTAAAATGCAATTACCTATTATGATGGGGATTCAAGTGCAATTTCTCCAACAGGCACGTGCTTCTCACGTGGGCTCAGCTTCACAGGGACCTTTTTGCAATATCTGAAAGCTCCAGGGGCCTCTGCGTAAATTTCCCAGGCCGCACGTGCTCCTCACGTGGGCGGCCTAGGTTCGGATGGCTGGGAGGCTCGGGGCTAGGCTCGGTCGCTTCTGGAGGTCTGGAGTGAGGCTCGGACGACCCGAGCCTAGGATCGGAGAAGAGGCTCGGGCGAATCTACGTGGCAAGCTGTGGACCGTTCGTTCAACGTGATCGCGCGGATGGCGATGTGGACGCGTGGCGTGACCTCGGCCTTTGGATCGATGCTGATCCAACGACTCCTGCGAAGACCGGTGAGGAGGCGACGTGGCTCGCTGAGGGTCGTTCGATCAACGTGATCGAACGGATGCTGTGCGTCTGCTCTGATGATCCTCCGCCGCCTACGGAGGAGATGGCGGGGCTCCAGCGAAGGTGCCTTAGCTCCGCCCGTCCTTCCTCGTGTCGATGACGCTCTCCGACTTGTCGGAGCTATCCCAGAAGACTGGTGGCGATGCGGCGGAGGTGCTGGTGGTCTCAGGAGCGGCGGAGGGCGGTCTGACATCGATGGAGATGAAGCTCGAAGTCGTCTCCGGCGAGCTTCCGTTCAATGAGAAGAGGGGAACCTGCAAGTGTTAAAGATAGATCTGGAGCTCATGCGTGCGCCTGTGGCGATGTGATGATAGTCGGCGAGGCCTAAGGAGTGATGGAGATGGGTTGGCGATGGTGCTCCGGCCAAGTGGCGGAGCTGGAGCTGATGGAGGATGAAGTGAGTCGTCGGCGGGCGTAGAGGTGGCCGCGAAGATGAGAGCTCCGACGTGGAGCTTGGCGGAGTGGAATGGAAGCGTGGTAGTGATCGGAGGCGGAGAATGACCAGCGAGAAAATCGATGAAGAGAAGAAGAGAAGATCGGAGAAGAATGGAGGGTTCACCTGGGGATTGGAACTCCTTCTCGGGTTCCAGGTCGTCGCTCGAAGGGCCGGTGGCTCCCTGAGCTCAAGCAGCGTCGAGGAGGGCAGCTGCGACACGACGGAGATGTCGTCGATCTCGCCAGAGAAGACGCCTGTCTTCGCTCGAAGAGACGGCCAATTGCTGTCACCAATCGAGAGCTTTGAGCTCGGGGGTTTCTCCTGTAATGGCGGATAGGGCTGAGGTTGGCCGGTGGTGGAGTATTTAAAGGGTGAAGTAGAGGAGCGGCCTGGTGATGGAGCGAAGTTCATGGAGGTAGTGGGGTGTAGCTGGCGATCGACGTGGGAAATGAAGTGGCTGGCGAGGCTGACGGATGAGTGGGGAAGGACGTGGAGTGATTGTTGGTCAGAGATGGTTGTAGGCGTGGTGGCGAAAATAGAAAGGGGGTGGCTTGTTTCGCAAAGGCGAGATCGTGGGCGAGAGGCGTCCGGAGGTAGACGACGAGGCCCTGACCGTTGGATCTTGTGATCCAACGGCCCAGATCAAAGCGCGAAGGGACGTGTGGGATTAGATCAAGGTGCGGTGATAAGAGGCCGTGGTCACGCCACGTGGAAGCAGCTGGGCTAAGCGCGAGCGAGCGGCTGGGATCAAGTCAAGGCGATGCGATCTGAGGGTGCAGAACCTGCCACGTATCATGGTGAGGCAACGGCATGAACGAACGGCTTGGATGAAGGGTTGAGGTTAATCGAAGGGACGAGGGACGCCTAAGGAAGTGCGGCTGTGATGGAAGGATCGCGGGCTTGATCAAATGGTGTACACGCCGCCACGTGGCGAGCTCTGGAAGAGGCGCGGACGGGCGGGTCAGATGAGACAAGGGGATGATCTGACGGTGTGGATTTGAGGCGCACGTGGAAGCAGCCAAGCCGTTGGATATAGAGCGTAATCCAACGGCTGTGGCAGCGGGCGGATGAGGCAAGGGGATGCGGGCCGCGTGGCGCAACCAGAGGGCGCCACGTGGCCTGCTGTGAATGGCCGAAAGAAAATATATGTGTAGAGAAAAAAAGGGGGCCGAATTTGGAAAAACTTAAAACATGAAAGTTGTAGATCTCGATGAGATCTACAAGTTTCATGTTGACCAAAGACGGAGATGAGATCAAATATGATACATAAATACAAAGATATAAATATACATATATGTAGTATACAAAGTGGCCCAAAAACCCAACTTTCTCATACGAGCTCCAAATTGGATGAAATTAGTCTCATTTTAAAGGTCTTTTAATGTGGAGTATTCTAAAGTAAGTAGACCTATTTCGGAGTTTGTATGAGGGATTTATGTGCATTTTAGTGTACAGGGGTCCTGAGGCTTTATTAGCTAAATTACAAGGGGGAATTTTTGGCCTTCTTCCCTATATTATTAACTAACGAGTACATATTGTAAAGAAGAGGTTATTTTAGTGAATATGTATTTTACAAGGGAATTTTGGCTTCTTATTTGAATGCAAATGGGCTGCCAAAATGAATGTATTATGTATGTATGCATGAGTGCTATTTATGCATTATAAAGGGAAATATGCCTCTATTTACTCGGGAACAAGGCTCTATTTTTGACTTTTGAAGTGATGAATCACAGATTCATCAATGGGTGGGTTTACAGTCATCATCTAAATATATATGATGTGATCACAAAGCTAGACTAATCCCGTATATATTTGAAATATTCCATCCAATGGCCTTGAGGTTTATCTCAAGAACCTCTAGCACACAAGATTCTTGTTCATCGGTCAACTACGAGCAGAGGATGATAGGAAACATTTGGTAGGGGACCTACAAGGAATGCATACTTCGATGTTTGATGGTAAGGCCTTGAGCTTTGGTGGGCTCTGAATCAGCTCTGTGATGACCTCTGTAACTGCACTGATAGAATGTATTTGATAGGATATGTATCATGTGTACTATCCATCGTGGCTATTCTTCGCTTAGAAAGAAAAACTTTAAAAAGATATGCAAAGAACAATCTCTACAAAAAATGGATCGACTCTTTAGGATAATTTGTGATCTCATCAACAAAGATCTTAGATAACTCAACAATAATCTAAAAAAGATGTCATTCATCAGTGTATATCTCAGAAATATCTTTAAGAGACTAAGATATCTCAATGTGAGGTGTATCAACAATAATTTTAAAATGATGTGTCAAAGGAATATCAGCATGTACCTCCAATATCTGAGACTGATCCCCAGGAATTAACTCAAAATTCCCATCAACAAACAAATTTATAAGGATCAATAAGGGAAATCATGTCGATTGTGCTTTCTAGAAGGTCCTTCTAGGAAAGGAACTCCTTTGTGTCAAGTAAATCGGTAAAAATATCTCTCTCTAAAATATTCAAGAAAATTACAATCCTTAGGTTCTGGTGTAACTCTATGGCTCTCATCTGCTACTGTAGGTGGCGGTGAAGACCTTAGATTGGGTATTGTCTAAATTTTCACCTTGTCACTCCAAGAGTAAAAGATGATCTCTCTAGTACGTAATCAACTATTGTTTCGGTCGTTTAGAGGAACGGTCGTCCTAGTATGATTGGGATATGGAGTAACAATATAGTTGTATCCATTTTCATTACAACAAAATCAAAAGGGAATTTCATTCCTTACACCATTACAATAATGATATCTAAAATGCCCCTTCTCCTTTTGATCAATCTATCAACAAACTGGAGGATCATCTTGGTCGATCAAAGAGGTCCTAACCTTAACTCATTGAGTGGAGAGGATGGCATGTGATTAATGGAGGAACTGTTATCGATAAGAGCGCAATCAAATTCTTGATAAAAAATGTTGCAACAAATGTGAGGTTCTCCCTTATCTTTATTTTTGGGCAGGAGTTTGCTAATGGTATGAACTACATCCATGGTCAAGATATGCTTTTTGGTCTCCTTTCGTATGTTATGCTCTGTTTGACGCTTTTGTGTGCAGGCTTCTTTCATTCCCTTTTTCACTGCAGCCATGCACTCCTAGGCCTTAGGGAACGTCATCTCTATAAAGATTTTATGTAATATGTCAACCACTCTAGGATAAGATAGGGTTGTTTTAAGTTTTTGGATTTTGTTAATTTTATTCCTGGAAGAAGGAAATGGCACAAAATCAAAGAAAACATTAAAATTCTCTATGGAATCCTCATAAACAATAGGATAACCAAAATCAGGTTGTATAGTTTTGTCCAAAATAGGTGAAGGAAAAACAAAACCTACGATAGGACGGGTTGTGGCTGGTGTAGAAGAGGAATATATGAATGGTGTGTTCTCCCTCTCTAATGACAGTAATGTGCATCTAGATAGTGAAGGTGGTGATGGTAAAACTCCACACATAGGTGTTGCTACACTCGATCTCAATAATGATGGTGAAAAAGATGACATGGAAGGTGACACTCTCTTAGTGGCTTGATCTCTTTCCCAACGGTTGTTAAGGAGGTTGTAATCTTCTAAAGCTCCTGAGATGAATGACATCAGTTAAAAAAGTAAATTCAAGGATCATACCTATCTTCGGTGTGGATGGATAATGGGCTACCTTCTCCTAGCATCTGAAGTTGTTGGGATTGACCTTGACATGTCGTAGGATCAATATATGTGTAGTGGTCAGGTCATCAAGCCTCAGAGTAAGGTCATTCATATTCTTCATTAACAATGCCAACTGATCAAATGTTGGATTCACCAATTGTGCCTTAGGATGCTCAATGATGAGTTATCGTTGACACTGGTAGTTAGGAGGAAGCTGGTATCCATATTGTTGGTAATGAGGAGGATGAGGATGCGAATACTATCTATACAATGAAGTTCGCTATTGGTGTTACCAGGTAAGGATATGTATGTTGCATCTATTGCTGGTTATGTCTCCGGTTCTAGTAGTCAATGCAGAGACTGATACTGAGGCTGGAAATGCTGGTGCTAGTAATGATGCGGTTGGCCTCCTTGAAACTTGTGGGAGGGACTCTGACCCTATTGGGAACCAAACTGACCTTTCCCTGACGGACGAGGTTAGTTGCGCTCTCGGTTAAACCATATATCGCTCACCTCCGAAATGATAGATGGAGGTGGAGCCTACTGCCTTGAATGTATGAACCTTCTTGTTGGTATGGGACAATCTACTCTGATTGTTGTGGCACCTGGTCAGGGGTTTGCACGTAACAATCATGTTGCATTTTGGATAGTCCTTTGGTATTCTGTTGTGTGGAAGAAGTTTTCTCCCATGCGGAAGTGTCAGTTCATTTATTCACATTATGGCATGCGCTGATCGTACTTATAATAAGCTCTAGATGCTTCATTATCTCATCCATCTTATTCAGGTTCTTTGTCCTCTATTTTATCAATTGGAGCTTCTCCAATTCCTTGGACAATTTTTCAATTGTGTCCACTTTGGATACATGATTTCGTATAATTGTCTGATCAGAACTGTCCACTCTATCATATTCATGTGATATGTCATGGTGACAACCTTGTAGGGTATTGCAGTAGACGAGACAAGATGCTTCCAGAATGCATGTGAAGAAGAAAGAGTTGCACAACTCTCTGCCATATCCTCGAAAATGTGATATAGAACTTCCTAATCCTTATTAAAGTGATAACCCCCACAAGATGAATCTACCAACTTTTGGTTTTTAAGAATCAAACTACCAATGAAATTCTGCACTAGGCTCATCTTTGGAATATCATGATGGGGTTGTTTCTCTGTTAAATCTTTGAATATTTCCCACGCAGGCTCATGGGACATTTTGGGATAAGTTTGCTATAAACGATCGCATTTTGTTGAGGCATCCAAGTCGATATCATCTGCTTAGAAAAGCATGCGTCTACTTTTCCCATGTAGTAACAATTTTTCCTAAATGGTTTACCCAATAGAGGGCCTTGTCCACCTAGCTGAAAGGAAATGACATCATCTTCACTACCTCTAACAGAATGTTAAGGTAATGGATCTTGCTGCAGATGAGATCGAATTGTTGGAGGTGTACATATGGTTCTTCTTCAATATGCTCGTGGAATGTGGGGTGTAAAGGTAAGATAGTTGGCTTAAGCTCGAAATGCCCATGAATTGCAAGAATTTGAGTACATGTATTTGGTTGTCTTGCTCTTGGATTATAAGATTCCCTCATTGAGATCTTAGCCATTGGCTTTACAGGTTCATATCCCCACTCCCACCTCCTCCATTGTTTATGTCCTCCTCTCACCTATCTCGTCTATCCTGCCTCAGCTTGAGAATCATATCTCTTAATGCAATTTGAATGTCAACATGTTCTATTAATTAAGCTTGAATGGAATGAATGGAGGCTAATATAATAGTGTTGATCTCACTCTTCTCAACCATTGAAGCTTTTCCTTTAGGTGGCATCAAGGTTTTGTCTCAGTTCTTGTAAGTGTAAACTGCATTGGATTAGTTTTCAGGAATGATGGAATCCCAAATGCTAGTTCAAGATTAGAGTCAATCTTGACTGATGAATTGATGGATGAGGTAAAAGGTGAAGTGAAGAAAGATGAATACATGGAAAGTGAGTGCTCCCGTGTAGAAGACGACCAATTTGGAGTGTGAAATGAGTCTGTAATGTCCGAACGAGAAATGCTCCAATCCGACATCTACAATATAATGAGGCAAGATGGGAGAATACGAAAGTTAAAAAAGAAGATAATGTGTTAAAGGCACGAAGGGCACAAAAGGATCTTTAACACTATCAAACAAACATAATACAAACCACCTATTCGTCAACTCAACACAAGTGAAGACCACATGTGTTTGATCTTTTATCTTTTCAATTATATTTGGTAATAACTATAATCTTTGAGGTAGTTAGCGAGCTATTAGGTGCCTAAATTTCCCTAAAGAATGGCCTGAATTCTTACCACTAGTTGCATCCACTATCATCTAGTATGGGTGCATATATAGACCGTCAAGATGGGTACTTGTTAATTAAGGACGGTGCCTTACACAATTTCCTTTAATCCACCCACTCTGCTACGGAAATACAGACCATTTACTTGTTACCCGCATTCCCTCATTGAGAATTAGCTAATTGTTTTTATTGAATCAATAGTATAAATGAACATCCAAGCTTGGCACTATCCTATTGTTCATCTCTAACAAACTCTTCTTGTAAATTCAAACAATGACGGGGTTACTCCCCAAAACAACTGTGATTTTCCTTACTTATGTTTAGGGTCGAGTTTTCTTTAACAATCTCGATTTTACGGAGTTATCACTTTTTTGGAATGCTTTTCAATAAATTGCCTACCAGGTTTCCAATTCCCTTTTTCTACTAATGTTAGTGAAAACAATGAATTAGGAAACGATAATGCGTGATGAAATTCAATGATGCATGTATGATTTAAGAGATGTCTACCATGTTTCCAACACTCTACATATAGGTAGAAGCATGCAGAATTATATACAAAAATTAAATCACCTATATGATCGACGTGAAACGTCCTAGCAATAACTTTTATTAGTGGTCAAGAACTGGTTAATTTGACTAAATTCAAATTACGCTCTATTTTATAGGTGCAAAAATTTTATTTAGTGATTTGGACCTAATTAACTACATGGCTCAATAAATTTAATAAAGCATTAACTAGTGGCCCAAGCTCATAAAACCACGTGAAAGCAAGAAAAAGAAGGCCTTTAAAATAAAACCAGTGAGGTCCCTCAAGTGCACCAACACATGGTGAAAAAGACCTTGCATACAGGGTATAATATGTCCTTTTACACGATTTTGAATGAATAAAATGCTAACATCTCTCTACATAAAATTCTCCAAGGAATTGGTCTCCTTCAAATCTTCTTCTACTCTACCCACGCACTCTGAGGGCTTGGTGAAGAATCAAGATACCTCCGATTTGCTTGGGTGTGCCACCGCTCCTAAGAATACCACCCTCGCTTGTTGTGTCCTCGCAAGAAAGAGGGAAAATAAGAATGTGTAAGAGACACACTTATATAGATATGAGTAAAAATAATGGGAATAAAATACGAACAATGAGATGAACGAATGAAAATATAGACAAAAATAAGAGATAGAAAAAAACTAGTACAAACAACCCAAGAATAGTAGGTCAAGAGAAGAACCTAACAACCCTGGATGTGCCTCCTCAACAACGACACCATTTTATTGAGCTCACTTTTTTAGTGATGTGTTTCAATGAACTAATCACAAGATAGGTGTAAGGGTAATGATATGGGCTCTAAATGGTTCCATAATGAGGATTCTTTGTCCATATGTGTTTATTTCTATAAGCCACCAAAACGGAAGATGGGATAAGATAGAAGCATTTAGTTCTTCTGAAAGAGTACAATGAATGAGAAATGTCACGAATTTAGATGAAAAATGGGAAAAAAAGTTATGAATTCCCATTTTTCTTGGGCCCTCGCCATTTGATAAAGTCTCCCTATATCCTGCCCACGATAGTGTCCGGGGAACAGCAAAAGGTAAACCTCACATCACGGTCGTGGGTCTACCAAGCAAGGTGGAACTACTCTTGATCACTCGGCGAATAGCCTCATGTAAATGAAAATGCGCTTGTTGCAACCCAAGGAAGCGTCAACAAAAAATTATTCAATTATGAAGGAAAAATAAACAATGAAGAAAACTATAGAATGAGAATTTCATATTTAATTTACATGTATAACTAAAAGGATCGAACTCAGGGAGGCTACAAATTTGCTTAAGGTTATTCTATGCAATGAATAATAAATGAAAGAAAGAAGGAAGGTCTATGCACACTAGTTTTGTTGTTGTGTTTTTTAATTTTTATTTTTTTTATTTTTAATATTGTATTTTTTATTTTTCTTTCTCATTTTTAGATTATAGATATATACTTCTTTTGATTTTGCAAAAAATATATTATTATTTTAAATCAATAGAACAATTAGAAGAAAAAATAACACAAATTTTGAATTACTCTTTATGTATTTTTTAAATGTGCCAACAATAATCAAAATATTAAGGAAAAATATTTTTGTGTTTTTATAATATTTTAACGCTTTTGTTATTTTACCAAAACTTTTAAAGCCATTAAATAAATCTAAAATAGGGAATAAAGTAAATAGAAAAAATGAATGTTTTTTAATGTTAGGATAACAAATAATATCAACAATGGTATCAAATATAAATAATGCAATATTTTTTATGTTCTCTAGAAAGACATTTATGATTTCTTTGAAATTTAAAATTAATTTCAATGATCAAGAGTTTTAAGATTTTTATGGGTTTTATGAAGAATTAAAATGTAATTTTAGAGAGTTATTTAAAAAAAATAAATGAAGGCATAATGGTGCAAATATACCCTTAAATGACAAAGATGCTCGGTCGGCTCAGATGCACATCCTACTCCGTCAGATGGCTATGAATGAATCGTGCTTGAAGGGTCATGATTAAATCTGGATCTTCAATCCAAGGTCAACTTGTGGGCCTTTATCGACAGTCAGGATCTGAACTGGGCTCTGCATTCCTGGTCATGCGACTATAATAGGGTATGGATGAATCATGTAGCAACAACTCCCCCTTGAACTTGGATTGTGTGGATCTCCCTTGATTTAACACGGATCTGTGTGAAGTCAGTCTTAGATCGGAGCTCCTTGGATTCCGCATCTGGCGTACACCTTGGATCGACCAAAAACCACTAGGTGGTTGATCTGGAAGGTGATGATATATTTTTCTTGAGGAACTTCCTTTGACATTGAATCTTATGTTGTACATGAGATCTGGAGCTCCTTAGACCTGCAATGGGAAGCTCATGCATGTAGGAATAAACTAACTAAGAATTTGGTCAAAAACTTATGGAATAGGGGGTAAATGTAAATCTTCAATGAAAGGTGGTTTGAATGGAGACTTGGCTCCTGATCTAGAGTGATCTATAGGTGGGCGGATGGTGGATGAGGTAGAGAAAGGTGGTGTGAACTTGTTGGTAGAGTCAGCGATTATCGATAATGATAAGAATACATCTAATCGTACAAATCAGAGGTTAAAGATATTTATCTAATCTACGTGATTAAAATTAAATCAAATAGAAAATTAAGCCTCAAAAGACGACAGAGTACCCATGTTACCAAAATAATAAAAAAGGAATGAAATGTCTCGTTCTGTGTATGGCAGCAGAGTGGCGAAACCATGAGATGGATGTCTCCAACAAGGTACTGGATAACGGCAGTTGGCACTCCTCTCACGCTACTGATTGGAGGACATCTCCTATGTCACTGGAGTCCATCCCCTATCACATAATCTCAGGTAATAACAAGGCCTGGGTAGGATCAAGAGCTTGCCATAGGTAGAAGGGTATATTTTTTAGAATTGGCGTTAGCAAAATTTTAGATTGAAAATGGTCTAGATCATAGGGAAGATTGGTGAATCTAAAATGCGAGCGAGTCGGAGGATGAGCGGGTGGAAGAATCGGAGAAGGATGCATGGGCATCTAGTTATTAAAGAACATGGAAAAAGAGGTAAAGTAATGACAAAATGCGAGAACGTCAAGAATACTGTGAAGTTGAGTAGTTGACCGAGTCAACAAACCCGTGTCAACCAATTAGATTGCATGGAGCAAAAGGACAAGATAACCTAAATGAAAAAAAATAATAAATTTTTGACTCAAATAAAAATTGAAAATAATTATATTTAATGAAATAATGTAAATAAAAATGGTAATATTAAAGTAAAATTAGCCTTCGTGAATTTTAATTATTTACATAATATTTATACATGGGTTAAAATAAATACTAGGGCTTAATTGTAGGTATGTATACCTGTATATACAAGACATTGATTTTTCAATTAATCATTTATATATGTATATATATAATATAATACTTTATTTATTTACAATATTTTACAAGGATTTTAATGATATTTTTACTTTATAGTTAAGAGTAAATTTATGGGGTTAATTGCATACGTAAGGTACAATATATACATGGTAATACATATACAATATCTACATGATTTTATTTTTGTTGGTTTTTTTATTTTGGTATTTTTATTTGTATTTAATTTAATACAATATTTACAAATAGTTAATACAATATTTATTAATATGCATAAAATAAATAATTAGGTAATCAATGTACATTGTATAGAGGTATAATACACAATAATACCCTACTTGGCCAAATTTCCCACCATAACTTTGAATTTTAAGAAATCACCTCCATTTTAAAGATAATTTAATTTAGAGTATGATGAAAGTGAGTTTGATGAATTTGGAGTTTGGGTGGAGCAGATAATGATTTTATAAGTTTGTATTTGGGGCTTTTGGAGAGTGTTGTTATTTACATAATAAATACATTTTTTGTTGAAATTATTTTGTTTATTTACAAAAGAACTTTATGCGCAATTTTTAAGAAGAAATAATTGCTATTTACAAAAGATTTGGTAATAAATTACAGAGTATGTAATATATACAATAATGCACAAGTGTTTAATATACACGTGATAAGTTAATTTTCTGTATTTTTTTAGCAATTAGGCCCTATCTCCCCCTGCTTTCTTCCTAATCGATCAGGTCAAGTCTTGACCTTCTCTCATGGTCTTATTCATCATGTATCTATTGCATCTATAAATTCCTTTATTTTGTTTATTTGATTACTTATTTAGTTTGGGTTAAAATTGTGACAAATATACAATATTAACACAATAATTAGACTAAGTAAAAGAATGTAATTAGTGATATCTTCATATGTTTTATAAGAGATTTTAAGCTAAAATAAATGAAGAAAGATGATGAAATACAGATACATCAACGACCACCTTAACTTGTTCAAGTGGTCGTCCCCACCATATGTGGAAGGTGGGTCTCCCTTGATTAATTATTGATTTAATCAAATTAAAATATATTGTTAATACCTCTATATTTAGTTTGATTTAAATTATTTATTTGTTGTTTTTTTACAACAAAATCATGACCATTAAATGGAAACACAAATCAATCTCAAGCATTGATTTAGTGTTTCACATGGATTGTGATCCATGGACTCTCAAAATATTATAAAAAATAAGAGGCAATCTTGTCTCTTCTGGGTACAACTTCTTTGGCAAGTCTCTCTATATATCTCATCCTTATAACACACACCATCTATCTCTCTCTCTCTCCAATGTGGCCATCCATACACTGTGCTAGAGAGAGTTGTAATCATTGTGACGTTGTTGTGATGCCATGTTGACTACTTATGGATATCCATCTTCTTCAGTGATTCTTGTTCGTGACGAAGAATTCTATTTGATGCGATGAAATCATGAGTTCCACTGCTTGGATCTTCACCTTGGATTGTGAGAAGACCACATCTCATCAACGCACTCGTAAGCGTCTCCTCAATCTGGTCAGATTTGAGACAACAGGTCTTTTTGCTTAGAGACTACAATCACAACCGTGCTTCAAGAGGTAATCCTACATATTTCTTGTGGTTTGATGAAAGGATTAGTGAAATGTTCATGGATCATGTGGTTTCATCATTTTATTATTTTTTAAATTCTGTTGCACCATGAAATTAGTGCGACTAGTTGCTCCAATCACATACGATGTGATCATCACTCTTTCGTGATGCGCTTAAGGATATTTCCATATTCTTCAATAACTCATGGATAGCTCATGTTCAACGTATCTTCTCAAACCGGTACAACAAGTGAATGTCTCTTCTAAAGTGTTCCCATAGAACTTGGGAAGCAATGAAATGAAGGACAATCTCAACTCATATGATCCTTGATTGAGTGGTAACCGAATATAGTGGTGCATCATCCTAGCTCAATGTTCATACTCATCTCTCAATGTAGAGGAAACCAAGGCAGGTGGTGATGGGTTCCCAACTCTCTCTCTCTCAACGTAGTGGTCTCGGCTCTCAACTGATCGTGGACTCTATACTGATATATGATATGTATGCTCATCTATTTTTGTGTGTCTAGAATCCCTATTATAATATTAGAAGCTAGATCTGGTCTCTCATCTAATGGTCCCTCCTCAACATGTATGTCCTTATCAGCTCCATACATGGCTAGTCCCTTCCACCGAGCCATGTCCGCAAAATCCTATGGGGAGGAAAAAGACTCATAAGAACTCATGAAAAAATGTGCATGAGAAGTAGATGAAAATATGAATCATT
Organism: Ottelia alismoides; assembly: GCA_037367405.1. Lineage (NCBI taxonomy): Eukaryota > Viridiplantae > Streptophyta > Magnoliopsida > Alismatales > Hydrocharitaceae > Ottelia > Ottelia alismoides. The sequence goes on from JAZKJV010006031.1 coordinate 532,567, forward strand.
GGTCTACCTCAACTTAAGGGCTCGAAGGTGATAGAGTCTTGGTCTAACTCATCTCGTGGCTAAGTGGAACCTTCTCAAGAAGAGGGGCATGACGAGTACGTGAAGATGTACGGTATATGATAAAAGATCGAAAGCTAAAGGAGTTTGAGCATAAAATCCATATAGACATCATCCTCGTTGTTAGGAGAATACAAGAGAAAATATGAGGTCAAATAAAGAACAAGAGTGTGAAGGTATATAAGACATTGAAAAACACACATCCCACAAAGAAATACAATGCAAAACCCAATATCACCAACTTCACATGGTGGAGACCGTAATAGCTTGATCTGTTATCTTTTTAATTTTTATTCTGGTAATCGATCATTGTATTTAAAAGATTCATAGGTGGTGTCACCCTGTCGCCCAATGTACATCCTAACCATCCCCCAAACAATGGTACCATCTTCATGGGTTATATGGTTATATCAGGGCCAAAGGGAACTACGAGGCACATCCCACCAAAACAACTTTTTATGGTTGGAGGTAAGTGCTTACAGTTTTAATTATGCACCAAAAAGTGCACATATGTACTTAGGGCACAAGTCCATGATTTTTTGGGCCTATTCCTTATGAATGCATCATCATCCACTCATGTGGAGTTTTGTACATGTAAACATTAACGTATTTGCCCTCCTAATACAATTTAAGTCAATGTATTTCTTTTATCTTTTGGTCAAAGTTTTAAAATATAGAATCTTTTTTTAGAGTTTTCACTTTTTTGGATATATGCATCAATATCTAATGGTGATCTGATTTTCATTGGTTTTGAAAAAATGTGCCCCATAGAGGGGGAATCATGGAATGTAGTGGAAAACAATGATGAATGCAAGGAAAGAAGGCATACACGTCTTCATCACTCTACATGTAGGATGATCTGCAAAGAAATTTTAAACCTAGTCTAATGCATGAAAAAGTAAAAAAATGCTTTAAGTAAATATCTTTCACTTAAGAACATATTATTATCAAATCATGGAATTACGCTTAAGTATGGATTAGCATGGTGGGATTTACTTTAACCATTTAATGAATTATGCATAAAACCCTAGGTTTTCATGAAATCACATGAAATAGATAAAAAATTTTAGAAAATCAAACACCGTAGTTAGGTCCCCTGAATGCATTAACACTTGTCAAAGCTGACCCCAAGAAGAAAAGATCAAAAGTCCAACTACAAATCGGGACCTGTTTCTATAAAAATAAAAACAGGAAAGTGTCCCATCCTCTCTCACTAAGAACAACGAGCAAAGACCCTAATCTCTCACAGAAGACAAAAATATAGTCTCTAAAGAAAATAAAAAATATGCATGTCTAACTCGCTAGTCTCTCTGCGATCACAATCGAATCAACTTCCTAAGAAGTCAGCTACACTTGCAAGCCCTGCAAAATTGGTTAGCACCGACAAAATAAAAAAAATCAAACAAAAACTCAAGAAACAAAGTCACAAAAATCAACTCAAAAACTAAGAAGAATCTCAAAAATCATAAACCAATAAAAATAAAAAATTAAAATATATGAAAATAAAGGAAAAAGAAACACATAAAAACTCTGAAGAAACTAGAGAAACTAAACCATGAAAAGAAAGAAAAAACAAGAGAAAAGCAAAAACTCAAAAACCATGAAAAAACTGAGAAAAATAGAGAAAATTGAGAAAAAGTGAAGAAGGAAAAAAATCACAAAATATTTATAAAAATTTCAAGCATGGATATGCCTCCTCGTCAATGGCTCCATTTCGATAATAAAGATTTGCTAGTGGTAAAAGAATTCGATTATAGAAACCGAAAAAAGATCCAATATATCAAACAAAATCCACTAGGATCAAAAGAGAAAGAGAGCGTAATAGAGAGAAATGAGTCAAGTCAGTTCCTCTCCTAAATTCTGGTGTTTCAATATTTTATTTAACCAGGAAATTGTTCCTGGGTTAAACTCAATGAGGTAGAAAATCACACTCAGTTTTTTCTAGTGAAGAAATTATTTTTGTGATTTTTATATTTTTCTTATCTTCTTCTATGAGAAAACTCTTTTTGGTTTATTTTATTTTTATTTTTATTTTCAATTTTTATTTATTTTAAAAGTGATATTTTTTCAAAAAAATTATCTACAATGGAGTACATAGGGATAATAGTGACAATAGTGGTATTATAATAGACGAATCACTCGAGCATCGGGCTCGAGAAAGAATGCAAAAAGAAACCACTACAGATTGAAAATCAAAGAATGAAATCCTAGTAGAAATACATTGAAATTCCTTAAAGTTTCATTCAAATAAAATATAGAAAAAATATTATGCAAAGAATCATGCCCATGGGCATCCACATCAGTCCAAAGTTCAACGTAGAATGTGTGTAAAAAATAGAATAAAAGAAAAATAGCTTCCTTTCAGTTAGATCCCAGGTCACGGACATAATAGCAAGAAAATTATGAAACCTTCACACTTAAATCCTTGGTCAAGAACAAAATCTAAATAAAGATAACTCATGGAGGCATAAATAAAATCTGTAGAGTTACGGGGGTTTGCTTGATATTTTCACATCGTTTCAACCTTGCACGGTCAGGATTAAAATGTGATGCTTGAATCTAGGCCATAACTTAAGGAGACATGTCGGCCACATATAATAGGGTTGTTCTAGCCACATTGTTTCCTAAATTCCATTGCAGGCAGTGGCGCCAGATTCTCCCCGGCGATGGCACAGCTTCGGGGATGATGGTTCTCCTCCAGCCGTCACAGGAGGGGGTCGCCTACCCCTTCGAGCATTCCTATGGTGGGGCAAGGTAGAAGAAGAGTGACACATTCTGGTAAAATATTGTAGATAGTATTTGAAGACTTGAAATTTCTATACTGCTCGATTGATCCCTGAAGAAGACAAAGCTGCTCAAGGTGATTAGTCAAATGGTCCAGAAGCATATGTGGATTTGTAAAGAAGTTATTGTTGGCGTAAACTATTAAAGTAAAGTGCATATTCAATATAGTTCTACGATGGGTGAATAGAGATGAAATTGGATGGATTTTGGATAGATTTGAATCGATTTGAGATGAGTTTTGAAACACGATTTATAATTGAGTGGTTAAATGTACTAATGGAGTGTGTAAGGTGACTAATTAAACACAAGGTCGATGAATTGATAAAATGGATCAGAGTTACATCGGATAAGAAGGTATCAGACCCTCTTATCTTCTCTGTACAAGACAATGTACTCAAAGCTTAACTTCACGAATGGTGACAATGCATGATGGACAACCACCATGGAACTATCCACTGATTTGTCTTATTCCATGCGAGGGCTCACATAGGAGCTATAACCACCTTTGGTAGTCACAGTGGATCGAGGAAGTAGAGTGGTTGGTCAGTTTGTTATGGTTGCAGGAGAGATATATATAATGGTAGAAGTTTGGATAGTTAAATAGGTCGATTGATGAAGGTTGGGATATGATCCGAGGGCTATCGAGCCTCTAGGTTGCTAGGTGTATGTAATGGAGTATTTAAATCATGATAAGGTGGTAAGATGAGGTTGGGAAAAATGGTTGAAAGTAGGCTAGTAGAACATAAAACCCAACAAACATTCAAGGAGAAGAAGGCCTCAAGTGTTGACATGTGGCAGCACCTGATAGGCCGGAAAATGTAATTACGTATAAATTAAATAATAGTTCGTAAATTACAATATAATAAATATGTGTAAAAATGAAAATATAAAAAAATTAAATTATATAATTTATGGTATAGTTTATTATTGTAAATAATTAATATTTTATGAAATAAAAATATACTATTATTAATTACATATATAGTATAATTATAAAGTAAGGTTTGTATTTTTAAATAGATAATTTAATAAATTACATATTATTTTTATTTTTTATTTATGAATATAATATTAAAATAATTTTTTTGATTTAATAAAATTATTTTTTTTATATTAATAAATACATGTATATCTACCACGATTTAAATTCATCATTGTATTAGGGTTTTTAAATTATTTAAATATAGAATAACTTATTTAAATTCGAAAAAAATTTATATATCCACTACCGGATCAGGAAATTATAAAATCAATGATAATATAAATTGTTGGTGTAAAATAAAATAAATAACCCATAACATAGTTATCATTAGTTATTGAAATCAACTTTTTGCAAACAGACTCCGATCTTAGAGGAATCACTTTCACTAACTAGAGAAATTTATTTTATGAACATTGAAGTGAGTAGAGTGAAATTAGAGCTTGTATGAAGAAGTTACCAGGTTCAGAAGTTGAGAAATTGATAATTTGCAAGATGGATTTCTTGGCATATACACATGTTGGGATTTTCAAGGATTTTTATTTTTTATATACATTTTTAGGACTACATAGTAGAAGAGTTTGATGAAAATATGTACAAGTAAATGAATTAAAAATCAATGAATTTTTGATAAATTATAAATAAATATGGAATAATGTTCTACGTATATAATTAATTTTTTTTGTTGTTTTTCCGTATCTCCCCAACTTATTTGCTTGTTGACCAAACCTTGTTGACTTGGTCTCAAGGGTTTAGTTATATAAATATATCCTTCATCTATATTTAAATATAACCGTCATACTTACAATATATACATATTTAAAGTCTTCCTTCTTTTATTGTCTTTCCTTTTTCTTCATTTTTTTTATTTACATGTTTTAATGCATAAATATGCATTTTTTCATGAATGATATTTTTATAAGAATGGGAATTAATGGATATTTACAGGAGTTTGTTAAGAGTTTTAAGACAAAATGCACAAGAAACATTAATGAATCGTGTCTTCATAATTTGTATGTAAATGATTCATATATGTTGATGGCATGATTGAAATTATCACTTAATAATTTGGAATTATTTTGGTGAACTATTATGCAATAAAAGTTGTTGCATAAGTGGAATATTTGAAGAGATACGAGGTCTCTCAATAAAGTAATATGAAGCCAACTTCCCCTTTAAGAAGGTAGACGACCATGGAGTCCGACTCTTGTATAGTTTCCTACTCTATTAAGGGAAGAATTCTCATTCTCTTTCTTTTATTTCCACATGAGATTGATTTGAATTAAATTGAACGTGTTGTAAATTGTTTGCAACAAATTTAATTTATTTTAAATTGAATGTTTATTGTTGCAAATTTATGCAACAAAAAATCATGTATATTGTTGAAAGCATAAAATAATATAGACTCTTTAATAAGAGCGCACATGGATTGAGATCGATGGATATTCAATTTAGTATAAAAGGAGGAATAGCCCTAGCCTTTTCTATAAGAAATAATTGAAGAGTAACAACTCTCTCTCTCTCCATATTTTCTTTCACTTCGGTCATATCTTTCTTAACATTATGGTCTCCCACATTGTTGACCTAGAGTGACTCACAATCGTCGGGACGTCGTTATGTTGCCAAGATCGATTGCTCGTGGGTCTACTCCATCTTCGGTGCTTCTTGCTACTGAAGAATGTGTCGGTTTTCCTGATGAAATCATGAGACTCCTCACTCGGATCATCAATTTGGATTATTGGAAGCATACGTCTCATCCACATGCCCGCAAGTGTGACATTTATCAGAACAGGCTTAAGACATAAGGACTCTCACATTAGAGACAAGGGATAGAAAACATGATTCAAGAGATATTCCTATAACGCATTTCAGATCTTAATGAAATGATTTGAGGAGTGTTCTCAAGTCATGTGGTTTCAAATATTTAAATTTTTAATTTATACTGCCCCATGCAAATACGACTACTTGACCTTAGTCTTTTGCCATGTGATCTACACTTTTCCGTGATGCCCAAACCCACCGCCTTCAGTTTGAACTTGCAGATAATGAGGGGATTTCTCTCTCTAGTACAAGGTTAGTTTTACTTATTTTATTGATTAACATGCTTAAGCGGTCCCAATTTTATATAGTCATGTTATCATTGTATTAATATGAGCATATAAATCATCACCTAATGTCTAGTCTCGGTTCCTCTTTATCCTATGATATGACCGTAAGAGGAATGATTTGAGAAAAAACTGAATGCAAGCAAAAAATTATGATGAATCCTTAGGTTGAAGAATATTTACAGTGATTCCTAGCTCTATCCACGTGGATGCAAGATTGTAATTGAATTTTAAGCTACATGCATACAAGTTCATTGAAACGCACACCTAAGTAGAAATTCTATCCACGAAAAGAATGTGAAATTATTTTAGCTATATAGAATTATCTCAATACATCTTATTATGAATCTTATAAGATACGTATTAAGATATGTGTAATCTAAATTTGTGATGGCACAGAAATGAATGACCTGATAAAAACTCTAAGATCTATGTGCCTAACTTCATTGCGATTTCTCAAGTTGAGCCCTACCCTTGGGTGAAGCGTAAAACATGTCTCGACATACCACATATAAAATTGAAATCTATTACTACAATCGTGAGTTCTCAAAAGAAAACTGTAGTAAAATACACAATAGTTAATTACGAATATTTACAACATGAAATGGGTACAAAAATTATACAAAGTAGACAACTAGCTAGCTCCTTTGGGACTTCTTCACCCACTGTGTACTCCATTTAGCTGGAGCTCCAAGCTTCTCTTCTTTGTGTATCACCAAGCATCCTCAACTCTGTTGTCCCTGCCATAATAACATGTTGATTATATGTACTAAAAAGACATCCAGGTAAAAACAACATGGCGTAACATAATCACATTAACAAAACAAAACAAAATCAACACAACAAAAATCGTGACCTAAGTAACCATAAAAATTACTTAACAAAATACATTGACCTTCATAAAACACCCTAATTAAGTCATGTCCCTATCAACAACACCCGCTGATTATCCACTAATCAACAATGTTAATAGCATCATATTGTAATACGCTAGATTAGCCTGTCAACTGAACCAAGTTATAAATCCCCGTGAAGAGGGCTTGGTTTAATTTAACCTGGATAAGTATGGGATCAAACACAATGACAAAAGAAAATAGAATATGTAATTTGATTCTAAATACATAAGTTAAATTATTAATTCGTGTGCCTACGTCAAGTGCACAACACATAATGTATGCATTCATTTTTGTTTGTTTTATAGTGCAAGTTACATGTTACAATATATGAGAGAATAGAATAGAATGCTTTTGCAACATGGATATACATAAGTTATGCACCTGAATTATTTTCTTTACAAATTAATGATGACATCAAAGTCTGTGTTCCTTATAGTACGATTATATTAAAGAGCTCCATATCTTAAGTTCTTTTTCATGAAGATCACTAGTAATCCCGCGTTTATCACTTAAAGTTAACTGAGTTATTAATCAAATGAATGATTATATGAGACAAACAAATAAGTTCTTTTATTAATTTCTCAATGTTTGTACACAATAAAGGACCAAATGATGCATTGGATAAACTAGAATAGACGCATGATATTTACTATAATATGAAACAAATAAAGGATTTCTCTAATTAATAATTAGTATGCCAAAGATCAAATAAGAGAATGAATCATGACATATTGAAGATCATTAATATTGAATTTAAATGACAAAAACTTCACATTAATTAGATGTAATATACTCAAGATATTAAGCATTTAGTACATGGTTATAAATGCCAAAAAATCTATATAGAAGTGTCTAAAAACATCACAGTTAGGCACTGAAAGGACTAAAGTGCAAATATGAAGAATCAATTGGCTTATCTTGTAATTTAACCCTTTGCATGGGGGTATTTCGTGATTATGAAAAGCCGACAAGGAATGCCTATAAAATATCCAAACGCTCATGTGTGTGTGTGATGGAGCTTCCTATATTCAATTAGGAGAAGTCATGGGTTCTTCAACTGCAAATACTCCAGGAGATCATGTGTGGGGTGCATGCAGTTAGGCTTGGAGTGAGGCTTGGTTGAGCATAGGTGGCTTGACCCATGCAGATGGCTTGATAGCTTCGAGGTTAGCTTGATTATGCTGAGTCTACTGGCTCGTAAGGAAGTATGGGAACTAATATGGACCGTTGGATCATTTTGATCAGATGGAACTTGCACCTTGAACCGCATCCCTCATCCGTCACGACGCTATTGAGAAGGTGTCCCTCCAGTGAAGCTATTAATTCTCCTCCTAGCTCTTGCGCCTAGCTAGAAGCCAGAAGACTTCATAAAGATGTCTTTGAAGGTCTCAGAAGGTTGAAGGACGGTTGGGTACATCTAGTTCCTCATGCCAATGAGGGTTCTTCATAGATGGTCCTCTAGAATGGACCAATCTTGGAAGCTCCAATCATTGAAGATGATTGGACGTGCAATTATTAGAGTACATAACCGAAGCATACAAGTTGTTCTGTGGGTGGAATGCATGCATTGTGAGGTGCTGGAGATTGATCCCTAGTTAAGTTCCACCTACTTATAGAAGGAAAAAGAGGATAAGGTAGATGAGACTATGGAGAAGAGGGGATGGAGATTGAAGGGGTGGGCGAAGATATTAATTGGTCAGTAAAGGTGTAGGTGTGACAAATCATGATGGAATCTTATTTTGTTTTCCTAATTAAATTGGAGAAAATGAAAGAAAAGAAATAACCAGATTACCTAGATCTTGAAGATCACATATGGCGGATGAATTGGCTTGGGTTTGAGGTTTCTGTGGATCATTTTGTCTTCGCTTGACCCATACAACATATGCGAGAAGCTCATATAGACACGACCAAGGTTTTATACATGTCTCATCAGCCATGGAACAACACCAGAGGGTGGCCTCATCATGGCCCCTCGATTGTCACCCTCGTTGTTACCGAAGGAGGAGAAAGGCAAGGGCAAACTCCAGTATAAATGTGGATGGTGAGATGGTTATCTAGAGAAGGACCTTTAGTCAATAAAGAAGGTGGTTGTCGGAGGTGGTTTCAACCACCTCTAGTTCATCACATGAAGGGGAGGTTAGGGATGGAAGATAGTGTATGAGAGAGGGTGGAACAAGATGCATCAAGGGAATATTACTCGTGGAAGGACTTGTGTGGAGGATATCACAAACTGGTGGAGGTGGCCAACTACATAACCGTCGAGGCAAGGGATGAAGGGGTGTGGAGGTCTATGAACATACATTGTCTAATCTTGTAATCTGACGTTGCAGAAGTGGGCATGAGGGAGCGGTTGAGATATGCTTTCTCAAATGATCAAGCGACTCAGGGATGCACCATGCTGGAGTGAATCACAACATCTAATCAAATGATCATACGACTTGAAAGATAAGAGGGGGCCAAAGAAGGGCTTATGATGTCGAGAGCAGAGATTGGGTCACACGACCTAATCATAAAAATAGAAAATAAAAAAAACTTCTAAAATTGGAAATAAGTTAGTATAAGGTGTCAAATGAAGAAGTGTCTGACATAAAAGTTGTATATATTTCCAAGATCTATAGCTTTCATCTATAGGCCCATGATAAAAGGCATCGTATGCACATACTTATTATTTTGCAAGTATATTTAATTAATAAAATATCTCCTTTATTTATGTTGTTAATTTTTTGGTATTTTCATATAATGAGTTATATATTAAATATATGCAATAATATACTCACTTTTATGGGATTTTTAATAAAGAGAAACACCGAAATAAATATAACTACAATATTAATAATAAGTACTTATTTATAAACAATAATCAACCTAATTATATACAAAGTGTTAAATGTTAAAAAGAAATAGCTAATTGTTAATTTAAGTGAATATTTAAGAAATATGGATAATAAATCGAGATAATGATGGTAAATTATGGATTCATCACTCCCCATACTTAAACTTTGCTCGTCCTCGAGAAAACAAAGAATGAACAAGTTAGTTAAATAATTGACTCTGCACATGAAATATAAGGCTTGACATTTAGGATGCACATTTTATCTGACTTAAAACTCTAAGTTTGAACCTAGTATTAGTCAAAAGGAACTCAACATCCCAGACACTCTTGACATTTTTATGTGGATTACATGTATAAGTGTAGACTCAAAGCTTCGCTCGATATTCCAGTCTAAAAGATCTTCCTTAGGACCTAACCCTCAAATCAATGGAATAAATAGAGTCTCACTTCATTCCACAATCTCATTAGTCGTCGGACTAAAAAAATGTCAGATGGAATGACCAAGTATGTAGGATATAGGTTTTTGTCATTTCTTTTCTCCGCTCATCAGAACAAGAATCTCTCGAGTGTCCTTTTAACACATACTTGTATTTTGGTATCGATCAGTATGTCTATCTACAATGTTGAGTTGTCTACTTATTTTTCTATGATAAACTGAGGTTTTTCTTTTTTTTAGTATCTGTCATACCTTCAATACTCAGACTTGTACTGCTAAGAATGTAGATCCCTTTTATCATGTTTGCCTGATACATAAAACCTCTTTGATTTGGTCCAAGTGGACTTTGAATATTTTTGGGAGACCTTGCCATTGAAATAGGCTTTTTGATTTTTTTTGGAATGTCGGACCTTTCTTTTATAATAAGTCTCTTTTGTATTTTATTTTTTTTTGTAGATCCAATGCTTTTACCAAGTTGGCTCCTCCTGATAAACAATTTTATAGTTTACACACATGGGCACTTAGGTTTAAATCAAGATAGTATAAGATCCTTGTACTCATACTGGCTAAGGTGTTGATACTTCGGTTTCATAAAGCAATCCTCAATCTGATCCAATCCTCGAGCATCTTTAAATCATGCCCAAACTCAATCCTTCCATCCTAGTTCCTTAGGCAAAACAATGAATCATCACAATATCCATGCAATTGTGAAAGTGAAGTGTTGGTCATATTCTTTTTGGAATAGAGATTCTATATGCAATATATGATGAATATATTTCAAACTAGGAAGCTTAAGTTATTGAGACATAAAACCCTAATCACAAAGAATGGTCAAACTTTGGGTTAAGTGTCACTATGAATCAAGTATCATGAACTACACAAGTCATGTGACGTAAAAGTGTTATGGATAAAATCATTTATTAGTTAGTATGTTTTTATAGTTTTGTACGATTTTCTATTTTTTCTCAAATAAATTTTGTAATATTTAAAAACATAGTTGTTAAAAGCATTTATACCCTTTCATGAATAATATGTAAAACATTTTGACAAAAACCAAGCTACATAGAAATAAAGATTTCCAAAATATTTTACAAATCATTTTTCAAAATTTGTTTCAAATCTCCATTTATAAACAATCTGTAAAATATTTTTATAAAAACCATGCCATACATGTATAGAAATTTTCAAAACATTTTACACATTATTTTGCAAAATCAGATCAAAAACCCTTTACCCTAGCCCACAATAATAAGAAAACAACTTAATGTAAGAGATACAGATAAAGGTTATATGTAATAAGTACATACACTTTCCCATACTTAGCTTCTATTATGTCATCATATCACAAAGTGAAATGAAGAAATATCTAGTAGTAAATATAAAGGAACAGTAATAGAAATGAAACGGACACTCCTGCCTACACCAAGACTTTAAATAGCCTTAATATAAGAAGAACGAACAAAGGAATAGGGTAAAGAATGAATAAAAAATAGAGGAATAATAACATATGGATATGGGTACCCCTATACTTAAGCTGAAGTAGCCTAAGTAGAAAAGTCAAGATCATAAAGAATAGGTAATTAAGAACTAAATAAATTCAAGTAAAGTTAAATATCAGAGAATAACTTAATCTTAAGATGCTAAATCTTGTGTGATTTGAAACTTGTAAAGCTCAATTGATTAGAAGGCCCTACAATAGTTCTTATGAAAGTGCAAGAATCAAATTCCACGAAAATACAACACAAACCCGTTTATTTCATCAACTTCACATGAAGGTTGTGGGAGTTCGACCAAATGATCTTGTTTGTTTCAATTTGTAATAGCATAATATATAATTCATTACTCATAGTTAGTCTCCTTAGACGCAACAGTGCTCCTGATATATCTTAATCAAAAGGGTGATCTTTTCGGGCTATCGTGTTCAATATCACACCATTAAATAGACTAACATACCTACAGAATAGAAACATATACCAAGGTTGGAGACAAGCCCTTGTAGCTCTCAAATATGTGAAAGTCAGAAATCGATACTTAGGTAGAAAGTCCAGGGATTTGGGACCCATCCTTACTAGTACGTCCTCACCCACTCTGCTTGGAGGTATGTACCTACGGATAATGAGGAGATTTCTCTCTCATAGTACAATGTTAGTTTTACCCATTTTATTGATAAACTTTCTTAAATAGTCCTACTTTTAATAGTTAGGTTATCACTGCATATATGTAAGCAAATAATACACCGCCTAACATCCGGTCTCAGTTCCTCTTGATCCTAAGTTACAAACTTAGGATGAAAGATTCGAGAAAAACTAAATGCATGCTAGAAATAATGACGAATTCTTAGGTTGAAGAATACTTACAATGATTCCTAGCTCTCTCCATGTGGAAAAAAGACTGTAATTTTATTTTACGCTACAACATGCAAGTTGATCGAAAACCACACCAAAGCATAAGTTCTATTAACAAGAAGAATGTGAAATTATTTGATCTAGATAGAACAATCTCAGTGCGTCTTATTGTGAATCTTATAAGATAAGTACATCTTTTGAGATATGTGTAATCTACAATTGTGATGGCATAGAAATGAATGACCTAAGTAAAACTCTAAGTTGTGTGCCTAACCTAATCTCGATCTCTCAAGTCGAGTTCGATCCTTGGGCCAAGGGTGAAACATGTCTCAAGACACCACATATAAAATTAAAGATTCTTATTACAATCATGAATTCTCAAAATATAACCATTGTAAATGTCATTATTGTTGAATACAAATATTTACAACACATAGAGGATACAATAATTATAGAAAATAAACTACTAGCAAGATCCTCTTGGACTTTGATAATCGAATTTTGCTAGAGGTAAAAAAGATGTCAGTTGTAGAAACCATTGAAATAAAATATAATAATCAAACAAAATCCACCATTTCAGGAGAGAGAGATAAATAGAGAGAAAATAAATTATTTTCTCTTAAATTAGGGTTCATTTTTAATTATCTAAGCACGTGTTCTTGAGATGAACTCAAGGAGGTAGAAAATCATGCTCGTATTTCTTAAGTGGAGGAAATAAATTTTTCTTATTTTTATCCCTTTCTTTTCTTCTTATGTACGAAAACTATTTTTTAATTATTTTAATTTATTTTTATTCAATTTTTATTAGTTTTCAAAAGGGATATTTTTCAAATAATTAATCTACAATGTAGTTTGTAAAAATAATAGAGAATAAGAAGATATTATTAAGTAGATGAATTGCTCGAGTAGAGGGCTCGAGAAAGACATAAAAAAGAAATCAAGATGATATGAAAATCGAAGATCACATTCCCAAGATAAATGTTGTGAAATTCCTCAAAATCTGATTCGAAATAAAATGATGAAAAATATGATGCTAGAATAATGTCCCAAGATTTCCCCAAAAGTGTTCAAATAGTCTAAGTAGAAATATAGAAATCTGTAGAATAAATAACAGTAAAAGAAAATACTTTACTTTTAATTAGGTCCCAAGACATGGACCTAAATGCAAGCAAAATTACTAGATCCTTACACTTAGTTCCCTGTTCAGTGATCTAAATGTAAATAAACTAAACTCTCTGGAGATGTAAGGGCTCTTTATGCAATTTTCCAACCCTTCAGAATCGATAGTTAAGATTAGATTGAGGTACACGATCTGGTCCGCATGCTTTTACCACATGTCGCAAGTCTCCGTGTCAAGTTCCAAACTTGTTCTACCCCAATCCTGAGATGAACATGTTGGATTTCTTTGACTTTCAATGATGTGTTCTTATTACAATGATCTGTGGAGGTAGGGCTACAAGGGGAGGGTCTTCCCCTTCGAGCTCGCCTACTTCGAGGGAGCTGAATAATGATGAATAATGTTGATGGTGTTCTTGAATGCCAGCTAGAGTTTCAAGACCTGGATGAGGCCCTACTCTAACTTGGTGAAATCTATGCAAAAAATAGAACTCCAGATGAAGATGATGAATATATCTACTCCAAAACTAAATGACAATCTACAAAGAGATTTATTTTGCTCGATTCTTTTGATAATGGACCTAAACATTGAGTGATTTGCAACTCAAATAAATGATTCTTGCATAGGATTTTACAGACAAAATTTATCAGTTTAAGATGAATTTGAGATAAGTCTCAAAATGTGAATCACATAATTATGATTAAGGGACACTAATGATGTGATTAAACTCCTAATTCAAGCATATAGGTTGAGAAAGAGTGCCTGACTCCATAGCTTGTACCTCGATGGTTAGTATCCAGAGCTTTACACCATGCACGGCAGTGATGCAAGGCCAACAAGGGCCTTGGCACAACCTCCAATGTGCCTTCTTTCACACAGAGGCTCAACATGGAGCTGTCACCACCTTGGATGGTCGGAGAGGAGCGAGGAAGTAGGGAGATTGGCTAGTTATGTTTTGGATCTAGGGAGAGTTCAGTTCTGGCAGTCAATGTTTAGATCAATAAAAACGTAGAGTGATGAAGGTTGGGAGATTATCTAATGGTGGGAGACGATTCGGGTTGTTAGATGTGGGATTTGTACGGTTAACATTGGGTTTAGGTGGTATGGGAATGCATGGAAAAATAGTAGAAGTCGACCGATTCCAACAAACATGAGCTAATTCATGATGGGGAAGAAGGCCTCGGGTTCTGACACATGTCAGCCCCTGGTTGGCCACAAAATAAATAAATTACAAACTAAGTATTAAATAACAAATGAAATTACTTTAAAAAGTGTTAAAATTTAAAAGTGAAGATAATTACATTAAATAATTTATTGTGTAATTTATTTTGATAAATTGTAAACATTTTGTTGATTATAAATATAATATTAACAATAAGTAAATATGATTGTGATTTTATGTTATTTTTATATTTTATTAGTTAGTTGAACAATAAATAGGAGGTGCGTGATTGTTAATGATTTTTATAAATTAATATAGGTATACAAATAAATACATGTATAAGTTACGGAGTCTAATTTCATCTATACATTAGGGTTTGTGATTTTTTAAAATATTAAATAAGGGTTGAAAATTATGAGATAAGTTATAGATAAAATAGAAATATCAAGAGAATAATTAAAAATTATAAAGTGAATGATACTATTAATAGTATGTTCAGAATAAAATAAATATCCCAGAAACCCAATTGTCATTAGGTCCCAAAACTGACTTTTTGCACACGAGCTCTGAGTTTAGTGGAATGACTTTCATTAATTATACAATATTATTTTACGAACTTTAAAGACGAGTAGAGTGAAATTGGAGTTCATATAAAGAAGTTAAATTGAGAAATTGTCAATTTAAAAGTTTGATTTCTTGACATATACACAAATTGTGTTTGTTTAGGATTTTTATATTTTTATATACATTCTTAGGAATAGATACGAGAAGAGTTTGGTTTAAAATATACACCCATGAATTAATTAAAATCATTGGAGTTTTTATAAATAATGGGTAAATCGGAAATAATGTTTGAAAGGTACAATTAACTATTTGATTATTTTCTTCATTATATCCCTTACTTTATTATTTGTTGATCAATCCATGCTGACATGGTCTTAGGGGTTTGGTTATATAAATATATACTTCATCTATATTTATATTTTATTTTATCATACTGTACATATATAAATATTTACATTCTGGATCTTTTAATTTTTTATTCATTTATTTATTTACATGTTTTTAATTCATAAAAATAATTTTTTATTCATGAATTCTATTTTTATAAGATGTGAGAAATGTGCATCTACTTCTATTGTTAAGGGTTTTGAGATCAAATGCACATGAAATGTTAACGAGTCGTGGATTCATCAACCCATATACTTAAACTTTGCAAGTCTCTTAATAAACACTTAATTGAAAAGTAGGGGAAAAAGAAAGAAAGTTAGAATGAATTTGTTTTCCCAATCCAATTCATGAGAAACAAAGGATAGAGCTCGGTTGGGCCTAAAACAAGCAATTTCTTAGAGCCACAACTAGGATTAAGATTTTTAATCTTAGCGGTCCACCAGTTCCACGAATTCTTATTCAGGTTCACCTCAACGACCAGCTCAGATCCACTTATCCATATCGCTAACTCTATCAGCCTTGAATTCACTTAGTACGATGTGGGAAATGTGTTATCTCTTCCTACTTAAAGAAGCATAGAAACTGCCCATCTCAATAATACACTCCTACCGGTTCGACATCCATATACTCTTTCCTCGGGGAGGGGAGTATTTCCTTCTAAGGTCCGGTCGTGTTGTGTCTGCAATCTAACAGAGAAAGAATGTATAAGAATTAGAAAATAACATGAGTGTGACTAGTATAGTCGCATCTGCTTGTGAAGCCCAACCGGTGTTGCAAAGACTTAATAAGATGTGCAATCTTTTTGGAAGCTTGGACTATTGTGGTCATATTTGAATTTGGTGGCTTCTTTTTGGTAGACTTAGTAATGTTTCTTACACTGCATTAATATTTTATGCCTTGATAGATATAGCAATCTTTAATTTAATCCATTTTGAGGTCTTGTAAAATTTGCTCCAGCAAATCCTTCCCTGATCCAAAGCTTTATTTCAACTTCACAACGCTTTTTGTTACATGTCCATGCCACTAGACAAGGATAAAGTTGCACCTCTAAAATGAACTTCCATTCACAACCCCATGCAAGTCAAGCTAAGTGCATGTAGCCAAAATTGGTTCATTGTTGGAGAGTTAAATGAATGAAACCAAGTGTTATACTTTGGCAAGTTCTAGTTGAATTCTGAAACACGGTCTCATGCTACCCAGAGATTTAAATAAAAGGCATGAAGAGTCTAAACTGTAGTACTTATATAGGCTCCTTATAATGAAAGTCAAAGGGCATAATCAATCTCCATCCTATAGACTATTCAATTTGTATGGTGTGTGAAATGTGTTCTCCTCCTCCTTAAAAAAGCTTAGAAGCTGCCCATCTCAATAATACCTCCCACTGGTTCGACATCCATCTACTTTTTTCTTTGAGTAGGGGAGTAGTTCCTTCTAAGGCCAGGTCATGTTGTATCTGCAATATAATAGGTAAATAATGTAGAAGAATGAGAAAATAACATGAGTGTGACTAGTATAGTCGCATCTGCTTGTGAAGCCCAACCGGTGTTGCTATGACTAATAATATGTGCAGGCTTTTTGAAGCTTGGATTGTTGTCGTCATATTTGAATTTGGTGGCTTGTTGTTGGTAGATTTAGTAATGTTTCTTGCACTGTATTAATCTCTTGTAACTAGACAAAGATAACATCTTTTAATTCCATCCATTTTGAGGTATTGGAAAATCTTTTCCAGCATATCTTTCCATGATCCAAAGCTATAATTCAACCTCACAACTCCTGTCATTACATGTCCATGCTGCTAGATAAGGATGAAGTTGCACCACTAAATTGAACTTCCCTTGACAACCCCATTGAAGTCGAGCTAAGCGCATATCGACAAAATTGGTTCACTATTGGAGAGTTTAACTAATGAAACCAAGTGTTATACTCTAGCAAGTTCAAGTTGAGTTTTGAAACACGGTCTCATGAAACCCAAAGATTTAAATCGAAGGCATGAAGAGTCTAAATTCTAGTTCCTAACTTGGCTCCATACAATGAAAGTCAAAGGACATAATCAAGCTCCATCCTTTAGACTATTCCAAATCTTTAAAAATGCTAATCCAAATACAATCATGTTTTTTGTTAAGTGCATTTTTCAGAATTTTAATCATTTTTTATGGATTTTAATTTTTATGCCTTTTTTATGTATTTTTTTCATTTTAATAAATAACCATATTTACAAGAAACGTAAAAGATAAAATACCAATATTTTATTTGAATAAATAGCAAATGTATTCTATAAATTTTATATACAAAGAATTTAAAAGATTAATTTATCAATATATATTAATAAATAGGATTTTAAATAAGTATTATACATATTAAATGTAATTTTTAAATAGAAAATTTAAATTAAGGATTATATCTTTTGTGGACTCGTTTGAGCCGGAGCTCCAAGCTCTGCGCCTCTACATATCACCAATTGCTCTCAACTCTATAGTACATGCCACAAAAACATGCTTATTAGATGTAATAAAAGAGATATCTTTCTTGTAACAACATGACATAACACATCCACATCAACAAAATAAAACTGAATCGATACAATATAAAACGTGACCTAAATTTTCCTAAAAATCACTTAATTAAATATCTAGACCCAGTCAAATACACCAATTAAGTCATGTCCCCAACAACGACACCCCATGATGAACCACTAATCAAAATGTTACTAGTATCATTTTGTAGTACGACCGATTAGCTTGTCAATTGAACCATGTTATAAATCTCTATGAAGAGGCCTGGTTTAATTTAACCTAGATGAGTATAGGATGGAACACAAGGACACAAGCAATTCGAAAATCTAGCACATGTATAATTACTTGTGTTAAATAATTAGTTAGTGTTCCTTGGTCAGAGGCACAATATAGAATGTATGCATGCATATTTGTTGGTTTTATCATGCAAGTTACATGTTACAATATGCAAACTAATAGAATAGAATGGTTTTACAACATGGAGACACAAAAGTTATGCTCATGAATTAATTTCTTTACTAATTAATGACGAATGAAACCACTTAAATGGTTTTGAGGTAGTGCAGTATGCTTGTCACCCAAAAGACCAGTGTTCAAATCCTCCTTTGCGGGGTTGCATTAGCTAGTTGACAACCGGCATAGAAAATAATCGAATCTTTCAACATGGATTTGGTCAAGAGTCCATATAGCCGACCATACTTATAGTGGGATAAGGCTTTTCTAGTTTTTACCAATTAATGATTACATCAATGTCTATGTACATTATGGTCTGAGTCATGAATAAATAGCTATTTGTCTTAAGCGCTTTTTAATGAAGATCACTAATAATCACACTTTTTAGCAATTAATCAAATGAATGATGGTCTAAGATAAACAAATAAGGTCTTCGACTAATTTCTCAATGTTTGTATAATTCTAGGGACTGAATGATGAATCCGATAGGCTAGAATAGATGCATGACATTTATATTAATACGAAACAAATCAAGAACTTTTTTAATTAATTATTGGTATTCCATAGATCAAATCAGAGAATGAATTACGCCGTATTCAAAATCATTAATAGAGCTTTCAACAAAGATAAACTTCAATTTAATTGGATGTAATATGCTTAATATATTAAGCATTCAATAAATGGTCATAAATGCAAATAGAACATGTATAAAAGTGTCTAAAAACGTCACAGTTAGGTCTTGATAGGATTAAATTGTAAATATTAATAATTCGTGATTTATATTGCAATTCACCCCTTTCCAAGGGGGTATTTCATCAATATGAAAAGCTAGCATGATATGCCTCCTAGATATTTAAATGCTCACATGTGGTACATGAGGGATATAGCGATCTGCTATTTGGAGAAGTCATGAGTTCTTCATCTACAAATACTTTAGGAGGTCACACACGGGGTGCGTGCAACTAGGCTAAAAGTGAGGCTTGGTCGGGTGCAGGTGTCGCGTGCCATATGGGTGGTTGATGGCTTTGAGTTTGCCTTGGTTCCACTGAGGGTATTAGCTTGAAGCAAAAGATGGGAATTAATGTGACCGTCGGATTTTATTGATTGTAGGATACTTGTATGTTTTGATCACATCCCTTCTTTGTTGCGACACAATCGAGAAGATGGCCCTTTGGCGAAGCTACTGACACTCCTCCTTGATCTTGAGTCCTTGCTAAAGGTTACTACACTTCAGTGAGATGTTGATGAAGGCCTCGGAAGGTCAAGGGAGGGTTGGTACATCTAGTTCCTAGGGTCAATGAGATTTAGCCAGAGATGATCTTATTATAAGTGCAGACTTGGAAGCTCCTACATTGAAGATGCTTGTACCTACAAGTATTCAAGTGCATAACCGAAGCATATTTGTGGTTTTATGGGTGTAATAGAGGGTTGATTACGTGATGGATATGGATCTCTAGTTGGATTTCTCCTCTTTACAGTAGAAGAAATGGGACGAGGTGGAGGAGACTATGGAGAAGAGGATATGGTGATCAAAGCGATCGACGAAGATCTTGGATGGTCGATAAATAGCTTGGATGATCGACGAAGGTTTAGGTGTGGTAAATCAAGGTGGAAGTGACTGTGTTTGCCTAATTAACAGCTAAATTACCTGGAGCTCGAAAATCATATATGTTGAAGGAAGTGGCATGGGTATTTAGGTTCCCATGGATCCTTCGGTCTTCGCTTGACTCGTACAACCTCTATGGGATGTTCTTATGGCCTTGATCATGGTTGTACATGGCTCGTAATCCATGCATCAAGACCAGAGGATGGACTCATCATGGCCCCTCGATCCTTGCCATTGTCGTTACCAGAGGACGATAAAGGGTAGGGAAAACTCCCATGTAAGGGTTGATGGTGAGAAAGTTGGCCAAAGAAGGAACTTTATCGACGAAGGAGGTGGTTGTCGGAGGTTCTTTCAACCACCTCTAGTTGCTTCACGTAAAGGGGTGATAAATCCACGATTCATAGTCATAAATCTTATTTATTTCTTCCTTGGTTAAACTAATAAATAAATTCTAAACCTAATTGACATTAATTAAAAACTAACCCTTATATATAATTAACCCAAATTACTATATGTAATTAACTGTATTATTGTTCTTTGTTTTATGTTATACTTGAATATAAAAAATTCCATAAAAATTAGTTTAATATTGTAAATATTTGATCTGACATTTAATACAAATTAAAAATACAACAAAAATGGCAAAAATCGAGAACAAGTATTTTTAATCATTAAAAATACTTACAGAAATATTAATTTTTATTTATAACATATTTTATTTTTTTCAACATTAAACTTGTAGATCTCACTGAGATCTACAAATTCATGTTTTACACTTTTTTATTTGGAGCTTGTTATTTCCTTTGATTTTTCTTTATTTTTTCTAGTGCCCTATGTGGTGCCTCTGTTAGACATGTGATCCCTAGGCGAACCATTCTTATAATAAGTGTTATTGTAATATATATTTGTTTATCAATAAAAGTTATTGATGTTTCACTCCCTTTCTGAAAGGAAATGAATGAATGCACTATAAGGTCCCTCTGTACAATTAGGGTTATGTACCATGGCCATCTTGATGATCATATAGCTATTGATTCATTAAATGAATCATAGAGGCTGGTGTTTGTATGAATATCTAAGGAGTTAGATAGAGGACTCATCAACCACTGTCAAATGATTGTTAAGAGATGATCTCCAGCCAGAGTAGGAGATGGCAATCCTTTCTCACATAGGTTGATATCTGACTGACCTCTTGATGCATGTCCTCTGCATGGGAATAGTGATTTGGAGGTGTCAGATTAGTTAGGTCAATGGGTTGACTTAACGAGATCGAGATAACCTAAGTCATATGTTGAATGATGTCACAGCATAGGCACGCATCCATTGACCCGAGACAGATGTATTGCTATATGTTTTAGTATGTACATTTGGCAGACCGAGAGGTTGATGGCCTAACCAAGGTCTATACACCGGCGAGCTGGTGTGCATGTAAGGGCATATGAGCAATACGATCTCTCAAAGGGATCCTACAGGTTCACTTATGAACCGAAAGACATGGTATTGGGACCGATCAAATTCCATGCATGGTCGTTGTGTTTTGGAAGCATGACATGAATTTCAAGGTATGATATATGCTTTGGGAAAGCATATGATCGATACCAACTCCCAATGACCAAGATAGATAAACTTAGTGATCAAACCCTGAAGAAGATAGTGTAAAATTGATATTGATCTTCGGGTTGGCCATGGGTCTTTTAGTATGCAAGATGTACAGGTATTGGGAATACTTAAGGGTGATGTGATCATAAATGATTGTATAACCATGACACTTCAATTCTGAGGGAGTGATGAAACATGTCTGGATTTTAGTGACTCCTCTCAGTAGAGAAGCAATCTGATCTTGGTCCACATGTTGGACATTGGTCTGAATGAGATTTAGATACAATAAGAAGATTAGATTTGCGGTCTTGATTTAATCAAGCATCTGTGGGAGGTACGTAGGATCTGTATTTGAGATGAAATCTCAACATCCAAGTCACTAAATGTGGAACAATATAGTCGCCCTGTCCTTATCTCCATGTATCTGCTGAGAAAGCACGTCATTCATGAAGGGGTTCAAGAATAATTCATTTGATGAACTACATATCCAAGCAAGAGGGACTTGATGATTAAATGACATTTAATTATTAAGTATGATATGAATGAGATTCATATTATGAGAATAATTATCCAAGATAATTAAATGGGATTTAATTATCAAGGATTGAAGAATGTGGATAATACTATCGATGATATTTATGTATTATAAACATGATTTATAGTATACATATATTGAAGAGAGAGGAATTTTATAAATAAGCATTTGTTAATTATTAATGTGGAATGGATTCACATTAATTAATTAATTGGAAATTCAATTTACAAATTAGTTTGGGTTGTGAATATGATTCACATATTTATCAATGGCATGATCGAAATATTCACAAATTAATTTGGAATTAATTTGGTGGATATTTTTAATAATACATTGAGAAATAATAATATAAAAAATAAAAGAGAGATAAATAACCTCCAAATGAGGTGGCGTCACCAATGACATAATCAAAGGTGATGCCCCTTCAATTTTAGGAGGAAATTGGTAGTCTTGCCTTTATTATATTATTATCTCATGATTATTAATTTATGTTAAATTAAAGTGTGTTGATAATGTAGCAACATATATTTAATTAAAATATAAATTAATGTTGTTGGTTTTTAGCCAACAACAATCATGGCCATTGATTAATACATGGATCACCATGGCTGTTAGATCTATGTGTCCCATGGATTGAGATCCATTGGATCATAAACTAATAAAAAAGGAGGGCTAACCTAGACTTTCATGGTACATAATTAAGAGTTGTAGAAGCCTATTACTCTCTCTCTCTCTCTCATTCTCTCCTACCTCTCTCTCTCTCTATTCAAAGTGGCCGTCCACATTGTGCATTGAGAAGGAGAGTCTCTCGCCTTCGCCTTCGACGACTGGAGGATCTCCTTCTTCTTTGGGGCTGCTTGCTCTAGAGGAAGACGACGGATTTCATTTGACGAAATAAGGGGATTCATTTCTTGGATCTTCATCGAGGATTGTGGGAGGTTTGCGTCCCATCATCTCGCCCGCAAGTGCATTCTTCGTGGATCAGACTTAAGACAGGAGGATCTCTTGTTTGGGATCTCACGATTACAACCACGCTCCAAGAGTTATTCCTTATACTTTGTGGTTTGATGAAACGGTCCAAGAAATGCTCTCTTGATCATGTGGTTTCATCACTTGTTAAAAATATTTACTTTCCGTCGCATCCAACAACTAGTGCGACTTGTTGCCCCGATTGCATACGATGCGATCGACATGCTTCCGTGATGCACTTGAGGATTCTCAATATCCTTCAAGTGGTATCAGAGCCTTAGGTCGAATAAGGTTTTGGATATGATCCATAGACCTAGGACGACTTGGGTTTGAAAGGGTCACGAAAGTTTTGTCGCATTTAAAATTTCGCTCCTCTGTCTAATTGAAATTTTCAGTACTGTTTAAATTGTTTAAACATGAAATATGCAATTGGATTTTGTTCCCCATTAAATAAGGAACCATAGGATCTGAGTTTATGTAATTTGGACTTCATTTGCTCAAGATATGGCCTTTTGAATATGCATGTATTCACTGTTGCGGGAACTGCCAATCTAATCGTGATTAATGAGTTAATTACTGTTTTCATCCGCCTCAAAATGCGTGAATTATCACTTGAGTTCTTTACTAATTCAAATTGGCAATCTTAGGAAACTTATTTTGCATTTTTTGTTTTTCAATTGATCAAGATAAGTTAATTTTAGTGATTTGGGGTCGCTGCTGGAAATTGACATCTTTTGATCATGAACCTTGTGATGAGTCATTCAAATATGATGATGAAAATTAATTGTTAATTTTCTGAAATAATTAGTGATAAATATTTGTGAAATATTTAAAGAGATAATTATTTCATTGAATGACATTTGCCGAAACCATAATGATAAGATAATTGATCTTGATCATTGGTTGACATGAAATCATCAACAAACATTTTTTCATGAAGAACCATAGTATATCCTACAATAGTTGTAGGACAACTTTTACATGAATAACCCTCTTGCTTGAAAAGGATTGGAGATTTTTTTAGCAAATCTTTCATGAAAAATTGTTTTGGTGTATATTATATGGTATAATTTCGGTTGAAAAACCGATGAGCATCTAAAAATACATGATGATCTATTTGGCATTATCCTTTCCTGAGGTGGATGTGGTGCCTAGTCGGAGAGAATTGGGGTCGCGGGTTGTAACGTATGTGGTCCGTCCCACTCTCGTCAGTACTGGCCATGATAGCGGGTAGGGACTCGATAATGCTGGAGAAGTCAAAGTGTATTTTTCTAATTATTAAAATTCGAATACTACGTACTTTGAGATTATACCTACTATTCAAGTAATAATCAAGATTCTTGATTGATGATTGGATTGATGATTAATTTAATATGATTAAATTAATTATATCCAATAAACACTCTATTATGAATAGATTGTGTATTTCCCTTGGAAGAGTTAATTATGTGAATATCATTCACGATAATTAATTATTTCAATTTGAATATGAGGTGGAGGATCACATAAGTGACATACATGGTCTCTCATCAAGGCAAAGGATTCTATCGCCAGATGTTGTATATAGTAGACGCATGTCCGAAGTGAAAGATCCTATATATGATTTATTTGGATCGGTTCTTTGCTTCTCGAAAAAGTAAGGCCGTATACGTAGTGACCCCAATATAGAGTACTCATATTATTTGTGTGATATTGGACTGCGTATAGTGAGTATTAAGCTTGTTGATGGTTGGTTAAATTTACAATGGGTCAACATCATCTTAGGGGTGGTGGGCGCGGGTGTTAAAGACCAAATTGGGAAATGCAAGTTGGACTTGCAAGGCGGAATGAGTTCCCGCTTGGTTTTATCGGAGTCGCAAGTTCTCATATTATTGGGATGTGACAAAGATAGGAAAGGAGATCCCATATCTTGCTTGAGATATAATGGTAAGTATATCTCTTATTTCGAAAGACAATAAGGGAATAATCTTTCAAAATTGACATAGCAAGACAAATTTGATGCCTTAATCAAATATCTTAAAATGAATATATATTTAGAATCTAATATAGTACATTCTTAATTTCAGAAAATGAAGTCCATTAACCCACTTAGAAGGCTCCTGGAGGTCAACCAGTTGACCGGACCAAATTATTCGGATTGGATCCGAAATTTGGATCTTGTCCTATCTACAGAGCGCATTTCTTTCGTGTTGACCAACGACAAGATAGCAACCCCTATGACTGCAGAAGATAAATCATATAATGAAAAATATGATGAAGACCATAATATGGCATGGTGTTACATGCTTGGGTCATCGTCCAATGTGCTTCAACGGCAACATGTGGAAAAGAACCTTTGCAAAGAGATTATGCTGAATCTGAAGGAAATGTTTGGTGATATAAATCGCACACATTGTTACAACGTGATGAAAGAGCTTATTCGCTGCTAGATGCAGGAAGGGACTTCTGTCGGAGAAAATGTACTCAAAGTGTTTGGGTACCTCTCTAGATTGGAAACCTTAGGAGCCTACTTGGATTCTGGCATGCAGGTTGATTTTATTCCCATGTCACTCCCTAAGTCTTTCAACAACTTTGTCATGTCCTATCACATGAGCAAACGTTATTTCACTAACGTTGTGCTGTTAGTTGCATTGAAGTCTGCAGAAGACGTCATGAAGAAGGACGGCCCCTCTGCTAGTGCAATGGTTACACTAGTGAGAGGAAAGCGCGGGCGGAAGCAAGGTTCTCGGAAGGGCCCGACCCAGAAGAGAAAGATGAAGAATCAAGGAGTTGGTTCGTCTTCTAGTGCTTCTACACTGATGACATCGAAAAAGTCCGATGTATGTCACTACTGCAAGAAGCTGGGACACTGGCGGCGTAACTCCCCGGATTACCTGAAGTCTACTAACAAAGGTAAAGCCCCAACAGGTATGAAATCTACTTTCATCATTGAAACTAGCTTTCTCGTTGGACGAGAAGGAAGTTGGGTTCCAGATTCTGGTGCTTTTGTTCACATATGCAATTCGTTGCATTTGCTTCAGGAAACTAGGAGTATGGAGCAAGGGGAGATAGTCATCTAGATGGGATCTGATGCAAGTGTTGCAGTAATCACCAGCAGGACGTGCTGACTATCGTTATCTAGTGGTCGAGTCCTAGTACTTAAAGAGTGTCTTTATGTACCTGAAGTCAGGAGGAATTTGATATATGTGTCTAAGCTTGTTAGACATGGATACTCCTTCCTGTTCTGTAATAAATTAGCCATTAATCAATATGATAAATTTGTTGCGGATGGTGTTCTAAATTCTAGAGGACTCTATGAATTGTGCATTGATGAATGTGTCATGAATGTCACTACCACTGATAATAGAAACCCTAAAAGATCCAGGGAGAATGGAAATCATTCGAATATGATTTGGCATCAGTGGCTTGTTCATTTATTTGTTGATAAGATCAATAGATTGGTAAAGGATGGACCTTTAGATTTTCTACAAGTTCAATCTTTACCTACCTTTGAACATTGCATTCGAGGTAAAATGTCAAGGATGCCTTACGTAACAAGATTACGAGATGCGAAGGTATTCTTGACCTAATACATACTGATGTATGCGGTCCCTTCAGTATCACGACTAGAAATGGATATCGATATTATTTGTCATTTATTGATGACCATTCGCGTTATGGGTTTATCTTCCTACTATGTCATAAATCTGAAACCTTTGAAAAGTTCAAAGAGTTTAAGGCTTTGGTTGAGAACCAAAATGATAAGAAGATCAAACGGATTCGATCTGACTGAGATGGTGAGTACTTCTCAGATGAATTCAAGGAATATTTTAAAGAGAATGGAATTGTCTCCAATCTCACTCACCTTGTAACTCTCCAACTTAATGGTGTTGCTGAAAGACGCAACAGGACCATCATGGACATGATCCGTTCAATGATGAGAAAAGCACATTTACCTCTTAGTTTATGGGGATATGCAGTAGAGACTGCAATTTATATCCTGAACAAGATTCCTAGCAAGTCTATACCAAAGACTCCTCACGAGCTATGGTATGGTACCAAGGCTAGTGTTAAACACTTGAGGGTTTGGGGATGCTTGGTCCATGCGAAGAATGTGGATGCAAGTAAGCTAGAATCTCGCACTCGTGAGTACTACTTCATTGGGTACGTTAAAGATGGTATTGGATACCAGCTTTATGACCCTGAGACTCAAAAGGTTTTTATCTCTAGGGATGTGAAATTTCTGGAGGATGACTTCCCTAAAGGTCAAGACATGAATGAAGTAGAGGAACTCATTGAATCCCTTGAGGATTCTGAGATTCCTGAACCAGAAACTGAACAGATAAATTAAGATGAAACACCCATATCTCTTCGAAGGAGTTTGAGGGTGGTTGCACCACCTGAAAGGTATGGATTCCATGTCTTTGGTGAGACTGACAATGATCCTTCTTCATTTGATGCACTCACGGATCATGACATTGATAGATGGATGCTAGAAATGAAGTCAGAAATTGACTCCATGCATAAGAATGGTGTATAGATCCTAGAGGATCCACCTAAAGGGGTAAAACCCATTGGGTGTAAATGGATCTTCAAGAGAAAGAGGGGACCTGATGGGTAAGTAGACACTTTCAAGGCACGGCTCGTAGCCAAGGGCTACACATAGAGAGAAGGCATCGACTATGATGAGACGTTCTCTCCTGTAGCCATGCTTAAGTCCATCAAGACACTGCTAGCTATAGCTGCATCTATTGACTACGACATCTGGCAGATGGACGTCAACACAGCTTTCCTCAATGGATACCTCGAAGAGGATATCTATATGGTGCAGCCCCAGAGCTTCATAGTTGAGGATGGTAAAGTATGCAAGCTGAAGAAATCCATCTATGGGCTCAAACAAGCTTCTCATAGCTAGAACACCATATTTGATGAAACCATAAAGAGTTATGATTTTGTGCAGAATCCTGATGAACCTTGTGTGTACAAGAAGCTTAGTGGGAGCGCCATTGTGTTCATTGTGCTTTACGTAGATGATATCCTTATCATTGGGAATGATATAGGTATGATGACCAGTGTAAAGATTTGGCTATCCCATACCTTCGAGATGAAAGATCTAGGAAAAGCCTCTTACATTTTAGGACTGAAGTTGTTCAGAAACCGACAAAAGAGAATACTAGGATTATCACAACGTGGATACATCAAGAAAATTCTTGAACGATTCCATATGGATAGTTCAAAGAAGGGATTCCTCCCCTTAGGACATGGTATCCATCTGTCCAAAGGGATGGCTCCTCAAAGTGTTGAGGAAAGGAAAGCAATGGCTGGAAGCCCTTACAAATCAGCTGTAGGAAGCTTTATGTATGCCATGATGTGTACTAGGCTAGACATCTGCCATGCAGTGGGAGTGATAAGTCATTACCAATCCTACTATGGAGAAAAATACTGGAATGCAGTAAAGAACATATTCAAATATCTGAGATGGATGCAAGATTACATCTTAATCTATGGGGATTGTGATCTCCATGTCTTGGGATATACATATTCAAACTTCCAGTCGGATATTGATGATCGAAAGTCGACATCAGGGTTCGTATTCTTGTTGAACGGTTGTGCTGTGAACTGGAGAAGCAAGAAGCAGGACACTACGACGGATTCAACAACAGAAGCTGAGTACATTGCCGCATTTGTAAATTCTTTTTGAAATTATTTCTTTGTGATTTTACTTTGTTTTTCCAATTTTCTAATTTCCTAACTTGGCCATGTGGCCCAATCATTTGCTAACACCTCACCCACTCCTTTGTATTCTTCGTATTTGCCTAGAGTTGTATGATATGTTGATGAGAAGGATGAGATTTATTCAGCCCCACTCTTCTTACAACAATCTAACCATTCTAATCAGATGAGCATCAAGATGTTCATCCGCGCACCATTAAGGGACATTGGATAATGTGATCCAACTGACCATGCTTGTTTTTAGCCTCCCACCTTCACCTCTTCGAAGTGACTCAAGTTGCAAACAATCAATTATTCGAATTCCACAGGCAAACTCATGTGTCCAAACTTTTTTCTCTGACATCCAATCTCTAAACATCTATCCGTGTCCATGCCCAACCTTTAATAACCTCCTTCGACCTCACATGCAACTAGGAGAAGCGGTTGAAACCACCAATGCTTAACCACAAACCATAACTAAATTCCATCTTCTCTTCTTCAAACACCCTTTGCCAACCACCAGTGCAAGGTATTCGCCATTCTTAACCCTTGTTTTCCCATAGGTGATAGTTAGTGGTCAAGTTGAGTGTGATGACGAAGATCTTATCATCGTCAAGATCCAAGGAGATCTTTACATTTCTACAACACCATTGGTGGTTATTCGAGTTTGTAACTTGAGCCAAGTTCTTTAAGAAACGATCAAGGCACTAATTTCCTCAAACCAGACTCTGTTTTCTTCTCCTTCCATTGATCCGGGTACTCTTCATTCCATCTATTTGTTGTTTTATAGAATTTCAACATTTTATTTCGTTCTATTTAGATTCTTAACCATCTCTGACCTTCACTATCATACCAAGATCTACGTGTTTTTACCTTCTTCCGTTGTTCACATCTTTATCGACCAATCCATCTTGATCTTTCACTGACTTGTAAAGTCCAGTGACCCATCTAGGGCTTCATCTCCTCTACTCGATTCATCTCTCTATTTCATCCTTTCACCCCATTCCCTTGCTTAGTTTATTTAACAAACTCCATAGGATCCACATTGCTTTTAATGGTCGAATGTGGGGTCGATGTTGCTTTGATAATTGCCATCCTCGTCGGATCACCCTCTTTCAATCACTCGAATCATCTGAAAATCTTCATTAATCATAAAACTTCATCGCCAAAACCCAACGAAGGTTCCATGTTCTCTAATAGTAACAAAGGAAGAAGGTGTCGGGAAGAGTTCATCGGATCTCCATTCTCACCCTATCACACAATGAGGAGGAGAAAGAATTGGAGCTACAAGCTACGTTCAATTAAACCCTACCAAAGATCATATGATGACCTAGAGATCGCTCCAAACCGGTGTTGAAGTGTAGTGTGTTAACACATATCCTAGTCCTACCATCAATCCTGAGCCTAGCCGTTATAGATGAAAGGCACATACGGTGGGCAAATTGTAGGCGTACATCTTTAACTTCTTTAAATTGCACATAAGTCCCCACTAGGGTTATTTGCACTAATTTTTAAATGGGATTCTCAATTTATATTTTAATTCATGTGGGTTCCTTTTTGTAATTAAATAAAGTAGTTTTATAGGAATTATACCCTTGTGTTGTTTCTTAAATAATTTGTGGACCTTTTTTCCAGATAGAATGAAATTAATGCCATTTTACAGCTTATTTTATGCTTGTTAAATTGATGATCTATATCTATTTATTTGATATGCTATCCCTGCATCAAAATTTTGAGTGCAAATTTTGTCCATTCAACTTTACTTTTGAACTAAAATTTTCTTTCAATAAGGAGCATTGATCTGTTTCGTTTCCTGATTTGCTACATAATGCATTGAGACTAATTAGGACCGAGAGTAAATCCTTTTTCTCATAAATTACTGATTGGTAAATTAATTATGATTCTTGCATAGCATTCTTTACCGGGTGTTTAAAAATTCCGCTTGTTAATTATGAGGAATATGTGGATGTATTTTATCACTAACTTCCTAATTAATTATACAAGTTAATTAGAAATATCCAAGAGGTTGATTGAGTGTTGTGTTTTGTCAATAGTGTGGTAGGCATCATCATTTTGTTCATAATATATGTACACAGACATAAAAGCTCTTCTGAAATAATTCATGCATTATATTGTGTGACGTTTCTTGATCTAGATCACCACTAAATTGCTAAGTTGAATATTTAAATCCAAATTTTATACTAAGTAATTGCTCATGTCGTTGTGTTCGACCATGAACTTTTCCAAGATAAGTTAAAGATGAATCCTTTTCATAGAGACCATTCGATTAGGTCCTGACTTAGTGCTAATGTGATGTATTACACTGAATACTACTTGTTAGTGCAAAGGTGTTTCATCATTCTCTATATGACGAAAACATGTTAGAGGTAGACATACATTCTAAGATAGACCTATCGTAATTGTTATGATGGATATATTATAGAAGGTAAGCTAACAACTTGAGGACTCTATGGAATTAGGATAGTAATGGAAGGCTCGATATTTTAATACTTTGAATTAAAACTCCAAAGAGAATGAAAATGATGAACATCATATGATGGTTATCTTGCATCAAGACTTGCACATGCCTCTATTTATAAGATCATTAGACTAGTAAGAGATTGAATTTTAGATTATCTAAAAGTTCAAAACTACGACCATTGATTGAAAGCAAAAATCCATCTAATTAAATGGATTTGTTACAACATGGATTGGGATTTATGGACATCTAATTCCATAGGAAAGGAGATGTAGCCTTAGCCTTTTATTCTACATAATATACAACAACTCTCTCTCCCTCTCATGGTTGTTCACTCTCTCTTTCTCAATAATAAGGTCATCCATATTACTGATCTAGAGATCCTTGAATTGGTTGTGTCACCATTATGTTGTCGTATCATCTACTCATGGATCTCCATCTTCTTCGGTGCACCTCGCTCGTAAAGGAGACATCAGATTTTGTGAGACGAAATCAAGAGATTTGTTGTTCGGATCATCAACATGGATTGCAGGAAGCACATGATTCATCTTCATGCTCACAAGTGCGATCAATGTTAGATCAAACTTGAAACATGAGAATCTCTTACTTTAGAGATTAGCGAACTCAACCATGCTTCAAGAGTTACTCCTTAAACTCGTTTGGGATCTTGATGAAACTTTTGAGAATTGCTCTCGAAAATGTAGTTTCATCCTTTTAAAATTTTATTTGATTCCACTTACCTAGAAACTAGTACGAATAGTCGCTCCCAATCATATTTCATGCAATCTTTATGCTTCCGTGATGCACTTAAGGTTCTCTCCATAATCTTCACCTATAAGTTTGCCAAATGTACATACTAAGACATATAGAAATACATTTACCTCGAGTGATATGAGGCGTGCCTATATGATGACAATATAAGACATAGGTCTTGGTTATCTCGATCTTGTTATGTTCAATCTTTGTCCTAACTTATCTGACACCTCCGGATATCTTGTTCTATGCAGAGGACCTGCATCAAGAGGTCGGTCAGGTATCAGCCAAAAGAGAAGGATTTCCATCTTCTTCTGAAGATAGAGATCATTTCCTAATAATCATTTGACGATGTGTGATGAGTCCTCGATCTAACTCTTTGAATATTCACCCAAGCACTAGCATCTATAATTCAACAATTTAATTAACAAATGCAAGATCATTAAGATGCCTATGGTACGTAACCCTAATTTTTCTAAGGGACCTTATAGTTCATTCATTCATTTAATCTCAAATAAGGAGTGAAATATATCAATAACATTTATTAATATATCAAATATTACAATAACATTTATTGTAGAAAAGGTTCAGCTCGTGATCACATGTCTAACAATCTTCCACTAGCCTTCAGAACTATT
This sequence comes from Ottelia alismoides, assembly GCA_037367405.1. Classification (NCBI taxonomy): domain Eukaryota; kingdom Viridiplantae; phylum Streptophyta; class Magnoliopsida; order Alismatales; family Hydrocharitaceae; genus Ottelia; species Ottelia alismoides. The sequence continues at coordinate 565,468 of JAZKJV010006031.1, forward strand.
CAGGTACAATACTTAAATCCATGATCATTACCTGTTGGTTGAAAACCTTTTGTGTCAAAGGTGTGGTAAGCGGATCAACAACAGTATTCGCAGAGGACACCTTGGTAATTATTATTTGACCATGCTTTTGTATGTCTCGAATGATGTAGTATTTCCTTTCCATATGCTGTCTCTTTTAATGCCAACTGGGTTCCTTATCTTGAGATATGGCTCCAGTGTTTTCATATAGTAGTGGGATGGGAGAATATGGGGAAATTACGCCAAGTTCTATGATGAACTTGTTCAACCACACTGCCTCCTTTGCAGCATCTGATGTGATAATGTATTCGACTTCAATTGTTAAATGGGTTGTAGTGTCTCACTTCTTGCTTCTCTAGCTTACATTTCTAATGTTTGATAAGAAAACAATCCCTAATGTCTACTTTTTATCATCAACATTAGACTTGAAGTCAGAATCTGTGTATCCTAAGACTTGGAGATCACCATCTTCATAGAATAAGATGTAATCTTACGTCTGTCTTAGATACTTATAGATGTTTTTCACTTCATTCCAGTGTTGAAGTCCATATCAGGATTGGTAACGGCTTACCACGTCCACTACATGGCAGATATCTAGACGTTCGCACATCATGGCATACATTAGGCTTCCATTAGCTGATGCGTAGGGGCATCTAGACATGGCTTTCTTATCATCAATACTTTGACTAGTCATCCTCTTATATAGGTGGATACCATATCTTAAGGGAAGGAAGCCTTTCTTGGAATTCTCCATATGGAAATGTTCCAAGATCTTCCTAATGTGCCTATGGTGTGAAAATACCAAAACCATCTTTTCTCGATTTTTGAACAGTTTTAGACCCAAGATGTAAGAAACTTCTCCAAGAACATTCATATCGACGGTATGGGATAGTTAAATCTAAATGTTGGTCATCATCCCTATATCATTACCAATAATAAGGATGTCATATATGTAAAGCACGATGAACACAATGGTAGCTTCCACTATGCTTCTTGTATACACACAGCTCATCGGGATTCTGAACAAAATCATAACTCATCAAATATGATGTTCCAACTATGAAAAGATTGTTTGATCTCATAGATGGATTTCTTTAGCTTGCATACTTGTCCTTCTTCGGTTATGAAGACCAGGTGCTACTTCGCATGGATATCCTCCTCAAGATACCAATTGAGGGATGTTGTCTTGATGTCCACTCTACTAGATGTTGTGATCAACATATGATGTTATAATAAGCAATGCCCTAATAGACATAAGCATAGACACATGAGAGAATGTCTTATCATAGCTGATGCCTTCTCTTTGTGTGTAGCCGTTGGCTACGATCCATTCTTTGAAGGTCTCTACCTTCCCATTAGGTCCCTCTTTTTCTCTTGAAGAACCATTTACACCCAATGGGTTTTACCCCTCTTGGTGAATTCTCTAGTTTCCAAACATCGTTCCAGTGTAAGAAGTCTATTTCAGACTTCATTGCAAGCGTCCATCTATCCATGTCATGATCTGTGAGTGCTTCATCAAATGAAGTTGGATAAGTGTCATCTTACATAACAAATGAAATATGTACCTTTCAAGTGGTGCAAATGAGTTTGAATTCATTCGAAGAGGTACGAGTGTTACATATTCATTTATTTATTCAGTTTCTAGTTCAGAAAGCTCAATATCCTCAAGGGATTCAAAGAGTTCCTTCACATCATTATTGTCTTCACTTTTAAAGAAACTATCCTTCAATAAATTTTATATCTCTAGAGACAAGGAACTTTCAGGTCTCAAGATAATGAAGTTGGTATCCAATATCATAATACACTCAATAAAGTTGTACTCTCTAGTGCCAGATTCCAGCATACTTGCGTCCATGTTCTTCGCATGCACCAAGCAACACCAAATCTTTAATTATCTAACACTTAGTTTGTTACCATACAAAATCTCATGAGGGTTTTAGGTACAAACTTGCTTGGAATCTTATTTAGAATATATATTATATTTTGTATTGCATATCCCCAGAAACTAAGTGGTAAATGTTTTTTTCTCTTCATTTATCGGACCATGTCCATGACGGTCTTGTTGCATCTTTCAGCACCACCACCAGGTTAGGGAGTTTTAAGAAGACTGCTATTGGAGATAATTCCTCACTATTTGAGGTATTCCTCTGATTCATCTAAGAGGTACTCACCATCTCAGTTAGACTGGATCCATTTAATCTTCATATCAATTTTGTTCTTAAAAAAATTCATGAACTCTTTAAACTTTTCAAAGGTTCCAGATTTATGATGTAATAAGAATATAAATCTGTATTGTGAATGGTAATTAACAAACATCAAATAAAATCAATATTCATTTCGGGTCGTGGTACGGAAGGTACCACATACATCAGTATGTGTTAGGTCGACATCTTGTAACCATGTTACGAAAAGATGTCGTAGTCATTTTATCTCGAATACAATGTTCGTAGGTAGGTCATGTTTGGACCTGTAGAAAATCGTCCATCCTTTATAAATCTATTCATCATATCAACAGATAGATGACCAAGTCTTTGAATGATTTTCATTCTCCCTAGTGTTTTTAGATTTTTTATTAGTAGTTGTAACATTCATGGCATTTTCATTAATTGACAATTCATAGAGTCCACTAGAAGTTATAACACTATCCTTAGTATATTTGTCATAATGACTTGCGACAAGTTTAATACATAATAGAAACGAATATCCATTTATAACTAACTTAGATACATATATTAAGTTCCTTCTAACATCTAGAACATAAAGACATTCTTTAAGTAATAGGACTCCTTAACAAGATATTGACAATAAATAGGTCCCAACAGTTTATGTTGCAACAGTTACATTAGAACCCATCGGGATGACTATCTCCCCTTCATCAAGATTTCTAGTTTCTTGATATAGATGCAAGAAATTGCATACATAAATAGAAACACCAAAATAGATGATCCAACTACCTTATCGTCCTATGAAAACTTTGGTTTCAATGATGAAAGTAGAATTTATACCGGTTGGGGCTTTAACTTCATCTACAAATTTCAGGTAATCTGGGCAGTTACACTTCCAGTGCCCTGACTTCTTGTAGTGATGACAGATATAGGTTTTCTTCGATGCCATTAGTGTGGGAGCACTAGAAAATGAGCCTTGACTCTTATTTGTATTATTCTTCTGGGAGAAACCCTTATGAGATACATGCTTCCTACTGTGCTTCCCTTTGACTTCTGCAACCATTCCATTGTCATAGGGATTCTCTTTCTTCAATACATCTTCTGTAGATTTTAATGAAGCCATGAGTTCATCATTAGATATTGTCAATTTATTCATGGGGTACAATACTACATAACTGTTGAAAGACTATGGGAGAGACAATAGAATGAAGTTGGACTCCATGTATGCATCCATCAATATCCAGAGTGTATCAACCTCTGAGAGTTTACCAAACATTTGATCACATGTTCTCAGGCCCAAGTCCCTTTCTGCATTTTGCAGTGAATTACCTCATTCATGAAATTATAGCGATGTGTGTTGTTTACATCATGGAATATATCTTTTAGATTATGCATTATATCATGATTAGAGTCCATGTCCACATGAAGCTTTTAGAGCACATGGGACATGGATCCCAAAATATAACACCGAGCTAATGTATGATCTTCAACATACTTTTCATTAAACTTGGTTTCTTCCAGCATCTTATAGTTTTCATACTTATCCTCATACAACACATAAGAAATGCAGTATGCATATAGGGAAAGATCCAAATTTTGCATCCAATCTAGGTAATTTGGTATAGTCAACTTATTTACCTCCTGGAGCCTACTTAGTGGGTTCATGGACTTCTGTCTAAAATTATGGATGCACTACATTAAAACATATAAATAATTATATATAAAATATTAAATTCTTTGATTAAGGATTTTTAATTAGATTAGTCTAAATTTTTCAAATCCAAAAGTTCATTCCTTTAATCACTTTCAAAAAAAGAGAAATACTTACCTCTAATCTGTCGCAAGAACCGAGATCTTCTTTTTATCTCTATTACATCTGAATAATATGAGAACCTTTTACTCGGATAAAAAGAAACAGGAATACGTCCCTCCTTGCAAGTCCTACTTGAATTTTCAAATTCGATTTTTAACACCCGAGCCTACGACCTCTATGGTGACTTTGATCCATTATCAATTAAATCAAGCGTTAACAGGAATAATACTCACTATGCACAGTCCAATATCTCCCCAATAATATGAGGACTTGATATTGGGTTCACTATTCATATAGCCTTACTCTGTTGAGATGCGAAGAGCTTGATCCATGTGCACTTGCATGTAGGAGATGTCACTTCGGACATGTGCCTCAAACATATAATCCATGGCGACAGAACCATTCGTCTTGATGGGAGGCCAAGGATGTTACTTATGTGATCCTCCATATCATGTTCAAATTTTAATTAATTACTATGAATCATATTCACATATTTTATTCTTCCAAGGGAAATACAACTCTATTCATAATAGAGTATTTAATTGGATCTGATTAATTTAATCATATTAATTTAACTACTAATCCAATTCAATCAACCGACAAAAGTATTAGGGATTGCTTAATATACTATATAGTATATATCCTCACAAGTATGGATAAATTTTGTATTTTTAAAAATTAGAATACAACTTGACATCCTCATATTATTCTTTCATCAAGAATGGATCCGGCTAGTACGCATAAGTTATGCTGGGAGGGACCATTTCCATGACATGCAAGGCACTAATTAGTACACTAAGCCAACATACCCAGACTAGATACCTTCACCATTCCTATTGAGAACATTACAATAATGGCAATATGCTTGCAGTTCAATCGATCAACTTTGATGACCAGCATTATACTATATGATAAGTTCTATAAATTATTAGGCATCCTGAAGAATTTTTAAGAATCTAAAATTTCTAAGCACATCAAGCAGCCATGTTTTTCATGTAAAAGTTGTCCTACGAATATTGTATGACAAACTAGGGTTTTCATGAAACATACATTTAGTGTCTAATGATGTTTAATCAATTATTTCCATAATTATTTGTCAATACAATTAATCAAGCAAAATTCATAATTTCCATGATTTCCATTTAATATTAAAACATTAAGCAATGAGATCTGACGATTAAATCATCTTTCGAACTATCTTCATTAAATATGAATTATCTAGTGCAAAAAGAGAATCGTGCGAAAAACATCGATCAGTTTGCTGGTTTTATTCTCTATTAAATAAATTTGTTATTTTCATTTTTCATGATGAGAAAATAGTAAGAGAATTTTTTTTACATATCCGTGAATGCATACAAAAATAATTTCGCAGTAGGATTTCTTCAAATCATATTCATGCACTTTTGGTACCAAAAACAGGTTACTATTTTTTAGATATATTTAGAAATTCTAAATACATTTTAATAACTAAAAAATACATCCAAAAAGTTTACAAAAAAATAAGTTTCTTTAGAAAAAAAATCAATTCAAATCTTGCATCCATTACAAAAACAACTAGACTCACGCATATAAATTAGAAACAATGTTCATCTAGGGTTTTGGATCATATCAAAGACAAGAACATGTCTCTTATACCACTTGAAGGTTATCAAAAGAACTTTAATAACATCATGTAAGGGTGAAGATCGCATCATATGCGATCGGGAGCGACTAGTCGCACTAGTGGCATGGGGTAGTGGAATTTAAATTTTTCAAATGATGAAATTACTTGATCTAAGAACACTTCCCAAATCATTTCATCAAAACAACAAAGTAGATATTGGAATACATCTTTAAGCATGATTGTGATTGAAGGATCAAAATAAAGAGGCCACCTATCTTAGTGTCTGACTTGAGAGGAGACGCATGCGAGCACATTGATGAAACATGTCCTTCTCGCAATCCAAGATGTTTATACAAACAATGGATCTCCTAATTTCATCACATGAAATCCGAGGTCTTCTTCGTGTACTATAGGCACTGAGGAAGACAAAGATACATGAGCAGTCAAAGTAGTAGCACGACGGCATAACGATAATGGCAATTCTCTCTACGTTACAAAGTGGACAACCACTTTAGAGAGAGAGTATAATGGCAGAGAGAGATTGTGAATTTTGTGTTGTAAAGGAAAATCAAGGGTTTCCTATTCTTTTTTAATTTTTTGGGAGTCTGTGGATCTCAATCCATGGACAACGCGAATCCAATGGTTTAGATTGAGTTGTGTTCCTTTCTTGATCGTGGTTTTGTTGTAATAAATATACCAATAATTAATTTAATTTAATATACTGAATAATCATAAATATAAAAAAAATTCTATAAAATCAATAGCCATTAAAGGATTATGAAAGGAGAAAACTCATTCCTAATGATCGGCGTGGACGACCACCACGAAATAGGACTAGGGTAGTCGTCCCACCTCCATTTAAAGAATGAGTACTCGCTTTTTGTATTTTGTCAGATTGTGCATCGTACATTAACCTCAGTTATTTACAAAAGATTTTATTGTAAAGTATATCACAAAAATATTTTCAAATTATTTTTATGAAATTTCAGTCATACCATTGGAAATTTGTGAACCACATTCACATACCTAAAAAAATTTAAAACGCATTTTCAACCAACTGCTAAATGTGAATCCAATTCACATCAACATTTAAATTGTAAGTACTATTTGCAAATAACTCTCACTAATATATTATAAATCACATTTATAATATATATGATTAATATGGATAGTGTTATCCACATTATTCATATACATGATAATTAAATCACATTTAATTATCTTAGATCATTATTCTCTTGCATCTATATAATATGAATCACATTAACATTATTCGTCATATTTAAAACACATTTAATTATCCATTATTCATTGCTTCAATACATATTTTGTGAACGGAATTATTCATGAACTCTCTGAAGAATAATGTGCTTTCTCAACTAATATTTGAAGATAAGGACATGGCGATTTTACATTCCACATAGAGTGACTTGGATATTAAGATCATATCTCAAATTCAGATCTTGGGTACCTCTCACATATGCTTGATTAAATCAAAGTCCTAAATATAATCTTCTCATTGCATCTTAATTACATTCCAATCAATGTCCAACATTTGGAATATGATTAGTTTACTTCTCTAATAAGAGGAGTCAATAAAATCCAGACCCATTTCACTCCCTCAAAATGGAAGCATCATGGTTTTAAAATTGTTTATGATCACATCACCCTCAGGTATTCCTAATACATGTACATCCTATATATTGGATGACCTGGGATAAACCTAAAGTTATTGATAACTTTTAGACTATTTCCTCCAGGGTTTTATTATTAAGATTCTCACTCGGTCGTTGGGAATTTGTATCGATTATATACTTTCCAAAAGCTTGTATCATACCTAAAAATTCGTGTCATTCTTTCAAAGCAATACAAACGTGCATGGAATTTGATTGGTCCCATTTCCTTATAAGTGAGATGATGAATTCTTATTCACAAGTAAACTAGTATGATCTCTTTGAGAGGTCATATTACTCATATGCCCTTGTATGAACATTGGCTCGCCGGTGTATAGACCTTGATTAGGACATCATCCAATCGATATGCCAAATGTACATACTCACGCATATACTAATACATTTGTCTTCGGTTAGAGGATGCATGCCTATATCATGAGAGTATACGACATAGGTATGGGTTATTTCGATCTCGTTAATTCAACTCTTGGACCTAACTTTTCTAACACCTCTGAATCTTTATTCTTATGTAGAGGACCAGCATCAATAGGTTGGTCAGATATCAACCTATAGGGAAGAATTGCCATCTCCTTATCATAATGGACAACATCTCTTAATAATCATTTGACGGTTTTGATGAGTCATCAATCTAACTGTTTAGATATTCATCAAAGAAACAACCTCTATTATTCAATAATTGACTCAGCAACTGTATGATCATTAAGATGGCCATGTTACATAACCATAATTGTACTAATGGACCTTGTACTGTATTCATTCATTTAATCTCAGATAGGAAGTGGAATAAATCAATAACATTTATTGAATATTAAAGATTACAATAACATTTATTGTAGGAATTGTTTGCCTCGAGATCACATGTCTAACGGTGACCTACAAAGAAGAATATTCGGCGTGATTCTAGAAGAGTCGGCATGGGGTTGAGGTATTCTAGTGCACAAAACAAAATATTAGATCGAGGTATTTCAAATAAAATTTTAAATGAAATTGAATCAAATTGATTGTGCTTTTTGAATGGAGTCAATAGGTGTATGGTCAAACTACATAAAATGGTGATTAGAAAGGCTAATTGAGTTAGGAAATTGAAAAGAAAAGGGATGAAGGTAGTCACTTGGGGAATTGGAGGTGTACGACAGACAGATGGTCACTCTATGGGATGTGATCCCAGAGCTACACAATGTGGTGCGACCAGGACACGAGGCAGAGAAGAACCTAGAACCACTCCTTGGTAGTCCCTCTTCCACGTGGTGGTGGCTCGTCCATCGTATGTCACCTGAGGCGGAAGCGACTAGGCTTGGAAGTTAGGGAGTCGGTCATTTAGAACTGACAATGGAGAATGTTGGTTAGACATGCTAGACTTCGATGGACTAAATAGGAAATATGGAGAAGAGTTAGAGTTGATCAAAGAGTAAGCGTTAAAGGTGATTGTTAAGGGAAGAGGATGAAGGGTTTAGATTATGATTTAAGATACGAAACGATGGTGAAATATTTAGATGAAGAAGCATTGTAGGAACAGAAAACTAGAAACCTCTTCTTAAGGCAGAAGAAGGTGGCGTTGACACATGTCTGCATCACAAAAATACATGGTATAAGTTAGGTATAAATTATAAAATAAATATTTAATAGGTTCATTTAATAGGAATTAAAAAACTATAGATAATTAATATATATATATATATTATGATACATTTTATATGTATAGATGATATGTATTTTAATACGTATAAATAAAAAAATTAATAATGGTTTTATTTTTAGATTTTATTTTATAAATAAATTCAAAGATCATGAAAATAAATAAAAAAAATCTAAATCGCGTGTTCTTTAAATGCATGTGCATAATAAAATAAATAGCCTAGAAGCCTAGTTGTCAATAAGTTCGAAAATCAATCTTTTGCAAATGGACTCCAATATTAATGAAATCACTTTTAGTAAATAAAGAATTTTATTTTATGATATTTAAAGGTGAGTAAAGTGATATTGGAGTTCATATGAAGAATTATGAGTTCGGATGTTGGGAAATGGATAATTTGTAATTGAGATTTCTTGGCATACATACGGGTTGGAATGTTTGTGATTTTTATATTTTTTATACATTTTTATAACCACATAGAGAAGAGTTTTGCGAATGATATGAATATATGAATTAATTTAAATTAAGTGAATATTGTTTATATAAAATAAATAAATCTAATTATTATTCTATTTACGTGGTTAGTTATTTTTGTGTTTTCTTCCTTATGTCCCCCTACTTTATTATTTGTCTATCATTCCATCCTGACTAGGCCGGGGGGAAAGGTTGTATAAATATATCTTATGATTATATTTATATTTTATTAATCATTTTATACAATATATACATAATTTCAATCTTCTTATTTTTTCTCTATTTTTTTCTTATTTTTTTTTGTTTTTTAATGCACAAAATTGCATTTTTATCTATGAATGTAATTTGATAAAATATGAGTATTAATCATATTTACATGTATTTGTTAATGGTTTTAAGACAAAATGCAACAATAATATTAATGAATCAAGGATTCACTAACGCTCTATACTTTATCTTTGGTAATCCCATAGAGAACACTTGTTTGAAAATTAAGGAAAAGGAAAGAAAGTTATATTTAATTTCTTTTCCCAAACTAATTCATGATAATAGACAAAAGACAAAGCATGATCGGGCCTCAGAATAAGCATTTTATTAGAGCCTAATCTAGGAGTAGGATTTTAGTTATAATAATACAAGTTCAACAAATCCTTATTCATGTTCACCTCAACAGCCAGCTTTGATCCACTTATCCATATTACTAAGTACGGTTTGTAAAATGTGTTAGCTCTTCCTGCTTAAAGAAGCGAATAAACTGACCACCCTAGTAATACACTTCATGGCTTCCTTATCCACCTGCTCAATCTTCTAGGAGGGGGGTATTACATTCTAAGTTCAAGTCGTATTGTATACACAATCGATATAGGAAGAAGATAAAAGAAGGATATGAGAACTTGAGTGTGATCAGTGTAGTCAAATCTCCTTGTGAAGCTTTATCGGTGTAGCCAATTCTAAACCAAGATGTACAGGCTTTAAGAAAATTAGATCGTTTTTGGTCATCTATGTATCTCATGATTTTTTCCTTATGTATATATAATCTTTTGGTCTGCCCATGTTTTTGGGTAATAGGAACATTTTCACTGCATTTTTATGTGCCCCAACGGATATAGAATCTATTGTTCTGCCCATGTTTTGGGGTCTTGGAAAAATTATGCCAGCTCACCATCCCTCATCCGAATCTTTATTTTATCCCCACAACTCCCGTTTTTAGATGGCTACACCACTACACAAGGATGAAAACACACCTCTAAAATGAACTGCCCTTCGCAACCCCATGCAAGTTGAGTGCAAAGTACATGTGTCAAAAATTGCTTCATTGTTAAAGAGTTAAACATATGACACCATGTGTTCTACTTAGGCAAGTTTAAGTTGAATTTCGAAGATGGTCATATGGAATACAAAAATTTAAGTAAAAAATCTTAAAAGTATGAATTCCAGTTCCTAACTACGATTCTAAGAATTTAGGTTCAATGGCCTTGATCTAGATCCATATTCTTAACTATTTCCAATCATTAGTTCCATAACTAAAATATATTCTGAAAAATGCAAATGCAAAGCAAATAATGTTTTTATGAAGTAAATTTTATGTATTTTACTCTTTTTATAGATTTTAAATATTTTCTATTTTTATGGATTTTAGTATTTTGAAATTTTTTTACAAATTTTATGAATTTTTAATTTTTTATAGACAACTAGATTTACAAGCATTACATGAAAAGTTACCAATATTTTTTTGATTAAATAACTAATGTATTTTATTTCTTTTAGTTATAAAGATTTTAAATATTAAGTTATTTTACACATTTTAATAAAAGGAATTTTTAATAAATATTGAACATTTAAAAATACACAATTTAAATGCTACTTTTAAGTAAGGATGATATAAGAATTTTATAAATTTTTAGTAAATAGCTAAATTTTATCTACACCAATTTTTATGGATTTTATATATATAGAAAATACAAACAAGTACGAGTTATCTCCAAAGGTATATATACAATATATAGGGGCACCCTATACTAAGCTTGTGTTTTGTTCTTGTAGCACCAAAAAGAGAAAAAGGAGGACATAACTCAAGCTAAGTAAAAATGGGTTTAATGAATGAAAGAATAAAATTAATTTAATCAAATAAAATAAATATTGACTAAGTCATTATCAAAAATTAATTCAACAAAATAAATATACCATGAACGATTATGAAGGAGGAAAGCCTCCTTCCTATTAATGGGAGACGATCACCTTAACTCCTAAATAATGAGTGGTTGTCCGCCCTCCTATTAAAGAAGGGGGCTTCCTCAATCCTATTATATGAGATCTTATAGCATATATAATCCTTCATATATACACCAACTTGTACTGTATATTATTTTACATGAATAATTCTAAATTATTTTGTGAAATTTAAATCATGCCATTAGAAATTTGTAAATCATATTCACACACCAAAAAAATTGTAAATTGCATTTTCAATTAATTGTCTAATGTGAATCCATTTCAAATCAATATTTAAATTGTAAATTATATTTACAAATAGCCCACAAATAGCCCTCTCTATTGTATTATAAATCAAATTTATAACTTATATGATTAATATGGGTAGTGCTATAAACATTATTCGTATCCGTGATAATTAAAACACATTTAATTATCTTTGATCATCTTCATCATGCATCTAAATAAAAATGAATCACATTCACGTTATTCATGACAATTAAAGCAGATTTAATTATCCATTTCTCAATTATTTGATACACATTTATTAAAGGATTTATCTCTTGACACTTTCAATGCCCTGTCTCTACGGATATTTGGAGATAAGGATAAGAAGATAATACATTCCACGTATAATGATTTGGATGTTGAGATCACATCAAAAATCCATATCTCAAGGTCCTCTCATAGATTATTGATTAAATGAAATCCACAAATCTAATATTCTCATTTCATCTGAATCACATTCAGATCAAAGTCGAACATTTGGAATAAGATTAGATTACTTATTATGAGAGGAGTTACTAAAAATCTAGACCTATTTCATCACTCCCTCAGAATGGAAGCATCATGGTTTAGTTTATGATCACATCACCCTCATATATTCCTAATACATGTACATCCTGTGTACTGAAAAGACCCAGAACAAAACTGATGTTTTAGATCAATTTTACACTTTCTACTTCAGGGTTTTATAATTATGTTTTCATTTGATCATTGGGAATTGGTATCGATCATATGCATTCCAAAAGCATATATCATACTTCAGTAATGACCATATACTTTTCAAAAAAATATATCAAACTTACAAATCTACTCAAGCTTCCAAAGCGAGATGACCATATATGGAATTTAATCCCAATATCTCATGAGTTAGATCACGTTTTCTGATTCAGTAGTGAACTATATGATTATTGAAAGATCGCATTACTCACATATCCTTGTATTCACATCAGATCATCAGTGTATAGACTTTGATTAAATCATCATCCTATCGATCTTCCAAATGTACATACTCAAACATATAGTAACGATATAGGACTTTGGTTATCTCGATCTCGTTAACTCAACTCTTTGACCTAACTAATCTGACACCTCCGAATCTCTATTCCTATGCAGAGGACCTGAATCAAGAGGTCGGTCAGATATCAGCCTAAATGAGAAAGGATTGCCATCTCCTACTCAGGCTGGAGATTATCTCTTAACAATCATTTGACGGTGTTTGATGAGTCCTCAATCTAACCCTTTAGATATTCATCGAAGCACCAACCTCTATGATTCAATAGTTGAATCAACACCTATATGATTATTAAGATGGCCATGGTACATAACCCTAATTGTACTAAGGGACCTATTATGCAAACTATTTATTCTTCATCTCAGATCAGGGAATGGTATGTGCAATAACATTTATTGCATAATGGCTGACCGTGGGCTCGCATGTCCAACAATCTCTCACTAGCCCAAAGAGCTATTAATGGGCTAATCATTTAAAACCACACTCATGTGACAATCATACGCTATTTATAAATTAGCTAGGTAAGATGATCAGTCACTCTGTTCCCGCGAGACTACGCCAAGTCCTTTTATGACACTTGCATATCTCCTAGTAACAATGTTCGCATCCAATGCGAATGTTGCATCTTATGCAACCAATACTCAATCTAGTCAGTTATAGTATCTTTGACACTATAGCTTAATAATTATCATAACCAATATTTTCATAATCCTTATCAGAACACCCTTATTCCTGGAGATCTCTATCTCCTATGTTATCTACAGTTAAGACCTTTTAGATCACTATCTATAAAGTCTTAAACTTTTGAAGATAAGACTTTTGAGATCACTATCTCAAAAATTTTGTCCTCTATGAAGATATTGTTATTACTGCAATCAAGTGTTTTCTCTCCATATTAGGATTAGTAACAGTTTACTACTCCCACTACATGGCAGATATCTGTCTTTTGTACACATCTAGCATACACTCAACTTCTTGTAACTAATGCACAAGTGCAAGTAGTTCTAGCATTCACTTCCTCAACTCTTTGAAGTGCTTTCCCTTTAGATAGGTCATTTATCAAATCATATGATCCAATTGTATCTCCCTAGATCTCCATTGAGTTTAGGTGTATTAATAGAACTGAGATATGAATGATATTCCTTTATCCCTAAGGTGTTCCTTAAAATTTATTTAATAGGTACATGCTACCTAGGTTAGATCAAATCCATTTCATCTTCCTTCAAACTTTGGTTCTAAACAAAAATTGTGAAATCTTTTAACATATCAAAGGATTCTAAGGTGACGAGAAGAAGTCTCATATCACATATAATCATCAATGGATATCACATACCATTAATGTTTATTTTGATATAGATGATCCACATACATCAATATGTATGAGATCTTGAATACCTTGACTTTTTACACCATTCCCAGAGAAGGATGCATTAGACATTTTTTTACTTTGAATAAAATATTAACAAACATGTAAGATTTGAAATTTTAGACATTCTAAAGTTTCATCTCTTGCTGGTCTATTGATCACATCAATAGACATATGTCTAGGGTTTGATGCCAGATCAATGTCAAATGATCTTAGTCCTCCTATTGATATTTTAAGGTTTAAAGAAATGTTAATGAACCATTCATTAATTTTTAATTTAGCAGAGTCCTCTACATTTCAGATTACTATCCGAAATATCTCAACAGAACTCTTTTTGATAGGTCTACTTCAGAATTCATGTTTATTTCCAACATTTATAAATAAACAATGAGTATATTCTAATATCTAGGTCATAGAGACATTCTTTAAGACTAAGGGCTCTCCCACTGAAATTATGAACAATATATATCCAATAGAGATCATTGCAACAATTGCATCAATATCCATATGGATGACTATTAAACCTTGAAATCAATTTTTCCAGTCTTCTAAAACATATGCAAACAATTGCAAGTGATATCAGAAGAATGAGATACAATTACTAGACTTTGATCTTATCTAATAGGAAAGTCAATTTCAACGATCAAAAGTAAAATATAGATTATTCCAATGCACAATCTGAGTCCTTCTCTTAGGAGCCTGGATAGTCATACTATCAACACATCAACCTATTACAGTATTGGCATTCATCTAACTCTTTGATATCATATTTATGGAAGTCATAGAAGTGCACTCAACTCTTTGTCTTTCCTTACCACATGGTCAGACCCATGCTTCCATTGCTCTCTCTTCATCTATAGAAAACCACTGCTTAAGATAAAGGATCTCTTATGTTGAACTCAAAAGATTCAACGTAAGAGTATTTCAACATTTACACATACTTCATTCAATTCATAAAATATGAATATTATGAAGCTTCATAAATGACTTGAATATAGATAATAAAATGATGGTACTCATCGTATATACATCTATCTAAAGTCTAAAAGACTTTGGTCTAGGTAGGTACTCGAAGATTTTGAATACATCTTCTCTTATAGAGCCTCCATTCTGCATGATGCAGTGAACCATACCATTCATGATTAAATATCGACAGCATATATGTATGTGAGAACATCTTCTTAGATTTTATAAGGATTATTTGACAATTACAATCATCATCGACATGTCACTTCCAAAGTACATTCGACGAGAGATCAAGACTATAATGACATACAAAGCTTAGGTTGTTGTCCTATTATCCATTTAGTTGTCATTCCTCATTATTATGAGGAAACTTGCACATTGCAACCACATAGATTTTGTGTCCAACTGCAACTACAATATCTTGATGATGGATCAAATCCATGATATTTTACTGGTCATTATTGAGTATAGTATTGAGTGGGTACAATGAGGATTATCTGATATAAGATAATTTGCATAAATATAATATACATATATCTTACTTTGATTAAGGAATTTTTTTATCGAAGTTGTCTTTCCTTGTTAACACTGAAAGTTCATTCCCTTAATTACTTTCAATGTAAGAGATGTACTTTCCACTATATCTCAAGCAAGATATAGGATCTCCTTCCTTATCTTTGTCACATCCCGATAATATGAGAACCTGTAACTCTGATAAAAAGAAGCGGGAACACATTCAGCCTTGCAAGTCCAACTTGAATTCTCAGT
This sequence comes from Ottelia alismoides, assembly GCA_037367405.1. NCBI lineage: Eukaryota > Viridiplantae > Streptophyta > Magnoliopsida > Alismatales > Hydrocharitaceae > Ottelia > Ottelia alismoides. Next base: position 581,476 of record JAZKJV010006031.1, read on the forward strand.
TCGATCTTTAACACCTGGCCCCACCACCCCTAACTGATGTTGACCCATTGTTATTTGAACCGGCCATCAACAGAATTAGAACTCGCTATGCACAATCCAATACCGCCTCAATAAGACAAGGACATGATATTGGGATCACTATGCAAACGACCTTACTCTTTAGAAAAGCAAAGAGTCTGATCTAGATGCGCTTGTATGCATGAGCTGTCACTTTGGGCAGTCATCTTCTATATAAAATCCCTAGTGATGGAACCTTTCGCCTTGAAGGAGACCATGGATGTCTCTCATGTTATCCTCCATATCATGTTCAAATTCTAATTAATTATTGTGAACCATATTTACATAAATAATTATTCCAAGATAAATAACAACTCTATCCATAATAGAGTGCTTTAATTTTCATTGGATCTAATTAACATGATCATATTAAATCAATTATCATTCCAATCAATCAACCAACAAACGATTTTTTAATTATTACTTGAAGGATGGTATAAAATCAAAAATATATATTCTTCGAATTTTAAAAATTAGGAAAATATATCATGATACCTTCAAACATTATCCCTTCCTTACCCATTATCATGGACAATACCGACGGGAGTGGGACAGATCGCTCATGGAGAAACCTGCTACCCCAGCGCTCCCCGACTAGAACCCATATCCATCTCAAGTCTGGGTAATGCCAATTTATTACTTTGTCTTAAGATGATAATCAGTCCTTCAATCGAAGTTATACCTTATAATAATAATCAAAACCATTTTTATAATATTACAATGATATTTGCTAAAGAAATCCCCAATCCTATTCAAGTAACCAATGCTTGTTGGAAGATTCTTGTAACCAATTGTGATCAAGATCATTATCTTTTCTTTATTGGTTATGATCATTAAAAAAATTATTATTATTATTAAATATTTATCAAATATTTAACAAATAATTATTTCAGGAGAATAACCATTAATTTCCATGAATTAATTGAATGACAATCACAAGGTTCTTTATTAGGAAAGTTATTCTCAGCAATGTCCCTCACTTACTAAAATTAGCATATCTCAATTAATTTAATTACAAATCATGCAAAATAAGTTTCCAAAGTTTTCTAATTTGATTTATAACAGAATCCAAGTGATATTCAAGCATTTCTAAGTAAAATTAAAATTAACACTTTAGTTACATCATGATTGGCCATTCCCGAAACAGTGGATACATGTTCATTAAAAATGATCATAACTTGAGCAATAGAATTCCAAATCAAGCAAAATCAAATCACATGATTTTACTATTTAATGGGGATCATTATATAGTAGTAATAACGTGTTTAAAAACTTTTAAACTTGTCAACAAAAAACACTAAATTGGGTTGCGTGAATGAAATGCGATGAAACATCACACAACCAAAAAATGCCCAAGTCATCTTAGGTTTAAGGATCATATACAAAACCTCCAAACTATCACTCTAGTACCACATGAAGGATATGGGAAAATCATCAAGTACATCATAGAAGTGTGAGGATCTCATCGTATGCGATCGGGAGCGATTAGTCACACTGGTTGCTCTGGGCAGCAGAATTTAAAAAAATTTAAACAACAAAACCACATGATCCAAGAACACTTACTGGATTGTTTTATCTAAACCACAAACAAGTATTAGATTTATCTCTTGAAGCATGGTTGTGATTGACTCTCTAAAGGAAGAGACCTCCTATTTTATGTCCAATCTGACGGAGGAGACTTTGCGAGCACGTTGATGAGACGCGTGCTACTCGCAATTTATGTTTATAATACAAGCGGTGAATCTCCTGATCTTGTCCACGATATCTGACATTTCTTCATGAGCGAGGCGAACGGAAGGAGATAGAGATCCACGAGCAAACAATCTGGCAACATAACGATGATGCTGCGACAATGGCGATTCTCTCTATGGCTCCATGGTGAACGACCACAACAAGAGAGAGAGAGAGAGATAGAGATTTGGCTTGTAGAGAAATTGAGATGGAGAGAGTTCAATTCCTCTTTGAATTATGTGTGTGTGTGTGTTCTAAAAGGTAAGGGATACCCTTCCTTTTATACTAGTTCGATGTATATGGATCTCAACCTTAATCCAAGGGTTTGGATTAAGAGATTATTATCAATGACCATGATTTGTTGCTATAAATTTTCAACAACAAATTTAATTAAAATAAATCAATCATATCACTTTACCAAGATACACATTAATTCATTTTAGTTTCAATTATAATAAATAGATAATAAGGGAGGTAACCACCCTAAAAAGAGGGTGGCCATCCCCCGCTTGACATGGTCAATGGGACGGTCACTTCGTTGGTGGTTTTGCCTTCTTTAATATATAATTATATATGATAAAAAGCAAAAACTATTATTGCATTTATCTTCACAAAAATAAGTCCAAACTAAATTTATGAAAATAACAATCATGCCAATGGCAAATATGAATCACATTCATATATCCAACTTAATAATATAATATCTAAATTAGATTTACAATGAATTGTTTATTTTGGATCCTATTCACAGCAACATATAATTTGTAATTCTATTTATCCATCATATTATAAATCATATTTGTAATATCCATGACCATTGGGATAGTGATATCCACGTTAATCATATCCTTGATAATTAAATCATATTTAATAATCTTGGATATCTATTCTCACATGACCAAATAATATGAATCACATTCACATTATTCATTGTTTTGAAAATTAAATCACATTTAATTATCACATATATCTCTCCTAACAAAATGAATCAAATTCATATTATTTGTTATAATTAAAACACATTTAAATATTAATATCTCAATGCTTAGATACATAATGTCAACAATGAATTTATGCATGAACTTTTTCAGGGATAATTCTTTGTCTCCACGATACTTGGTGATAAGGATAAGGTAATTGTAATGTTCCACGTATAATGACTTGGATATTGATATCACATCTGAAATCCAGATCGTGCGGACCTCTCATAGATGCCTGATTAAATCAGGACTGCACATCTAATCTTCTCGTTGCATCTAAATCACATTTAGATCAATGTCCAACATTTGGTCCAAGATCAGATCACTTCTCTACTAAGAAGAGTTACTAAATACCGAGCCCGTTTCATCACTCCCTAGGAATGGAAGCGTCATGGTTATACAATCGTTTAAGATCACATCACCCTCAGGTATTCCTTATACTTGTACATCCTGCATACTGGAAGAACAAGAATAAACCTAATGTTTTAGATCTATTTAGACTGTCTCCTTCAAGGTTTTATCATTAAGGTTCTCGTTCGATCCTTGGGAGTTGGTATCGATCATATACTTTCCGAAAGCATATATCTTATAAAAGTATTGATCATATATTTTCCACAAGCATACATCAAACCTACGAATTAAGTTAATCTTTCCAAAGAAAGACAATCATGCACAAAATTTTATTCTTCCCAATATCTCATGAGTGAGCTCATGTCTTCCTTTTCAGTAATAAACCTATATGATCCCTTTGAGAGATCGTATTGCTCAAATGCCCCTGTATGTACATTAGCGTGCCGATGTATAGACCTTGATTAGGTCATCCACCTATTGGTCTACCAAAAGTACATACTCAGCATATAATCTCATGTCTCCGATCAGAGTATGTGTGCCTATATCGTGACAACATATGACATAGGTCTTTGGTTACCTCGATCTCATTCTGTCAACTCTTTGACCTAACTTACCTAACAACTCTGAATCTCTATTACTATGTAGAGGATCTGCATCAAGAGATTGGGTTAGATATCATTATTTGGAGAAAGGATTGACATCTCCTTCTCAGGATGGAGTTCATCTTTTAAATCATATGATGGTTCTTGATGAGTCATCAATCTAACTCTTCACATAATCATACAAGCACTAGCCTCTATGATTCAATAATTGAATCAACTACTGTATGATCATCAAGATGGCCATGGTACATAATCTTTATTGTACTAAGGGACATATTTTTCTAATTAATTATTCTCCATTTCAGATTAAGGAATGATATTTGCACTAACATTTATTACATAATGCTCATCATGGGCTCGCATTTCCAATATTTGTATCATGTCCAGGTCTTGACCAAGGATCTAATACCGCTTGAAGGATATGGGAGAATCCTTAAGCTCATCATGGAACTGTGAGGATCACATCATATAGGATCAAGAATGAGTAGTGGCACTAGTTGCTCAGTGCATCGAAATTTAAAATTTTTAATAGATGAAACCACATGATCCAAGAACACATCTTGGATCGTTTCATCTAAACCACATACTATATAAAGGAGTAACTCATGTAGCACGGTTCTGGCCAAGTCTCTAAGAGAAGAGGCCTCATGTCTCAAGTCCGATCTGTCGGAGGAGTCGCATGCGAGTACAAAGATGAGTCACGTGATTCTAGAAATCCAATTAGATGATCCAACAATGGATCTCCTGATCTCACCTCACGAGATCAAACGTTTTCTTCACAAGTGAGGCACACTAGAGAATATGGAGATCCAAGAGTTGTCGAAGCAGCAACACAATGACGATGCGTGATGGTGGCAACTTTCTCTCTTGGGTGAGAGTGGACGACGACTTGATGGGAGGGAGGGAGGTGGCATGAAAATGAGAGAGAGAGTTATTGATGTTGTAACTTGAAGAGCAAGGGGTGGCTCTTATTGTATAGGGTTTTAGGAATCCATGGATCTCAGTCCATGAACAATACACAGTCAATGGATGAGATTGATTTGTGCTTCCGTCAATGGCCTTTACTTTGTTGTAAAAAACAACAACTACTAATTTAATTGTAATTATACATATTGTTAAATCAAAATAATTAATTCCAAATTAAATCAATTAAGCATGGAGATAATTGGAAGGAAGATTGCCTCCTTCCATGAGGGGGCGACGGGGGGGGGGGGGGACGACCATCCTTTCCTAATGGCAATTGGTAGCCATCCAACCTCCCTAGTAGGAAGCTGGCAATGTCCATGCAGTCTCACGAGATTACATTATTCCATGGGAATCTTCAATATATACAATAACACTTGCTATAAATTATTTCACAAAAATAATTCGAACTATTTGTGAACATTGCAATCACGCCATTGGAAATTTATGAATAACATTCACAACCCAAAATAAAATGTAAATTATATTTTCAATTAACTATCCAATGTTAATACAATTCACATCAATAATTAATTAACAAATATAAATCACAATTGGTTCTCTCTAATACATTATAAATCACATTTATAATATATATGAATAATTTGGATAATGCAATTCACATTATTCTTATCCATAATAATTAAATTACATTTAATTATATTAGATCGTCAGTCTCATGCATCAAGATAATATGAATCAGATTCACATTATTGATGATAATTAAATTACATTTAATTATACATTTCTCAATGCTTAGATATAATTCGACAATTGAATTTTCTTGAACTCGTTCAAGAATAGTGCGCTTTCTCTGCAGATACTTAGATATAAGGACATAGTAATTGTATGTTCCACGTACTGTGACTTGGATATTGAGATCACATCTCAAATACAAATCTCATGGACCTCTCATTGATGCTTTATTAAATCAAGGACGTAAATCTAATCTTCTCATTGAATCTGAATCTCATTTAAATCAATGTCGAATACTTTGACCAATATGATATTACTTCTCTATTGAGAGGAGTCACTAAATTTTAGACCTTTTTTCATTACTCCCTACTAATGTAAGCGTCATGGTATTATAATTGTTTCTGATCACATCGCCCTCATGTATTCCTAATACATGTACATTCGGCATTCTGGAAGACCTATAATAAACCCGAAGATATAGATCAATTTATACTGTCATCTTCTAGGTTTCATCATTTAGTTTCTCATTCTTGGTCATTTGGAGTTGGTATCGATCAAATGCTTTCCAAAAGTTTGTATCATACCTGCAAATTCTTAGCATGCTTCTAAAGCACGATGACCATGCATAGAACTTGATCGGTCCCAGTACCTCATGAGTGAGCTCATGCCTTATGGTTCACAAGTGAACATGAATGATCCCTTTTGAGATATCGTATTACTCATATACCCTCATATGCATACTAGATCGTAGGTCTATAGACCTTGGTTACATATAGTAACACATCTGTCTCCGGTCAAGGGATGTGTGCCTATATCGTGATAATATACGACATAGGAATTTGGTAATCTCGATCTTCTAAGTCAACTCTTTTACATAACTAGTCTGACACCTCCAAATCTCTATTCCCGTGTAGAGGACCTACATAAATAGATCGGTTAGATATCATCCTAATGAGAAAGGATTTCCATACTCTAATCATGCCGGAGATCATCTCTTCACAATCATTTGACGGTGATTGATGAGTTCCCAATCTAACTCCTTAGATATTCTTCCAAGAACTAGCATCTATGATTCAACAATTAAATAATTAGCTGTATAATCATTAAGATGGTCATGGTACATAATTGTAATTGTATAGAGGGACCTTATAGTGCATTCACACATTTAATCTCATATAGGGAGCAAAATAACCAATTACGTGATAAATCATATATTACAATAATATTTATTATAGGAGTGGTTTGTCTCGAGTACACATGGCTAACGATTCCACTATACTTAGGATAAAATAATCCTAACTATAGAGACTATACATACAGAGAAAACTGAGGAAATGAATGTATAAACTCAATGAATCGGCTTGTGCTCCCCAATACTTTGGTTACAAAATCCCTAAGTATAGAAAAAGAATATCAGCAAGTTGAAGGACAAGCAAGGGAACAAAAGAATAAAAAGGAATAAAATCATTAAAGAAGAATGAAAACGACATCTCCCCCTCTATACTCAGTGTAAAGGATCCATCCCTTAGTACAGGCAAAAACAACAAGAGTAATGAAACATAATGAAAAGAACAACTCAAGTCATTCACCGTTCATATACTTAGGATAGAGTACATCCTAAGTATAGAACGAACACATGATAAAGAGGTGAATGATAAAAAAGTAATAAGAAAGAATAAAAGAAAGGATATATACAAAAGAATATCGTCTCATGTATCAGATGCAAATGAAGTCAAGGGATCATCATCTGATACCAAATGAATGGAATGAACCATGGACAAGAATGTATCCTTATCTAGGTATGACTTTAGCAATCGTCCATTCACAATAAATGATTGTACATAAGATGACAACCCAGATATGACAATACTACCATTGTCACACACACCTCTCACAATGAAAGGTCCTGACCATTTGCTTTTATTTTTCCCGGAAACAACTTTAATTTTGCATCAAACAATCATATTTTTTGATCAGGTGATGACATAAGTTGTTTTGAGCTGGTCGAAAATTGTATCCTCACGGAGTGCGAAGAAAATGGTGTTGCTATGGCAACCCACAAGAAATCCTGAAGTCCATCAACAAGTACCCACAATAAGCAATAAATAGCCAAAAATGTAAGTTGTTTATTTTAAGTTTTTGAGTTTGCTATTGTTTAATTTCTTTTTTATTTTTGAAAACAAAATAATAATATTGAATATATTAATACATAATATAAGTATGTAGAATATACATATGGATAATATATAGTATATATATACATCTATTAATAGTCCAAAAACATAAGGTATATATTTTTAGGAATTTTTTTCATGTTTTTGGGACTTTTAGATAATTTGTGCATATTTTAAGTATTTTTAAAATCAAAACATCCTAAAATAGGGAATAAATAAATGGACCAAATTTATATGAAGGATAAAAATAATAAAAAGTGTCAAAAATTCTTCAAATCAATTTTAATAGATAGATAATAATATGAACACCATTCAAAAAAATAAATATTTTGTGGATTATTTATATTTTTACTAGATTTTGGTGTTTTTTATTTTTTCATCCTTTTCCTTTTCCTTCTTTGGGATTTTTGTCAGGAGTTAATATAGGTCATAACAACCAACATATATATTTCTTGGTAATATTTGAAGGAATTTTAATATTTTTTGAATTTTATAAATTGATAGGGACAAAATGGTCACTGATTGAATTTTAATAATTATATAAAATCCAAGAAATGAAAATAAAAAATAGAGCATGGAAATATGTCATTCATGGCACTTACGTGCATTTTTGCAAAATAAAAAAACTTGGGTTTTTTTAACAAAAATAAATAAGAAAAATAAAATTCAAGGTATTAGAGCGGATCTATTTCAAATAAACATTATTATACTTGCTTTTCGGAAACATTTTACAAAACACATGGTCATCCATGAAATTTTCCACAAATTACTTAAATCAAATAGACCCTGGAAGGACATTTATGCAAATATACAAAATTTCTAGGTCCTCGGTGTAGGAAATGCGAGCCCACGACGAGCCATTATGCAATAAATGTTTTGCATTTCACTCCTTAATCTGAAATGAAAAATAACTAATTTGCATAATCGGTCCCTTATTACAACTAGGGTTATGTACCATGACCGTCTTAATGATCATACAGCTGTTGATTTAATTATTGAATCATAGAGGTTGGTGTTTGGATCAATATCTAAAGAGATAGATTGAGGACTCATCAAGCACCGTCAAATGATTGTTAAGATAGTATCTCCAACCTGAGAAGGTCATGGCAATCCTTTCTCTAAAGGCTGATATCTAACTGACCTCTTGATGCAGGTGCTCTACATAGGAATAGAGATTCGGAGGTGTTAGATAAGTTAGGTCAAAGAGTTGACTTAACAACATCTAGATAACCAAAGTCCTGTGTTGTATGCTGTCAGGATATAGGCATGCATCCTCTGACACATGTGTTACTATATGTCTGAGTATGTACATTTGGTAGACTAATGGGTTGATGACCTAACCAAGGTCTATATACCAGCGAGCTGGTGTGCATATAAGGGCATATGAGTAATACAATCTCTCAAAGGGATCGTAAATGTTCACTAGTGAACCGGAAGACATGAGATCACTCATAAGATATTGGGAAGAATCAAATTCCGTGCATGGTCTTATTTCTTTGGAAGCTTGACTGAATTTGTAGATTTGATATATACTTTTGGAAAGAATATGATCAACACCTAAGTATGTTATATGCTTTTGGAAAGTATATGATCGATCTCGATTCCCAAAGATCGAATGAGAAACCTAATGACAAAACCGTAAGGAGATAGTCCAAAAAGAGATCTAAAACTTCTGGTTTAATCTAGGTCTTCTAGTATGCAGGATGTACATGTATTGGGAATACCTGAGGGTGACGTGATCATAAACGATTGTATAACCATAATGCTTCCATTCCTATGGAGTGGTGAAACGGGTCTGGATTTTAGTGACTCCTCTCATAGAGAAGTGATCTAATCTTAGTCCAAATATTGGGCATTGATCTGAATGTGATTCAGATACAATGAGAAGATTAGATCTACGGTCTTGATTTTATCAAGCATCTATGGGAGGTCCGTAAGATCTGGATTTGAGATTTGATCTCAATATCCAAGTCACTATACGTGGAACAATACAACAGCCCAGTCCTTATATCCAAGTATCTGCAAAGAAAGCACATTATCCTTGAAAGAGTTCATGGATAATTTCATTGTTGATATATGTATGTGAGCACTGAGAAAATTGATAACTAAATGTGATTTAGTTATCATGGACAATATGAATTTGATTCATATTATAAGGAGAGTTATCCGAGATACTTAAATGTGATTTAGTTATAAAGATACGAATTATGTGAATGTGATTCATATTATTTTGGCACATGAGATTAGAGATCCAAGATGATTAAATACGATTTAATTATCATGGTATGAATAATGCGGATAGTACTATCCATATTAATTATATATATTATGAATGTGATTTATAATATATTAGAGATGCATATTGTGATTTATATTTGTTAATTAATTATGGATGTGAAGTGGATTCACATGGGTTGATTAATCAAAATATAATTTACATTTTGTTTTGGGATGTGAATTTGATTCACATTTTTCCAATGGCAAGATTGCAATATTTCACAAGATAATTATGAATTATTTTTGTGAAATAATTTACAACAATTGTTGTTGTAAATCCTGGAGATATCATGAGACAATGAGATCTCATGAGATAGGGAGATCTCATGAGATGTTGGTAGCTGACCCCCCTTTTTAGGGGATATAGTTTATCTCCTCATTATCTCCAAGGATAATAATTGATTTGATTTGAATTTAAACATATTGATTTATCGATATAAATTAAATTAAATTAAATTAATTGTTGTTGTGTTTTTACAACAACATCATAGAAATTGAAAGAAACACAAATCAATCTCAACCATTGATTATGTGTTGTCCATGGATTGGGATCCATGGGTTCCCAAAACCCTATATAAGAAGAGGCATCCATTGCTCTTTGGGTGGCACACGTTTACATGGTAAACCAATCCTCTCTTCTATCTCTGTCTCTCTCTACACGTCATGTGCCTCTCTCCATCCCTCTCTTATGGTCGTCCACCATGGAGTCATTGAGAGAGTCGACATCGTTACAACATCGTCGTTATGCTGCTGGAGATCTTGCTTGTGGATCTCCATATCCGTCGTTGCACCTTACTCATGAAGAAGATGTCAGATCTCATTTGTAGAGATCAAGAGATTCGTCACTTGGATCATCAACTTGGATTGCGAGAAGGATGCGTCTCACAAATGCGCTCGCAAGCGTCTCCTCCGTCGGATCAGACTTGAGACAGGAGGTCTCTTGGTTTACAGACTCGATTACAACCACGCTTCAAGAGGCAACCTTATACCTAATTGTAGTTTAGACGAAGCGATCCAAGAAAGGTTCTTGGATCATGTGGTTTCATCATATAAAATTTTTAAATTCCGTTGCATCTAGCGACTAGTAAGAATAGTCGCTCCCGATCGCATTCTATGTGATCATCATGCTTCCGTGATGCACTTGAGGATTCTTCCCATATCTTTCAAGTGGTATCAGAGCCAGGATGTCGAATGTTTTGGATTAAATACATGAACCTATGAAGATTTGGGCTCATTAGGGTTCGTGAAGATTTTAGCATTTCAATTTTCGCAGCTCTATTTTGTGATATTTTTTCGGCCCTATTTAAAATGTTTAAACACGAAAATATTACTGTAATAATGTTCCTCATTGATTAAGGAAACCGTGAGATTTGAGTTTGCATGAGTTGGAATCCGATTACTCTAGTTATGCTCATTTTATTGAACATATGTCCATTGTTTCGGGGATGATGGTTAGTGACATAATTAAGGAGTTAATTACAGGGACTAAACCCTGGAAATGTGTAATTATTATTTGGATTCTGTTTTAAATCAAATTGGCGAACAAAATAAATTTAGTTTGCATTAATTGGATTTAAATTGACCAAGTTATGCTGGTTTTAGTGAGTAGGGATCACTGTTGGAAATTAACAAAATTGATCACGAACCTTGTCATTGTCATTCAAATATATTAATGAAATATAATTGTTAATTTTCTGAAATGATTGTTAATAAATATTTGTGAAATATTTAAATATATTAGTTATTTCCTTGAATGTCATCACACTAACCAAAATGATAAGATAGTTGATCTTGATCACAACTGGTTAATATGAAATCACCAACAAACATTGTTTTCATGAAGAACTCTACTTTTTCCTACAATAGTTGTAGGACGACTTATACGTGCAAAACCCTATTACTTGAATAGGATTGGGGATTTTTTTAGCAAATCTCCTTATAAATATTATCAAAATGATTTTGATGAATATTATATGGTATGACTTCGGTTGAAAAAATCTCAAGTACAAAGTGATTGACTCAGCATTCTTTTTTTCTCGAGACAGATATGGTGCCCAGTCGGGGAGCGTTGGTGTAGCAGGTTGCACCATGTGTCGTCTGTCCCACTATCGTCGGTACTGATCATGACAATGGGTAGGGAACGAATGATGCTTAAGAGATCATGACGTATTTTCTAATTATTAAAATTGGAATAATACTTATTTGAGATAATACTATAATTCAAATAATTGTTAGCAATGTGACCCCGGGAGAACCATTCTTACAATAAATGTTATTGTAATAAATGATTTATCAATAAAAGTTAATGATTATTTTTCACTCCTTTTATGAGATTGAATGAATGAATGAATGCACTATAAGCTCCCTCTGTACAATATGGGATATGTACCATGGCCAACTTGATGATCATACAGCTGTTGATTCATTGATTGAATCATAGAGGCTGATGCTTGGATGAAAATCTAAGGAGTTACATAGAGGACTCATCAAGCATCGTCAAATGACTGTTAAGTGATGATCTCCAGCCTGAGTAGGAGATGGCAATCCTTTCTCATCTGGTTGATATCTGACTGACCTCTTGATGCATGTCCTCTGCATGGGAATAGTGATTCGGAGGTGTTAGATTAGTTGAGTCAATGGGTTTACTTGACGAGATCGAGATAACCAAAGGCCTATGTTGAATGTTGTCACAACATAGGCATGCATCCTCTGACCAGAGTCAGATGTGTTGCTATATGTCTGAGTGTGTACATTTGGCAGACCAATAGGTTGATGACCTAACCAAGGTCTATACACCGGAGAGCTGGTGTGCATATAAGGACAAATGAGTAATACGATCTCTCAAAGGGATCATACAGGTTCACTTGTGAACCAGAAGACAAGACCTCACTCATGAGGTATTGGGACTGATCAAATTCCATGCATGGTCGTCATGCTTTGGAAGCATGATAAGAATTTGAAGGTGAGATATATGCTTTGAGAAAGCATATGATCTATACCAATTCCTAATGACCAAGATTGAGAAACTTAATGATCAAACCCTAAAGATGCGCCAACTTTAGACAATGTGAAGACAGTGAGATATGGTCTTTTATCTTCTCAATCTTAGAGTTATGTAATCAAAAAAAGTTATACAAACAGTTAGGTTGGTTTATAGGATTGGGGAACTAACCTTAGTGTGTACGCGAGCAACTAAATGCGTAAACAATGAGGGGGAATCAGTTACGTCTATTTTTATGAGTCAATTTCAATTAGCAACCCCAATTATTAATTTTTTATTTTGTCTTTTTTTGGATATTTTTTCAATAACACATCTAACAATTTTTTCAATTTCATGTTTTAATTATGTGAGTGAAAACAAGGTAGGAAATGGGAAAAGCCAATGCGCGATGAAATCCATTGATGCATGCAAAGATAAAAATGCATACCTGTATCCAACAGTCTCCATGCAGTATTGTCCTCACATAAAATTAAAGATTGAAAGTAAACTAAATATATGATGCACGAGGAAATCGACTTAGACGAGCAACTTCTATTGATCGTAAAGAACAAAAGCTAGCTAATGGAATCGATTCAGGAATCTGATATTGGGAGTCACTCAGTGCCCGCCACAACGGGTTCTACTAGCACTATATGTGTCTCCTCACGGTCCATGATCTCAAATCCAATTAAGCTAATATTTAAAATTAACTTTTAGCTAGGTCCAATTATGATCTATAGGTACATTCAAGAAATTGGGTCTTGGGCTTAAGCTGATTACGTCACAATCAATAAAAATCCTAAGTCAAGGGGACAAATCAACAAAAATCAAATAGAAAGTAAGGCGGTGAAATCAAAACACGAGAAAACAACTGTGAGGTCCCTAAAGTGCACCGGTACTTGTGAAACGAACCCCTGAAATGTCCAAGTGTCTAAGAAATGTCCAAAGTCTAATATATTACAATGATAGATAATTGTTCTATAAAAATAAAACAACGTTTTTCTGTCTTACTTTGCTCCACCTCTTGTGTGGGTCCTCCAGAAAGACTCCAAGTCATCCTGTAAGTGGTTCCTCGCACAAAAAGCAAATAAGATATGGTTAGGAAATGGTTACAATATATATGGAGACAAGTAAAGCTTAAAAATAACTATTAAATCGTACTCCTTGGCAACGACGCCATTTTAGTGACACAGAATTCCTATCGACTAAAGTGCAGTAAATATGCAATGTTGTTGTCCCTAGTCAATCAGTTTGGTCAATGAGAAAACAATATAAAACCACTCAATGGAATCAAGAAAATGTAATGTTAGCGGTCTTCTCTATTTTAATTTTCCTTGTATAAAGACCAGGGTCAAACACAAGGAGAATGATTAAAGAACTCTGTAAACAATTTTCAAGGATAAATTTTTTAGTGGTTTTTTATTTTTAAGTATTTTAGATAAACATACAAGTCACAATATGCGCATACACTCTTTTTGTATTTTTTTAATTGTGTAAAAAATGCTCAGAAAAATCTAGAGAAAATGTTTTTAGTTTTACAAGCTTTGAAATGTTTTTGGAATTTTTTTGTAATTTTTTTCAGATTTTTTATATGTTTTTAAAATTAAACAGTGACAAAAATGACAAATAGTGCACAACCTGGAGTAATTTGCAGCTTAAAATTACTTCAATGACCAAAACTCCTGGAAATTATTTTTATGCCATTTTATAGATAAATATCTACACACGAGAAGTAAAATCACTATTTTGGATTTTTCTACAATTTTTTTAGATTTTAATAATATTTTTGGTATCTTGAATTTTTTTTATGGTTTTATAAATAACTAATGCACGGGTGAGAAAGACTTATGAAGGCTCCTACTGAATTTGCATAGAAAATAAAAACAGTAAAATACACCTAATCAATTTTCTTGGAATTTTTCAGACAATATTTGATTTTTAATGATTTTTCAAAATTTAATAAGAGAAAAAGACATTCTTTTTAAATATTAAATGGAATTAAATTATAATGAAAATTTTATATATTTATAAGAAGCATATCATGAATATAATGAATATTTTCTAGATTTATTTGACCATAAAAACATTTATTCAATAATCAAAAGCAAGAAATTGAAATTCTGGAAATATAGGGACCAAAATGCAAATGTTTATTGTTTTTGCATTAAATTATAATAAAAAAATCATGCGGGGCATAATATGCAAATTACCAGTATGCGTGTGCTACGTATGTGACTTTAGCTATGGTGGGGGAATTTATGTAAATCTCAAGAATTCCAAGGGCTAATGTATAATGTTTCCAATGTATTTTTTATTACTCCCCTAGGGCTTCTTCATTCCATATGCACAAAGGGGCCACCGCCCCTTGTTCCTTCCTCACCCAACCACAGGAAGCGGTGGCGGCGACTCTCGCCATGAGGTCGGTCGACGATCTATGGTTGTCGACGGCCGCGCTTGGTGGAGGACATTGCGGAGGTATGATGAGATGCCTTCTGACATTGATGGTGAGGCCGACAAATGAAGCTCCACTCTGAATGGCGAAGGGTGCGGTGGAGGTTTCGCCCTGGACGTGCGCTGGCTGTGGAAGAGGAGGGAGACACATGCCCTATGTTCGAGCACTTCGAGGCAGCAAGTTTGCTCATGCAGGGGATGTTGCGTTGGTGATGGAGCTCGATGGTTAGCAGTGAGCATCGAGATGGTGGTGGTCGTGTGCGGACTTACAAAGGCAATGGCGCAGTCATTGGGATGCTGCAGGCTGCAGGTGTATACGACGCTGGAAGGGTCGTGGATTGAATATCAATTTTTTTACTATCTTTATTTTTTCAAACATGAATCGAAAAATATAATCTTTTATTTTTTATTTTTTAAAAAGAAAAAGTAAGGACATATATATATTATTTTATTTTTTTAAGTTCCTGCAAAATAAATGTTAGAAAGAGAAATTATAATTGTTTTTAATTTTTTTAGTTGGTATCAACACATGAGGATACGAGCACAACGACTCAATCCATGAAAATTCGAACATGGGAAAATGTGAGCGAGTGTGGATCTAGCGAAGCGGGAGATAGATACGGAGATACGGTTACCGTCCATGATCGGAGGCATGTGGTTGCATGAGGTAGAATGTGAAATGTAGTAATCTCGTTGTGAAATGAAAAATTGGATTTGGTAGTTGATCAAAGTGGGATGGAGAATTACCTACGATTAAACACTACAAATTACACCTAGAATTAATCTAAATGAAATAGTAGATAATGTGGATCTAACACGAGGGAGGCGAGCACCGTGATGGCCTCAACGAAAACAGGTCCGTTGTCACCAGACGGCTCGGGGGCTGGGCTCCTCTATCGACCAATGGGATTTCAGGAATGAGGCTTCTTCTCCACCAAAAATTGATTAAGAGAAAATGAGAGAGGAGGAGCTCAATAAAAAAGAAAAATCAAAAAAGAAATAATTACAAATGAGGAATGTGTTTAGTGGTTAATTAAATAAATTTATTAATAAAAAATAAATTCGTAACTAAATGAAATAATCAAAATAATTAATTGACAAAATTTAATTAGCCCCCTAAATGGTGGTTATTTAAGGTAGAAAATCAAATCTTATATACATGGTAAGTTTTTAAATAAAATAATTAAATAAAATGAATTCATTATTTAAATTTACGTCATTGTATTAGTTTAATTAAGTATTTTAGATATTAAATTTTTACGATTTTTGGTATAAGGAAATTAGTTATATACAAGTAATATATACATATAGTACTGTATATACATGTACAAATAAGGAAAAAAATTTTAAATAATTTTTAAATTTTATTTTAATTTATAATTTTAATATTGAAGAAAAATATTTATAATTATTCATATTATATATAAAAATACGCATGAATAAATATGAATAAATACATAGAATAGATAAATGGTGAAATTGCAAAAAAACACCAAAAAATTGAATTTTCAATCGTAACTCCAAAATTTATGAAAACGCAATCATTTAAAAGATAATCTAATTTAGAGTAAAATAAAAGTCAGTTTGATCAATTTGAGTTTGTATGGAGTCGGAATTGATCTTTCAGTTATGGGGTTACGGTTTTATCTGAGAGTGGATACCTCTGCGCTATACATTGTTTTATTTTGCAATTATTTTTAATATTTATAAATCATTTTTATTTTTTTTATAAAAATATTTATTTGAGGTCAATTTGTACACAAATAAATAGTGTATGTTTTGTAATTATATACAAGGAAAAATATATATAAATTATTTTTGGATTTTTGGAATAAAGACACTATCTTCCCTTAATTTATTCCTGGTCGATGAGGTCAAGTCTTGACATTCTCTTGGGGTTCGATTCAGTCTGCATTTATTTCATAAATACATCCTTTGTTTTTTTCTTTTCTATTCTTTTTCTTTTCTTCTTTATTCTTTTATTTGAATATAAAAAGTGTTAAAAATTCATATTTAACAAATTCCAGAAAAATGATAATTTCATGAAATTAGTGGGTATTTAGAGGTATTTGACTATGGAAATGAAACTAATATAAAAGAATAAAGGCGATGGATCGTGGATTCATCAGTCATGTACATCGAAAGTCTCATAAGTATGTACAAAACTATAGAATATAGTAAAAAAATTACAATCAATTGAAGTGTCTGTATTCCTTGTCTAGTATCGTCATATGAGTCTCCTATATACATCAACCATCTCTGTGTTGCTCCCTTTGCAGAATAAACTAAGACATTATTCCTCATGATGGCCCTCCACCTCAGCATCAGAATGTTTGTCATCATCATCATGGATAGGTTCTCTCTCCTCATCATCATGTGTTATCTCCTCATTTATATCTAGTTCAAATGGATGTCTACAGCTCCTGAGCCAAATGAATTTAGATAAAATTCAAAAAAAAGAGATAGTACATGTAGTGTCATCTACCTGATCTGTGTTTCTCCTCTTATTGTTCGAGTTCATTTGAGGCTACGTCGGGGAGAGTGGTTTTAGGAACATTTAGCTCAGCTAGATGATGGTTAACCCTCTCCATATTTATCTTAAGTGTAAACTGGAGCATACCAATCATGTTCATGTTCTGATTCAATACCATGGACTATGCAGATAACTCTGGCTCAAAGTCTGTCCATTACTCTAGGCTCTCTATTGCATACAAGTGTGTTGCGATTGTGGCGTATATGGCTGAGGAGATACCTAAGGTGTAACAAAAGACTATTTTTGGTGATTATAGGAATGTGTATATGTAGTAAGAGACTGATAATAATGTGGCAATCTCTGTTAAGTATGATGGTGAGATCGCTACTATGTATTTGGATGTCCATGCTGAAAATGTGGGCGTCTAAGCTATGGATGTATATGTTGCGGATGATGGTGTACTATCTAAGGTGTAATATGTGCAAGTGACTGATATTGAATAGTAGCATACTGAATACCATTGATCTCAAGAGTAGAGGAAGTATCAACATCATCAACTACTGGGGCTCGTGATCTGACTCTGGGTAGGAGTGGATGAATCCTCATGCTGATCTCGTTGTTGAAGGCTTAGTGGAACATGTGGGCTTTCTTTGCATATAGTGAATATGACGGTTGGGAGGAAAATGTAAAGAACTCCATGTAGGCTGGGGAGTAGAAGAAGAAAGCGATTGCTTCTACTATAACTAAAAATTGGTCACCTTCTTCGTCAGATTGCTCAACTATTGTGGTAATGATGAGAGTTTCTCCAACTCTTGTTGTAGATACTAATACTAGACATGATTTTAAAGACTAATGTATGTTTCTCACTAACAAATCTCATGTCAGATCATAACTCATAATCAGAAATATGTGCCACCTTCTGATGATCTCGCTAGTGTGGTGGTTGTGGGGCCTTCTGGAATGCTTGAGTAGAATCTACATGACATGAGTTCCTTATCATCCCCTCAAATATGGATCAAACAATATTTTCATCCATATTCAAATATCTACTGCAACATGTGGTTCTCACTAGGACCTGAATATCCAGCTGGTGTCCGATAAAAATGTTCTACACTAGCACCTTTAATGGTATCTATGAGGGGACTTCTTAGTCAAATCCTCGAATCATTCTCATGTCTCATGAAATAACTCATGTAGAAGCTTTGTAAAATTAGAGATATGACTTCTCACCACATTCGTCCCTCCTAGAGGAAAATATTTATACAAGAAAGTGGACTTCATATCTCATCCCATGTAGAAATCTCCCTCGTCAAATGCTTCTACCAGTAGAACGCCTTATATGTTAAGGTAGATGTGAAGACCTTAAGGTTTATAGCCTCCTGCATAACTCCTTGATAGCTTGCCATACCACATATCATCTCAAACTACTGCAAAAGGGTGAACGACTCCTATGACATGTCCCCGTAGCACATGGGAAGAAAAGATATAAAGGACAATCTAAACTTGTATGACCCTTGATTCGGTGGTAACTGAATCCAATGTTGTAGCATCTTGTCTTTAGGTTCATATTCATCTCTCAAAGTAGTAGGAACCACGTCAAGTGGTGTTGGTGGATTCCCCGCTCCTGCTCTCAACACAGCGATCTCAACTCTAAACTTGTCCTGGACACTAAAAGATACCTCACAGAATGTGAAGATAAATTGTTGTTCAGGCGACCCACATGAAATCTCGAGGTAAACAACAATTATCACGCAAATAAATATTGCAATTCAAATAATTATGTGAAGTTTAATTTTATTTTAGTTAATTCTACAAAATGTGTGCATAGTGCAAGTATGTAGAGTGTCGAATACATGGAGAAAACCAGATGGATAGGGCAAGTGCAAAAGTTGTCCTCTTCTTGTCTATTTTTTATGTGGATTTCTAATTTTATATTTCTTATTGATTTGAGTATTTAATTTTTTATTTTTTTTATTTTTTCTTATATTTTATTATTTTTAGTTTTCTATTTTATTTTAAATATATAATAAGATATATAAGACTATAAATACAATATAAGATTAGATGATTACAAATAAACTAAAATATAATAAAAATATGGGAAAAAGAATATTTTTGGGTTTTATATAATTTTTTGCTAATTTTTATTTTGGAGGAATTTTTACTAATATTTATATATTTTAAAATGCAAAGATATCCCAACATATGGAATAAATAAATATGCAGAAATTATTTGTAGATTCAAAATAGTGAAAAAGTGTCCATAATGTTTCTAATAAATTTAAGTAGTTAATAAATAATATAAAAAAATACAGAATAAAAATGAATATTTTTGGAATTTTTGGGGATTTTTTATATTTTTAGAAAGCATTTTGGAGCTTCTGAATTTTTAGTATATTTATTTTTTTATTTTTAGACATTTTTCGTTTGGAGGCATGATTTATTACAATAAACAACATATGGGATTTTTTGAAAAAAGTTCTATGTTTTTTTGGTAATTTTTAGTTCAAACAGGAACAAAATGTGCATTTTTTGGGAAAATGCTTAACATTTAAATAAAAATATGGCATAAAATACAAGAAAACGGTCACTTAACCTTATTTTATGTAATTTTTAGAGAAAGTGAGCTATTTTTAATAAATCGAAAATAACCACAAAAATAAATGTCCTATAACGGGTATAAATGTATTTAAAAATAAATTCAAGGTTGTTTCTGTAAAATAAGAAAAAAATTTATAACTAGAATAAAGATAAAGTACTAAATTAAATAAAAAACCCACCAAGGTTTAACGCAAAATTGCCACCTCGCGTTGGATCATACACGAGGTGGATGGCCAGGACCCAAGAGAAATATGAAATACAATTAGGGTTCCTTGCAATTTTACCAAAAGTTTGAAACTATTTAAAATATTGTAGGATCAAACCAAAATGCTACAAAAAATGGGGGTTAGGTTTGCAAATTACCTCCTATATGGCACGATCATGTGGATAAGAGGTCTTCACTTGACACGCGGCCTAATGTGAAGGTGCGATTATAGTATGACAAGAGCTGCTTGGATTAGATCCTTCGCGAGGATCGTCCATTTCTGGCAAAGCCCGATCCGATGGTGACCATAGGATTTGGAATGTGGGGCGAGATGGGCAGTTGGCAAGGTGGCTAGAAGAATGGAGGATAAACTTGCCTCCGGCGAGTTTGAAATCGACGATGCTCGAGCTTCATGCCTCCTTTGTCGTCGCTGAAGCTCTCTACACATTTCAAAGTCCTTCTTGAATCTCCTAGAGGCTACAACAGTGTCATGTCAATATTGATTAAGTCCTTGAAGCTCGATATTCTCCAGTGCACCTAGAAGCTTTTTCCTGATGCTATTGGGGCTCAAACGCCACCATCGAGATCTACAAAGAATGTATAAAGACTTGCGATGCATAGTGGAAGGTCTCAATATTTATTAGTGGTGGATGGAAGTGAAATAGATGGTGGCGGCGATGTTTCGAGGAGGGTGGAGGACATGAACGTTGGTTCAAATATATGGGGGTTGTGATGTGTCGCAGAGGTGGGTAAATGAGAGGATAAGGAAGGAGTTTTTTTGGGTGTGTCGGAACAGGTTTACCCAGGTGTAGAACAACGGTCGAAGATCCAAAACTCCAGCAAGGCTAAGATCTAAATCCTAGGCTAAACAAGAAATGAAAACATAAATAAAATCCCAAGAATTAAACCTCAAATGGCTGGAATCCATGAGTTCAACTGTCGGGAGAAGAGCTCCGGCGATGGGTTGGGTACACTCTCTACACCACTTTTCCAGGCACTTGGAACAAGGAGAGCTCTCCCTATCACAAAGATGCAACCTTGGGGCACTCCGAGGGGTCTAGAATGGGTATAAGACGAACCCAAAATTGGATGAAGAAAGTGAAGTGGTTTGTGTACATGCAAGTATGGGGTGAAGTTTGAGGGATGATTGCCATGCAAGAAGAAAGCATTGCGAGTTGATTCGATTCGGCGTGGATCTTGGATGAATAGTGAAGGAGACTTACGAAGTACATCATCTAGAGTAATGTATCAAGTAAAAGAAAATCGAGAAGAAGGGGGGTCACATACTTCTGAAAAGTCTAGGCTCGAGTCAAAAGACTTGATTAAAGTCGACATATGGGGCTCTCCTGTTGGTCCAAATGTGCCACTAGATAACAAAACTAGTTGAAAAAAACAAACAAATAAAAGAAAATAAGTTAATGAATTAAATAAATAAAATTTATATAATAAAAAATGGTTATTATTGTACGTAGTCAATTATAATGAATTTTGTTTATTTTTTATGGATTTATATATTTAAAGTTAGTTTTAGGGTTTATTTATATGTATATTCATCTATATTATGTACATTTCATTTTTTATTTTATTTTGTATTTTAAATTTTCTTATTTTATGTCGTCAATTTTTCTATACATAAATATAATTTTGTTTTATTGTTTCATGTTATTTGTACTCTTAAATAAATAGAGGCATATGTTGTACTGGTATAAATATAGGTTTTTCATATATGTAGTTTGGTAAATTATAATATTTTAATTTAATTTAAATTTTTTACTCTATTATAAGTATGTAAATATATTACAAATAATATTTACAAAATTATAAAATATAAAATTACAAAAATTATAAAGAATAAACAAAATGATTATTTTTTTCGTTATATTGTACAATAGGGGTCCAAAATATAATTTTTGCATCTTAACTCCAAATTGAATGATATCACCTTCATTAAATAGCTTACTAAAAGTTAAATACAATTAATGATAATTTTGACACATTTTGAGTTCACATGGACAAGAAATGGGTGATTTAAATTTGGGTTTTGTCTTTTTATTTTGAGTATAAAAAGTACATTGTGTATTATTTTTGTTTGAAATCAATTTTTTATTTTTCTTTTTTTATTACAATTTTCATGTACGAAGTTTCTTTATTTGATGTGTATATAATAAATAATAAAATTGGTCCCAAAATGTATTATCTGGGAAAATATTTAGTAATTTGATTGTGTTTTTGACCCTAATATCCCCCTACTTTAAGCATTGTCAACCGGTTCAATTCTTGACTTGGTCTTGGGGTTTAGGGTCATAAAATGCCTTTGGAATTTTATTCCTTTTCTTTTCTTTTCTTTATTTAATAATTTTGGCATTAAAATGTATATTTTATATACAATAAATGGATTAAATTATGATTTTTTGTACATAATAATGACATTTACATGCATTTAGCTAGGTTTTTTAAGGCCAAAATAATAGAATAAAGGAGATTAAATGGAGGTTCACCATCCCCCATACATTCATTAGCTTGTCCCAATCAAACACTTTTTCAATAAGTGTAGAAAATAGAGTAAAGAAAAGAAAACGCAAAACAAGTGGATTGATTTTAACATTCGAACTTCTCTTCAAAAAATCAAAGTTTGGAGCTTATGTCAGACCTTTGGATTTTAGGCGGAAGATCAGATGGTTAGCAAGGTGGCCCGAAGAAGAGAGGATGAACTTTCCTCCAACGAGTTTGATATCGATGATGCTCGCGCTTTTGGCCATCTTCGTCATTACTAAAGCTCTCTACACATTTTGGGGTCCTTCCTGAAGCTTTTGGAGATGACAGTAGTGTCAGGGCACTGCTAATGGAGCCCTTACAGCTCGATGTTATCTGAAATACCTAGAATCTTTTTCTTGACGCTATTTGGGCTCAGACGCCCCTTTGAGACCAGCAATAAATGTAGAGCGACTCACATGCATAGGGGAAGGTCTCACCATTTATTGGAGGTGGATAAATGTGAAATGGATGATGGCAGTGAGGTCCAACAAAGGGTGGACGACTTAACGTCAGTTCACATTTATGGGGGCTCTGATGGGTCGCAGAGGCGAAGAAATGAGAGGAAAAGGAATGAGGCATTTTGGGTGTGTCGGAACAGGGTTACACATATGTAGAATGGTGGTTCGAGCTCAAAATCTCCAACAAGGCTAAGATCTAAATCATAGGCTAAGCAAGTAATTACAGTATAAAATCAAAACATAGAATTAAACCTACAACTACATGGATACTATATAGAAAGAAAAACTACATCAAATGGCCAGGAGTTATGAGTTCAACTGCCATGAGAAGAGTCTAGCGATGAATTGGGTACACCCTATACACCACTCCTCTGGGACATGGAGCACAGGAAGCTCTCCCTGTCACAAGGACTCAACCATGGGGCACTCCGAGGCATACGAAATGGGTATATGACGAACCCAAATTTAAAGGAATAAGGTGAAGTGGTCTATGTACATGCAAGTATGGAACGATGTTCGTGGGATGATTGCACAAGCGAGAAGAAGGCATGGCGAGTGGATTTGATTCGACCTGGATCTTGGATGAATAGTGAAGGAGACTCATAAACAATGTACATCGGTTTGAGTAGTGTATAATGGTGTAGAAAATCGAGAAGAAGGGGGGTCAGCTACTTCTGAGAAGGTAATGAATAAGCATTTCATAATCTTTTTTATTTATTTCAAATTAAGAACCCTTATAAAAAATCCATTGTACATATATTATTATTTTAACCTAAAATAAATAAGTAAATAAATAAAGGGAAAATGAACGTCAAGACATGTCCTGATCTGAACCTCGATAGATACAGGCTAACATGAACTTCGAGAGAAGGTAAAGACTTGTCTTTATCGATCAGGAATAAAGTAGGGATAGATATGGTCTTTCATCAGGAATCCAAAAAATATTTGCAAATACTTTTCATACTTTATTTTGAATTTATTTTGCATACATTTGTATAAAACATGCATTATTTTATTTGTCCACAAATTGACCTCAAATTAAATACTTTTCTAAACAGAAGTTGTAAATAAAATTATTTCTAAAAATAATTGCAAAATAAAAGCATGTACAAAAAAAAGTAACCACATCCAAAAAAAGTTGTAAAGCAGTAATTGAACGACCAATTCTAACTCCATATCAACTTGAATCCAATCAACCTCACTTCCATCGTATTTTAATTAAATTATGATTTGAAGGATGGGTTTCTAGGATGGTTTTTGCAGTTTTACCATATTTTATTATATATATTTATCCATATTTATATTTATACACAATGTATTTGTAAATATTTTTATATATTTTTAAATCATTTAAAATAAAAGAAATTAAAACATAAAATAACATAATTTTCTTATATAACTATGTGTATAATGTACCATATTTATATATATTGCATGTATATATTTAATTTCCTTAATTAACCAAACTAACAAAATTAAATAATTAACATTTATTATTTAAATTAATAAAAGACGAAAATAATTTAGTTATTTGTTTAGTTATGTAAATAATATACCACATGTATATAATTTAATTAACTCACTAATTAACCCACCATTAAGATGGCTTGTTAAGTGATTGGGATTTCATTATTTTAATAAATATAATTTCAAAAATTAATTAATTTATTTATTTAAATAATTTAATTCCACCATTAACATATTTCCATTTATTCCCGCTCGATTAATTCGTTTTTGAAATTCAAAATTCTCTTTCTATTTAATTGTCTCGTCCACCCTCATTCCAACTTGATCAATACTTTAGTGAGAGGAGTCTAATCTTCAAGAGCAATCTTGTTGTAGATAGGTGCCCAACCTCCAAGCCATCTGGTGACAGCGAGTCATTTCTTGTCGAGGCCATCATGGTGTTCATATGCTCCCATCATGAGATACATTTTATTTATCGTCGTTCATCTAGGTTAATCGTAGTGTATTTTTTTTTATTTTAATGTCAGTTTTGAATTTTAGATCTTAGATTCTCATTCTAATCAATCAATATGATTTTATCTGCACCTAATTTTCGATCATCACATCCACTTTTGATTTCCCATCGTTGCTTTTCTATCTCATAGATCTTTTGTCTCCAACCACATACGGTGGTCAGAGACTCGATTCCAACCATCACCTCTGATGGAACCTCCTCGCCTACTTATCTCAGTTTCATTTTCTTGGACTGAGCCACCGTGCTCGAGTTATTTATCTTTATTTTGTTGCGGGAATATGGGAATTTCAAAGAAAATAAAAAATGTAGTTGTTGTTCATCCAAAAAATAAAATACAAAAAGAAAATGTTCTCTAGTATGGGGGCAATAGCATTCCCGCTGTTGCCGCCCATGCCCAGCTCCACCACGCCTCCTTGTCGACGTTGGTGGCGTAGGTCGCCACGTTGCCACAACCTCTCTTCGACTCTATTGCAATTCATCGTCGACCTCCGTAGGAGCATATCACACCCACTGCCCAATCGCATGAGCACAACTGCACTAATCGTCGGAGGTTTGCATACATTCCGCGACCACCAACCGCCCCACTACTTTGCTTGGAGCCACTAAGGGCCTCTTTCCCAACCGATCCACACCAACTGTTGCCATCTAGAGTAGCCCCTTCCATCTACGGTAGAGATCAACCTCCACCATTACCGACATGTAGCTCCACCAAAAGTCCCCCATCGCCATCAACTAACACGACTCGAAGCCCATGCCACATCTGAACCCATCACTCGCGGATAGCGCTCCGCCGCCCATCACGGAGAAGAAGCACATCCACTGAGGGAGTGTGTCACCCATCCCGCAATCAATCTTATACTGATCCCACCTCGCAGAGCCCCCTCGTATGCCATCACCCCCTCATCGAGCTCAGTCGTCGCCAATCATGTACCGCTAGTATCTAGCATGTACTATGCACACCTATTACTGAGTAAATTGTGATGTTTTCCTCACTTTTCTCTCTTGATACACTTTCATGCTAAAATAATAAAAAAATGCATTTATATGCCTATATTCTAGACTTATATTTGCTTGATTCTTATCATTAAAATAAATGCATTTCATGATTAATAAATTCTAGAAAAATAATGTTGTGTTTGTGTTTTGTCTCTCTTCACTGTATAAATTTATCATTGCATTTTATTTCCACTTTCTATTATTAAAAATAAAAAAGTCATATTTTTCCCTTTTTGAAATTGGAAAATTCATTCAAAAAATAAATATCACGATAAAAAATTCTAAAAAAATAGAACATTTTTCTTTGGTGTGTTTTATTTCATGTGTAAATTTCAACCATTACTTATTTCTAAAACCCCAAAAATTTCAAAGTATTAAAGATATTATAAAAAATCTAAAGCATTGTAGAAAAATACAAAAAATAGTGACTCCGCATCCGATTTGTAGATAATTTATTATAGTTTTTAGAAAAATTAAATGCAATAATTTTTTATTTTAATTGATATTTTTAAAGATAAAAATATTCTTATATATTCACTATATAATTTTTCTCCTATTGTTATTCATTTTAGAAATCTTAAAAATTCGAAAATTCACGCAAAAAGCATAAAAATAGTAAAGATATATTCAAACAAAAATATTTTATTTAGGCATTTTTATCATTTTTGAAAAATCTGAAAAGTTTCGTTTATTTCGTATGTAAATTTTCTTTTAAAAAAATAATTCTTTTGGAAAAAAGTGCAAAAGTAAAAAGCCAATAATAAATTTGAAATTCGGAATATATAAAAATAAGAAAAATAAAAAAACATAAAAAAGATAAAACCCTCACAAAACCCGAGATAGTTAGCATTTGAATTTCCTCTTTCTTTTAATTTTATTTTAATTTTTTTGAATAATCTCGTCATTTATAGCCTCCCCGAGTTTGATCTTTTTGCTATAACTGTAAATTAAATAATAAAATTTTATTGCTACATTAATTACTTAATTTAGTTTGGGAATTAAATAAATTTTTTGTTGGTATTTTTAGGGTTATGATGACATCACCTTTATTTTCAAAAATAAAAGAATCCTAGAAATTCTCGACCAACAAAATGACACTGTTGTTAGGGAGGCACGACGAGGTAGTTAGGTTTTTCTTTTGACATTTTATTTTTGGTAGAAAATTTCTATTTAGATTTTTCTACATTCATTCATTGTTCATATTTATTGTGTCTAACGCATTAATTCTTGCTCATATTTTTTATACTAGTTTATGTTACCGATTCATTCTTTCCTTTTTCATGTGAGGGATCCACGAGTTGGAGCAGCTTTCTTAGAAGCATTGGTGCACTCTAGTGATGCGGAGGTGACTTGTTTCTTCATCAAGTTTTAGGAGAGCACAAGGGGAGGAGTAAAATTGAGAGCGACCAATAATCGGAGCATAGATAGTCTTTTTATTTATTTTAGCGTTTTACTCATTTGAAATTCTTGTAAAAAGGACACTTAGACCTTGTTTACAGGGTCTATTTCTCCAAATACCGATGCACTTGGGTTACCTCACCAATTTCGTTTTCATAACTTATTTTTATTTGTTTCATGAAGTTTTAACACTAAGACGCTAGTGATTGATTTAATTAATTTGCTAGATCCAGGTAATTAATTAGGTCTAAAAACCCGAAACAAGAATTTCTGTACCTATAGACTAAAGTATAATTGGACATAGTAAAATTTGATTGGTTATCCCCCATTAATAGAAGCTATTGTTAGGACTATTCACTTGCATCATATAGGCTAGTTTATTTTTCTTTATTTAAATTTTACGTGGATCACACTGCATGTAGACTGCTGGCGACAAGGTACACATCTCTAACATTTGCATGCATAATTGTATTTAATGGTGCATTGTCTTTTCCAATTTCCTCCATTGTTTTCACTCACAAAAAGTAATAAAGGAAATTATACACTCAATAGGAGATTCATTAAAAATATTCAAACCAAATTATAATTGATAAAAATCAGGACTGATAAAAAAAATCGACCCTAAAATAAACGTAAAGGAAAAATCTTATTTTGGGGAGAGTAAGAGTTCGAATTTACTTATCATAGTGGACGATTTAGAGGACTCTTTGTATGGCTGCCTCGTCAAGTAAATGGATAGATGTATTTTTATGATTCGTACTTACTCCTATATTGGTTGAAAGGATGTGTAACTAGTCGAATGTATCATGCCAGTCTGTAGGGAAAGATAGGCACCAAACAACTCGCTAAATCTTTCCAATATTGTATTCTCACCAAATTCTAAAAATTGACAAGATAATTGACCGAACCTTTTGTTGGACATGCGAGCCCACGACGAGCCATTACGCAATAAATGTTATCGCGAATATCATTCCCTGATCTGAAATGAAGAATAACTAATTTGCATAATAGGTCCCATAGTACAATTAGAGTTATGTACCATGGCCATCTTAATAATCATATAGTTATTGGTTCAACTATTGAATAATAGAGGCGGACGCTTGGATGAATATCTAAAGAGTTAGGTTGAGGACTCATCAAACCGTCAATGATTGTTAAGTGATGATCTCTAGCCTCAGTAGGAGATGGCAATCCTTTCTCACATAGGATGATATCTGACCGATCACTTAATGCAGGTCCTCTGCGTAGGAATAGAGATATGGAGGTGTCAGATTAGTTAGGTAAAAGAGTTGACTTAACGAGATCGAGATAACCAAAGACCTATATCGTATGCTGTCACGGTATAGGCACGCATCCTCTGACCGAAGACAGATGTGTTATTATATGTTTGAGTGTGTACATTTGGCAGACCAATATGTTGACGACCTAACCAAGGTCTATACACCGGTGCGCTGGTGTGCATATAAGGGCATATGAGTAATACGATCTCTCAATGGGATCATACATGTTCACTATTGAACCGGAAGACATGAGCTCACTCGTGAGATATTGGGAAGAATCAAATTCTGTGCACGGTCGTCTCGCTTTGGAAGCTTGAATGAATTTTTATGTTTGATATATACTTTTGGTAAGTATATGATAAATACCTTGGTATGATATATATTTTTTTGGAAAGTATATGATCGATACCAAATACCAATGATCAAATGAGAAACTTACTGATAAAACATTGAAGTGGACAGTATAAAGTTGATCTAATACTTCGAATTTATTCCGGGTCATCCAGTATGCAGGAGGTACATGTGTCGGGAATACCTGAGGGTGATGTGATTATAAACGATTGTATGACCATGACGGTTCCATTCCTAGAGAGTGATGAAACGGGTCTGGATTTTAGTGACTCGTCTCCATAGAGAAGTAATCTGATCTTGGTCCAAATGGTGGACATTGATCTGAATGTGATTCAGATTCAATGAGAAGATTAGATTTGCGGTCTTAATTTAATCAAGCATCTATGGGAGGCCCGAGATATGGATTTGAGATGTGATCTCAATATCCAAGTCACTATACTGGAACAATATAATCGCCCTGTCCTTATCTCCAAGTATCCGCGGAGAAAGCGCATTATCCCTTGAAAGAGTTCATGGATAATTTCATTGTTGATATATATATATATATATATATATATATATATATATATATATATACCAAGCATCGAGAAAATTGATAATTAAATGTGATTTAATTATCATGGATAATATAAATTTGATTCATATTATAAGGAGAGTTATCTGAGATAATTAAATGTGATTCAATTATCAAAGATGTGAATAATGTGAATGTGATTCATATTATTTTGGCACATGAGAATAAAGATCAAAGATAATTAAATACGATTTAATTATCACAGATATAAATAATATGGATAGCACAATCCATATTAATCATATATATATTATTGGGATATTTACACCCATAACCCTGTGTAAGTTCGTAATTACCCCGTATGCCCTCTATAATCACGAATTATATCCAAGACCCTGAATAACCACTCCATTTTACACCCATAGCCTTCCGTTAGTTTAGTTCATTAACTCAACCAGATAACTGAGTTAATCTAACCCAATCGTGATCTAACAGCTGATATTAATCAAAAAAAAGAAAAAGAAGAAAGAAGAGGTGGGTTCCATCGTGGAGCATGCTGCCACCTGTGGACCTTTCACGGAGGAAGGCGGGTAGCGACGGAGGTGCGCGGGGCGGGCTTTCAGGCGGACATGTGCGCTGCAGGCAGAGGGAGTCGACCAGGAGGAGGCGAGGGGGTGTGGGGGGTGGGGGTTGGTGGGTGGGACTCGAGCAACGGGGTTGCGGGGGTGCTCCGAGCAGCGGGGTTGCGAGCTCGCGAGTGGGTTTGGGGCGAGGGGAGGCTTCTCTGAGAGGTGGGTCGACGGGATCTGGGACAGGGGAATCGGGGGGGGGGGGGGGGGGGGGGGAGGGGGTGCGGTCGCGAGTGCGTCTAATTGGAGGGGGGCTTCTCTAGGCGGTGGGTCTTTGGGCTCCGGGACAGGGAATCGTGAAGGATATTGAGAATCCTCAAGCGCATCACGGAAGCGTGTTGATCGTATCGAATACGATCGGGGCAACTAGTCGCACTAGTCGCTAGAAGCAGCGGAAATTAAAATTTTTTATTCTAAAGATGAAACCACATGATCACGAGAACACTTCTCGAATCGTTTCATCAAACCACAAAGTACAAGGAATACCTCTTGAAGCGTGGTTGTGATCGCGAGATCCCAAAGTAGAGATCCTCCTATCTTAAGTCCGATCCACGAAGAACGCACTTGCGGGTGCGATGATGAGTCACGTTCCTTCCCGCAATCCTCGATGAAGATCCAAGCGATGGCTCCCCCGATTTCGTCAAACGAAATCCGTCGTCTTCCTTTAGAGTAAGCAACTCCAAGGAAGATGGAGATCCATGAGTCGTCGAAGGCGAAAAACCGAGAGTCTCTCCTTTCTCAACACAAAGTGGACGGCCACTTGATGGAGAAGAGAAAGAGAGAGAGGGCGAGAATGAGAAAGAGAGAGAGAGAGTTGTCACCTTGTACAACTCTTAATGATGTACCTTGGAGAGGCTACCCTAGCCCTCCTTATATACTAGTTTAGGATCCAATGGATCTCAATCCATGGGACACATGGATCCAAGGGCTATGCTTGGTCCATGATAAATCAATGGTTATGATTTGTTGTTGATTAAAAGGCAACAACATCAATTTAAATATAAATTAACTAAGAGATAATATGATAAATCAAATGGAGCTAACCATCCTCCTAAAAAAGGGGGGGGGCGTCACCCATGAACCATTCATGGGTGACGCCACCTCTAGAGGTGGTCATTTGCTCCATTTTATTTATCTTATTATTCCTTAATTAATTACAATAAATATTCACCAAAATAATTCCAAATTAATTTGTGAATATTTCAATCATGCCATTGAATATTATGTGAATCATATTCACAACCCAAACTAGTTAGTAAAATGCATTTCTAATTAATTAATAAATGTGAATCCAATCCACATTATTAATTAACAAATGCTATTTACATAAATTCTCTCTCTTATATATGTATATTATAAATCATATTTATAACACACATATATCATGGATAGTGTTATCCACATTCTCTTAATCTTTGATAATTAAATCTCATTCAATTATCTTAGATAATCATTTTCACAACATGAATCATATTCATATTTAAGCTTGATAATTAAATCTCATTTAATCATCAAGTCCTTGCTTGGATATTTCATCAAAAAGAATTATTCTTGAACCCTTTCATGAATAATGTGCTTTCTCCGCAGATACTTGGAGATAAGGACAGGGCGATTGTATTATTCCACGTATAGTGACTTGGATGTTGAGATCTCATCTCAAATCCAGATCTTACGGACCTCCCCACAGATGCTTGATTAAATCAAGACCGCAAATCTAATCTTCTCATTGTATCTGAATCTCATTCAGACCAATGTCCAACACTTGGACTAAGATCGGATTGCTTCTCTATTGAAAGGAGTCACTAAAATCCAGACTGTTTCATCACTCCCTCGGAATGGAAGCGTCATGGATATACAATCGTTTATGATCACATCACCCTTCAGTTATTCCCAATACCTGTACATCCTGCATACTGGAAGACCCATGGTCAACCCGAAGATCAAGATCTATTTTACACTGTCTTCTTCAGGGTTTGATCACTAAGTTTCTCATTTAATCATTGGGATTTGGTATCGATCATATACTTTCCAAAAGCATATATCATACCTAGGTCTTGATCATATACTTTCCAAAAGTATATATCAAACCTACAAATTCAGTCAAGCTTCCAAAGCGAGACGACCGTGCACGGAATTTGATTCTTCCCAATATCTCATGAGTGAGCTCATGTCTTCCGGTTCAGTATTGAACCTGTATGATCCCTTTGAGAGATCGTATTACTCATATGCCCTTATATGCACACCAGCTCGCCGGTGTATAGACCTTGGTTAGGTCATTAACCTATTGGTCTGCCAAATGTACATACTCAGACTATAGCAATACATCTGTCTCTGGTCAGAGGATGTGTGCCTATGCTGTGACAACATTCAACATAGGACTTTGGTTATCTCGATCTCGTTAAGTCAACTCTTTGACTTAACTAATCTGACACCTCCGAATCTCTATTCCTATGCAGAGGACCTGCATCAAGAGGTCGGTCAGATATCAGCCTATA